>OZ053308.1:30536645-31736645 GCA_964056655.1 Arabis hirsuta | reverse complement strand
AACGAAGTCGCTGATGCGCTTACGCGTTGTATCTACCAACGTTGTTGTTGGGATTTTGGAATTGTGCTGCCCTCTGAACACGTCTGTCCGAGAGCGAACACACCTTTGGCTTTTACCAACATGTTGTTGGGTTTTCAGAATGATTATTCGGTTTACAGACCGTCTAACCATTGGCAGCTGCTTTATACCAACGATGCTGTTGGGTTTTTGAATGAGCAGTTAGGTTTGTTCGCCCAATACTGAACATCAGTACTTATATAGCGCGTTATGGATCCGATGATGGATGTCCTTGTGTTCGAGTTTTCACGTCGTCGCTGTGGCCAACAGCAACGGTTGTGAAACGAACTTGTTGGCGCCAGCTTAGAGCATCCCGGAAAGGATGTAGCTGACGAAGTCGGTGAGACTTGTATCAAGTGTTTAATAGTTTCAGCAAAGAAATTGTCAATGATGGGAGTATATGTACCCCACTCCCCCCCCCCATTTTTTTTCGGGGGGGGGGGGCAACTGAACTCGTCCGAAGACAAGCTGCCTACGTACCCTTTTCAGGGATCAAGTCACCCCGTAGTTCGTTGCGAAAAATTGTAGAGAAGACTAGTGATAGTACTTCTTCAAATGTTTCGCGTTCCAAGAATGGAGGATTGGTGTGCCCGACATGGTGCCGAGCTCGTAGAGACCTGGACGGACAATGGCGGTGACTTTGTAAGGCCCTTCCCAGTTGGCTCCGAGCTTGCCGGCGTTACGCTCTGCTGTGTTTTGGAAAACCTCGCGCAGGACTAAGTCACCTTCACGGAAATGCCTTTCACGGACCTTGGAGTTGTAGTAGCGGGACGCCGCATTTTGATAGTTAGCTATCCGGATGAGTGCTTGATCACGCCGCTCGTTAATGAAGTCCAATTCGTCAAGTAGCAGGGAGTGGTTGAGCTGCGCGTTGTCTGGTAGGAGATGACATCGCACTCCGGGAAAGTGGACTTCCGACGGTATGACACACTCGGTTCCGTAGACAAAAGCGAAAGGAGTCTCGCCCGTTGCTCGGCGTGGAGTGGTTCGGTGAGACCATAGAACGCCTTCTAGCTCGTCAGCCCAACGACCCTTCTTTTCATCTAAGCGCTTCTTAAGACCATCAAGAATCGTCTTGTTGGTTGCTTCCGCCTGACCATTACCATGAGGGTAGCGGGGCGTGGACTTGCTAAGCCGAATTTTCCACTTTGCGCAAAAAGTTTCGAACCGGTTGGAAACGAACTGTGTGCCATTGTCAGTGATAATTTTGTAAGGTACCCCATGACGACATATGATGTTCCTCCAGACGAAACTCTCAACTTGGGCATCCTTGATACTGGCAAAAGCTTCAGCCTCCACCCACTCTGAAAAATAATCAGTTAGAACAAGGAAGAAACGCTTCTACTTCGAGGGATGCATCGGCCCGATGATATCCATGGCCCATCTCATAAACGGATAAGGAGAAGTGACAGAAGAAAGCATCTCGGTTGGCTGATGAATCTTTGGAGCATGTCGCTGACACTTCTCGCACTTGGCTGAAAACTTCACGCAGTCGCCTACTATCGTAGGCCAGAAGTGGCCATGCTGCTTAATCTTGATTGCCAATGCCTTGCCCCCAGATTGATTGCCACAAGACCCACTGTGGACTTCTTCCATGATTCGTCTGGCATCCTTCCCTTCGACGCATGTGAGCAAAAGGACGGAGAATCCCCGCCTAAGGACATTGTCGTCTAGCAAGACATACCCAGCGGCTTGTTTCTGCAACTTGCGAGCCGCCCATTTATTGCCTGGCACTTTCCCATCAACAATGTATTCTCGAATCTTGCCCATCCACTCCTTGTCGCAGCCATACTCGGGTTGACGAGAGCTGTCGTCTGCAGGGACGTCGGCGGCGGAGACATCGGTGGCGGAGACGTTGGTGGCGGAGACGTCGGTGGTGGAGACGTCGGGTTCTACTGCTGCTGGAGAGTTCTCAGACTCTGCATTCTCAGTTGCGTCTGCCATCTCGACGTCTCTGTTGCCTGTTGCAGATGTTTCTGTAATAGCGCGTGCTCGTTTGGCGATTTGAGACCGCGTAGCAATAGCAAGTGTTGTATCTTGTTAAATGCTAGGGAACTCAATGAATTCGACGGGAATAACCCGCCGTAAAAATGGATCTCCTGGATGAGTCGACGCAGAAGCAAGGTTGGCTAGGGCGTCAGCGTCCACACTCTCTCCCCGGGGAATTCGCGTTAATGTAAACTCCTTGAACGTTGAAGAAAGATCTTTCACTATCCTAAGGTAAGCTTCCATACGATCGTCTTTCGTTGCATACTCGCCACTGAACTGGCAAGTTACCAGTTGCGAATCGCAGAATGCGTGGACGCGCTCGATGCGAAGCCCTTGAGCAAGGCGCATGCCTGCGATTACTGCTTCATACTCTGCCTCGTTGTTAGAGACTTTGAACCCCAGGCGAAATGACTGTTCAAGGACCTCGCCTGTTGGCGGGGCTAAGCGTATCCCTACTCCAGACCCGTTTCTGGAAGACGAACCATCGACATGGAGCTCCCAAATTCCAAGTTGTACATCCGCCTGGGCGTTCTCTTCTGGGAGCTCGATGAGGAAATTTGCCAGTACTTGCGACTTGTTGCACGTTCACCCTTTGTATTCGATGTCGTATTCGCTGAGCTCTATTGCCCACTTGGCTAACCTGCCAGACTGACTTGGACTGTGTAAGACCGAACGCAACGGGAAGGTACTAAGGACAACAATAGAGTGAGATTGGAAATAAGGCCTTAGCTTCCGTGATGCGATGAAAACTGACAATGCTAGTTTCTCCAATTGTGGGTATCTCATCTCGGCGTCCGTGAGAGTCTTGCTGATGTAAAATATAGGCTTTTGCTCGCTCTTTTCTTCACGGACGAGCACAGCGCTGACGGTTGTGTCAGAGACAGCGATGTAGAGGAAAAGAGGCTCTCCGTTCTTGGCTTAGCGAGAATGGGCGGCGTCGCTAGGTACTCTTTGAGTTGCCGGAAAGCGCTCTCACACTTCTCCGTCCACTCAAACTGTTTGTTCCCTCGAAGCGTGTTGTAGAAGGGAAGGCACTTGTCGGTGGACCGTGAGATAAACCGGTTGAGCGCGGCCACTCTCCCAGTTAGCCTTTGTACTTCGCGTTTATTCCTTGGTGACGCCATTTGGATAAGGGCATCAATCTGTTTAGGATTGGCCTCAATCCCACGATGAGTAACGAGGTAACCAAGGAACTCTCCAGAAGTCACTGCGAATCTGCATTTTGTTGGATTGAGCTTCATGTTGTGCAGATTGAGTTGGCTGAAGCAATCTTCCAGGTGAGAGATGTGATCTTCCTCCTTGAGGGATTTTACTAACATATCATCTATGTATACCTCCATCGTCTTCCCCAACTGATCTCGGAACATCTTGTTCACCAGTCGCTGATATGTTGCACCAGCATTCTTCAGGCCGAAGGGCATGACCTTGTAGCAGTAGATTCTGCGGTCTGTGATGAAAACTGTCTTCTCGTGGTCGTCGGGATGCATTAAAATCTGGTTATAGCCGGAGAAGGCATCCATGAAAGTCAGTAGCTTGTTTCCCGCCGTTGCTTCGACCAAGCGATCGATGTGGGGGAGAGGGAAGCTGTCCTTTGGGCAGGCTTTGTTCAGGTCTGTGAAGTCTACACAAACGCGCCACTTCCCATTTTTCTTCTTCACCACAACTGGGTTGGCGAGCCAGTCGGGGTACTTGACTTCGGTGATTGATCCAACCCGTAGAAGTCTTTCAACTTCGTCGTTCACGGCTTTTGCCCGCTCAGGACCCAATTTCCTCCTCTTCTGTTTAACAGGTTTGAATGTTGGGTCGACATTGAGCTCATGGCTGGCGATGCGGATATCAATCCCGGGCATATCCTCTGCGGCCCAGGCAAAGGTGTTGACATTTTTCTGGAGTAAAGACACCAAGTCCCTCTTGAGGTCTGCGCCAAGTGTGGCTCCAATTTCGACGCACCTTTCTGGGTGCTGCTCGTCGATGCACACAGAGATTATAGGCTCGTAGGTAGGTCGCTCTTCGCCTGCGCGGCCATCCGCGAGCTGTAACTGCTACAAGAGATCAGTGAGATTTTTGATCTGGTCAGGGCTTGTTCTCGCTCTCTTTCGCCTTCCTTGCAGCAAGGTGTCGTCCTCCTTGCCTTCGAGATTACGCAGCTTTTGCTCGGCCATGAAGCACATGCGGGAGTCTTTCTGATTTCCCCATATTGTTTGTATTCCAAGACTCGTCGGAAACTTAAGGCACAGATGATAGGTTGAGGGGACAGCTCGCATCTGATTGAGCCACGGGGTTCCCATAATCATGTTATATATCGCAGGGTGATCAGAGACCGTGAAGTCAACCATCTTCTTCACGTTGCCAGCCTGAACGGGTAGACGAACTATTCCCATCGTCATAGTCGTCTCCCCAGAGAAACCTGTTACAGGCTTGGGCTTTCCTCCGATGGCAGATAGGTCGACTTTCATTCGCTCCAGTGTGTCCTTGAAGATAACGTTCACTGAGCTTCCGGTATCGATGAGAACCCGGGCGATATTAAAGTCATACACCGTGAGGTTGATCACCAGGGGGTCATTGTGTGGATGGTCGAGACCCTCAGCGTCTCGTTCGTCGAAGGTTATAGGGTCGTTGGAGAGTTTAGACTTCGCGGGTGTAGATATGTTGGCACAGACCTCAGCGCGCCGCTGGTACGCTTCATTTACAGGGACACTGTCCGCGCAGTATTGCGATCCCCCCATTATCATGTGGATGGTAGAGAGCTGGACCCCATTTTCTAGGTTATCATCGCGTCGTTGGCGCCTGGGATTCTCCGCTTGCAGCTCTGTGTTAGCAGGAACTTTTGCTTCTTCTGGCTTGAAATCAGACAGGCTGACATTGCTGTTGAGAGTACCACCAGTTAGTTTAGCTATCAGTTGTCGTCCCAACTCGCGACACTTCGCCGTGGAGTGTCCGCTAGTTTTGTGGAACTCGCAGTACAACTGTTCGTCGTACTCCTTCTGATCTCTAGTCCAGGTGTAGTTTCCTTTGTCGTGTCCTCGCCCGCGGCCTCGACCTCGGCCGTAGCCTGATGCTTCCACTTGGAAATTATGAGCTCCTGTGGCTCCTCCCTCATACTGAATAAAGTTGCGATTTCCTTTTTGTTTTGGCGTCGCTGGGTTCGCAACGTGAGCAAGTTCACCTACTTGCTTAGGCTTCGCGCCCCCTTTAGCCCGGACTTCCTCTTCACTTCGAGCGAAGTCTGTAGCCCGGTGAAGAGCGTCTTGGATGGTCGTCGGCAGGTTGATAGTCAACTCATGCCAGAACGGTGAGGGGCATCGGAGTGCTCCTCTCAGAGCTTCTAGCGCCAAAGTGCTGCTGATGCCGTCAACCTTTGACAAGGTATTTTTGAACCTTATCATGAACGATCGAAGACTCTCGTTCTCACCTTGCTTGTTAGTCCACAACTCCGCATCGTAGATCTTTCGCTCCGCAAAGATGTTGTAGTGTTGTACGAACATCTCCGAGAGCTGGTGAAAGGTGTGGACTGAATTCTTCTCCAGTTTGTAGAACCATTAGAGGGCAGGCCCCTTGAGGCTTTCCGCGAACAGCTTGCAGTAGCCGATGTCCTTTTCGACTTCCCTGAAGTTTGCTCTCCCTAAAGCCACTTCGAATTCCATGAGATGGTCCACAGGGTCAGTGGTTCCTTCATAGATTGGTAGCTTGATTCTACCGAGATCTGAGATTTTGGTTCTCGCGATCCGCTCTGCGAAGGGTGTGTTCCGTGCCTTCTCGAGCACATAGGCAACTCTAGGAGCCTTCCCTGCACTGCGGTACATCTGCAACTAGGTTGCCTTCAGGTCGGAGACAACTCGCTCCATCTGAGCTTTCAACTTGGCGACCTCCCCATTTCGAGGGCGTTGCAGCACCTTACGCTCCTGATCTCTCTTGTAAAGCTCTGCAACAGAAGGTTCTTCTTTGTTGCGAGCGCCGAGGTGGTCGTCGGGCCTCGCAGTGTCTCGCGTTGCTTCCGTCAAGGAGCGCGATGACGTGCTCCGACTGTCTGACGGGTGCGTTTCTCGCGGGCTGCGAGCTGTAGTGTTGGTCCGCGCACATCTTCGTGGAGCAGGTCGGTCATCGTCCGAAGTCTCTACGAAGGGTTCAGGAGTTTCGTCAGAGTCCCTTCGTGGTGGTGGCGGTGGCAGGTCGCCTGAGTCCCTTCGAGCGGAGCGAGGTGTTGAGAAGTCAAGGTGATGTGGGCTGAAGCGACTTCTGGATCTTGTACTATCAGGTCTTTCACGCTTTCTTCGTGAAAGAGCCTTCAGCCACTTGGTGGTTGCTTCATTGAATCTCTTTTGCTCAAGGGATTCCTTGAGAAGCGTCTGGAGCTTCTGCTTGACTTCCGTCATCTCTCCTGGGTTTGCAGCGTTGTTGGTAACAGGGGCTTCGACAGAGTTCTCCTCCTCTTGGTTGATTCTGCGAGACGAGGACTCCTCGGTGCTGCTGCTTGATTTGTTCTCTTCACCGTTCATCTTCTCAGATCTGGTGTGTGGCGTAGCTTTTTTGTGTCAAAAATTCTCAAAGAGTCCCCTTAGACGGCGCCAAATTGTGGGAGTCGAAACTAGCACAATTAGATTTGTAAGGGTTTCGAGAGGAGACAGAGATTTCTATGTGAAGCTACAAAAACGATGAGCAAAGAGATGTGTTTTATTGCTGTAAAGTATTTGTCAACAAAGTTGCGGATCCCCTTCTAAGGGTTTGTACATTGATATATATAGTCTCCTAGGTCGGCTAAGTACAAGAAGCCCAAAAGATAACTCCTCTTTTCCTAAGTCTTCGCAAATTCTCTTTTTACTACGCCTGTTATAACGAAGCGGGCTCCGTTTCCGGGCTGGGCTTCTTGTACACGAAGGCCTTTGGTCCTCGTTGTTACTGTCGCCAGTGTCATCGCGGCCGCTTGATTGAAACTTCGGGTTCGTGTCTCTGGTCTAGCAAGAGACATCGCAGACATCGTTGACGACAAGGACGCCACTGGCAACGAAGACCACATCGCTTCACCAGAGAAGACATCGCTTGTCGGAGAGGACATCGCTTGACAGAGAAGACATCACTTGTCAGAGAAGACATCGCTTGACAGAGAAGACATCGCCACCAGAGACGATGTTGACGGCATTATGCAGTCTCCGGCGCTGAGACACTGCCTCCATTGTGTCTTCCCTGATACCGATGCGTGTGGAGAAGACTCAAATAATCTTCGTTCCTTTATCGGAAGATTTGGGGAGTGTTGCTTCTTATCTCCTCGTTGGGAAATGACTTAGGACTCTACATATATCTTGTACGTTAATGCGGCAGCTTGCCTGTGCGAGCGGTGCGCATGATTTTGGACACTTTCGCCGAGCGGGTGAAATCCGACCCCAACAGTGATCAATCTAATTCAAGCAATAAGAACAACGATAGATGAAAACAAATACAAATCCCTATCTATGTCTAATTCATCGATTCATGAAATCCCTTGAAACCCTAAAACCTAACTATAGATCTACTCAGACATGGAGATGAATAAACAACAAGAAGATGAAGAAAAACTCATGATTAATAAAATAGAAATCCAATAGGGTTCAGAAATCTTCTCAATAATCGTAGAGTCAGAGATTCGTCTCCCTGGTGGTTACAAATTGCAGAAACTCAAAGTCTGATAAAAATAATGTGTAATCCCCACGATAGCTAAAAAAATGAGTAAATATGTCTAAAAAAACGTCTTGGTCCAAATCTCTTGCAAAAACCCAGTAAAATAAGGAAATCTGAATTCTCCTTTTTTTTCTTGATTTTAGGAAGTGGATCGATCGATCCTAAAAGTGGATCGATCGATCTGCTCCTCAAATCTTCAATCCGAGCAGCCAGGTCGATCCTGAGACGAACCGATATTTTGAACATAACTGGATCGATCGATCCATATGTGGATCGATCGATCTGACCTGTTTTGATGCTTTTTGCTTATTTTCTTCGATTCCTTGCTCTGTTTTGCATTAAACTTGTCTCAAACGTGTTTCGACCTGAAAAGACTCTGAAAACAAAGAAAAATCTCGATAAAACTCCGGAAACACATGTTAGTATGTGTTAAAAACGCAATACATCAACTGTTCCGTTACAAATTTTGGCAGCGCGTACACAAATACCATGTTGGTGATTTAAAATGTCAACATTGCCATATTGGAGGTTTAAACTGATAGTGGAAAACCTTGGAGATTTAAAGTATAAGTGCTAGCCACCTTAGAGGTTTTTTTATGCGATTTTCCCCTGCATATAAAACCAAGTCATTAATAAATACTCAAACCATGGTCTTAAACTTAACAAAACAGAAGCAGAAACATAAAGAGAGTCATAACAAGAAACATTTATTCTTTTGGAATAGCACCAATGCCATGGTCTTACTCTAGGTTCAACACACACATACACAAACTATGCTCAAGACACAAGACCCGCCTCCTGACCTTTGCCTTTCTGTTCAAGTTCCAATTCGTCATCTGCATTTGAAATGATGGATTCCATTAATGTCAGTAATATATAGAATGCTTTGTCAACAAGTAGCAATAAGATTTTTTACCATCAAGTCTGCGTGCTGCCCTTTGTTCAATAGATTTGCGCTTGTAAGTTACGAATATCTCAAGCCTCTGCTCAACAAGTAGCCTGTCAGGACCATTCAATTCTTTTGCTTTCTCATAGAACTTCTCCAAAAAAAGTATTAAACTGTCACGAAGAAGAAGAATCATGTCACATATCAAAGATTGTTTAAGGGTAAACCTTATATATACTCAAAATCAACATTGTCATCTTCGCCTCCTCTCGAGATGGTAATTTCAGTTGTTTCTCCCCAGATGAAGGCTTCTCCTTATCCCCAGAGGCTTCCTTCTTCTCTCCAGAGGCTTGCATAACAGAGAGTCTCTGTTAATTGGGGGCTTTGAGGATTTTGGACTCCTTTTCATACGGCGGCTCCGTTTTCTATAGGACTAATAAATTATTAATTACACATACAGACCCTCTATCTTAAAGTATTCACACTTACTTATCCATACTCTGTAAACAGAAGCACACTTTCACATCTCTCTAATCGTTAAAAAAACTTTTTTAACCCTTAATATTTATCTAATAAAAAGAATAGGACGCGCTTTAATACGCAGATTATTACTATAAAATTTAATGAAATAAATATTTAAATTTTAATTAGTAATCCGTTAAATTCTAAGATAATATATAATGTGAATCCTAAAAACCATTAGAAGTCAATTTATATTATAACTAGATAAATGACCGCATATATTAAAATTTATCACATCTTTTGAAATTATTAATTTTTCTTAGTTTGGTAAATTTTTTTACTTTTAACCTTATTCTACTATTCAAATATCTATTTTTCAAAATAATAATGGATTATTTCTCATATTTATATTTGAACTATTTTTACATTTGAATATTTATAACTTGCAAAAATGAAAGATGAGAAGACAAAAGACAAAATTAGATCACTCCATTTAAATAATAAAATAATATTGAAACAGTTATTACAAAATCATTTATAGAGAAGTGTATCAAATATTTATCTATTGTATTTTTATATTTTATTTTTATATTGTTTGATTTTCAACTAAATTATATCACATATATTTAAATATTTCTAATTCTATTTAAAGTAGGATTACATTTTACTATTTACCAAATCAAGATATTATTTTAAATAGATAAATCTTTTCAAATGTGCCTAAATCTAATTAAAAATATATATTTTATACTTGTATAAATCTAACCGATTAACTCAAACATGCCTCGATAAGATTAATTACCTTGTATAAAAATCCGAATTTGAAAAATAAATTATGTTACTATTTTAATAATTATTAAACGTAAAAAAACCTAACAAAAAGAAGAAAAATAAATTACTACACCTCATATCAATTTTGTCAACAACAAACAAAAAATCGAATTAAAATAAATCATATTAAGCTCAAAGAAAAAAAAATGGTTGTATTCTATTGTATATATCAAAAAATATAATAAACCATCTTTTCTGATTAAAAACCAAAACAAATAAGTTTTATGAAAAATATGAAGTTTCAAGAACACAAAAGTATGTGAATAAGATTTTTGTTTAATAACATAATAATAGATAACATGCGTATATATTTTTCAGTAACCAATATTTACTTCTTTAATTGCTGCGATATTCTCCTTATAATCGTCTAATAAACCCAATACATAACATCTTAAACGTGGGATAAAGAACGCTTTTGGCTGTTCTTATATATATCTTCGAAGCTAGTCGCAGTTTTGTTCGCATGGTTGCATAAGTAATGAAGAACACCATGCATACCAAACGATGGTGTTTGGACTGCAAATCAAAGCCTCAAATGTTTATATCTTCTCGTTTGCAAAAAGTAAATTTCGTCGGAAATCTGAATAAGTACATTTCTAAAAAACATTTCTTCTTGATCTTTGTGATCTTCTTCATTTTTTTATTTGTTATTCTTCTTTTTTCTTCTAGTTATTTGTTATGACCAAATTTGGATATTGCACTGGTAGGAATAACAATATTTTAAGATGGTGAGTTAAGCATTTACATTCCTCAGAAAATCAATTACTTATTTCAAATAACGAACACTGTCGATATACTCCAGCTCATGTGCCTTGTCTTTTACTTGTCTTGTCTCGTATTAGTCCTTACCCGTGTCATATCCGAGTCTTTACCCGTGTCACATCCAAGCCCTCATGTATAATTAGTAATTTAAGATTTTGACTTCCAATTTAGACTACCAGTGGTGAATATATTGATTCGAGAAGTTAGAGCGTATTATGTTTGAGACCATGTCGGATACATGTCCAATATTTTTGTAATTGATGAGAAGAGGGGTAGAATTCTTAGGCATAGTGGGGTCGAAATTCTCTTTCTAAATATAGCTTTGCATTAGGAAACTTCCAAGGGAGTATCTCGTTCTTTTATATTTCTATTAAATTTTGCGCCTAACTCTTGTGTCCTTCTACTCTTCCATATATCTCTCCCCTAGAGATTTTCTTTCTCTTTTTCTCGTCTTTTGTAGCTATCTCTTTCTTTTTTTTCTTTTTTGACCAAACCGATATTTTATATTAGCTTATCCACCAAAGGTGGGGAAGGAGTTCAACGATACAAGACCGGACTTAGCCAACTCGTCGACGACCACATTTGCCGAACAAGGGATAAAGACAAAGGATAGATAGACGAAGCCTACACTAAAACATAAAATGTCGTGTAGTATAGTATTCAACTCATTGACCACGTCCTTGGTGTTAAGCAACGTGACAAGAGAGAGCGAGTCCGAGAAACAAATGAGACTTCGGAATCCAGCATTTTTAGCTGCAATTAAAGCAGCTTTGATGACGAAAGCTTCTGCCACAAGCGCCGATGGTACTTGTCGAAAGAATGTAGATGCTTTGTTTAGTATCCTCATGTGTGAGTCTTTGAAGCACCACCCTAATCCACAATCAAGTGAAGAAGCGATCCAAGATGTATCAATACCTGTAACGGTGACGGAAGTAAAGGGGAAAGTATACTTCCTGTAATAATGCCATTCAATACAAGAAGGCAAATTGGGAGAAATGGAGACTCCATGAAGGAGTAGTAAGATCTGTTAATGCTAACATAAATGCTAACAAACGGGATTGAGCTCCTAACAACAACATAGACTAGACTAAAGCTAGTAACAAGCTCAATACAAGGTAAGAGTAAGCCACATTTTTTCTGACCGAAGAGCACGACAACCAACCAAGAGAGTGAATACAAGGTAAAGGTGAACCTCATGTAAACAAGGCATCATAGAGTTTAAGAAGTGCACCTCATGGAATGAGATTCTATCGCTGAAATAGACTAATAAGCTTCGAGAATCATTAAGAGGGATACAAGTACATGGCTCGCATATCCAACGGAGGAGTCTAGTTAAGTCGAAATTCATCTCAGAACAAGAAGCACAAACCATTCCTAGACGAGCAACACTTGAATCCAAAGACTGATTCGAGAACGGAATAGGGCCTGCACATAGCAGTAAGGCATGGCAAAGTGATATATCATGGTTTTTACCCGTTTTCGACCATGATATAAGTCCTTTTTGTAGAGTCTTTTTGGTATTTTCGAGTCCTTTTAGAGTCTTTGCAGGATAATGGATGATTGGAGCTTACTGGAAGCTTTTGGAGCATTTTGGAGCATCGGGGAAAGAAGAGCTGAAGTGATGAAGTCGAAGTCGATTTTATACGACCGTGTCGATCGACACGGACCTGTGTGTCGATCGACATGGTCATATATGACGAGAAGAGAAGTATTTTCCTTTTAAGCTCACGAAGCCCAGAAGTTTACAAAAGAAGCCCAATCCGAATTCTGAACAATATTTATAGTTTATGCTTAAGGTTTTATGGGGGGATCCAGTTTTTAACTTTAGAACTGAGGAGAGGAGATTTGAGGAGCTTAGGAGATTTCATACGTCCAGACTCTGTCAATTCGAACTCTCTGTATCTTTTATCTTATCTCTTTTATGCAAACTATTTATTCATTGATTATGTTTACATCATCTATGTCTGAGTAGTCTGCTTGTTAGGTTTAGGGTAGTTATAGGGTTTGATGAGAAATTGAATGGATTGAAACCATGTTAGGATTTATCTTTATGTTCTTCATCTAGATTGATATAACTTTGATTTCAGGATTGATCAACTAAAATTAGATATCTAGGTTGTTTAATAGATGCGAAAGTATTATTAATAACCTGAAGTAATCTTAGATGAGCAAAATTACTTATTCGCAACGAAATTTGGTTTAGGAATTTTGTGAGCAATTAAACTTGAACTATAAAGCTTGATTTAATTCTCTAGGTTCGCAAAAAAATTTGGGATTTAGGAATCTAATCATAGATAGTCTCTGCAACGAAAGTTGATTGATTTTACATTCGTGTTTATGTTCTAGAACGGTTATTAATAAAATCCTACGGTTTAAATATAATCCGTGTGGATCGACACATACCTTTGTGTCGATCGACACGATCGAATTTCAAATCATCCCTACAAATTACCCAAGACCTAACCTTTGTCTAAATTGAATTCTAAAACCTTGATAATCATTTGTTCGTTGCTTGCTGTTTTTACTTCATTCACACATATTCACTTAGCAAAATTTGAACTCACAAATTAGTTGTGTTATTCGATTTCCTGTGGATTCGACCCCTAAGCACTACATCGATCTCTTAATTTGAGAGAGTAGCTCAGGGCAAATTTGAGCATATCACAAAGGAGCAAAATTTATTGACCACATCGACCCAGATTTGCCTGGGAGGAGTGAATTACATCGACATTGTAACTCAGCCGTAGATGGAGAATCGCGGCGGTCCAGTGGGTCGGGAGGATCCGGAGGAATCGACTGGAGTCTCACCGACGACGTCAGATCTGGCCAAGGCTGGTGGTTATTCTCTCATCCTTGACAGAGAGGAGAACACCGAGCAGAAGTTCATGCGACGGTGGCTAAGTCGAAAGTGATGATGTTCTTTATCGAAAGAGGAAGATCTCGCTGGAAAGTTGGGACAGCGAAGAAGATGACGCGGCGGCTGCTTCAGAAGAGGGAGGCGAGGGTCCGGCAACGGCAAGGCTGAGACGTAGATCCATGTCGGTGGTCATGTGTTTCCAACGGCTCCTCGGGCTGGTAGCGTCTATAATGCTTTTAGTCAAATACTAGTTTAACTATCTCTTTCTATATATAACTTTACATTAGGAAAGTATCTCGTTGTTTTCTTTTTCTATTAAGTTTTGCATGCGCCTAACCCTTTTGTCCTTCTACTCTTCCATATATCTCTTCTCCAAAGATCGTCACTCTTTTTCTCGTCTTTTGTAACTATTTATAGAATCATACCAAACATTAATAACATTATCGGAGATCTGTTTAAAAACTATGATTTGTTTAAAAACTATGATTTGTTGTCGAGTTACTGACCTTCTTTTTTGGCTCTATAGTTTTTTAAGAATATATCAATGATATTTAAACATAAGAAACGAAAAGATTTATAGATAAAATAAATAAAAATAATAGCACTAAATTTTTTAACCTTATATACATATATTGTACACCCGATATTTCTGAGTTTTTGAGATTATGTTTTTGAGAAAGAAAATAATTGATGGGGCTCAAAACAAAATATTTTATTCAAAGATCAAAGGAAGATTTCTATATTGGATTTTCCATAATTTTGACTTTCCTTTCATTAATTTATACTTTAATTTAACTAAAATCTATAACAGGAATTAAAATAAGAAATTAATTATTTTTGTTTTGCTTTATATTTTACTAGAATAGGACCCGTGTTAATACGCGGGTAAACATATTATAAAAAATATTAATATCAAAATTTAAGTTTTTGTTAATAACCCGTTTAAATACAAAAATATTTTGAAATATTTAAAAATGGATCTCAAACCATTAAAGTTTAGTTTATATCTTAATTCTCATGTCCTAATTCATATTATGCATGCCAAAAAATATATATATATAAATAAAATTCAAATCATATTCTTAATAACAAAAACAAATATTCTTATACATTATGATTTTTTATATTAACTATGATAAAATATTGTAACAATTAAAATATTATAGAGTTAAATTATCAAACAACAAAATTTACGTGAATAATATCACAATAACCTATTAAAATATTTCATAATATTTTTACCAAACATTATAATCTATGATTGACAAATTGCATTGATGTCATTGATTTATTTTTCATAGAGATCTATACTCGTCAAATCATACACTTTTGGATCTTAACAGTAAGTATATTATTATATTTTATAACATGTATAAATTTTCATTTATATAATTTCCTTTTTTAATATTGAAAACTATAGGTAGAAGATTTATATTTTCTTTGTAATATTCTATAATTATGTTTACATTTACAAAGTAAATATGTTTATTGATTTTTTTTCTTTGGTATGTTTGTGTATATAAACTTTAACATTGAGATTTCCATATCTTTAATTTTTTTTTGTTTTTAAATTTATAAAAATTCTTTTTTCTTAATTTAAAATTTTATTTCCTTTATTCTTTTTTATATTCTCTCTATTTTCTTTCCTAATTTTATTTTTACAATTTGTTTAAACTATTTTAATTATTTTTTTTCTTACTATTTGGGATTATTATAAAAATTTTTTTTTACTATTCGGTTAGTTGTTGTAACAATTATTTTGTTCGTTTTCCATTTTTAGTTTTACTTTTTCTTAATTAATTTTGAAGTTTTAACACATATCTTTATCTGATCAATATTAGACACATGTTATGGTCTGATGAATTATAATTTTGCTTAAGTATCAAAACTTTCGCCGATAACATTCTTACTTGATTATTTCTCTCTATATTTTTCTATGGTTTACACTTTATCTATTTTTTTTTTCTTAATTGAAATTGATAAATAGTTTAAACTATTAGATTTTTTTAATCCAGCTACAGTAGAATATTAGAAATTTTCCATTTCTCATAATTAGTTTGAACAATAAGAGTCTTTGCCGGAAGCTTATCGAGTTCGTGAAGAACCTTCTCAAAGTCCGAGACCAATCTCTCCGCTAAGGTACGAGAAAAATCTTGTCGGATCACAACGCGAAAGACGGTGATGTGTTCTGCATCTGCGGGCGTTGTGTAAGCCAGAATAATCCACCCGAAGCGGCGGACATTTTCCGTCACTTCGAACTCGTTGTAACGACTACTGTCTTTAAGAGAAAACGCCACGATACGCCATTTTCTTTAGAGACAATGTTAAAACGTCCCGTTTTCTCTAATCCTTCTCTTAAGAACATCATGTTTTCTCTACAATTTTCCTTCACGTTGCGATATTCCTAAACAAACAAACAAAAAAATCATGATTTCTATACAAAAAAAAAAAAAATTCTTTGTTCCCTTTAGTGCGGAATTTTGTAGAGCGACAATTTAGTTTAGACCGAATTATTTTGATTCGATCTATTCAAATACATAGTATTAACTCTATTAACATTCTGAAAAATGGTAATGTGGTCATTGTTGAGTTACTAATTACCTCGAATCCAAGACGAATCAGCTGGTAGTATTGAGCAGTCACTTGACTTGAACCTGGTTCATATTTACTGCTCATTAATTGTTGAACCTTCCATATATATATATGCATACAAATACAAGATAATATATGGTTCTATAAAATATGTATTTGGTAATGTAATATTATGTTACCTTTGGAGAAGTTGAGGGTAAAAGTGGGTTGATTGGCGCCAATATAATTGATATGGAAAATAAGTTCTTCCGGAAATCGGATTTGGTTCTCCATATTCCAACCAATACCAGCGTAAACCAAACCGTATTTGTGACCACTCACATTTATGCTCTTAACCAAAGGTAACCGAAAATCCCATTCTAGCTACTATTCTTAACAAGAACGGTGCAATAAACGGTAAACCCACCACTCGCTGCGTCCACGTGAATCGGCGTTTCCCATCTGCAAATTGCGTTTTCAAAATACGTTAAACCGGGTTTGAACCGGTTAAAATCAATTAATTATTAGGTTCCTTTATCCGTTTTCTTGTTTAATTACCCGGTCTGCTTGTTTTTCTCGACTAAGAGGCCATTAAGAAGCTTAACGTCTTCGAATTCTCCGGTTAGCGTCGAACCAAGGATTGCCGCGACACAGATTATGTTTTCGTCTACCAATCCAACTGCTTTTTGAGGATCCACCTCCTTAGCTTCACTTCCTTAAGCTCCACCTCTAAATACGTTGCGAATTTCTCCCAGCAAACCTGTATAAACCGGAAATTGAGAAAACCATCGACTTAAACCGGAGTTACCAATTTTTGGGTATAATATCTCATTGTTTTCTCGTTTTAGTAGTAACCATTAATCGGTTGAATAATTCAACTTTTGGGTCTAATATTTCAATTTATTTTGGTTTGGTTTAAGTGTTAGCAGAATGCTAAACCAAACTTAGTTTTAGTTTTTTTTTGGTTAAAAAAAAACCAGAAATACCATAAGAAAATTTCTCCAAAAATGAAAACCGTATCAAACATTTTTTGTTTGGTCAACCTTAAATTGAGAAAACATGTATGTATAGAAACTAAATTCAATTATAATATCAAATTTACAATTTAACTTTCCCATTTAAGAACTAGAGAGCTAAACCAGTTTTAAAAATTTGTTTGGTTTACCTGAACATTAGCTCCGGTTACGATATTAGGCTTATCATAAGGAAGTCCTTGCGCCTTACGCTTATTTTGCCATAGTCTCTTAAAAGCCAATCCAGCCAACATAATCGCCTCCGATTATCCCACCGTGGAAAGGAAGCATCGCTCGTTAGTGTGTATTAAGCTATTAGAAAAGGTCTGTTAGTAAAATTGATTGGGTTGTGTCGTTTCATTGTTAATGTCACTTTATGAAAATTAAAACACATATAATTGCTAAATAATCATTGAATTAGTGTTCATAAACTTATGCAATTTCAGAGAAAATGTACTTTCAAAAAACTTTTTTTTTTAATAGTAATCCATTGAAACGCCAAAATTGTATAATAAGTTATTGAATCAATCAATAAAATGTAAAATCCACAATCATTGAATTAGTGTTCATGCAATTTCTGGGAAAATGTAATTCACTTTCGGAAACATTTTCCTATAGTTAGTTTTTAAATCAATCAATGAAAAGTAAAATTCACACTAAGTTGTGTCCATGAGTAATTATGCAATTGAATACTTCAAATTACATCGTTTATCTATGTTTTTTCTTCTTTGTCTTGTTCAACACTGATCTATTTCCTTTTGTTTGATCACAAAAGGAAAAGTTGCAGAAGATCATGAGTGCGAGGATAAAGTCCTTGCGAGCATAAAAGAAGACAACATGAAGCTTCTTGCAAAAATTTGACATTTTCAAGAATCTTGAATATACACAAAGTTCGTTTCAGACAAAGAGGGTGAAAAGTGTGTTGGTAAGAACTAGTACTTGCATTAGAGAGCCATAAAAAGCCATAAATCTTTATCATATTGTTGTGTTTATCGATTAGGATTTTGATTTTTTTTTTCCAGAAAATTGTAGGTGAAGCCGTAGATGCACTAGATCATCTACTAGATCTATCTCGATCAACTCTGAAACAAAACGAAATCTCTTCTTCTTCATCATCGGCTTCGCTAACTCTCGACGAAGTGATTACAAATATTGAAGCTCTGAAATGGCAGGAGTGTTGTCTCACTTCACTTTAGATCATCAATTCCGATCAAGTTTCTCGATCTGTGACCAAACCGCAACAGACAAGAGGAAGAAAGTGACTATGATGAAGAAGCCTTCTTCTTCTTCTTCCATTAACTGTCTTTCTGCTTCTGCTTCCTTCTCTGCGAAGAGCACTTTAGTTTCCTTAAGGTCACTTCTTAAAGCCTTTTGGGTTTCCTCTGCTCGAGCTTTAGCTTGTTCTAGTGTTGAGTCTTTAGCTTCACTCATCTTTGTATTTGCTCTAACTTTTGAGTCAGCTCGCGTGTGATCTGATTGATCATCTCCTGTGATCAGGTCTTCACATTCTCAACCTCTTCTTTTAACTTTCTTATCTCATCTTGTTTTTCGAGAGCAAACTTCTCTTTTAAAGCCGCCTCTTGGTCCTATTTCATTTTAAGGTCATCTTTTAACTAGCGTATTTGAGCATAGGCTTCTTCTTTATCCACAATTAACAAGTGTAATTCAGCAGCCGCTTTCTCTTGTTTCTTCAGTGATGTGGTTTTCTCCTTCCTAAGCTCATCTTCTGCTTGAGCAAACTTATGTTCTAACAGCTCATCTTCTGCTTGAGCAAACTTATGTTCAGTGGCCTCCTCGGATTTCTCTTTCTTATCCTCTTCGTCCTGTGATGTGGTTTTCTCCTTCCTAAGCTCATCTTCTGCTTGAGCAAACTTATGTTCTAACAACTCTAATTCAGCAGCAAACTTATGTTCAGTGGCCTCCTCGGGTTTATCTTTCTCATCCTCTTCATCCTGTTCCTCCAGTTTCTATTTACCCAAAAGCTTCTTCTGCTTTTTCTTGTTTTGCATAGAGGAAGACAAAGAACACTGTTTCTTTGCTTAGAGGAATTGCTTCTTCCAACAAAACAATTCTTTTATAATCTACAATTCTTTTATACACTTTACTTAGCTCAGGGTTTAAAAAGAGAGCTTATGAAAACTAAAAGGCTAATGGAAGCAAAGGAAGCATATGAGGCTGCTAAGGAAGCAAACTTAGTCAATGTGGTGGCTGCTAAGGAAGCAGAGTTAGCAACGCTTCAATTGCGTTTATATGAAACGGAAACAAGATTACAAGCAAGTGAGCATGCTTATTCTTTAACAGTGAACATGGCTGATGATTTAGTTGGTGGTAGTCGTGAAGTTGCTGCTCCAAGCAAGGACATAGAATCACTTTCAACCGAAATAGAGTCTCTCAAAGATGTGATGAATGGTTCAGTGTGGAGGATGTTTCAAAAAATAGAGTCTCTCAAAGCTGTGATTAATGGTTTAAAGTTGACGGTAGAAGAAAGAAACATGAGGGGATAGGTTTGAGATTTGCATGAAGGAGTCTTTTGTTTGAGGATTTCTAGTCAATCATATTTCTAGTTTATTGCTATTGTTATTTTTGGAACTTATTAGTTTTTGAAAACATATTTTAATCTTTTGTTTTGTTAAGTTTAGACTATGGTTTGAGTATTTAATGACTTGGTTTTACTAAGAGTTTGGAATGGTATCTTCTTCATGTCTTTGAAGAATGGTATCTTCTTGTTCCTTGATTATCTCATAAAAATGAACAGATAGTGCACAAGAACATTTGATTTAGTAACCAACTTACCAAATCAGAAATACAGTTCCTTGAAAACAACATTATTCATTCATAAAACACTCATAAAAGACATTTCGATAGATTAATTATTCTAATACACTCTTTGAAGAAAAAGTGATGTGGTTACTCAATAATGATCTTGAGTCCATTAGATATGTCCCTCCAATAAAAGTATCTTTCTTGGGATGCAAACTTTATAAAAAAATGAAATTTTTTTACAAATTTAATAGTTTTTAAATATATAGAAAATTTCTCAAAAATGAGAAATCATATTTTATTCTCGTTTGAGACTTATAAGCTGGCGAAAGTTGGTGTTTTTTATTCCTAAAAAGAGAAAAAGATCAAAACTTTCCACAAGATTAAGCTTTAAAAAACTTTATAACAAAGATGCAAACTATCTACACTAGATGGAGAATAATGTCTCACCTCTTTCCACTAAGCTCTTTAAAAAAATCTTTTAATTACTTATTTTGAGTTTTGTATTGTCTATTTTGGAATGATTTGTTCAGTCCAAGTCTGATCGGTCCCAGATTTGGCCTTAGCTAAGTCTTGATAAATATTTTGTTGCTTTGAAGGTAGAGGTCAATCCTACTCATAGATTCATTGCTTTTTTTCTCAACTAGGTGAGTCCTCGCATTATACGCGGTTAAATACTTTTTAGAAATAAAATAAATTAGAAAATATTATTTCGTGGTTAAAAATTGGTAATGAAGTTCAGTTTGAATTTAAGTTCAATTTTCTTTATATAAAATAATATTTTCCTTTATTTTTCATCTTTTAGCATCAATTCTATTTTCATTAATAATATTGACAATAAGTTCATTTACAATTCGATTAACAAAAAACAGTTGTAACAAAAAACAGTTGAATTGGTCAAATGGTCCAATTTTATATCGTAATAACCAATTAAGATTTTGTCGTTTCGTAAAAGTTTTTCCATTTCTAATGATGTTGTAGTGTAGACCTTGTCGTTAACGCATTGCACCAAACTACTTATATTGTATGTATAAATTATTTTTAACCTTAAAAACTTGCCAAAACAAAGCATGTCATATTGTGATCAATTGTGTTCAATATACATTTGGATAAAATCGTGTGAATTTTTCTATCTGTGAATAACAATATTTTTATTTGTTCAACGTGAATAACAATGTCTAAAATTAAAATATCTACTATGGATAATTTCTTTAAAAAAATTTATTAGTCTTTATTATTAATTCGAAAAGAATATATATTTTATAAAAAATATTTTCTAATTTTATTATCACAATAACCCATTTCTACACTATTTTTAAATGAGACACAAAAATTTACATATGATTTTAGAATGCAAAACGAAAATCTGATAAATTTTAGTAGTTTTGTGAGAATAATTTGTGTGTGTATAAGTTTAGGTGAGGTAACTACAATAGATAAATCAATTAGTTTTCTCACAATTTTTTTTTGGTGTATTGTTTGAGTTAGTGGGCTAAATTTAAATAGTTTTGTGATATTAGTTTTTATGAATATAAGTTTTAGTATGCTAAATTAGCGGGATAGATATTTGAGAAATTTTGTCATGTCACATTTTTTAGAATGTCATACCACAGTAATTTTTCATCTATTGATTTTTCTGTATAATATGATTAAGATATGATAAAAACCACTCATTGGTAGACAAAATAATTTTCATAACTTCACATATTTTTTTGTGTCAAATTTCAATATGAAAAAAAATTAATAATTAAAATTTTATAAAATATGTAATTAAAAAAAAATTTAATAGTTGAACCACAAAATGCGTAAATAGTTATTGGTTGGTCAACATGATGTTCATAACTTCACGTATTTTTGTAAGGTCAAATTTCAATATGCACAAAAAGTAATAATTAAAAAATTTTAGTTTTGTAATTAAAAGAATTCATTTTTAATAATTGAATCACATTATGGAATATATAGTTTTCACTTTTTTTTTATTGAAGAATATATAGTTTTCATTAATTTCAAATTAAATTATTAAAGAAAAAAAAAAATTTAGTTATGGTAATATTTAGAGTAGATTTTGCTATGATTAATTTTAATAATTTTCTTAAAATTTTGCCATGTCATAATACTTTTCAAATCATATCATAGTTCTTCTGTGAAAATAATTGTGAGAGTGATACATTTTTATGACACATAAGCTTTTTTTCCAAAATCAGTTCACAAATAATTTTTAAGGGATATGATTAAACATTTTTAACATAATAACACGTAATTGTTCGTCTGATATTTTATGTGTTGCCAAGAAGAATTTGATTATAAAAACTTCATCTTCTGCTTATTGTTTAAAAAATGTATTTATTTTAATTGGTATTAACATATGTATTATCTTCCATGGAATAACAGTTGATGTAGATTTATGAAAAGAAACATAACCCCACTTAATTAAATATGCCTAATCAAACAAATTAAATTGATGTTGATTATTTGTTAAATCGATACTTTGAAACACACAAGACTCGATTTCCCTCATCATATACAATTTATAACCGTTTGATAAAACGCAACAAACAAACCCAAATCTTCCAGAAGAGTCAAAATTTTCTCGGGAAAACAAGAAAAGTTGCAGAAGCTGCAACAATGGCGGAATCTTCGACTTCGAGTCTCCTCTCGAAATCAAGTGATCTTCTCGCGACTCCAAGCCACGAAAGACTCGAGCTTCTCCTCAATCAACTCGCTACGCCTGAAGAAACCATCGAATTCCAATCGGCTCTTGCTCTTTACGATTTCTGCGTTTCAAAGTTCCCAAATTGCTTAACCCTAATGCTTCTCAAAATCTACCAATCTTCGTCCAACGAAATCGTCAGATTCCAATCGATCCATTTCCTTTCTTCGACCCTCGACGTATACCGAAACCGCGAAACCCATCTCTCTCTCGACGGACTCAACGAAATCAAACCCCTTTTGATTTCATGCTTGAAGATGAAGATGGAAGAAACCCACATCAAGATCCTTCGAAAGATCGTGTCTTTTATAGCTTGTAACGTTGTTTCGTTGGATAATGATGGTTGGGACGAGCTTGGTGATTGTATCCTCTCTTTAGCAGAAACTGAACCTTTAAAGGCCTTTCATGTGTTCGTCGAATTGCCTCGAGTTTATTTGACATTCATTGATAGGTTTATGGAGAGAATCGTTGAGGAAGCAAAGAAAGTTTTGCTTAATCCTAAGAATGAAGATGATGTTGAGAATTGGAGTTTGGGTTTAGAGACTCTTGTGAAAATGAGTGTACAGATTTTGGATCATTCAGATAATGATGTTGAAGATTGGAGATTGGGTTTGGTGAACATTTTTTTGTCGATTCTTGTCAAGTCAGTGAAAGAGTTAGTGAAGAAGAAAGGAATGGAAGAGTTTGTGGTACAAGGGCTTGAGAATCTCGAGAGGTTCTTGGTAAGAGACAAGGATTTGTATGGTTACAGTAAGGATCAGTGTGTGTTTGTGTCGACTTTCGTGTATAAGATTAAAAGACTCGGAGCAAAGATCATGGAGGTCGCGAAGCAGATTCATCGGTTGGTTACTAGTACAGTTCTTAGCAACAATCCACCGGAGAATCAAGATTTTTTCGATCCTTTCTGTTTCGAACAGTTGAACACATTGTCGTTGCTTGAAATCGGAAGAATCTTTGCGTATGCTGACGAGAGATCTAAAGATATGGCAATCAGAAGGCTAAACCTCTTACTGTCTGATGAGAATCCAAACAAAGCGGATATCGATGCTACTGTGATGAGAACACTACAGAAATTGATCGTCTCTTGCCTTACGAAAAGAGGATTCTCCGAGAGCAATTTCAAAGTCCTTGGTGAGGTTGTGTTCCATGTTGCCTATGAGATGGATGAGATACGGGATTACATTGTATCGTATAGCAGAATAAAGTTTCAGAGAGCGGTTTATATCTACCAATGCTTAACAATGCCGCTTGACGAGGAAGACTTTGTGATTCCTGTGATGGAGAAACTTCTCCCTGAGATAAGTTCAAGGCTAAACCCACCAAGTGAGGTATTGGTAGATAACAGTGGATGGGTTTTGGCGTTTACGGGTGCGTTCTGCGCGGTAATTCACTTGCTAGATACCGATAATCAGGCTGAATCGGTTAAGGAGATTGCGTATAAGATGATAGATTCAGTGAGAGAGCTAGTCGAAAGAGGAATGGAAGTTGGACTTGTGAGGAGAGCTTTCAGAGATGTGGAAAGCATTGTGATGAAAGATGTGGAATGGTTTGGTACAAGCGAATACAAATTCGTTAAGGGTATGCTTTGGAGACTCTATGCAATCAAAGGCATGAAAATGGAGAGTAAGCTTGTGTTGTGGAGGATTAATATTCGTCTCGAGAGAGGATTGACTGAGATGTATAAACAACTCCTAGAGAGTGAGCTTAATTGGCTAGACCAATGGAAAATGGTCTAAATTTTAGCTTCTACCTAAAAAATCAAGCTTTACGTACTCTGACATCTGAAACCTTATTCTCAGAGAGAATGTACATAAGATGAACTTGCTTGCTACCAATACTCTATATAGATCAGGTTCTACTTAGGACTTTTTAAAGTGTTGTTGATATTATTAGACCTGATTTCAGCTTGAAGCTTGTGGCTATTCGTTCTTTGATTTCACAGCTCAAGGTCTGCAAAAAGATAGATACTTTCTTGTTTCCTTTATCAACACTCAAATACAAGAAACCAAGATGTGAACGGTTACAAATACGGTTTGGAATATCAAATCTAACCGATTTGCCTGATCAACTTATCTCCCATATCAATTATCTTACTCTTACCAAGTTTTGAAATGTGATTAACCAAAATGTATATAAGCGAAAAAATTAAATTAACCGTTTAAATCAATAATTCGAAATACACAGATTATTAAATCAATAATTAACCGGTTATTTGTTATCAATAATTCGAAATACACTGATTCGATTCCCTCATATACAATTTATAACCGTTTCATAGACTCAAAATTTTCTCCAGAACATTCTCATAGAGCCAAAATTTTCTCCAAAAAAAAAAAAAAAGTTGCAGAAGCTGCAACAATGGCGGAATCTCCGATTCTCCTCCTATCGAATGCCAGAGATCTTCTTGCTACTCCAAGCCACGAAAGACTCGAGCTTTTGCTCAATCAACTCGCTAAACCTCAAGAATCCATCGAATTCCAATCGGCTCTTGCTCTATTCAAATTCTGCGCTTTGAAATTCCCAAATTGCTTAACCCTAATGCTTCTCAAAGTCTATCGATCTTCTTCCAACGAAATCGTCAGATTCCAATCGATTGATCTCCTTTCTTCAACCCTCGACGTACTCCGAAACCGCGAAACCCATCTCTCTCTCGTCGCTCTCTGCGATATCAAACCCCTTTTGATTTCATGCTTGAAGATGGAAGAAATCGAAGAAACCCACATGAAGATCTTTCGAAAGATCGTCTCTTTCGTTGCTTATAACGTTGTCTCTTTGGATAAGGATGGTTGGGATGAGCTTAGTGATTGTATCCTCTCTTTTGTAGAAACCCAACCTTTAAAAGCTTTTCATTTGTTCATCGAATTGCCTCGAGTTTATAAAAGATTCATTGATAGGCTTAAGCAGAGAATCCTTGTGGAAGGAGAGAAATTGCTTAGTCATGAGGAAGATGTTGAACTTTGGAGTTTGGGTTTAGTGACTCTTGTGAAAATGGGTGTACAGATATTGGATTCAGAAACGAAATCCAATAGTTTGGTTAACATGACTGTGTCGGTTCTTGCGAGGTCAGTGAAAGAGTTAGTGAATAAAGGAATGGAAGAGTTTGTGGTAAAAGGGCTTGAGAATCTTTTGAGTTTCTTCTTAAGAGATAGGGATTTGTATGGTTACAGTAAGAATCAATGCCTTTATGTGTCAGCTTTCATGCACCAGATCAGAGAACTCGGAACAAAGATCAAGGTGGTTTCGACGAGGATCAATCGGTTTATTCGTGCTAACATCAATGAAGATCCTGATCGTGTTTATTTCAAACGTTTGAACACCTTACCGTTGGTTCAAATCGTGGAAATTGTTGCCTCGGTTGATCAGGAAGAGAGGTTTAAAGATATGGCAATCAGACGGCTAAACTTCTTACTGTCTGATGATAATCCGAAGAAAGCGGAAACCGATGTTCCTTTGATGAGAAAACTCCAGACATTGCTCGTTTCTTGGCTTACGAAAGAAGGAATCTCTGAGAGTATGTTCAAAATCATTGGTGAGGTTGTAAACCATGTTGCGGGTGAGATGATGAGAGAGCCATGGTTGGGTCTACGCGATTACATTGTATCGCAGAGCAAAACAGAGTTTCAGAGAGCGGTTTACATCTTCTGTTGCTTAAGAATGCCGCTTGACGAGGAAGGGTTTGTGATTCCTGTGATGGAGAATCTTCTCCCTGAGATAAGCTCAAGGCTATGCCCACCACCAAGTGAGGTATTGGTAGATAACAGTGGATGGGTTTTGGCGTTTACGGGTGCGTTCTGTGCGATCATTCACTTGATAGAGGCAGAGGATCACGAAGAATCGGTTCATGAGATTGCTTATAAGATGATAAATTCAGTGAGAAAGCTTGTTGAAAGAGAAATGGAAGTTGGACTTGTGAGGAGAGCTTTCAGAGATGTGGAAAGCATTGTGATGAAAGATATGGTATGGTATAGTTCAAGCGAATACAAATTCGTAAAGGGTATGCTTTGGAGACTGTATGAAATCAAAGGAATGAAAATGGAGAGTAAGATTGTGTTGTGGAGAATTAATGTTCGTCTCGAGAGAGGAGTGGCAGCTAAGGAATCTAAAGTACTTCCAGACCCAAAGAGTGAGTTTGATTGGCTAAACCAATATGAAGGTTAGGGTTTAAGTACACAATATGAATGGTCTAAATGTTAGCTTGTACTTCAAGAATGATGATTTACTTACTCTTCTTCTGAAACCTTATTCTTAGAGAATGTACATAAGATGAGTTTACTTGCCTGTTGTTGCCAATATTCTATATAGATCAGATTTTACTTCTTGATTCCGAAGGTCTCTTAGACAAAACCATTCTCTTTCAAAATTCACTTAGCAAAAGTTGTTTTTGTTTGTGCGGTTTGAAATGCACAAAAAAATGTAAATAGAGGGAAGAAACTATAACAAACATTAAGAGGAGTGGTGGGCTCACAAGAGTAGTTTCGAACTCACATAACATTGACCCTGTTATGTGAGTTTCAATCAACTAATCCAAATTAACGAACTAATATAGAGCATTATAACCGACAAATATATATATATATATATAGAGCATTACAATTAGGTCATGTGAGCTCGTTCAAGTGAACGTGGGTGTCCACCGCTGCTCCCAAACGATGCACAATATTTCACAATGGAGATTGAATAAATTCGTTTAGTCGGTTTTACTATATATGTACCACCTTAATTAGTATATATGTATATACATGCCTTGAGACAGAGAGAGAAATGAATGTCTATGGAGAAGTAGAGAACAGATGATGGTAATTATTGTTTCTCATCGTCATTTTAAAGGTGCATTACACAATAAGGTACTTTTTGAAGTTTTGATTTCATTATAGACATTTTCATAAACTGGAGGCATTTTTTTACTGTTTAAATTGCAAAAATACCTCCCCCCCCCCCTCTCATTTATTACAACTGATTTTTGCAGTGGCTGATTTTTACACCTCCTCCACAACTCTTTCATCATACACCTCTCTCATCAGGAATCGAAGACGACGAAGCTTCTCCAGCATCGTCGAAGCTTGGGTCCGTCGCGTAAATCGTAGAGAATAATCGTGATTCTCCAGCATCGACGAAGCTTTTGAAGCTTTTGGGCCTGTACGTTTAGTCTCTTCTCTCAATTCGAAAGAGCTCTTTTTTAAAAAAGTTCAAGATCTAACTCTAATGAAACATATAAATCCAAATTTGATTCAATTTTGCTTGAATCTGGTTTTGATATTTTTTTTATGGCAAACCGAATGATTGACAAAACGCACATAAGGTGTTCGGAAAAATGCCTCAAAGAAAAATCAGATTGTTATATGCAGATGGTAACTCGTTAATGGATAGGAAGCATGTAGCGAGTTAGAAATAGGGTTTCTGGGTTTGTCGAAACCCGCATCGTTGAAGATTGTGATGTTATTAGCACATCATGTATGGATGGATGTTGGTGGATGGTCACACATAGATGTCCACAACTTCGACTGGTTTGAATCCAAACGGTGTTAATCATATGGATAACACAATATGGTCAACTTATTAAGTCATGTTTAACTTGTATGAATCCAAGTTGTGTGTAACCTTATGAACAACACAAAATGGTGTTTTTTTATTTATTAATTTTGGTGTTCTTTGTATACTAGTTCTTAAATTTCAGCTTCTAATCATGAATCATTTTGTGTTCACTAAACATTGACCAGAAAGTTATATACAAACGGACAATGAGTGTGATGGCATTGCTATATTTTTGGGAATGACACATCTTGAATAACTACTTGGATAAAGGTTAAACATGTTTATTTACATTTCTTCCAAGGTAACTTTTCTGAAAAAATTCAAAACAAACCTTGGATATGTACACGTGTAGTGGGAAAATATAGTTTTGGTTGGTATCATCTCCTTACTATTAAAATCAAAATGTTTTTATTTAATTATTTTAAATATTTTAATTTAATTAGTTTAAAACTATAACATATTTTTAACAAAATCCTTTAAATAATTCAAACTCATATAAAAGATAATTTTAAATCAAATCACTTTAAATCTTAACAAATACTAGATTGAATACATCCTCTAACTTTAGTATTTAAAAGTTTGATTTATATTGTCATTTAATTTTTTTTACATTGGCGTTAAGAAGAAGAAAAAAAGACTATCAACCGTCAAGATTATGTTTTTCTTTAATCCAACGGTCACGACCATTATTATATTTGAACAAACTCTATCATATGGCTGTATTTTAAAAGGACACAATTCATTAACCTCTTTTGGTCAAAGACTATTAAGGGCAATAACTTTTTCGCTGACCAAAAGACAACGAATATTCTCATTAGTATATTAGTATTATTTATGGTTGTCTTTACTGTGATTGAATGTATTTGGCATTTTGACTAGGAAAACACATGATTAAAGATGGAAAAACACTTATGACTGTCGTAAATTTATTAGCAAAAGAAAATGTTTTAGCATATATTAACGGCAAAACAATAACCTTTTCGTTGACGAAAAGATCATGAACATCAATTTGGTATATTAGTAGTTTTTATTGTAATTAAATGTACTATTTGACTAGATAAACACATAACTAAATGTCATGAAAAAAAAAACTTATGACAGTCATAAATTTATTAGAAACAAAAAACGTTTTTTAGTATATTATCAATTATTGCCTTATTCAACTAAGAGTAATCATCAATCCGGATATAGAAATTTTTATAGGATTAGAAAATGCATTGATTTACTAGGAAAACAATCAATTAGCATTAAATACGTAAGAGATAACCGTTGAAGCAGACAAAAACTTTACCACACCTATAAACATATAAATAGACATACTTAAGATTACATATTATACATCTTAATCTTCTAATTGCAACTAATAGAGATACTTTATAAAAAAAATGAAAATAATAAAGATGATGATGGTAATAGTGGTCATGATGTTGGGAGTTGCCTTGGGAGATAATGTAGATGGGACATGTAAACACACACCTGACTACATTTTTTGTGTTTCTCTTCTTCGTTCCGATCCACGTAGTTCTTCTGCTGATACCGCTGGTCTTGCTCTCATTCTTGTCGACAAAATCAAGGTTTCTCTTTTACCATATTTTCATATAAATTATCTCAAACATGGATTTGATTTTGTAATAATTCATAGCTAATAGCGATGTTTAAAAACAATATCTATGGCATTGAAATGTAAATACTTTATTTTTTATGTAGGAGCTTGGGATAAATGCAATTGGACAAATAAAAAAGGTTTACAAAACCAAACCGATACTAAAACGAGCTTTGGATGAATGCAATTTTAGATACAAAGTAATCATAGAAAATGATCTCGAAGAAGCTTATCAAGCCCTTCCAGGAAATCCTAAATTCGCTGAAAATGGGGTCGCTGATGCCAAAATAGAAGCCTCTATATGCGAAGAAGGGTTTTCTAAAGGACAATCTTTCTTAACTAATTTGAATCTAAGAATAGAAAAGATTTGCGATGTAGCCAGGGCCATCATCAGAATGTTACTCTGACTTCTAATATAATATTAAAATATTATTATGAAAAATAATGATTCTGAATGATAACCCTCAAATATATAATTGTATTTCGTAAGTAATTTATCAATCAAATAAATAATACTCACTATGTTCCATTTTATTTTACTCTCTGTATGTTATAGTACTTGATTTTTAAAGATCCTACACATAAATTAAGAAAACATTAAATTCTTTATTTATTCTAAATTCAAACACTATTTCTCATCTACTTAAATTCAATCCAACATATAGTAAATCAATCTGCAAAACGTAAATAATCATATCGAATAAAAATGTATTTAATTTTGTATTGAAAACTGAAAAAAATATAACTATATTTGAAACAAAAAAAAAATTCTAGAAAATCATCTATTATGATTCGAGGAAGGGAGTATGTTTTAGGAATTTTTATTTGTTCTATTGTATTTAATTTTTCATGTTTCTATGCAAAGTTTATATTAATTAAATATGTTATGCACTATATTTTCTATTGGTTAAAATAATTTTAGTTAATTAATAAATTTAATATTCTTAATGGTTTCTTAATTTTCGCGTATTCAACTAAAATAATTATAAAATGGGACAGAAGAAGTATGAAATAATATTTGCATTTGACTTTCACAAATTTATCCAACTACAAAAATAAATTTATCTTTAATTTTAATTTTATAATTTATCACTCCATAAACTTTATCCAGTAAGTATATTTAATTAATAATGGACTTATTATGGTCCGAAATTTATGTATCATCAACTCTAAATTTAAAAATATGAAAATCTTAAGTAAAATATACACAAGAACAATCATGTGGAAATATTATAATTAAATAAAAATTACCATATTCTGATTAATTGATTAACGTTAACAACATCCGACGGATTTCTGACGGAAGTGAAAATTACCCGCTCAACTTCCCAAAAAGTACCCGCCCAACTTTCAATTTTTTTGGTTTCCAACGGTTTTCCGAGGGAAAGTGTCTGTCGGAAATTTGGCTATAAAAAACAAATTTGATTCTTCTTCTTCTCCATTTCACCATCTCTCTCTGTAAAAAATCCAATCGCCCATCTCCTCCATCATTGTTCCACATTCTCTCTTCGTTTTCTCCATAAAATGTATGTTTTCTTTCCCTTTTAACTTAATTTTTAGTTTAGGATGATGGAATTTAGTTTTTAGAATGTTTTTGGATTGATTAGGTGGTTAGATAGGAAAATTAATGGAGAATTAGATTTGGTTTTGGGTAATCACTTGGAATTGTTAGATTTACTTGTAGATTTGGTTTTGTTTCTAATTTATTTGATTTATAATTTTATTTCATTTTTTATAAATTAATTTGATTTATTTCATTTTATTTGATTTATAAATTTATTTCGGTTTATAAATTTATTTGCTTTATAATTTATTTCGTTTTATAAATTTATAAAATTTATTTTGTTTTATTTGATTAATAAATTTATTTTGTTTTTTATAAATTTATTTGATTTTTTTTTTAAATTTATTTGATTTTTTTATTAGTTATAAATTTTCAAAACATGTTATATATGAGGTTAATATGGTTGATAAATATTGTTTCTATTTTTTTGGAATTTTTGTATATTATTTTTCTATATCTGCAAATAGTTGAAGAACTCAAACAAAAAGATGTTCATATCAAAGAATTACAAAAGACAAACGAACAGATCTTAGAATAGAATTTGATGATTAAGGAGCAAAATAAAGAAAACAAGCCTATGATTGAGGCTAATTTTTGGCAAATTGCGGAGTATGTCCGTATGTTAGAGCAGAACAACAAGTGGATGAAAGCAATAAAGGCAAAATTTGGAGATGTTTATATCAAATTTTATTAGTTTTAAAAACAATTTTAATTTTGTATTGAATTTCTAAAATACATTTACTTTTATTTAATAAAATTTCTCATTTTATCTAAATTATATATATAATAAATTTTAATTATATATAATAAATTTAATATTTAATAAAATTTTAAAATAATTAAAAAATAATTTCCGTCGGAAATCCGTTAGAAAAACGTCCTTCGGAAATTCGTTGGTAAAATATCTGTCGAAAAAGCATTCGTCGGAAATCCGTCGGAAAAAATCAACGGATTTCGGATTTTCGACGCCCTAGGAAATGCTCATTTCCGACGAATTCCTGACCGTTTTGTCCGTCGGAAAACGCTTGTTTTTTTGTAGTGCCTCATGCATAGCTCAAGTGGTTTGAACTTGAAGCTCGGATCGAAAGTCTCAGCTTTCTCGAGACTTCCGATCTCAAATGTCACTTCCACGTCGGCTTGCGCAAGAGTTATTCCTTCGACTTTGAACCGTTGACCCGTTCTTGACTTCAAGGTTGTTCATTCCGATTGAGTCACTTCGTAGTGACTCAATCTCTTCCACGGGCCAAAACAAGAGTTGCTTCTTGCTGGAATCAAGCAAGATTGTTCTCCGTATTGCCTGTACGATAATTAACAAACAATTCAGTATAGAATATAAATATCATAATGTATTGAAAAGAAAAGAAATTGTGGTTTGATGATACCTGAAGGCCAGCCCAGCCCTTGGTGACGTCATCTCCACTCGTATTAGATCCAAGAGCCCAAGAGCCCATGACCCACGCCCACATCCGGCCCGGCGCGCGTGTGGGATTTCCCTAGTTTCCTTCATGGTGCATGGATGTTCTTAATGTTATGAACATTACATATGCTTGCTTCCTTATATACATCATAAAAATGTTTCTCCTAAGAGATGTGGAACATTTTACATGTGTATTCATTAAACCAACACAAAGGGCTTTACCTCTTAGCCCATTTCTTATTCACATTTTGAACCCATTTCCCATAAACCAAATGCCTCTCACAAATTTATGACCAAAAAATGGTTCTAACAGTAACCACCTAAAGCTATATATTTACTAATCTCACATATATCTTAACAGTTTGTATTCTCATTTTCTTTAACTATCTTTTTGGGTCTGTGAATATAGAAAACGGGTAACAACGGGGAGAATCAGTCAGAGTTCCATGTTAAAGGAATTAAGCATATATTACTTATACAAATAATCCCAATAAAGAATGAAATGTTTGATTTTGCTGCCAGATGTTAGGTGCATTTTAAGCTTCTTTAACTGGTCTTACCACTTTCTAGGCTATTATCAAAACCGAGTTTGGTCAGGGCCCGAGAGTCTATTGGCAAATCTTTCCCTTTGAACATTTTGCAGCATAAGCGTACTTGATTGGGGCATAGCTTCATCATTTGGTTTCCTTTCGCTTCACAGAGAATTTAATTGGGTTCAGCATGCGAATGATTAGCATCTATTAGGTCAAGTTACATTGATTGGACACCCTTTGGTTTCTTTAATAGTTTGGTTTTGACTCGCTTTTTTCGCTAGAACTGACTATCTAGATCGTATAAAGAGATTAAGAGAGAAGACACTTAAGGTTATTTGGGTAGGTTTCAAGCCCCTCGACTCATCTTCAAAGATTAAAACCATTGAATCTCACATTATAGTTGTGTTGTTTCCTTTGCTTAGCTGGCTTTGTCTCACTGCTATTTGATGCTTATTGTTGATATTCACTTGTGTATTCCCAAAACATTATGACCCTCATGGTTTCACATTTGAAATAAAATGATGTATCACCTCCTATCTAGGTAAAACCAATCGAACATATTGTGTTGTGATTAAACTTTGACTCAAGGACACTGATGATTCTCTCCTTTTTGACTACAATGTTCAAGACCAAGTCAACGACTTTGTAGCTGCAGCCCTTGCATAGGTAATGATGATATTATTTTCTTCTTGAAATCAGTAAGGAGAAAAGAAGCTTTGCTATGATCTGTGTAGGATTTCTCTTGTCAAGGTCAATGTGACCAGGACAAACCATATCATGTGGTTAATGGGAGTTGACTTCCGTTACCAGTATGCATATCCATGGTTCAGTTCAGACAGATGAGAATTTTATTCGTTACGTTAACAAGGTAAAACTGGTCTTTGATTTTAGCAAATAATTCATTCCAGTAGGATTTCACTTGTTTTAGGGTAAAATATACCCTTGTCGTTTGGAGAGGAGCCAAAAAAAAGTAGAGGAGAAGCTTTCCTACGTTCCTTAATGCCCAAACTCTGGTTCATCAATAATGTTCACTCAAAATTGTTATCCAACCGAAGAAACTCTGTAAAAACTACCTTGATATATATCATGTGATTAACTTTTCTTGTCACTGTTATGTTGTTCTCTTACACATGATTGTAAAATCTGATATTGAGAAGATTTATAGTCAATTATTGTATCGTTTATTTTTTCTCTACTCACTTTGTCACCGTTTAGTTTTTTTTTTTTTTTTTTTTGGTCATCTGGTTGTCTATAATAAAAGGTTCAGAATACAAGGTTACTAAAACCACTACAAAAACATTTATTGGTGGTGGTGTTTTTTAATTATTGAATCTTACTTAGTAATACTACGTGATTGGATGAATTATTACTAAGGTGAATAGCTCATGCAATGTAGTACAGTAGACACTCTATGAATAATGTTGAAGTCATGATATTTATTAATTTATAGAATTATTAATCTATCGAAAAATAATAATAATAATAATAATAATAATAATAATAATAATAATAATAATAATAATAATAATAATCTATAATCATTTAAATTTTTTAATACTTTTAAGCTATATTCTCCTTAAAATTTCTTTTACTTAATTTTTTTTCTTCATATTTTACATATTTAAATGTTTTGGTGTATTAGCTCAAATATGAAACAAAAAGCTTTTAAATAAAATAAATTTGAAGGAGAATATAGCTTAAAAGTATTAAAAAAAGATGATTATGGATATTAAAAGTATTTAAATGTTTTTCATAGTAAATGATTAAATATGACTTGGTTTTACATACAGTCATCTTTATCGAATATTAATTTATCAAGTTTTTACTCAATTCATTTTTTTTCATATTAAGTAACAACAATCGTAGCTATAGTTAAGTAATCTTTTGTATCGTTTGAACTTTACTATTGTGATACGAGTCAGAAACAGATATTTAAATATTAGTCTTCAACCGAACAAGTTGAAGGTAAAACTGAGTGGTTGTCGGGTTTGAATTTATAGAAGGTGTCATACAAAAATCTCAAACCACAAATGTGTACTAAAACATTTTCTTTAACAATAATAATAGAAAAACCCGCGTGTATGTGCAGGTAATAACCTAGTTACTATAAAATCCCTAGCTTCGAGTTTAAATAACAGAGAAATGACTGTATGGACCGGCCTTTAAGTCTTTGATTAAGAAAATATAATTCCAAGATTCTATACAATTGAAAGGTTTAATTTCATGAAAATGGATGAGAAATAATGATAAACAGTTCAATATAACACATGGTATGTGTGCGCAAAAAAATATTTAAGTTGTTAGACCGAAATAATAAGGTCAAAGAAATGTAAAAAGATTACGTGGGGAGATAGGAACAAGAACAAGGAGATGGCATTTCCTGTGACAATTAACAAAAAGGTTAGAGATTCTTCAAAATTTTAATACGCATACAAAGAGCATTACTATATGTGCATACCACAAATGCTGGCAATGTTTCTCGCAACTGTCAGGCTAACCATTTCCCTTAAAAAGCAAAATCCGAACAAGAACAAGAAGAGAGAGGAGATGCAATTTGTTAGTGTAAATATGTTGTGTGGTCTTTGCTTTATATTTATAGATATACCATTAGATGTTGGTGTAAATATAGGTGCTCATGTATTCTTACATATATGTGGAACATATAACGTTCAAAATGATACATCCATCAATATTGAACAGGGCCTCCTAATGCTACTTCTCGAGGGAAGTGAATTGGTAAATGTTCCATAACATAAAAAAATGACGGTGGAAATATCTTCTCGAGATTGCATAAGATCAGCGGAATATTAGCCTCTAAATTGCGGATACCGTCAACTGTAAGCGATCTTGTGCATATATCTCGGAAAAAACCACCAACAACTGCATAATTAAAAAAAAATTAATTAATTATAAAATATACTGGTATGAATAATTTACCTAGTTAATTATAAAAATTATTGGGTTAAAAAAATTTACCTGCAATAGTTTCATGAACAATCTGTGGAAGAAGATGTGCAAAAGCAAATGGAAGTAGGCGTTGCATCACAACATGACAGTCATGACTTTTCATTCCACTAAACTTTCCTTCTGCAAGATCAACGCAATTTCGCAAATTAGATGCGTAACCATCAGGAAACTTGACACTACGAATAATCCAGTCGAAGAATGCTTGCTTTTTTGGCACTTCTAAACGATATGTCGGTATTGGACACTTCCCATCTGGCAGTACTTTGAGTTGCGGTCGTGAGCATATATTTGCCAAGTCTAATCTAGACTTTAAATTGTCCTTTGTCTTCCCTTGTACGTTTAGGACGGTGTTCATGATGTTGTCGAAGAAATTCTTCTCAATGTGCATGACGTCCAGATTATGCTTCAACAAATGGTCTTTCCAATATGGCAAATCCCAAAAGATGCTCTTTTTGTGCCAATTGTTATTCACACCAGCACCGTATAAATTTGTATGCCCTTGCCCACCAACATCAGGTTTCCTCGATGCTCCAAAATCCCGTAACTGAATCAAAATATCATGACCATCTGCTGTAGGAGGTGGAACATCATTCACTCGCTTGTTCTTCGTAAACAAAGTGTTGCTACGACGATAAAGATGACGCAGAGGTAGAAACCTTCTATGACAATCAAACCAGCATGTTTTTTTTTCCGTTCTTCAATTGGAATGCATCTGTGTTATCTTGACAATAAGGACAAGATAACTTTCCATGTGTCGTCCACCCAGATAACATACTGTAAGTAGGAAAGTCGCTTATCGTCCACATAAGTACCGCTCGCATCTTAAAGTTTTGTTGGCAGGATATATCATATGCTTCAGCACCGTATTCCCATAACATTTGCAACTCATAAATCAATGGCTCTCGGAACGAGAATCGAAAGATACAAAAACTCTCGACACATGCACAACGATGGAGGTAAATTGTAAGGTGTTACAATTACTGGCCACAAAGAATATTGTCTTCCATGCTTGCCAAACGGATTGAAACCATCTGTACATAATCCAAGGTATACATTCCTTTGCTCATAAGCAAAATCCGGATATATAGTCTGAAAATGTCTCCAAGCTTCCGCATCAGAAGGATGCGTAATTTCCCCTTCTTCTGTTCTATGCTCTCCGTGCCTCTGTTGTACGCTCAGATTGATATAACCTCTTCAACCTATCTGTAAGGGGTAAATACCACATCCTTTTATGTGGGATAGGATATCTCCCACTTGTTTCCTTGAATCGGGGTTGACCACACCATTTACATCTTCTCAGGTCTTCATCTTCTCTCCAGTATATCATACAATTATCAATGCAGACATCAATCATCTGATATGGCAATCCAAGACCATATACCAATTTTTGAACCTCATAGTATGAAGCCGGAAAAAAATTATCTTCAGGCAAGATGTCTTTCACAAAATCTGTTATGGCATCCATGCAATCTTCCGCCAAATTGTAGTCTGTTTTTATCGACATCAATCTACTTGCAGATGATAAAGAAGTATGATCATCTCTAAATCCTTTATATAATGGCTGTTTAGATGCGTCTAACATATCAAAAAACCTTCTGGCCTCTAAATTTGGTTCTTGAGCCGTATGCAAATTAGGTTCGTCTACCGTCTCTATATGTTCTCGATATGCATCATTCACCATCTGAACCGTACCAACACCAAAATCTACACTATCCGTTCTATGTTCCTCTATCCTATTCGGAACATATGATGATTCGCTAGTACTACCATATTTCGGTGTTTCACCATGGAGCAACCAAATCTTGTAACCATCCATAAATCCATTGGTATATAAGTGACTCCACACGAAATCAATTCTAACATTACGAGAATTCCGGCAAATACAACATGGACATTTCAACATACCAGTTTTCCGAGCGGTTGGTTGCCGACAAGCTACATCCATAAACTCTCCAACACCTCGTGCGTAATCATCGTTTATTGCATTTGACTCCGGATCATGCATCGGTTGGTCCATCCATGACCGGAAATAAAACATTGATTATTGTGTATATTTTTTACTAAAAAAAAATTACGAAGATAATGAGTTATTTTGTTGCGGAAATATGTTTTGATAAAAGAATGAGTGTCTTCGCGTACTATAAAGAAATTAGATACGTGTCCATCGGCTATCCGTCGGTAAACCGTCGGTCATTGGTCGGCAATCCGTCGGTTATCGACATAACGCTGTTTCATGTCGGTAAAAACGCGTTTATGTCGGTAAAACCGACGGATAGAGAGTTCGTCGGTACGGGTCTGTCGGTTATCCGTCGATTTTAATAGTATAACCGACGAGAAACCAACGACCAATCACTTCTCGGTTACAAACCGACGGTAAACCGACAAATTAATTTTTTGTCGGTTATTCTGTCGGTAAAACAGACGTTAAACCGATGATTAACATTTCGTCGGTTAGTAACCGACGGTAAACCGACATAGTCGATTTCGTCGGTTATGCATCGGGTAGACGTCGGTTTGTACCGACGGATATACGTCCGTCGGGAGTTCGGTCGGTTTTACCCCTGCTTTCTTGTAGTGATATGTATAAGTATGTATATTATGATGACGAAGCAAAACTCAAGAAGCTTAAAGAATTGATATGAAAACGACAGTGAGGTTGTATTTTTCCAATTTGAGGAAACAAACATGACGCATATCTGATTCTTTTGCAACTCTTTCTCGTTGGCTTATTGTTTTTTGGAGTTGATTATAACTCTTATAACTATGCCTACCTACCCTATACGTTTGTGTATATATATTACATGTATATGCATTGTATGTAAGTTATATGTAAAAATCTTCTTACTCACATGGCCATATTTAATTTTCAAATATAAGACTTCAAATTTTAAAGTGACACACGTGAGTCGGTGAGTGTAAGCGAGCGAGCTGATAGAAAATCAAATCATGCAACATTTATTTCGATCTTTTTGAACGACTTCTAAATTTGTGTCTTATAAATTGCATATGTATCATATGATAGAAAATGTACGAGTTTTGTTGGATTTCATATGGGTATATTTTTCTTCATTTCTCTTTTTGGAGTTCTGATTTCATATAATCTATGAAAAAGGACTAAAATTTGCATATCTAATAAATCCAAGTATAAAAGTTAAAAACGTCGGATTTCAAGTGGATGTAGCAAGACGATTGGTGAAGTGAGACATTGCGTTTTTAAGCCTTTTCCTAGACAAGACGATAAATGGAAACTCAATCAGTACTCAAGTCCGGATATGATGGGGAAAACCGTGTATGTGATGCATTGCAACAAATAAGGTTGAGAGCAATAACAAACAAAACTGGACGCAGAACAATCATATTCAAGTACCATTATCAGGTTGGCTTATTCAAAAAACAAAATTAAAATGATAATGATAATGGTGGTTATGATTAGTCTAGGCTTATTAACCGGACCCAAAATACGAGTTTTTTTTTTTTAATAACTCAACACAAATCCCAAGCCTAAAGGCCCAAACTAATTTATGGGAGAGGTGTAGCCCATGGATACACCATCTCTCCGGATATGCAAATGAAGAGAAAGCAAGGGCCCATATCCATGTAGGTGGTGAGAACAATTTGCTTTAGATTCGCGCACCCAAAATACGAGTTTCAGTTCGGTTTCGGTTCTTCAATAAAATCCAAATGGTTTCTAAGCAAACTTCAATTCGGTTATCGGTTTAGATATTTGTTTAATGTTTGAATATATATACAAACAATGGATTCGTTATAGTATTTAAGTGTAGTGGAAAATATAGTTTTAGTTGGTATCATCCCCTTACTATTAAAATCAAAATGTTATTATTTAATTAATTTAAATATTTTAATTTAAATGGTTTAAAATTATGACATATCTTTAAAAAAAACTTTTAAATAATTCAAAATCATATAAAAATAATTTTAAATTAAATCATTGTACTAGATTGGATATGTACATCCCCTAATTTTGGTGTTTAAAGTTTGATTTATATTGTCATTTAATTTTTTTATTTCTTTTTACAATGGCGTTAAAAAACAAATTACTATCAACCGTCAAGATTATGTTTTTCTTTAATCCAACGGTCACAAATATGTTTTAAAACGACCATTATTATATTTGGACAAACTCTATCATATAGCTGTATTTTAAAAGGACACAATTCATTAACCTCTTTTGGTCAAAGACAATTAATCAATCCGGTAAGTATATTAGCTTGGTAAGTATATTAGCTTTTATGGTTTTCTTTACTGTGACTGAATGTATTTGACATTTTGACTAGGAAAACACATGATTAAATATGGAAAAAAACTTATGACTGTCGTAATTATTTTATTTATTTTTTTTTTTTTTATGACTGTCGTAAATTTATTAGCAAAAAAAAATGTTTTAGCATATATTAAAGGCAAGACAATAACCTTTTCGTTGACGAAAAGATCATGAACATCAATTTGGTATATTAGTTTTTATTGTAATTAAATGTACTATTTGACTAGATAAACACATAACTAAATGTCAGGGGGAAAAAAACTTATGACAGTCATAAATTTATTAGTAGTATATTATCAATTATTGCCTTATTCAAAGACTAATAATCAATCCGGATATAGAAATTTTCTATAGGATTAGAAAATGCATTGATTTATTAGGAAAAAAATCATTTAGAATTAAATATGTAAGAGATAACCGTTGAAGCAGGAAAAAACGTTACCACACCTATAAACATATAAATAGACATACCTAAGATTACATATTATACATCTTAATGGATGATTGGTTCCGCTGTAGCTGTAGATTAATTGCTGTAGAATTTTTGCTGTAAATGTTTTGGCTGTAGCTGTATATTTTTTAGACTGCAGATTTTTTTGCTGTAAACTTTTTTGCTGTACATATAAAACTGTTGATGTAACTATATTAAAATAAAAACACGATTGGTAATTATAAGATATGTGCTGTAGTTTTAATTAAATTAGTTTATGAAAATAAAAATTGTTATAATTTAGAAATTTTATGCTGCTTTTAACATAATAAATAATAAACTTATGAATCATTCATAATAAGTAACATCATTAAAAAATTCAACAATCCTAAAATTAAAACAAAGTTTAAAATCATAAAAATTTATGAGTTCTTAGAGAAATATATTATAATAAAATATATTATTATCATGAAAATTATTATTACCTACTATCAACAATCTACTTTATAATCACAACTCTTAAAGCCCAAAAATAGGGCTTTACGTTTTTGACTTGTTACAGCAAACAAAAAAAGATTTTTTTTTTTTGGGTTGTAATTTTGAAAAAGAAAGTTACATCATGATTGGTAAAAATAATACAAAATCTGTAGTTTTAAGAAATAAAGCTACAACTTGATTGGTAAGGATATGATGATTTAAAAAAAAATAAGATTGTAGGATGGAGTTAAATACCAACCAATCATCCACTTAATCTTCCAATTGCAACTAATAGAGATACTTTAAAAAAAATGAAAATGATAACGATGATTAAGACGACCCAACCCGTCAAAATAAAAAATATTCGACCTCGATCACTATTATCACAAATATTGATCATCAACGGTCCAATATAATAATAATGCGGAATAACAATCAAATACAAAAAATCATTTAATAATCAAAATTATTAAATCACTTAAACAATATTCAAACATCAATAATTCATGGTTCCAGAATTTACTAACACTTTAGTAATTCTAAATTATTAAACATGAAACGCAAGACACTAGATCATCTCCTCTTCCCGGCCATGATTCCACGATCAAACCTTCTCTTTACCTGTATCACATGGTTATAAGAGATGCGTGAGTATTATCATAAATACCCAGTGAGCCGGTCATCCCATCAACAGACTATTTATAATTAGATATAACAAATATTATAATACCAGGATGAACAATCAACAAGAAAACAGTACGATCACGTAAAAACAGCTTATGTCGATCGACACACCACCCCGGTGTCGATCGACACCAACTCTGACACTCGTGTCCGTCGGCACACCGTCCCGGTGATCTGCCAACACCGTGTCGATCAACACACCAACCCGTGTTGATCGACACACCAACCCAGAACGCGAGTTCTGCACAAAAATCTCTCAAACCACACGAAATTCGATCCCAAACAACACACAATCGTACTCTAACACTTGCTATACCTAATTAAGCCTATGGTCATGCACTCACCTCGATTGTAAAAGAAAAACGGATGAAAAACAGTCAAGAACGCCAAGAACACGTCGTTCTTGAAGAATACCACGTAACCGACGAACGAATGCTCCAAATCCGAATCGGTAAACGGTTCTGGAAACTAGACTGAACAATCTACACAACGGTATGTAGATTGCCCTCTGGCTCTTTCTGGTTCGACGGGAAATCAGCCCGTAATCCCGATGATCGGAACTGGAAACAGAATGACACGCTAATTTTAAAAGCACACAGAGAACGTATTATATCTCTGAATCAAGATCGGAAACTCGAGATGCAAACTAGACAGAGAGAGATTTCTAACCTTATATAGATCGCTTACTGGGTCTTTACAGAACGACGGGAAAACAGCCCGCAAGTTCGACGATTGAAACTGGAACAGGAACTACACGTTGAACACGAAGAATTCGACGTACACGACGAACGACTACTCCAAATTCCAATCGGAAAACGGCGTTGGAAACTAGACACGACGAGATATACTGCGGTGTGTAGAACGTCCGCTAACTCCCAACGGTTCGACGGGAAAACTTTCTCGAAGTTGACTGATCGGAACAGAAAACTGCAGAAACGACCCAACTTTAAACGGTCATAGCTAACAATCTAACCGACCGATTGACAAACGGATTTCTCCTACATGAAGAACAACGATAGGAGAACGTATCCTCCAAATTTCACTCCGATCCGTTTCGATCTTCCCCTCCGATCGTCTCCTCCAACACACAAACAGAAGCTGTTCTTATCCCTCAAGAACACAATCCGAAAATCACTTGATTTCACACTCAAATCCTCACAAAACCTCTCAAAACTTGTTGTTTCTTCTGTTAAACAACCCAGCCGACACTCCTCTGTCTTTATAGACAAAACATTTTATTGTATTTTTTCTTATTTTTTATTTTTAGTTTTTAGTTTTTTTTTCGTGTCGATCGACACACACCTTCTGTGTCGATCGACACACGACCAAATATTCCGTAATTTGGTTCGCGGTCGTTACAATTCTCCCCCACTAACACGGATTCGTCCTCGAATCACTCGAAACCGTCACCTTACGGTCAAACATCTGATATCAGCCCTCCGGGCCAACCCGGCCAGCTCTATCTGAGATTACCCCCGATCTCAGAACTGCACTAGTTCCACACTAGCTATATTGCACCGTCTCTACGGATACAATCCTGACCAAACCTGATCAGCACTGTTAGAGATCATTACCCGATCTCGATCACCTAACCCCGTCTCACTAAGGTTGACACTCTTGCCCGAAACCCGACCAAATTCTCCCAGAAAACATCTACAATGCAACACTCGCTGATCAGGATCAGGGTTGTCCGATCGATCGCGCAACAATCAAACAAGAACATGTCCGACCAACCGTAGACCCAGACTTTGGACCAATTGGTCGCACAACAATCAAACAAGAACATGCACGACCAAAGAGGCGACATATGTTTACCAGGGTCATCTAAACTGGGTTCCAAACTCAAGTAAAAACCCTAGATTAGACATCCCTCCTGACCAAAACCCGGTCAGCACCACCTGAGATCACTCCCGATCCTTGAAGCTCATCCAATCTCATACTTACAATCACACTACAGCTACTATTGCTCAACTCATATCTCTATACACCACTCACACTCACAAGATCGTCACCCTACGAAATCTCGATGTATACCATACCGGCTCTCGGTATGCTCCAGCCCCTTCCACTCTCGAGACACATAGTCCGTCAAGCTATCGGCTGCAGAGGAAATCACACATCCTCTGGAGAGATCTCTGTCCCTCAAAGTATATGCAGGGGAAATCACCATCTCCTGGAGCAGTCACACTGTAACGCGCATCATAAGCACTTGTCGATCGATTTACTTCACGTGGTTCCTATCACGATATTCCCTAACCCGGAATATCACCCCATGACCAATCCCCCCGGTCATCTGAAACAACCCAATCACCTAGGGTGTTTCCTCGGAGTCCCTGGAAAAGACAGTCCTAACTCACATAAGACTTCTGTTCCAGACTTCCCCTAGGAAATAGACAGGTCCTAACTCACATTAAACTTCTATTTCCCAGCGCCATGGCCAATCACTAGGCCATCCGGAATAACCCAAATCTTCTGGGTGTTTCCCAGAGTCCCTGGAAAAAACAGTCCTAACTCACATAAGACTTATATTCCAGACTCCCCCTAGAAAATAGACAGGCTCTAACTCACATAAAGCCCATATTCCCCAGTGCTATCCATGGAATCACAAGTCCTAACTCACAAAGGACCTCATCCCCAGAAAATCCTCCTAGAACATGGACAGCCCTACCTCCATAGAACTTCCATTTCTAGCCTCCCTAGCCAATAGACCAGTTCCAACTCACATAGAACTCTATCGCTAGACCTCCACATGACCTACCAGTCATTACAATACATGAATCCACCCGTAATACTATAAGAACTTACATCTTATAACACATTTAATAAGGAACAACTCATCTTATTAAATCTCAAAAATATATAATCGTTACAACAACATCAAACGAAAATACATACATCTCATAGCCATAAGCTAAAACAGACTCTGAAAACCAGAAGATACTCAAGCCACCGCTTGCTTCTCGAACCACTTCGCAAAATTTGCCTTCATCCTCGCTTCTGTTTCCCAAGTCTCCTCCTCGACACCGTCACAGTCCCACATGACTCTCACCAACGGTATCCTCTTCCGGCGCAGCACCTTAACTCTCCTCTCAAGAATCCTCACAGGTCTCGCCTCCAACGTCATGTTGGGCTGAAGATCCTCTGAAATCCTAGCCAAAACCTCCTCAGACTCATGTAGACACTTCCGCAGCATCCAAACATGGAACACCTTACGAAAGGCTCTCATACTCTGAGGTAACTCCAACCGATAAGTTACTGGTCTAACCTGCTCCACAACCCTGAACGGACCCATAAGCCTCAGACTTAACTTATTCTCTGAAATGGATCTGTTAGGACCCCTCAACATTGCTGCCTTGAGATACACCAGATCTCCCAGCTTAAACTCCAGCTCTTTCCGTCTTTTATCGGCATAACTCTTCTGCCGATCCTGAGCATCTCTCATGTTCAGCCTCAAGACACGGATCTTCTCCGTTGTCTCCTGAACGAAATCCGCACCAAACATGTTCCTCTCCCCCATTTGAGTCCAGCATAATGGTGTCCGACATGGCCTCCCATACAGAGCCTCATATGGAGTCATCCCAATACTCGCCTGGTAGCTATTGTTATATGCAAACTCAACCACGTTCAGGTGATCTTCCCAGTGACCACCATAATCCAACACACACATCCTCAACAAGTCCTCCAAAGTCTTTATCGTCCTCTCAGACTAACCATCCATCTGAGGATGATACGCTGTGCTCATATGCACCTTAGTGCCCATCTCAGCCTGAAATGCCCTCCAGAACTCTGAAGTAAACCTCGGATCCCTGTCTGACACAATACTCGCTGGCATCCCGTGCAGCCTCACTATCTCCCGCATATATTTCTTAGCTAAAACCGCCGCTCCATCGGTCTTCTTGATGGCAAGAAAATGTTCTGACTTGGTCAGACGATCCACAACCACCCAAATCGCATCATGTCTGCGATAATGGCAACCCCGTCACAAAGTCCATGGTAATCGTCCCACTTCCACTCCGGAATAGGCAAACTCTGCAACACACCACTCGGAACCTGATGCTCACCCTTGACCAACTGACATATGTTGCACACTGTAACCCAGTTAGCTACATTTCTCTTCATCCCGACCCAGTGATAATACCGCTTCAGATCACGATACATCTTAGTCGCCCCTGGATGAATCGACAACATGCTTGCATGAGCCTCCCTCAGGATCTCTTGCCTCAGATCCTCATCTTTGGGTACACAAATTCGTTTGTTCACCAGTATTGTCCCATTCGCCGAGACCACATACTCTGAACCTGCAACCCTAGAAGTATCAATCAATACCGAATCCAACTTCTGAGCTGCTCGAATCCGACTCAGCAAATCTGCCTGATTAGTTGCCTCCAACCCCAAAGGCTCCTATGAGATTACACACAATTTTAACGTACTAATCTCGCTCACCAGAGCCTCCATATCACGCTCCTGAGCCAAAGCAACTCTCATCCAACTCAATGCATCTGCAACCAGATTAGTCTTACCCGGATGATACCCAATCTCCAGGTCATAGTCTACAACTAACTCCATCCAGCGCCTTTGTCTCTGGTTCAGCTATGGCTGAGTGAAGAAATACTTCAGACTCTTGTGGACCTGCACCTTTCCGCCATACGGATAAGACCTCCAAATCTTAAGTGCAAAAATCACCGCAGCACACTCCAAATAATGGGTAGGGTAATTGCACTCATGCTTCCTCAACTGCCTCGAATCATATGCAATAACCTTCCCCTGCTGCATAAGTACACATCCCAGACCAACTCCCAAAGCATCTGTGTACACCACGTAAGGCTCACTCGGCTCGGGTAATGCCAACACTGGTGTACTAGTCAGCATCTCCTTCAGCTTCCCTAAACTCTCCTCGCAAAATGAAGACCACACAAAAGGGACATCCTTCCCCGTCAACTTCGTCATCGACTGTGCCATACTCGCAAACCCCTTGACGAACCTCTGATAATATCCTGCCAACCCAAGTCAACAATATGAGGAACTCACACCCGCATATCCCGAGAATCATCCTTCCTAGGACAGCTCGCTAACTTGTGATACATGCTCCCATACCCGAAGCATCCCGGACCACCCTGATCTCTCTGACTGAGTCCTGAAGTGCTCTCTCACTTCCTCTTCTGTCTTTGCGCAGGCTTGCCGCCCTTGTTCGGAACCACCTGCTGTTGCGATCTCTTTGGCTGAACAAGCGGTCTCGCCACCACCTGCTCCTTGAGATCCTCCTCAATCGCAGCAGCAGTCTCAACCAGCTCCGCCCTCGTGGCGAACTTACTCGCCCTACAGCGAGTCCTCAAGTCCGCTCGAAGTCCTCTCAGGAACCTCTTAACCTCGACTCCAACCGATCCACCGCCTCCTGCGGGAAATACTTGACACTAAACTCTGCCAAAAAGTCCTCCCAGGCAATCTCTGCCTGCACCCTCCTGGCCACAACACCTCACCACTAGGGATGCGCCTCACCATCCAGATAATGCACTCCATGGTCTACTCGGTATAGAGAGGAACTACTCATCCCCTCGAGAGAACTACTCATCTCTTAGTTAAGTACTCGGTAACTACTCATACCCAAGTACGATGCAATACTGTCCACTACGATCTCAACCACCTGACCCCCTGGTCAGGACCACTATAGATCAACTCACATGATCTCTGAGGTCTACATCTAGTCCTATGCCCATATCCACGTATCAGACATTGATTACTCTCAACTCATAACTCATAACCACACCACTCCCACTCTCAGGATCACATCCTTTGAGCTAGGAGTATACAGGGGAAATCCTCATCCCCTATAGAGAAGTACTCATCTTGTAATATTACTAAAGGAAATCCTCATCCCATCGAGAAAAAACTCCTCTCTTAGTATTACTAAGGGAAATCCTCATCCCTCAGCAACACTCAGGGAAATCCTCATCCCTCCTGGAGAAATCCTCATCTCTAAATGAGTTATTGGGGAAAATCCTCATTCCCTAGCGAATCAATTCTTAACGCCTATACCATCACTGACTAGAACTACCTCACTTGGTCTCCAAATTATAAGGAATACGCATCTTCTGCATATGCTCCATCCTCCCAAGATAAGATAGAAGCTCATCCACAACCGCAATCCTCGGCTGCACCCCAGCCCCACCCGGCTGAACACCAGCCACACCTGGCTGTACTCCAACCCCACCTGGCTGAACCCCAGCCACACTCGACTGAACTCCAGAAGTCTGACACTGAGCCGGAACCCCATCCGGTAACCGCTCCAGAATCATATGCAGCAGACCTGCCAGACGATCATCTCGATCCTAGGCAAAAACCTGCGGCAACACCCCCACCTGGGCCCACCGCACCACCGGCCACACCGGGACCCACACCAGCCCTCACACTGGTACTCATGGCGGCCACACCCACGGATCCCTCCTGAAACGTCTATGAATCCACCACCCGCTCCTGCGTGGTCTCAAGGTCACACTCACAGCAGTGGACTCACTCTCAAGTCCTTGCCCACGTCCATGACCACCACGACCACCTCGACCTCCACAGCCCCTACGACCTCTGCCTCTAGTCACTCTAGCCATCACTCCGCACTAACCAGCAGAATACTAAGTATTAGAAAAACAGAAATCATAAAACACCTACCGTGGAATCTCATTGAAGGCTCAGAAAAGATGATCTAGGACTCCATACCCACACAACAATCAATTGACTAACTCACATAATCAATTAAATATTCTAGCCCTAGAACATCTAGAGCTCTGATACCAAACTAAGACGACCCAACCCGTCAAAATAAAATAAAAAATTCGACCCGGATCACTATTATCACAAATAATGATCCTCAACGGTCCAATATAATAATAATGCGGAATAACAATCAAATACAAAAAATCATTTAATAATCAAAATTATTAAATCACTTAAAACAATATTCAAACATCAATAATTCATGGTTCCAGAATTTACTAACACCTTAGTAATTTTAAATTATTAAACATGAAACGCTAGACACTAGATCATCTCATCTTTCCAACCATGATTCCACGATCATACCTTCTCTTTACCTGCATCACATGGTTATAAGAGATGCGTGACTATTATCATAAATACCCAGTGAGCCGGTCATCCCATCAACATACTATTTATAATTAGATATAACAAATATTATAATACCAGGATGAACAATCAACAAGAAAACAGTACGATCACGTAAAAACAGCTTATGTCGATCGACACACCACCCCGGTGTCGATCGACACCAACTCTGACACTCGTGTCTGTCGGCACACCGTCCCGGTGATCTGCCAACACCATTTCGATCAACACACCGTCCCGGTGATCTGCCAACACCGTGTCGATCAACACACCAACCCGTGTTGATCGACACACCAACCCAGAACGCGAGTTCTGCACAAAAATCTCTCAAACCACACGAAATTCGATCCCAAACAACACACAATCATATTCTAACACTTGCTATACCTAATTAAGCCTATGGTCATGCACTCACCTCGATTGTAAAAGAAAAACAGATGAAAAACAGTCAAGAACGCCAAGAACACGTCGTTCTTGAAGAACACCACGTAACCGACGAACAGATGCTCCAAATCCGAATCTGAAAACGGTTCTGGAAACTAGACTGAACGATCTACACAACGGTATGTAGATTGCCCTCTGGCTCTTTCTGGTTTGACAGGAAATCAGCCCGTAATCCCGATGATCGGAACTGGAAACAGAATGACACGCTAATTTTAAAAGCACACAGAGAACGGATTATGTCTCTGAATCAAGATCGGAAACTCGAGATGCAAACTAGACAGAGATAGCTTTCTAACCCTATATAGATCGCTTACTAGGTCTTTACAGAACGACGGGAAAACAGCTCGCAAGTTCGACGATCGGAACTGGAACAGGAACTACACGTTGAACACGAAGAATTCGACGTACACGATGAACGACTACTCCAAATTCCAATCGGAAAACGGCGCTGGAAACTAGACACGACGAGCTACACAGTGGTGTGGATGCATGAGCACTTTCTCGAAGTTGACTGATCGGAACAGAAAACTGCAGAAACGACCCAACTTTAAACGGTCATAGCTAACAATCTAACCGACCGATTGACAAACGGATTTCTCCTACATCAAGAACAACGACAGGAGAACTTACCCTCCAAATTTCACTCCGATCCGTTTCGATCTTCCCCTCCGATTGTCTCCTCCAACACACGAACAGAAGCTGTTCTTATCCCTCAAGAACACAATCCGAAAATCACTTGATTTCACACTCAAATCCTCACAAAACCTCTCAAAACTTGTTGTTTCTTCTGTTAAACAACCCAGCCGACACTTCTCTGTCTTTATAGACAAAACATTTTTTTTTTTTCGTGTCGATCGACACACGACCAAATATTCCGTAATTTGGTTCGCGGTCGTTACAATGATGATGGTATTGGTGGTCATGATGGGAGTTGCTTTGGGAAATAATGTAGATGGGACATGCAAACACACACTTGACTACACTTTTTGTGTTTCTCTTCTCCGTTCCGATCCACGTAGTTCTTATGCTGATACCGCTGGTCTTGCTCTCATCCTTGTTGACAAAATCAAGGTTTCTCTTTTACCATATTTTCATATAAATTATCTCAAACATGGATTTGATTATGTAATAATTCATAGCTAATAGCGATGTTTAAAAAACAATATCTATGGCAATGAAATGCAAATACTTCATTTTTTATGTAGGCGCTTGGGATAAACGCAATTGGACAAATCAAAAAGGCTTACAAAACGAAACCGATACTAAAACGAGCTTTGGATTAATGCAATTTTAGATACAAAGTAATCATAGAAAATGATCTCGAAGAAGCTTATCAAGCCCTTCCAGGAAAGCCTAAATTCGCTGAAAATGGGGTCGCTGATGCCAAAATAGAAGCCTCTTATGCGAAGAAGAGTTTTCTAAAGGACAATCTTTCTTAACCGATTTGAATCAAAGAATAGAAAAAATTTGCGATGTAACAAGGGCCATCATCAGAATGTTACTCTGACTTCCAAATTAATATTAAAATATTATTATGAAAAATGGTGATTCCGAATGATAACCCTCAAATATATAATTGTATTTCGTAAGTAATTTATCAAAAAAATAATACTCATTTTGGTCCATTTTATTATACTCCCTCTATATCATAATACTTGATTTTTAAGGATTCTACACACAAATTAAGAGTGTAAATGATAACAGCAGAATTTCTGCTGAATTGCAGAATTTACTGAATTTTTAGTGATTTCTTGCGGAATTTGCTGAATCTTTGAAAAAATAATTAATTAAATAAAGAAAAAATTCAATTAATACCACTTTTCAAGTGCCACTTTTCAAAAATGCTACATTTTCAAAATCTTTGTAAAAATACCACTTTTTCAAAAAAAAATTCATTATATCATTTATGTTTGGGTTAACTATGTTGTATTAGGGTTTAGTTTTCAGGGTTTAAAAGGTCAAAACATTTTATATGGGTTATAATTTTAAGATTTATGCTTTTAAAAATTCATAATTAGTGGTATTTTTGCAAGGAAAAATTACAAAAATGCCACTTTTTGTGTGCACATTTGCAAAAATACCACTTAAGGGTGTTCATTTGCAAAATTGCCAATAACCATAGATTTTTAAACCCTATATCTTAAAATACTAAACCTCTAAAAAATGGTTTGACCCATAAACCCCCCTAAACCCTCAAAACTAAACCCTAATAGAACATAGTTAACCCAAACATAAATTATATAAAGAAAAAATAATTTTCAAAGAGTGGTATTTTTGCAACGATTTTAAAAGTGTGGCATTTTTGTAAAGTGGCATTTGAAAAGTGGTATTTTTTTAAATTTCTCTTTTTGCAAATGGACATCCTTAAGTTGCATTATTGCAAATGTACACACAAAAAGTGATATTTTTGCAATTGCCCCTTAAATAAATTAATAGTTTGATAAAACAAATATATATACATAATTTATGGGGTAATATTTAGCTATTGAAATTGAATTTTTTTAGTAAACCTAAGTTTTAAAATATTACAATATTATTTTAGAATTATCAAGCAAATTTAGTAAGATTTAATCACACTACATATATATTTAGGGGACAATTGAAAAAATACCATTTTTGGTGTGTATATTTGCAGAAATGCCATTATGAGTTGTCCATTTGCAAAAATACCACTAATTATAAATGTTTATAGTCTAAATCTTAAAATTCTAAACCCTAAAAAATATTTTAACCTCGAAAAACCCTTAAACCCTCAAAATTAAACTCTAATACAACATAGTTAACATAAACATAAATGATATAATGAGTAAATAATTTTGAAAAAGTGGTACTTTTGCAAAATTTTCAAAATGTGGCATTTTAAAAAAATGGCATTTCAAAAGTGGCATTTCTTAAAATTTCTCTGTATTATTTAATGATATTTTTTACAAATAATTTTTTGCAAATTATTACGTATTGAATAGGCCGTGGCATAAAAACCAAACCCGAATACCCGAAACTGTACCCGACCCGAAAAACCCGAACCTGTTCCCGACCCCAAATAGCCTAACCTGTACCCGACCCAGAAATTTGTAGGTATCTGTATGGGTATAAAATTTCTAGACTTGATAGAATCTATACCCGACCCGAATACTTGTATGCCCAGGCCTTTTATTAAAGAATGCCAATATTTGTTTTCAAAAATCTCCAATATTGTTCACATTCTTCATATTCTTCATTTTCTTCAAATGGTAACAACATTCTTCGCATTCTTCATCTTCTTCATTTTCTTCAAATTATGTTGTAACCATTTGATGCCGCAGAATTTCTGCAGAATTGCTGAATTTTTAGTGATTTCTTGCGGAATTTGCTGAATAATATCAAACTTAAATGGTAACTGCAAAATTTGTTGAATCTGCTGAATTTGCATAATGTTGTTACCATTTAGTGCTTAATTTCTTTATTTATTCTAAATTCAAACACTATTTCTCATCTATTTAAATTCAATCCATCCAATAGTAAATCAATCTGCAAAATGTAAATAATCATATCAAATAAAAATGCATTTAGTTTTGCATTGAAAACTGAAAAAATCAACTAATTTGAAACAAACAAAAATTTCTCTAGAAAATCATCTATTATGATACACAGAGAGTATGTTTTAGGAATTTTATTTGTTCTATTGTATTTAATTTTTCGTGTTTCTATGCAAAGTTTATATTAATTAAATATGTTATGACCATTTATATTATGCAATTTTTTTTTATTGATTAAAATAATTTTAGTTAAGTAATAAATCTAGTATTCTTAATGGTTTCTTAATCTTCGCATATTCAACTTAAAAAAATATAGAATATGGGACAGAAGAAGTATGAAATAATATTTGCATTTGACTTTCACAAATTTATCCAACTACACAAATAAATTTATCTTTAATTTTATTTTATAATTTATCACTCCATAAACTTTATCCAGTAAGTATATGTTTTTCTTTTACTAGTATTATGCAAGATTGCCAAAAATTGTAGGGTCGTTAAAAAAAAAAAAAACAATTCGTAGGATCGAATAACCCTGGATTTCTAAACATTTACGAACTGATGAGAGAAGTAAGCCCCACAATTTTTTTTATTGAAATTTAATTTCGTTTATCTATAGGTGTTAATAACTCTTTTCTAAATTAGCTGAATGTATTTTTCTGTTGGTTATTTGATGAGAAATTTTAAGAAATGTCATTTTTCAAATGTCATTTGTAAAAATGCTAATTTTTCAAAATTATTATTTATATTATATATATCATTTATGTTTTGGTTAATTATGTTGTATTAGGGTTTAGTGTTGAGGGTTTTTAGGTTTTTAGGGGTTAAAATATTTTTTAGGATTTATAATTTTAAGATTTAGTCTTTAAAAATTCATAATTAGTGGCATTTTTGCAAATGGATATTTTTAAAAGACATTTTTGCAATTGCTCCTTATTTGATTGATGTTGGTATAATATGAACTCATGTATGATGATACTTTGTCATATATGAACCGACCGACTCCTCGTAGATTATTCAATTTTCTATTTTGTACAAAGAAAATAAGATGAACATGTGATTGTTAAATATCATAGATTTCTATTCTATGGTCTTATATTAAATATCAAGTAAAAATTTATGAACCATATAAACAACTAACATAGATACACAAACACAAAATATAACTAAGTGGCAACATAAATTCGTGTATAAAAAGGGAGAACTCATAGGATCCGAATGGTGACAATAAATTATGCGGTGCGGATAAGAAAATAGTGCGGGGCGGTATTGTAAAAGTGCGGTTTGTGGGGGATGCGGAACAAGTGCGGATTGTTTTAAAAGAGCGGGACGAAACAATATTTGATTGGTAAAAAAAATAACATATAATACAAAATAGTTGTTTGATTGCTGAAAGATAGTAAAAGCGGTTTTAGATAGATATTTTTAGATAATAATTTTTAAAAATAATATTGAATAATGTTAATACTATAGGAATAAATTATTACTTTTTAAGTTAATAACTACTTACCAATACATATATATATATATATATATATTGGTAAGTAGTTATTAACTTAAAAAAAAAATTTGAGTCAAGTAAACAATTTGAGTCATACAAAAATATTTATTTTATTAGTTATATAAATATACACACTTAAAACAATTTACTATAGTACATACTAAAAAATTTATGAAAGAATTCACTTTTAAAATAATTTAAATTATCCATTATAAGTATGCATTATTGTGCAGTAATTAAATATTAATAGATTTACTTGATTCTTACAAAAATGGGAAAAAATTAATGTTTTCTGTTTTTAATGTTTAGTCGGTTCTTTGAGTGTTAGTGTGTGTGGGTATTACGAGTTTATTATTAGCACATATCTATGATTTGTTATTAAAAAGTCAATTGTATTTGGACCAAAAAATGAAAATCGTTTTAACTACTGCGTAATTGATTCGCATGGTAGGGATGGAACGGATCCGAATACCCTGGAATTTCAAGGTATCCGGATTCGGATCCAGAATCGTCGGATCCGTGAAAAAATTATCCGGATCCGGAATCGGGACCTCCGGATATCCGGACTCTAGATATCCGGATTCGGATCCTGATCCAAAATTAATATTAAAAATAATTAAAATAATTAATAAATAAAAATATATTGTTAAAACTATTAATTAATATTTTAAATGATATTTTTCATTATAAATATAATTTATTATAAAAACTAAAATCAATTTTAATATATATATTTATTTATATAAAATTAGCTTAATAGATATATAATATATATGTTTTTAATATATTTAATGCGTCCGGATCCGGAACCGGATATCCGGACCTTAAAATTTTGTTATCCGGATCCGGATCCTCTTTTCACGGATCCTAGATTTTACTATCCTTATCCGGATCCGGGCTCCCCGGATATCCTAATTTTCGCAGCGATTCCGAACGGATAACGGATCGGTTCTCGGATCCCGGATAACAATTCCACCCCTACCGCATGGTATTACATGCTGGACAATTTTTGAAGTGCGATCTTCTGTCTACCGAGTAAAAAATCAATTTCGAATTCCGTACTCATTTTTTTTAAACCGCAAATTGCTTTTTAATTGACTGGTTGGTGATCTGTTTTTTTTTTTTTGGTAAGTGCGAGGGAAGCTAAGTCTCCCTGAATATATTAAGAAAAGAAAACAAATTACAACCGAACATGCCTTGGAAACGAAGTTCCTCGGACATCCTCCTCTACTAATGACTCCACAACGGTCGGAGCAACATTCAACAAAAGAAAACCTAATGGTAAAGTAAAGCATAGTTAGCCAACCCATTAGTAAGACGGTTGGCTTCTCTATACACGTGAGAAACCCGGACTATCCAGTCCCTAAAGAGAAAGCCATGGCACAACCGTACCAGGAAGGACATAGGGTGAGTCTCGCTGACCCCGTCCTTGAGAAACCCAACCACTAATTTCGAATCAACTTCCAGCTCCAACCTCATTACTCGCTGCTCCCATGCAATGTAGAGACCATAATAAATTCCCCATAATTTGGCTAGTGTAGCTGAGCATATACCAATATTAAGAAAAAACCCACAACACCAACGCCCTATATGATCTCTCAATACTCCACCCGCCGTAGCCAAACCCGGATTACCATGAGATGCTCCGTCAGTGTTTAGTTTTGTCCATCCCTCACATGAAGGTTCCCAAGCTATCATCCTCTCAACACTCCCACCTGCTTCACATCTCGTCCGAGAAAGTTGATGAGCTAAGTGTACCTCTTTCGCAAGCTCTTTCACAAATCTTGTTCGATCCCTACATTTTCCAGCTTCACCAAATACATACCCACAACGCCATTTCCAACTCCACCTCACACCCATAGCAAACAATGTGGACACGAGCACCCATCCACCTCGTCATGCATCCCCAAATTACCGTACAACCAACCAAATAAAGACCCACTAAAGAAGTCATGTCTCCTCCTCCTCGGCATCACACGGTTCCAAATACCCGCAATAGAAGGGCAATCTCTCAACACATGTAGAATTGTCTCCTCTCCTCCTCGACATACCTGACATGTTCTCGTATCCCCCATATATCTCCGGTGCCATTCCACATTAGTCATGATAACTTGATTCCCCACCAACCAAAGGAGAACACGAACCCTTTCCGGGGCAATCACTCACCACACCCTGGTAAAGAAACTCGTCATATCGGGTCTAGGGTCCCGATTCTTAGTCAAGAGTGAATAGGCTGCCTTCACCGTAAACTTCCCATCAGCGGTTCCCCCCCCCCCATGCGATTCTATCGCTTGCCCCGGCGACATTATCTACCACCACTGATGCTAATTCCAACCGTGTATTATGAGAAATATACGGCGTGATCTGTCCCAATTGCCAACCCGTACCATCTCTCCAAAGGTCCTTAACCTGTAACTCCTTATAGCCACTCGGTAAATCCATGACCACTCTATCCATTAATGGTACATTAGACAACCATTTGTCGGTCCAAAAGCCAATCTCTCGGCCATTCGCAAGGACCCATTTAGTTCCACGGATCACCACTTCCCTCAATCCAACCTTAATGCTTTGCCAAGTCGAAGAAGCTAGTCGCTTAGCCTCCAACCAAGACCGATTATATAGTCCCCCAACCTTATACTTATGCCTTAGAATATTCGCCCATAAACTCGAATGATCATGCATTAGCCTCCAACCCACTTTTGCGAGAAACGCTTTATTCATATTCTCGGAGGTTCTGATACCAAGTCCTCCCTCACTGCGCGGTAAACAAACCCTATCCCAGGACACTAAATGGAGTTTTCTTTTTTCCGGAGTACTCCCCCACAAGAATGACCGTGACACCCTATCCAAACCCTCCAAGATTGACTTAGGTAGAGATATCGTACTCATTGTATCAATTGGTATCGAAGATAACACTTCTTTAGTCAATGTTAATCGACCCGCAAAGCTCAATACTCGGCCTCTCCAGCCTGCCAAACGGGAAGACACTCGCTCAAGGACCTTCCCGAAAGTGTGCTTGTTAATACGCTTCTGCAGTACCGGCATACCCAAATACTTTCCCAAATCCGTAGTCGATTTGATTCCGCTCTCATCGCTAATCAACTTCCCCAAGTCACGAGATACATTACTCGAGAAGAAAATTTTAGACTTATCCAAGCTCACTTTCTGCCTTGATGCTACACAAAACTTTTCCAATACTCGTCTTATAACCTTTACTTGAGCGATGGATGCTTCTACAAAGAGGATCAAGTCATCCGCAAAACAGATATGGGAGAGCTTCGGTCTGCCACATGATAAAAAAATGGGTTTCCAGTCTCCTACGGCCATCGAACGATCTATCATATGGCACAGTCTTTCCAGACATAAAACAAACAGGTATGGAGACAAAGGATATCCCTGACGAAGGCCACAGGATGGTTTAAAAGTCGTCATCTTCTCACCATTCCAGAGAACGGACATCGACGGATCCACAACACACTGCAAAATCCACCGAACCCAACATTCCTCAAAACTCGCAGCTCGTAAAGTATCCTCCAAAAAGTCCCACCAGATTCGATCATACGCTTTCTCCAAGTCTAATTTTAAGAGCATCCATCCTCTTCTCCCCTTTTTCCATCTTATCGAGTGTACTGCCTCCTGTACCACTACGATATTATCCATACTCAATCGTCCCGGTATGAAACTAGATTAGGCCGGCCCAATTAACTTCGCAATCAACCGTTTCAGCCTTAAAACCATCATCTTGGTAATCGTTTTGAAAAGGACATTACACAAACTAATCGGTCGGAATTGAGTTATCTTCTCTGGTTTCAACATCTTACCGATTAGAACCACCAGGACATCATTCGTTGCTTCCGGTAAGTTCCATGTCGCAAAAAACTCTAGGGCAAACCGAACCACCGAATCCCCCATTACCTCCCAGCAATCTTGATAGAAAATGGGTTGGTAACCATCCGGACCCGGGGCTTTGAACCTCCCCATGCTACAAATAGCTTCCTCCACCTCTACACCGGAGAAAGGTTTGGACAAAGCCTTACGTTCCTCTTGCGTCAGTTCCACGAAACCCTGGCTCGGTAATGTTTCAACGACACCAGGAACATCATCCATTGAATACAGCTTTTGATAATAATTAACCGCTAGTTGTTCAAATTCTTGAGTACTCGTAACCCATCGGTCATCATCATTCTTTAACGACTCTATCCGATTATATCTCCGGCGTATAATGGTCGATGTGTGGAAGTACCGCATATTCCGATCACCTAACGCAATCCTTTTTTCCCTAGACTTTTGAAACCATAACACCTCTTCCTGCTCCAAAACCCCATCAAATCCTCCTCCTTCCGCAACATATCATCCATTTGAACCATCTCTAAGGCATCTTGAACCACCTTAATCTCCCCCATCAACTTCTCTTTCTTCTTTTGAACATCACCAAAAACATCCTTGTTCCACTTCTTGAGTTTAATCCGCAACTCACTCAAAGCTTCCGGGGTTTTAATCGTTCCATCCCAAGATGCAACCAACAACTCTTTGAAACTCAGGTGCTTCAACCATGCTGCTTCAAACCGGAATGGTCTCCGCCTCGGGTCACAAGCTACTTTTGGACATAACTGAACATAAAGAGGCGCATGATCCGATGCCAAAACCGGTAAATGTGAAACCCTAGCCTCTTTCCATTTGAGTCTCGCATGAGCACAACACAAAACCATATCCAATCTCTTCGCCATAAAAGTGTCCTCTACTCTCCCCCTTCTCCATGTATATTTTTTACCACGAAACCCCATATCTATCAACGAAAGTCTATTGATCCAATCACCGAATGCCAAAGAATCTAATGACAATCTTCCATTGCCTCCCGATTGTTCATCCAGCCGAACAATAGTGTAAAGTCCCCTCCGATGACAAGGGGTCCCTCAAGTTCTGGATAACTACACTCAACTTCTCCCATAAACCACTCCATCTACTGACAGAAGGAGCTGCATAAACCACGATAATATTCAACACCTCTACGCCGATTGTAACTTTGCAGCAATAAATTGATCCGACGACTCAATAATGCTCAAATCTCTGATACCCGATCTCCATAAGAGCCAAAGGCCCCCACTCTGACCCACCGCATCCACTCGAAACGAATGCTCGAAACCTAAACCGCGACATATTCTACCTGCCTTGTCACCCGCAGCGTGTGTTTCAAACAAGGCAAGAATGTCGGTTGAAAATTTCTTTAACATATAGCGAACCGCTCTTCTAAAATTGGGTTTATTCACCCCCCCCCCCCCCGGTAGTTCCATAAAAGACAATTCATTAGGAATTATAGATAAAAGCTCCAAACTACCGGGGCGCAACCTTATGCCACCACTGGACCTGACTCTTCCCCGGCTAACTCCAGCAATTTCTCCCCCCCCCCCCCATTTGTGTCAGTCATAGCCAATAAAGTCTCATCCATCCTCTCTTTCGTCATCATACTCACTCCCCCGCCCAAGTCTAGTGACTGAGCTTCTCGAGCCTTCACAAACACTCCTCCTGGACGTCCCATCCCCGCTGACTCCACTCGCAATCTCTTACCATTTGCAAACAAAACATCCTCTCCCTTAGCGGGTCCGAAAACCAGTCCCCTCGTGGGCTTGTTCAAGCTATTCTGCTTATGTCTCGGCCCATTAGATTCCCTAGCCTTACTTCCACCCAATCTCTTCACCTTAGGCCCAAGATGATTCTCAACATGTTCTTTCTCCACATTCGACCTGAACCTTAACCCATTAACTTGCGGCACACTCAAATCCTTAACAACCTTATTTGGAACCAATTCATTTTCCTTATTCGCACCAGACGGAGTGGCACCTTCCCGAACTTCTAGCGATACCGTATCTGTATCCAACCTAACAAATCTGTTCAATAGCTGAAGGCCCTGATTTTGCGGAATTTTTCTGAGATTTCTCTCCGATCGCCCACCTTGCTTCCCCACCGTAGAAGCTCCTTGTCCCGCCGGTAAATTTGTACGCCTTCCTTGTCTTCTAACTACTGTAAACCCATCCCCCTGCTGCGAACTCAACATTATCTCCTTCCCCTTGTTTAACTCCACAAGACTCGCATCTAACTCACCCACCTTCTTTGGGCATTGATGAATGGAATGGCCATATATTCCACACGAAGAGCATATATTCATCAGACCTTCCACGAAGTATCTCTCTCCATTAATTAAGACTGATCCCTTTAATGGTTTCGATAAATCCACCTCCACACAAACCCTCGCAAAGCGAGCCCTTTCAAAATTTAGGGTTGTCATATCCACCCTCAAAGGCTTCCCTAACCCTCGCGCAATACCCATCAGAATCGACTTATGATAGTAGTTCACAGGGATGTTTGTTAGCCTCACCCAAACCGGTGTTGTGACGATGTCATCTTTGATCGGATCAAAACGCGGAGACCAGTCCTTCACCATCAAATAATTCCCAAACACCCTCCATGGACCTCCTGTTAAAGCCGACAAATACTCATCCTCCAGCTCAAATCGTCCCATGAAAAATTGTCTTGGCAAATCCATAACATACATCTCCCCATTTGGCTTCCACATCTCCCTCAACTTACGATTCAACACCAAAATAGGGATATGTCTCCCCATCACCTTCACTATCATACATCTGTTCCATAAACCATTCATTGCTTCTAACACCTCATCACCAATCGTAATCACAGGCTCGCCCTCCTCACCATCCGGAAAATCCAAACTCAATCTCGCCATGACAAACGCCTCATCAATCACACTCTCCGGCGTCGGTATTCCCCCCCCCCCCCCCCCGCCACTGAACTACCCTTCACCTTCGTCACCCATGAACCTAAGGCATCAGGTGGATCCCCTGGCGGCCTCTCCTTAACGCTGATATCCATCATAGTAGCATCCTGGTCGCTAGGTTTCGCCGTCATGTTTTGGAGATTTTCTTCTCGATCAATCCTTTTGTGTATTAACTTACTACATGATTGGTGATCTGTTTGCGTAATTAATAAACGCACTCCGAAAACCGCATCAATAGTAGTGATGTTTTAGTATAATATACCATATACTAAAACATCACTACTACAACATTAAACTAGTAAATTATAATTTTCATTCTTACAAAATATATTTGAGTCTGCATCCAACAATCATAACATAACACATACGTAGACATTATTAGAGCATCTCCAATGGTTTACACCATTTTTTATACTAAAAATGGTGTAACACCAAATTGGTGTTAGATTTTGCTCCAATGGTTTATACTAATTTTTACACCAAAATGGAATATTCTTATTAGATTCTCTTTTTCAATTCTTTAAAATTTACAAATCAATCCCATTAATTTTTTTAAGTTAAAAAAATTATGAAATAATTTAAATTTAACATTTATTATATAAAAGAAATACATTGTAACATATAAAATAATAAAATATATCAAGATTTTGTTTAATTACTATCAAACATATTGGATTTTGGGTTTATCCATCACAATTTGTATATATTTTTTCATTAATTTGAAAGTTGATTAAAATTTAAAAGAATTTTTTATAAATAAAAGTTCAACATCAAAATGGTACTCCCTCTGTTTCAAAATGTAAGTTGTTTTGGCTAAAACTACGAATATTAAGAAACTACTTTTCTTCTCAAAAGTATCAACTTATATATATAATAAAAATAATTTAACCAATGAAAAAAGCGACTGCAAAATACTATTGGTCACACAATAGTCAATAAAGTTAAAAAGTACATAGAATTATCAAAACAACTTATATTTTGAAACATAAAAAACCTCCAAAACAACTTATATTTTGAAACGGAGTGAGTATTAAAGATAGTATTGGGTGTAAAAAATGAGTTTACACCATTTTGATGTTGAAAATAGTATTGGGTTAGAGAGGATTTTACAAAAAAATAAAAATAGGTTTGGTGTAGGATTTGGTGTAGCATTAGAGATGCTCTTATTACAAATTTACAATAATAAATTATAATTTTTAATCTCACCACACACATTGAAATCCGTGGAATGTGCAGAAATTCACCTAATATATATATAGTGGATAAAGTAAAAAAAAAGTGTATATATATATGCAATCATATAATTGGTAATTAAACTAATCACTAATGTAAACATTATTATGATTGGTTGTGTCATTTTGTCATTGTTTTTGAAATTTCTAATTGATACATTTACTTTGGTGTTTAGGGTTTGATTTGTATTGTCATTTAATTTTTTTAATTCTTTTACATTGGCGTTAAGAATAAAAAAATTACTGTCAACCGTCAAGATTATGTTCATCTTTAATTGAACGGTCACAAATATTTTTTTAAACAACCGTTATGATATTTATTTGAACAAACTCTATCTTATAGCTTGTATTTTTAAAAGACTACTCCATTCGTGTCATATTAGATGATGTTTTAGGGAATTTTTTTGTTTTAAATTAGATAATTTTTTTAGTTTTTAATGTAAAATTTATTGTGTTTTTGTTGCTTTTGAGTGTTTAAATTCTGTAGATTGTTTTTTTATTGATTGAATTGTATTGGAATTGATGATTTTATATTGAAAAATACAATATTAAATAATTTTTTAATTTGTGTGTAAAAACTTTAAAAATTAAGTTTTAAAAGGAGTAGACAGCAACTTTTTCGTTGACCAAAAGACAATGAATATTAGTTTGTTTGTTTTTTTTTGGTCTAAATTTCGGTTTTCATTTCATTAAACCGGTTGAACCGGTGGATTTGTTACAGAGATGAGAGCCAATTTTGCTATTACGTCGGACTCTCCATTTTCCGATCTAGGTACAAATTCAAAGACGATTTTAAGGGGAGTTGCGATCTTCATGATGTCTTTGATAATTCCGTAGCTTCCAATTGAATAGTATCATCTTTTAGCAGATTTACTAGCTTTTGGGAGTCCGATCTCATCGTGAAGTCCGAGATGTTCCTCGATTTCGCTTGGGACAACGCTTCTTTCATAGCCAAAGCCTCTACTAGTAGGGGTGAAGCGACTCGATGCTCGACCTTGGAGCCTTGTGCGATCAATTTGCCATGGCGGTCCTTAATTACCCATCCCAATCCGGCAATCTTCCGATCTGCCTTCCACGCAGCGTCTGAAGAGACACAGGTACTCTCATGACCATTAGTTTGGTAAGTATATTATTAGCTTTTATAGTATATGTTTCATAATGTAAGATGTTTACAAATTTTTTTTTGTTTCATTTTATAAAATGTTTTACAAATTTTTATGCATATTTTAATGTTGTGAGATACTTTTAATTTTTTCAACTCTTTAATATTTTACATAATTGGTTGAATTATATTGTTTAACTAATTATTAAATAATATTTTGTTTATAATTTTTTTTTCAATTTTTCCGCATTCAACTAAAACATCTAAGTATAAAATAAAACAAAGGGGGTATTTTTTTTATTGTGATTGAATATATTTGACTAGAAAACACATGATTGGATGACTTATGACTGTCATAAATTTATTACTCTCTCATTATCATAATAAATGATTGTTTAGAGAATTTTTTTTTTTTTATAATAGATGATGTTTTCAATTTTTATGTAAAATTAATTGTGTTTTTGTTGTTTTTTTACTGTGGTTGAATTGTTTTGGAGTTAATGATAAAATATGTTTTATTTTAAAAAAAATAAAAAAATAAAAAAAATTTTAATCTATGTCCAACAACCTTAAAAATCAAGTGATATGAAACATATAGAGTAGTAAAATAAAATGTTTTAGCATATACTACTATAAGGCAAGACAATAAATAACCTTTTTGTTGACGAAAAGATCATGACACCAATTTGGTATATTAGTTTTTATTATAATTAAATGTATTTGACTAGAAAACATATGATTAGATGACTTACTGTCATAAATTTATTAGAAAATAAAATGTTTTAGCATACTATAAGGCAAGTCAATAACCCTTTCGTTGACGAAAAAACCATGAACATCAATTTGGTATATTAGTTTTTTTTTTTTTTTTTGGGTCAAAGGTATACTATTGCCTTACTCAACTAAGATTAATTATCAATCCGCATATAGACAATAAATAACCTTTCTGCATTAGAAAATGCATTTATTTATTAAGGAAACAAATCTATTAGCATTAAATACCGTTGAAGCAGAAAAAAACGTTTTAGCACACCTATTAAGGCTACAAACATATAAATAGACACGTCTACTATTACGTTTTATACATAATCTTCCAATTACAACTACTAGAGATACTTAAACGAGAAAATCAAAATGGTAAAGATGATGACGTTAGTGGTGGTTATGATGATGGGAGTTGCATTGGGAGATATTGTAGATGGGACATGCAAACGAACACCAGATTATACTGTGTGTGTTTCTCTTCTCCGTTCCGATCCACGTAGTTCCTCTGCTGACATTGCTGGTCTTGCCATCATCCTTGTCGATCAAATCAAGGTTTTTTCTCTTATAAACTATTCCAAACATGGAGTTGATTTTGTAACAAATCAAAAGTAAATGCGATTTTTTTAGTTATCAGGTTAAATTGGTAAATACTGTTTTTTCTATGTAGGCGCTTGGAATAAACACCCTCGGGCAAATAAAAAAGATTTACAAATCAAAACCGATATTGAAACGACCTTTGGATCAATGTAATCTGAGATACAAAGCAATTCTAGAAGGCGATGTCCAAGAAGCATATGCTGGCCTTCCAGGAAACCCTAAATTTGCCGAAAATGGAGTTGCTGACGCCAAAATTGAAGCCTCTATCTGCGAAGATGAATTTCCCGAAGGACAATCTCCGTTAACCAGTTTAAATCAAAGAATGGAAAAAATTTGCGATATAGCTAGGGCCATCATCAGAAATTTGCTCTAAATTTTAATTTTAAACCGAAATGTTGTTAATGAAAAATTATGGTTTCGGAAGATAACCCCTCTAATGTTTAATAATATTTCGTAAGTATTTTATCAATTAATAAAATATATGAAATACTATATACATATTTGTGTTTGGCTTCCGTAGGTTTATTTGTCTACACAAATAATCTCATTATGTATGTAATTTTCGGTTTTGAATCAAACATTGAATAGTACCAAATTATCCTTTGAATAATTAGAATAAATGAAAAAATAATAGAAAATAATTAATAGATTAATAAATTAGTCTATTTAAAATATTTTTATGTTAAATACTAATATATAATATTTTCGTAGCATATACCGAATAACTAAATGTTTAAATCGTAATAATGAAATGTGACAGATTATTTTACTAACATAATAAATAAATTACGTATCTAGTTGAATGACCGAAATAATTGAAAAAAAAATTGAAATAATTAATTGACAAATTAAATTTGATAGTTTAATCATAACTATTGAAATCTGATTTCATCAACTTAAAAAGTGGATAAGGATACTTATAGTTTTAAATTTATAAAATTAACGTATTAATACTACTGCTATTAGTAACCAAAACAATTACAAACAAAAAAATTCAGTTAAAACATTGGAGATTTTTGTAAAATTTTTAAATTTTGAAAAAAAAATGTAAAATATATAAAGAACCAAGAAAATGTAAGTAGTGTTGAAAAATTAAAAATATGAAATTCCAATGAATTCCACCATTCCACAATTATATCAACTTGTGTATAGACTATTGTTTCTTTTCACAAATTCATGTGGAGAAACAAAATTACCATTTAGAGCACCCCAAAAAGAGAGTATTTTGCATAAAATTAATTGTGTTTTCGTAGCTTTTGAGTGTTTAAATTCTGCATATTGTTTTTTATTGATTGAATTATTTTAGAATTGATGATAAAACATGTTTTGTATTGAAAAAATATAAAATTAAATGATTTCTTAATTTGTGTATAGAAATCTTAAACATCAATTAATATGCTACGGAAAGAGTATATACTAGAAACCCAATAGTCTTTCTCTCCTCGAGATCTTTTTATTAAAAAAGGGTATGACTATTGTAGTAGAAAAGAAAATATAATTCCAAGATTCTATACGATTTAAATGTTGAATTTTCCTGAAAATGGACAAGAAATAATGATAAAGAGTTCGACAACTAGCCCTTATGAAACAAAGTAGTAAACTACAAGCAGAGAATGAATCTCAGTCATTTGCATTAATTCATCTTCAAAGGACTCTTCATACTCCAAGCATTGAGAGTCTCTACGGTCACAGTTTGTGTTCCATTGTTGAACACATACAAATGGGCATTCTTTTTAATTGCCTTCACTGGATACACTCTAGACGTTATCACTGTCTTCCCTAGAGCTCCAAAGCTCTCAACTACCGAGTGATCAATCTGTAGATTATATTCCATTCTATAAGCAAAAATATCAAAACATTCTTATCACACACGTATATATGAAGTCACGTACCAAACTCCTTAGAGCTATCCTTCCCTTATGTAGATCAGTATCAACAAACCCCGCAAAGGATGGTTTGTACATCTTCTCCTCTCGACGTGGACCCTCATCTTGCTTTAACGACGAACTACAGTATAACGTAAATCATTGATTCATTAGTGTTCTAATTTGAAGCTCAAATGAATAACATTTTGTATATTGGAACTTGGAAGTAATATGATGCATAGCGAAATAGAGAACGTACGCTCTAGCATCGGAGCACATGAGAATCTTTGGCTCGTGTATTCTTCTAAATCCGGAGTGGCCAATGTGATCAGACCAAATGGTCCTACTCCGCCGGTGACAATGGAGCCTTTGCATAGCTCAAGTGGTTTGAACTTGAAGCTCGGATCGAAAGTCTCAGCTTTCTTGAGACTTCCGATCTCAAATGTCACTTCCACGTCGGCTTGCGCAGGAGTTATTCCTTCGACTTCGAACTGTTGACCCGACTTGACTTCAAGGTTGTTCATTCCGATTGAATCACTTCGTAGTGACTCAATATCTTCCACGGGCCAAAACAAGAGTTGCTTCTTGCTGGAATCAAGCAAGATTGTTCTCGGTATTGTCTGTACGATAATTAACAAACACTTCTGTATAGATTATAAATATCATAAAGTATTGAAAAGAGAAAAGAAATTGTGGTTTGATGAACTACCTGAAGGCCAGCCCAGCCCTTGGTGACGTCATCTCCACTCGTATCAGATTGAAGAGCCCATGACCGACGCCCACCCCCGGCTCGGCTCGGCGCGCGTGTGGGATTTCCCTAGTTTCCTTCATGGTGCATGGATGTTCTTAATGTTATGAACATTACACATGCTTGCTCCCTTATATACATCATGAAAATATTTCTCCTAAGGGATGTGGGACATTTTACATGTGTATTCATTAAACCAATACTAGGGGTTTTACCTCTTAGCCCATTTCTTATTCACATTTTGAACCCATTTCCCATAAACCAAATGCCTCTCACAAACCCATTTGTTTATGACCAAAAAATGGTTCAAACAATCACCCACATGAAAAATTACTCTAAACAAATGAAGACTTAACAGACATAACACAATGTACATAACTTGACTAAGCTAGACAGACTTGACTAAACTAGACTCAACCTAGAATAAACTAGACTAGATAGACTTTTGAGAGTATACGAAAATGTAACTATATCTGATAGGTAGCATGTTTCAGCTTTGAACCAATCATTTTTAATATATGTCGGGTTTACTCGGCCAGGAGGTGAACATGATGTCTTGAACCACCCGGACTTTAATGTAAACCTAGACAACAGTTACCGCATAACAACATTTTCTCAGAGATATCAGTTCTCTATTGTGTTCATTTTGGCCTTGAACTATTTCTGGTTATTCATGAGTGAATATGGAGAATATAGCTTCACTTTCATTCTCCTAGAAACGGCCCCATTTCACACTCACTAGGTGATCTACCATTAACTTTGTTTTCAGAATTATCCTGTATTACTCCACTAATATCTCAAAGTTATGGAATCATTAAAAGTCAATGCTTAACCTTATCCCCACAGGTAACACTGTATATCATCCTAGGAATTGGGTATAGACTTAGTGTTATAGTGCTTGGTTCTGAATTAACTTGATTTCGTTATCCTTTTTGAACCTACATCTTGGGATCTCCAGTCAAGTAGGTGAGGTGTCCATCAAGCGTCATCTTTAACTATAGGCTTTTTAAACCCATTCCTCTTGATGATTTAATAATTTGATCCCTCGGTAAACTTTTGGTGAACGGATCAGCTAAGTTCTCTGCCAATTTTATGTAATCTATCGTAATTACTCCAGTTGAGATCAATTGTCTAATGGTCTTATGTCGCCTTCTAATATGACGAGATTTGCCATTATATAGACTACTCAGAGCCCGTGAAATAGCTGACTGACTATCACAATTTACACGTAATGTTGGCACTGGTTTTTCCCACATTGGGATATCTTCCAAAAAATTTCGAAGCCACTCTACTTCCTCTGATGCTTTGTCTAATGCTATGAACTCTGACTCCATGGTTGATCTGGCCAGGAGAGTCTGTTTGGAAGATTTCCAGGATATTGCTGCACCTACCAGATTAAAGACATATCCGCTTGTTGATTTCGAGTTTCTCGAATCTGAAATCCAATTCGCATCACTATATCCTTTTAATACTGCTGGTTCTTTACCATAGTGCAGCTCATAACTTTTGGTATATCGGACATAATTCAACACTCTTGTTATGGCCTTCCAATGAGTATGACCTGGATTGCTCGTATATCGACTTAGCACATTTACTGAGTGTGCCAAATCTGGTCTAGTACACTTTGTTAAGTACATTAGGCTTCCAATCACTCTTGCATATTCCACCTGTGACACTGGTTCACCTGAATTTTTCGTCAAGTGAAGTTGAGGGTCAACATGAGTTTTCGCAGTTCCATTTGAGTAGTTTTTAAACCGCTCAAGTACTTTTTCTGCATAATGATCTTGAGTTAGTGTAATTCCTTCTGAAGTTCTTATAATTTTAATTCCGAGAATTACAACCGCTAACCCCATATCTTTCACGTCAAATTTTCCTTTGAGCATGCTTTTAGTTTTATTGATAATATCTTTATTACTACTAATAATGAGCATATCATCTACATATAGACACAATAAAATATACACTTTTGGAGTAGTTTTGTAGTATATGCATTTATCACATTCATTTATGCTGAAACCGTCTGACATCATTACGTTATCAAATTTTTTCATGCCACTGTTTAGGAGCTTGCTTGAGTCCATATAGTGACTTTACTAATCTACACACTTTGTGTTCTTGTCCTAGGATAACAATCCCCTCTGGTTGTTTCATATAGATTTCCTCTTCTAAATCACCATTTAGAAAGGCAGTTTTTACGTCCATTTGATGAATTTCAAGACCTCGCAGTGCAGCAACACCTACGAGTATTCTGATGGAAGTTATTTTCGTTACCGGAGAATAGGTATCAAAGAAATCCAAGCCTTCTAGCTGCCTAAATCCTTGTACCACAAGTCTAGCCTTGTACTTGTCTATTGCCCCATCAGTTTTTCAGTTTAGTTCAAAAAATCCATCTATTACCAAGAGCTTTACACCCTTGAGGTAGATCAACTATCTCATATGTATTATTTTGCAAGATGGAATCTATCTCACTGTTGACGGCTTCTTTCCAAGAAGGCGCGTCTGGTATAGACATTGCTTTCTGAAAAGTTCTGGGCTCGTTTTCTGCTAGAAAAACTACCAGAAAATCAAAACCAAATGTCTTCTCTGTACGAGATCTTTTACTTCGTCTAGGTTTTTCTTCTTCTTCTTCTTTGTCAATTATAGCAGTGCCAGAACTACTTGCCTCGTTTCCGGAGGTACAATCATCTCGTTCTTCACGAGTTCGTTTGTTACTTCCCCTATCCTTACATGGAAACACATTTTCAAAAAATGAAGCATTCCTTGACTCCATTATAGTGTTTGCATGTATGTCTGTTATATCTGATTTATATACTAGAAATCGATAGGCATTGCTATTATGCGCATATCCGATGAAAATGCAATCTACCGTCTTAGGTCCTATTGTGATCTTTTTTGGAGGTGGAACTGCAACTTTTGCGAGGCACCCCCACACACTTTTAGGTATTTGTACGAAGGTACATTATCTTTCCAAAGTTCATATGGAGTTTTTACAGTAACTTTATGCAGTATTTTGTTAAGGATATAATTTGTGGTAAGTAGTGCTTCCCCCCCCCCCCCCCCCCACATGTTCTGGGCCATCCCAGATTCATGTAACATTGCATTCATCATTTCTTTAAGCGTTCGATTCTTTCATTCCGTAACTCCGTTCGATTCCGGTGAGTAAGGAGCAGTTGTTTGATGAATGATACCGTGTTGTCTGCAGAATGCATCAAACGATTCATTATATTATCCTCCTATATCACTTCTTACTATTTTAATAGTTTTACCAAGTTGATTTTCAACTTCCAACTTGTATTCTTTGTATTTCTCCAAAGCTTCATCTTTACTGCATAATAGATATACATAGCAAAATCTAGTGCAATCATCGATGAAGGTTACGAAATATTTCTTTTCGCCTCTAGTTTGAGCAAACTTTAAATCACACAAATCCGTATGAATTAAACCTAGAGGTACGGTTGTTCTTTCAACAATTGTTGATGGCATTTTAGTGAGTTTGGCTTGAACACAAATCTCACATTTGTCTTTGCTTAATTTTTGTTTTGGAATTAAGTTCATGTTCATCAATCTACTCATAGACTTGAAGTTAACATATTCTAATTGTTCATGCCATAAATTAAAAGACTCCGCAACATAAACAACTGGTTTCTTATTGATTATCTTCTTCGAGGTGGAGGCCTCGGTTACATCATTGTTCCCAACATCATTGTTACGGATCACAGACTTAACAGACATCTTAAACAACTCATCACAAACAAACCCCTTACCCAAATACATCCCATCCTTGGTCAGCACCAACTTATCCGCATCGATCTTGATGAAGAATTCGTGCTTGCTGAGGAGGGATCCCGAGATCAGATTCTTCCGCATGTCTGGCACGTGGACCACATTTTTTAGGGTAAGCTCGCGCTCCGAGGTCAGCTTCAAAACAACCTGTCCATAACTTGCAATCTTCGAGGTAGCAAAATTCCCCATGAAGAGTTGCTCATCGTTATTGTTCTTCTTGTAAGTAGAGAACATCGACTTCTCTCTGCATATGTGCCTTGTTGCACCAGTATCAAACCACCAAGTCATTGGATGACTTTCAGCAACATTTGCCTCGGTGATAACCGCACACATGTCGGCTTCAGTGAGATTGGCTTCATACTTATCATTCTTCGGAGCCTTCTTACTGCGACATTCAAAAGACTTGTGTCCCACCTTGCCACAATTGTGACATGTTCCGGAGAACCGCGGCTTAGAAGTCTCACCAGCCTTTTTCTTGAATTTTTGAATTTTGAGGACCGACTTTTCCCTTTCCTTTGTCAAGACGCCCCTTGTTCTGCCATTTTCCTTGCTTACTCGCATTTTGGTGCTCCGCCAAATTCGCATTAGGTTCACGAAGTTGCACACCAGATTCAATCTTAATCTGGTTTGTTGACTCAATTCGAAGTCGCATAATTAAATCTTCTAGACTTATCCACTTCCTCTTCAGTTTGAGGTAATTCTTGAAGTTGGAGAAACTAGGAGGAAGTTTCTCAATCACGCAAGCGACCTAGTAGGTCTCACATAGCCTCATGCCCTCAACATGTATCTCATGGAGGAGATTGTGCAACTCGTCTACTTGTTCCATTAAGGGCTGAGAGTCCACCATTCTATAGTTTTCGAACCTTGCCACGACATGTTTCTGTGATCCAGCATCTTATGAGCGATACTTCTTGTCAAGAGAGTCCCAAAGTTCCTTCGATGTTTTCGCATTACAGAAGACATTGAACAGCGGGTCGATCAGACGGCTTTGGATGTATCCTTTACACAGAAAGTCACCGTGTATCCAAGCATCGACACTCATAAGTGCCCAAGGATCAGTATTATCAGATGGGAGAAAGGGTCTCTCTTCACGGGTATAGCTTTCCAAATTTAGTGTGGTCAGGTAGAAGTGCATCTTCTTATGCCACATCTTAAAAGAGCTTCACGGGTATAGCTTTCCAAATTTAGTGTGGTCAGGTAGAAGTCAATATTTTATAAACAATTTTTTTTCTAGAACATCAACTATTTGAAAACGGAGGAACTGTGTGAAAAAGAACAAAACTGCAAATTACAAGACCATTAATAAAAAAAGTCTCAACGTTGTTAAGTTGTTTGGACTTTTTTTACTATATTTAATATGTTTTCATTTAAGTTTGTCAAATATTTCCAAATAATTAGGTTTTTTTATTCTTAATTGAATTAGATTATTCCTTTTTTTATGTATCTATTCATATATCTATTTTTTCAAAATTTTGATGAAGTAAATCTCATATTTTTAGTTGCAAACTAAAATTCGTGGAAGAGATTATTGAAATTTAAAATGGTTTGATGAGAATATTAAGAGAGCAAAAATGTTTATTATATATAAAAAAAATAATATATATAATTTATAGCAATTTAGATATGTAAACCTAAGTCTATTTGTACTAAAAAGATTTTACACATGTATTACTAATATTGAAGAACAATTTTGATATATATTTTTTATTATCATCTAATTGATAAATACAAATATATAATTTTAAAAATAATTAAGATTTGTATAATATATGTGGCAAAATTTAAATGATTTTTTAACATGTGTCAAAATCTAATCGATCGGGTGACACGTGTCACGATTTTGTTAATTATTATGTTTGACGGATTAAGCTTTATATAATAAGATATATATAGACAATCGATTTCGTTATAGTATTTAAGTGTAGTGCGAAAATATGGTTTTGGTTGGTATCATATATATATAGTGGATAAAGTAAAAAAGTGTATATATATATATATGCAATCATATACTAATTGGTAATTAAACTAACATAAATCATTATTATGATCATTGGAAACATATGGTTTTGTGTCATTTTGTCATTGTTTTTGAAATTTTCTAACTTTATACATTTACTTTGGTGTTTCGGGTTTGATTTATATTGTCATTAATTTTGGCGTTAATAAAAAAGGGTCAACTGTCAAGATTATGTTCTTCTTTAATTGAACGGTCATAAATATTTTTTAAAACAACCGTTATCATAATTATTTGAACAAACTCTGTCATCTAGCTTGTATTTTAAAAGGACACACAATTCATTAACCTCTTTTGATCAAAGACTTTTAAAAGGCAATAACTTTTTCGTTGACCAAAAGACAATGAATAGTCTCATGAACATTAGTTTGGTATCTTTATGGTGATTGAATGTATTTGACTAGAAAACACATGATTAGATGACAGTCATAAATTTATTAGCAAAAGAAAATGTTTTAGCAAATAACCTTTTCGTTGACGAAAAGATCATGAACATCAATTTGGTATATTAGTTTTTATTGTAATTAAAATAATTTGACTACCCAGATGTCAGGAAAAAAACTTATGATAGGCATAAATTTATTAGAAGAAAAAAAACACGTTTTTTTAGTATATTACTAGTATTAGTTAGAGAAACCACCTAGAAGAACTTATTGCCTTATTCAACTAAGATTAATTATCAATCCACATTTAGAAAATGCATTTATTTATTCAGGAAACAAATTAATTAGCATTAATTAGGTTAGATGTAATCGTTGAAGCAGGAAAAAACGTTTAAGCACACCTACAAACATATAAATAGACAGGTCTACGATTACATTTTATACACAAATCTCCCAATTACAACTACTAGAGATAATTAAAGGAGAAAATGAAAATGATAAAGATGATGATAATGGTAGTTATGATGATGGGAGTTACATTGGGAGATATTGTAGATGGAACATGCAAACGAACACCAGATTACACTGTGTGCGTTTCTCTCCTCCGTTCCGATCCACGTAGTTCCTCTGCTGATATTGCTGGTCTTGCCGTCATCCTTGTCGATCAAATCAAGGTTTTTGTCTTATAAATTATTTCAAACATGGAGTTGATTTTGTAACATATTAAAAGTAAGTTCGGTTTTTTTTTTTCAATTATCGGGTTAAAATAGTAAATATTTTTTTGTCTATGTAGGCGCTTGGAATAAACACCCTTGGACAGATAAAAAAGATTTACAAATCAAAACCGATATTTAAACGACCTTTGGATCAATGTAATCTGAGATATAAAGGAATTATAGAAGGCGATGTCCAAGAAGCGTATGCTGGCCTTCCAGGAAACCCTAAATTTGCCGAAAATGGAGTTGCTGACGCCGCAATAGAAGCCTCTATTTGCGAAGACGGATTTCCCGAAGGACAATCTCCGTTAACCAGTTTGAATCAAAGAATGGAAAAAAAATTGCGATATAGCTAGGGCCATCATCAGAAATTTGCTCTAAATTTTAATTTAAATCCAAAATGTTGTTAATGAAAAATTATGGTTTCGAATGATAACTCCTCAAATATTTAATAATATTTCGTAAGTATTTTATCAATTAATAAAATATATGAATTACTCTATACATATTTGTGTTTGGCTTCCGTAGGTTTATTTGTCTACACATTCTCAAGCCACACACGATCTTGTGAATCACTCTCTACCTCTTAGCCCATTGATACAAGATCTCATTTTTGCTCGACAACCTTGAATCCTCTTTGCTAAGAAATAAGTTCTAATTGTGTTAACCTAATCTCCAGTTAACGCCAACCTATTATACACAATAGGCCAAACGGCCAGACCTAGTTTTGGCCTCCAAGTTCATATTCTCTCAAATCTTCACTCAATATTTTCTTTCCTTATCTTTAGCAATATACTAGGAAAATCTTCAAGCTCCTTGATCCTCTCCAAGGAACGTCTTTAGCTCTTTTAGAGTCTCAAGTCACGCCATCCTTGCTCGGCCCAACTCACTCCATAAGCCCACGAAGCTCTAAGCCCAGTCCGTCTGTTTGTACAGCCTCCTGTAGTACTTCACAACTGGTTCAGGCCACTGCTACAGCAGGTGCATCTTCACTCTTCCCGTTCCACTGCCTGACCTTTCTTCTCCATTGTTGGCTTACACAATCTCAGAACTGTCCTCGATTTCTACTCTACCTCTGATTTTACTGGCATAAAAAACTCTTCCTTTTTGGGTTATGTGGCGCATTTGGAAATCTCGTAATAACTTCCTCTTTAACAAGCAGATTCCACAACCTTTAGACGATGTGAAATATGCTAGTGCTGAAGTTCAGGCTTGATGTGAGTATAAAAAAAATCTGTGCTCGGATATCAAGCTCTGAACTTCAACCTTATGTCACCATGCTTATGTCACCATGCTTTCTCCCTCGTCAATCGACGTTATAATGAACCTACTCATCTCCTTGCAAAGAAGGGTCCTTTGAATCATTTACTCTATTCGAATTGAGTTAGTCCACCGTCATTGCTTTCTAATGCCTTGTACAAGGATTATTAATAAAATTACTTTCCTCGAAAAAAAGAGAATTTCTTTAATTTTAAAAAACTTGGCCTATTTTTTTAATTTTCTTATAAAATTTGGTCTATTTCTTTAATTCTTCCTAAAAAAAAAACTAAAAAAAAAGTTATCGAAATTGATTTGTGTAGAGCTTTTTTGTCTTATTTTTTAAAACGTGGAGGTCATCCACTACACTATCCCATTGATCGTACATATATGATTAGATCGTTTTATAAAAAAAACGTAGGGCTTCGTATAATTTAAAAAAATAAAGACTAAAGTTTGCATATCTGATCCATCTAAATTTTAATTTTTGGTTACGATAATCTCTAGTTTCAAGTTTTAATGACAGAAAAATGACTGTATGGATCGGCCTTCAAGTCTTTGATTTAGAAAATATAATTCCAAGATTCTATACGATTTAAGGTTGAATTTTACTGAAAATGGACAAGAAATAATGATAAAGAGTTCGACAACTAGCCCTTATGAAACAAAGTAGTAAACTACAAGCAAAGAATGAATCTCAGTCATTTGCATTAATTCATCTTCAAAGGACTCTTCATACTCCAAGCATTGAGAGTCTCTACGGTCACATTTTGTGTTCCATTGTTGCACACATACAAATGGGCATTCTTTTTAACTGCCTTCACTGGATACACTCTAGACGTTATCACTGTCTTCCCTAGAGCTCCAAAGCTCTCAACTATCGAGTGATCAATCTGTAGATTATATTCCATGGTATAATCTGGTATGACCATGGGGTTGTCGTCCGGTTTGACCCACTCCCTAAGGTAAGGGTCTGATGAGTCTCTTGGGAAAGCGTAATTTTGAAGCTGCGTCCCGTTGTGGTTGAGTCCTGTGTACAATATGACCGGTCCTTTTCCTGGTACGATTGTTATGGAACCCGACCATGTATCTTTGACGTCGAACCACTTAGAGGGACGGATCGCCGGCTGGAGGGCTTCCCAATTCACTAAATCTTTCGAAACGGAATGGCCCCAGACAATGTTCCCCCATGTGGCACCCTTGGGGTTGTACTGGAAAAAAGAGATGATAGAATCCCTCGTAATAGACCGGTCCATTCGGATCTGTTGACATAAGAAAAATCTCAATAAAGATGTTACAATCACAACAGAACAAAGATGAAATCCGCATGTTTACAATCACAACAGAACAGAGAGGTTAATGATTTTTCTAATCACAATCATAGGAAAAACATGAAAAGTAAATACAGTGAGCGAGTGAGAGATCATTCAGCAACCGACCGGAATCGTCGTCGTTAAAGAATTGGGATCCACACTCTGTTTCGTGTGTAATTATTATTCTTTGTTTCACAATTACTTCCAAAAGATGAAAATGGGCTAAATACCATATGGGCCTTTTTCCAAAAAGAAAAAAAAATACAAAAGAAAAGTTTCGAAAACAAACTAAAAGAACAAATTGTTACCATTCATATAGTTCTCGCGAGGCTGGAAATGGAAACTTGGCTTGTTCGGAGATCTCCTCTGCGATTCCGACGTCCAGAAAAAGCAGAGTATGGTTACGCAAACAAGAAACTTTACTACACCCATTTCTGATTTCTCGCAAATTAAGAATGATAAAACAAGAAACTTTGAGATATGTGGAAAAAAGAGAGAGATAGAGGTTGTGAGGAAGAAGATGTTAGGCAGAGAGAGAGGTTAAGTGAAATACTTTGAAGAAAGAGAGAGAGGTTTTGAGGAAGAAGGAGAGGTTAAGTGAAAGACTTCGAAGAAAAAGAGAGAGAGAGAGAGAAATGAAAGTGGGTTTCGATATGAATGCACTCCTTACACTAAGGGCTTAGAGTATTAGTTGTGAAAGTCTAAACCCTAAAAAAGCAAGAGAGGAAGAACACGCGATTGCAAATAAATATATCTGTATTGAGAAAGAGTTAAGTCACATAGAGAGAGTAAAGAGCATCAGACGATAATAAGTATATATACAAAATGTTTCATGTCATTTTTGAAAAATAATTAAGGAGGGAGAGAGAGAGAGATGGCGACGTTGTGTTGGCGTCACTCTTTTTTATTTTCGCATTTATTAATTGGGTTTGTGTTTTCTAGTTCGCTTTGAGTGTGTGGGTCTAACTAATTATGATTCTTTAACCACCACCAAATTATGGGAACTATTATTAATCTCTTTGTTTTTGTATCTTAAGCAAAGAATATAAACTAAACTTCTAAAAGCAATCCAGGTATAATGAATAACATGCATAGCGACTACAAATTTCTTAAGTTGGTTTGAGTAGAGGTGATATTTGTGGATTTATTTATTTTTTTGGATATTTTCGTTTGAGTTTGGTTTAATATCGTATTATAAATATACAGAATCTTGTAAATCATAATTTACATGAACCCTAAGATCTTTAAACATTTAGATTAATCACATAATAGAATCTATGAGGAGGATTATCGGATTACCTCCGTTCATTGTAGTGGAGAGATCTTCATGAACGATATCCTGATGGAAGATGGAAAGCCTGATCTCTGAGGTAAGAGTTAGGTTTTTCTCCCCTTGCCTATAAACTTCTCTTTAGGTGTTGTGTATTAGGATGCCTTTATGATGGGCTAAAAACACATATTTATAGGTGGAGAGAAGACCTAATTCCTCTTTAGGGTTTCCTTAGGATTAATCTCAACCGTCCATCAAAGTAGAGATTTATTAGGAATTAACTCCATTATTTCCATTTAATTGATTACCAAATATATTATGGAATAACATTATTCTAATAGAAAACGGATCACTAAAGACCACATAATAGGAAAATGAAATATTAATAAATATTCCTTACATATCTATCAAAATATTATATGGAGGATGGGAAAATGTATTAATGAGTCATAGATAACAAACAAAAATTGCATACTCTTGTTAATCGATTATTATTCATAGATAATGATCTTTTTAAAATTCTCACTCGAAAGCTACAAAACAAATCTTTGTTGTATATACAAATCTGATAGCAAAGAGTTGAGTTGACAGATAGAAAATGTTATTATGTCACTTTCAAAATAATTAAGTAATTATCCTCCAATGGTCAGTTATTATTATGCATATACGAGTCAATTATATTAATGGGAAAATATATATGATTTAATTTATATTTATTGCTGGAAACATGCATATAGGATTCTTATACGTAACTGTGCTTGTATGCATATAGTTTTCATAATAGAATTGACTAGCTATCTATGACTTTGTATCATTCTTTTTTTTTTTTTTTTTGCAATACTTCTTCATTCATTAAATTTCCCACAATACAAAGAGAGAGAGGCATCCTCTAAACATATTACAACATAATTGAAATGCAATTAAACTTAAGATAGATATTTCATCGCGAGAGATAGATAGCAGATCTAAGGTATGCCTCAGAAGAGTCAGGATGGTATTCGTGGCAAAGCCGGAGAGTCTCAGGTTAGTACCATGTGACTTTGAAGTTCTCGGCATTAAGCACAGAGATTCGACCACTCTCCATGAGAGGGAAGAAGATACAACCATGCTCAAAGAGCTGGAAAAGAGTGGAAATGAACTCTTTCATCGGAAGTAAATTACAGGATTTGAGAATCCAAAAAAAAAAAAAATTCTCTCAATAAAGGAGGTAAAATCAATAAAAACTACATGATTTGCAAATCCATAAAACTTTGTATCTTTCTAATCTAAATTTTTTGTTCATAATTTGCATAATAAATTATAATTTGAGAAAATCCGGTAGTTATTAAAGTGAAAAAGGATTCAATAAAAAAATAATGAAGGCAAAAGAATTTAAAATCTTACAAACTAAATTTTGTCCACATGATGGTCAAATGATTTTTCTCAAACCTCAATCCTCTTTGGCATAAACCACATATTTTCCACCCAAAACTAACCTTAAGGTCACTCTCATTTTTTAAAATCCACATGATAAATAGTATGTTGTATATGGTGTTCAGGAACAGATTTGTTTTAAAATCCACATTTTTAAAAGTAACATTTTCTGTACTTTTTTTTTTTTTTTTTTTTTTAGTATTCCGCAGTTTCTTATGTTTAGATAAGATTTGTTTGTTTTGTTCGGTTTGATTGGGATTCGCGTTCAGTTTCCCAATACATAGTAAATGAATATGTTACACTATAGTAAAATATTGTTCGTTTTTGGATCGGTTATCTCAGATTGGTTTCATTGGCTCACTTCAATTCGAATAAATTAATTTAATCAAACTGAATACTTTTCATCGCTTAGATATATGGAAATTAGATGTATATGTTCACTTTCAGAGGTGTTCATTGACTAGCAGCTCGACTGAACACACTTTCACTAGAAACTACCATTCTCTTCAATAATTTACTCCCTTTACTTAGTGGTTCAAGTTCAACAACCATATTTAAATCTCAATCTACTTTGTTTCTCTATTTGATCATATGCGCGATAACATTGAGAACAGAAAACAGAAGCCCTAGTTAGCTAAAGGCCAAACTGCATTGATATTGTTAAATGCTAATGGGCTTAAGTCATTGGGCCTGGTTATAAACGTTGAGGCCCAGATTGTGTTTTTTCATGTTTGAGCCGTGAAGAAGAGAAAGCGACGTCGAAGCTCTGTTACGGTGAAGTGAGTTTGAGCTTGGAGATGACGAGAGTTTTCTTGTTCACCGTTTGCAATTAACGGTGGCTTAACGACTAACAGCTTTGTAGATAAGCTTTAAAAAGAAAGATCTCTTGAGTGTGTGTGGGAGTCGAGGTTGTTATTGCTTTCTGGTATTAAGAGAGAGAAAGTGATTGTAAGCAACGGTGAGAGAGAGAGATCTTTGTAATTCTTCTTCTCCGGTGGTAGTGGATTCTCCGGGAAAGGTCCCGGCGTGAGTAAGCTGCCGTCACATCGACGGTGGAGGCTGAACACGTTAATTTCGTGTGTCGTTTACATTCCGCAATTTAGTTTCGTGCTCAAGTTCTCAATTCGATAAGAAGAAATCAATCAATCGTATCGGAAGAGTGAGATCGGTAGTGTTCGTAGCACAGATCGGATTACAGGAAGTGGTATCAGAGCCTCGTCGAGGTTGTTGGAGCTCTTGCGATGGCGGCGAAGATTGATATCGAGAAGTTTAACGGAACTGGTGACTACACGTTATGGAAGGAAAAATTACTTGCTCATCTCAATCTTTTAGGATTGAGCGATGTAATTGACTCGGAGATAGCTGAGAAACCTACGGTGACCGATACTACAAAACCTGAGGTAAAAGCTGCTGATTCCAAGCCGTTTCTTGAGAAACAAAGGAAGACTCGAAGTACGCTCATATTGAGCTTAGCTGATAACATCTTGAGGAAGGTGATTAAGGAGAAGACTGCGGCTGGGATACTCTTGATTTTGGATGGTCTCTATAGTTCTAAGACTCTCACAAGTCGAATTCATCTAAAACAGAAGCTGTTTGGTTTCGGTATGGTTCCTAATCTCTCTATTGAAAGGAACGTAGATGAATTCTTGAAGATAATTGCTGATCTGGAGAATGCTGAGATTATTATCTCTGATGAGGATCAAGCAGTGATGTTGTTAATGTCCTTACCTCAACAATTTGATGGTTTAAAGGATACATTAAGATACAACAAGCAAACTTTGACTCTACAAGAGGTTATTTCTGCAATCAAGTCTAAGGAGATTGAGTCTGGTTCTCGTGTAAAGGAACAAAAGGCGATTGCAGAGAGCTTGTTTGTCAAAGAAAGACCTGGTTCCAAATGGTCAAAATCAGAAGGCAAGAAGCAAGCCTTTGAGTTTAAAGATAAGAAGGGAAAAGAAAAGGAGAAGGGTAAGAAATCTTGCTGGTTGTGTGGCAAATCTGGACATTTCAAAATGCAGTGTCCTAAGAGAGGAAAAGAGAACAACCGAGGTAGTAATCAACGTGGAGAAGCATCTATGGTAAATGGTCAAGAAACGGTGAACGTAGATGTGCTATTTGTTGATGCAGTGTTGAATGTCTCTGACTCTGTTTTGGAATCTAGGTGGATTATAGACTCAGGCTGTTCCTATCATATGACATGGAGAAAGGATGTGTTTATTGAGCTAGATGAATCAAGAATGTCAGGCTTAGTAAGAATGGCTAATGACACTATGTCAAATGTTAAGGGAATAGGTTCTGTGAGATTGGTAAATGAAGATGGTTCACAGGTTATACTAACAGATGTTAGGTATATACCGGATGTGAAAAGGAACCTAATCTCACCAGGTACTCTTGAGGAACAAGGTTGTAGTCATGGCTCAGAAAAAGGTGTGTTAAAGATAGTGAAGGATGGAAGGGTTATCTTGCAGGGAAGGAGACATCAGAATCTTTATTGGTTGAGTGAAAAGGGACTGAAACAGGTTCCAGATATGTATGTCAATGAAGTCAAAGCTGATGATACTCATCTCTGGCACAGCAAGCTTGGACATATTAGCCAGAAAGGTCTGGATATTTTAGTGAAAAAAGGTTTGTTGGATGAGAAAAAGGTTGCTAAATTGGTTTTTTGTGAAGATTGTGTGTTTGGGAAAGCTCACCGACTGAAGTTTAACACTGGTAAGCATACTTCTAAAGGTCCTCTGGATTATATTCATTCAGATTTGTGGGGTTCGCCGTATGTGCCAAAGTCTCTGGGAAATTGTCAGTATTTTCTAAGTGTGATTGATGATTACAGTAGAAAAGTTTGGGTCCATTTTCTGAAAGGTAAAGATGAAGCTTATGAAAGGTTTAATGATTGGAGAATCATGGTTGAGAATCAAACTGAGAAGAAGATAAAGAAGTTAAGAACCGACAACGGTTTAGAGTTTTGTAATTATCAGTTTGATTTGATGTGCAAGGAGAATGGTATTGTGAGACATAAGATAGTGGCTTATACTCCGCAACAGAATGGAGTTGCAGAACGGATGAACAGGACAGTAATGGACAAGGTACGAAGTATGTTGAGTGAATCAGGGCTACCAAAATTTTTTTGGGCAGAAGCGGCTTCTACGGCAGTTCATTTGATCAACAAGTCTCCTTCTACAGCCATTGAATGCAGGATTCCAGATGAGATATGGTACAAAACTAAGTTGGATTACAGCTACTTAAAAAGATTTGGGTGTATTGCTTATGTACATTCTGATGATGGGAAACTTAATCCAAGAGCAAAGAAAAGCGTATTTGTTGGGTATCCTGCTGGAGTCAAGGGTTATAGAGTGTGGTTGATGGATGAAAAGAAGTGCATTGTTAGTAGAAACGTGATCTTTAAAGAAGATCTCATGTTCAAGGATGAAAAAAATAAAAGTTCTCAACAATTAGAAGTTGGAGAAAGTAGCAAGCAGGTGGAGCTTAAGGTGTTTTCAAATGATTTTGTATCTGCAGAAAGTCCAGGAAATGAGGTTCATTATGATGATATCTCTGATATTGATAGTGAGACAGATTTGGTGGAGGATGAAGTAGAGTATGGAAGTTCATCAAGTCTGGAAAATTTTCTTCAGACCAGGGATAGAGTAAGGAGAGAAATCCGTCTTCCTATAAAGTTCAGATCGGGTGATTATGTGATGCATGCTTTCTTGACCACTGAAGATGGAGAAGTGCCAAAGCCGGCTGATTATATTGAAGCCATCAGAGATAAGGATTGGATTTTTTGGAATGGTGCCATGGGAGAAGAAATGGGATCATTAGCCAAGAATGAGACATGGAATCTGGTGGAGGCTCCTAAAAAGGCAAAGGTCATTGGTAGTAAGTGGGTTTATACAAGAAAGGAAGGCATCTCTGGAGTTGAAGCACCGAGGTATAAGGCCAGACTCGTAGCAAAAGGGTTTTCTCAGAGGGAAGGCATAGACTATAACGAAGTTTTTGCACCTGTTGTCAAGCATGTGTCAATCCGGATACTGTTGGAGATAGTAGCTTATGAGGATACGGAGCTAGAACAATTGGATGTTAAAACAGCGTTTCTGCATGGTGATTTGAAAGAGACTATATACATGAAGAAGCCACAGGGTTTTGAGGTGAAGGGTAAAGAGGATTGGGTATGTTTACTCAAGAAATCTTTATATGGTCTGAAACAGAGTCCCAGGCAATGGAATGAGAAATTCAATCAGTTTATGTTGGGAATTCAGTTCACTAGAAGTGCTCATGATAGCTGTGTGTATGTGAAGCAGTTTACAGATGGATCCTATATCTACTTGTTATTGTATGTGGATGACATGCTTGTGGCTTCTAAGAACAAGCTGGAGATTAACAAGCTTAAGAAGCAGTTGAATGAAGTCTTTGAGATGAAAGATTTGGGTTGTGCTAAGAAGATTCTTGGTATGGAAATAAGAAGGAACAGATCAGAATTCAAGCTTGAGTTAACTCAGAGAAGCTATGTGGAGAAGATTTTGAAGCTGTTTAACCTAGATCAAGCTAAGGCAGTAAAGACTCCTCTTGGTATTCATTTTAAGCTAAAGGCAGCCACTGAATCCGAATTAAAAGAGCAAGCTGATTACATGAGGTCTATTCCGTATGCCAATGCAGTGGGAAGTATAATGTACACTATGATTGGTACGAGACCTGATGTTGCTTATCCGTTGGGTGTGGTTAGTAGGTTCATGGCAAAGCCTACAAAAGAGCATTGGTTAGCTGTTAAATGGATACTAAGATACTTGAGGGGAACTTCTGATACAAGGATTGTTTTTCAGAAGAAAGGAGAGTTGAAGCTAAGAGGTTATTGTGATGCTGATTTTGCTTCTGATTTGGATAGGAGAAGATCAATCACTGGTTTTGTGTTTACTCTTGGTGGTTCTGCGATTAGCTGGAAGTCAGGACTTCAGAATGTTGTGGCTTTATCAACAACTGAGTCCGAGTATATTGCTTTGAATGAATCGGTGAAAGAAGCAATATGGTTAAAAGGTTTGTTAGAAGATTTTGGTTATGGTCAAGAGCAGGTGGAGATTTTCTGTGATTCTCAGAGTGCTATTGATTTGTCCAAGAATAATATGCATCATGAGAGGACGAAGCATATGGCTACTAAGATGAGTTTTGTCAGAGAAAAGGTGGAGGAGAAAATTGTGAAGGTCACAAAGATTTCTACTCTTGTGAATCCTGCTGACATTTTTACCAAAGTTCTTCCTGTGCACAAGGACAATGAAGCATTGAAGATGCTTCAGGTGCAGTCTAAATAAGAAGATTCAGGAATCCGGAATCAAGGAGAGGCTATGGAGAAGAAGATGTTGAACGGAATACACAGGGGAAACGAATGACAAAAGCCATTGGTGGAGTTTTGTTAAATGCTAATGGGCTTAAGTCATTGGGCCTGGTTATAAACGTTGAGGCCCAGATTGTGTTTTTTCATGTTTGAGCCGTGAAGAAGAGAAAGCGACGTCGAAGCTCTGTTACGGTGAAGTGAGTTTGAGCTTGGAGATGACGAGAGTTTTCTTGTTCACCGTTTGCAATTAACGGTGGCTTAACGACTAACAGCTTTGTAGATAAGCTTTAAAAAGAAAGATCTCTTGAGTGTGTGTGGGAGTCGAGGTTGTTATTGCTTTCTGGTATTAAGAGAGAGAAAGTGATTGTAAGCAACGGTGAGAGAGAGAGATCTTTGTAATTCTTCTTCTCCGGTAGTAGTGGATTCTCCGGGAAAGGTCCCGGCGTGAGTAAGCTGCCGTCACATCGACGGTGGAGGCTGAACACGTTAATTTCGTGTGTCGTTTACATTCCGCAATTTAGTTTCGTGCTCAAGTTCTCAATTCGATAAGAAGAAATCAATCAATCGTATCGGAAGAGTGAGATCGGTAGTGTTCGTAGCACAGATCGGATTACAAGAGATATAAAGTTTAGTTAATTTTAAAATAAAATTGGCAGAAGTTGTCACGTGTTTCTGTGTTTTAACATTCTCAGTTCTGTAGGAGATTCTCTGGAAACAAAATAAACATCACTAAAAAAAAGTTTCAATGATTTAACAAGATCTTAAAAAAGAAGACAAAGAATCATAATAACCCAACCTTATCTTTTGCTCATTTTCTTCTAGTTGTAATAATCTGTCCAGTTTCTGTTTTTATTGCAATTGATGATTCCAACTTGTGTATCCTAAATGGGTTTCTTGGAAATTGAAACCTTGTCATCTCTAATCATCTACTCTTTTTTTTTTGGTCTAACTCTAATCATCTACTCATTGTTTACTTTTCCCTCTTCTTATTTTCTCTATATCCAAAAACCAAGAAACTCAAAAACAGACAATAACTCAAAAACCAAAAAATAGACTAAAATTTAAGATAAAAAAATTCTTTTTCTGGGGAAAATAGATAACAAATTCATTTCACGTTTACAATGGAAAAAAGACCAATAATTTCGTTGCTGTTTTCATTTTTTGCTCAGCCTTAAGTTTTGTAACAGAGATTAAGTAAACTTTGATTGTCAACCATTAGATTAATGAGCTTGGGGATGATTTAACGGTGGAGATTAAATGAGTGAAAGACTATTATAAACCTTAGATTAATTTTTTTACACTTATATATAAGATGCATTTAAATGTTGGACGATGGGGAAATGTATTTATGGTTGTTAGATCAACTTTTAGTAATCTACAAAATTACAAACTTATTTTATTTTTTTTTGTCGATCATTCATTAAAAAGCCCAATGGGCAATTACAAAAGATGGAAGCCCAATAAGCAATTTTACAGTCCAACTTTTCTAAAAATCGACAACATTAAAAACGCAGTCAGCACAACACACCACCGGTAAAATTGCTAGCCACCGCCGGACACCAATCAGTCACCACCAATCAGCCATAAAGCGATGAGGACCTCCAACCTTCTGCCGATCTCATATCCGCTCATTAGATTTGTCGGAACCTACTGAAAATTACAATAACCGCTTCAATTTCCTCCCGATAAACGCCATGTTTGAGTTGCTCCACCACCGATTACACCCAAGTTGATGTAGTTATGAATTCCAATCTTGCCCACGTGTCATGAGCAGCAGAAACCGATAGAGATATTACTCCTCAAACAAACGAAGAAATCAGAGAAAATTGAGAAGAAGAGCAGAGGTATCGACAAAATTAAGCATCGATAGATAAGAGATCTAAGCTCTCTAAAAAACAAGAGAGGAAACCGTACTAAACTGGAACAAACATCCGAACAAAGTCGGAATTATATCTGATATATACAGAAGCAAAATCCAGACTAGATTCGAATTGCTCAGAAACGGATCCAAACATAGATCAAGCCGAAAGCAAATTCGGATCTAATCAGACAACTGACAAACACAAAACTAAAACTACACAACATAAAATAAAGGATATAAATATTTATACAAACCGGATCGGCGAGATCGCCGACCGGAGAGAAGCTCAAATCTGGAAAACCTTCAGAAGAAGAACAGAGAGAGAAAGTTCGAGAGAAGAGGAGAGAGAAATTACAAAATTACAAACTTATTAGTTACCACCAAAGCACCAACGACATGCCGTCATTCCAATTGTAATTTCTTTTCACAATAGCCCACTTTTAATGTTGAAATGTACATTTGTCGTTACAGATGAAAAAACGCATGTAATTATGGTTTGTTTGCTTGGGATGTCGGTGTCTATGGGTATCGAATTCCATTTTGTTTTGTTTCTAACAAAATACACTCCAACAACTTAGATATATATTCTCAAATGACACGATTGTTGAAAAGAAGAAGAATAAAAAGGCTTGAAGCCCATCAAGATACAAAGACATTAAATAGGTCTATTTTAGGAGAAACCCTAAATCCCTAGGTTATCTTTGTAATCTATATAAACTCTTGTATGCCTCCATTGTTCTTCAATCTAATACAACACAATCTTCTCCACAATACTTTATTCTCTCTTCGTCATCATCATCATCATTGATTCTCTTTATCCTATACTCCTCATAATCTCATAATCTCACATGGTATCAGAGCTCTAAGCTCCTAATCTCGTTTTCCGCAAAAATCCTAATCTCTGAAATCTCGTTTCTCTTTTCTATTCGATAAAACCCTAATCTTGTCTCTGCCCTATCCGAAACTTTTCAATGGAGACTAAGGAAGATTCCAAGCAGAAGCTCGTTATCCTCAAAGGGATAAACTATCTCCTATGGACTCGTACTCTCAGAACCTATCTACGCGGATGTGGTTTATGGAACCATGTCGTCAAGCAGAAGTATTCTACCAAAGAGATCGAGGCTAAAGGTGATGCAGAACTCACACCTGAAGAAGAAAAGTGGTTCCAAGATAACAACAAAGCTCTTAGCATCATTCAACAGTCCTTAGACCCGCGACTGCTTGAAGGATACTCCTACTGTGACACCGCCAAAGAACTCTGGGACTCGCTACAGAAGATGTATGGTAACCTATCTAACCTTAGTCGTGTGTATGAGGTTAAAAAGACGATTAATGACTTGGCTCAGGAAGATATGGATTTCTCTGAGCACTTTGGTAGATTCAAATCACTCTGGGCTGAGTATGAGATGCTAAGGCCATCTACAAAAGATCCTACCGTGATGTTAGAAAGGAGAGAACAAGATCAAGTTTTTGGTCTACTTCTCACCTTAAACTCATCATACAACGACGTGATCAAGCACATCCTGCGAGCGGACAAACTGCCCTCTCTTGAAGACGTATGCTCACAACTCCAGAAGGAACATGGTTCCTCCGAGTTATTCTCAGGCAAGAAAGACAAGGATCTAATCATTGCCAACAGAGTAAGCTACAAGGCGCCAGAAGAAAGGAAGAGTCTATCATGTGATCACTGCAAAAAGAAAGGTCACATCAAGGAAAAGTGTTGGATCCTGCATCCTCATCTCAAGCCGAGCAAGTTCAAAGACTCCAAGGCAAACTACTCCCAAGAAGAGGAGATTGCAAAAGGAGCTGGTTCAAGTTCTTCCGAATACAAAGTTGAGGAAGCTAGCACCGCCATTGTCGCCTTCCAGGATGAGTACGTGAAGAAGTCAGATCTTGATGCACTCATCAAAGCCTTGAAAGGGTCTGGTAAGGTTTCAGGTATATCTTTAAATGCTGAAATTGTACCGAACACTGTTAGACCGACTGTCATTGATTCTGGTGCAAGTCATCATATGATTAGTAATAAGAACATGATTAGCAATATAACTCCAGCTTTAGGAAATGTAATCATAGCTAATGGTAGTAAAATTCCTGTTAAAGGTCTAGGTAATCTGAAACTATTTGGTAAAGAGTCTCAAGCTCTATACATGCCGAATTTTACTTCAAACCTAGTATCTGTTAAACGAATTGCTACTGATTTAAATTGCTTGGTTATCTTTAGTTCTAATGAAGTATGGTTTCAGGATATTAACTCCGGAATCATCATCGGTAAGGGAGCAACCAGAGGAGATCTTTATGTCCTTGAAGAGTTGAACTCAAGCTCCAGACTATCTGCTGATTTATCTATTGCTTTTCATTCTGTTATTTCTGAAGCGAATAATGTTTTATGGCATGCTAGACTAGGTCATCCAAATTCTAAAGCTTTAAGTTTGATGTTCCCAAGTGTTAAGTTAAAACATACTATTGAATGTGAAGCTTGTATTCTTGGAAAACATAGTCATTCAGTTTTTCCCAAATCTAATGTGGTTTATGAAAATTGTTTTGATCTTGTTCATTTTGATGTTTGGTCATCTCCTTGCGCATCTAGAGAGAACCATAAATATTTTATTACATTCATAGATGAGAAATCGAAATACACTTGGGTAACTTTGCTTGCATCAAAAGATATGGTCTTAGAAGCATTCAAGAATTTCCAAAGTTATGTTACTAATCAATACAATGCAAGTATTAAGGTTTTCAGGTCAGATAACGGAGGAGAGTACACGAGTAATGCGTTCAAATACCATCTTGCAAAGCATGGAATCATACATCAAACCAGCTGTCCGTATACACCTCAACAGAATGGTGTAGCCGAGAGGAAGAACAGACATCTGATGGAGATTACTAGAGCCATGATGTTTCACAGCAATGTTCCAAAAAGTTTCTGGTCGGATGCTGTGATCACGGCGTGTCATCTCATTAACAGGATTTCGACACAGATCCTAAATGATTTATCTCCGTTTCAGGTTCTAAATAAAACCAAACCATATCTTAATCACTTACGTGTGTTTGGTTGTGTCTGTTACGTGATGACTCCAGATGCCCTAAGAAACAAGCTCGAACCGAAGAGTGTCAAAGCTATGTTTATTGGGTACTCAAGTACTCAAAAAGGGTACAAGTGTTTTATTCCAGAGACTAGACGAGTGATGGTCTCTAGAGATGTGAAGTTCATTGAAGGAAAAGGATTCTATGAAGAAAAAAATTGGGAAAGCATCAAAGACTTATCCTAATCAGCCTCAGATAGAGCTACAAACCTCAAGAACCTGATGAAGAATCTGGGTATCGATCTACATGAAGACATCAAAGCAATACAAGCTCCTATCCAGACGTTACCAGAAGCTGAAGTTCATCCCCATCCTGAGCATGAGGGGGAGACAAACACAGAAGATGAAGCAGATTCTATCTCTTCTCACGATGAAGAAGAAGAAGAAGAAGAAGAAGAGCTTCAAGACCATCCGGCAGTTCATGATCATGATGAAGATGAACCTGAAGCTGAACTAGAACCGGTACAAGGGCTAGTACAAGAACTGAGAAGAGGTACTAGAAACAGAAAACCATCTAAATGGAACGATGGAAAAACCTACTACAACAACAACTCAGTAGCTCATCCAATACAAGCTGTTTGCTCTCTTGCATCATTTCCAGAAGAACATCAAGCCTTCGTGGGAAAATTAGATGCTAACTTTATTCCTGAGACTTATGAAGAAGCAATGGAGATCAAAGTATGGAGAGAAGCAGTTGGAGAAGAGAACAACGCAATGGTGATTAATGAAACCTGGGATGAATCTGATTTACCTGAAGGGAAAAAGACAGTTAGCTCAAGGTATGTATTCACCATCAAGTACAAGAGTAATGGAGATCTGGAAAGGTACAAAGCAAGACTTGTGGCAAGAGGTTTTACCCAGACATATGGGAAAGATTATCTAGACACATTTGCACCAGTGGCCAAACTTCATATTGTACGAGTTGTGTTCTCTTTGGCTACAAACCTTGAATGGGATTTATGGCAGATGGATGTGAAGAATGCTTTTCTTCAAGGTGAACTAGAAGAAGAAGTATACATGACACCACCTCCCGGTTGTTCTTCTCTGTGCGCTCCGGGCAAAGTTCTGAAGCTTAAGAAAGCGATCTATGGTCTGAAACAATCTCCAAGAGCTTGGTACCACAAGCTGAGTACGACCTTAAAGGCAAAAGGGTTCAAGAGATCTGAATCAGATCATTCTTTGTTCACTTCAAAGAGCCAAAAAGGTATAGTAGTCATCCTAGTATACGTTGACGATATTATCGTTACTGGGAATGACAAGGTAGGTGTTCAAGACACTAAACTCTATCTCAAATCCGTTTTTGACATTAAAGATTTGGGTGAACTAAAATACTTTCTTGGGATAGAAGTATGTAGAACAAAGGAAGGCTTGTTTCTATCTCAAAGGAAGTATACATTGGATTTGTTATCTTTGACAGGTAAATTAGGTTCTAAATCGGCAAAGACCCCACTCGAAGAAGGATACAAAGTGATCCAAGAGGGGGAGATTGGCGATCAACCATATGAAAATCCAATACTCTATCGAAGACTAGTTGGTAAGTTAATCTATCTCACGATTACACGTCCTGATATTTGCTTTGCTGTGAATCAGGTAAGCCAGCATATGCAAGTCCCCAAGAAGCATCACTGGAACATGGTTGAGAGAATTCTCAAGTATCTGAAAGGTGCTCCCGGACAAGGCATATGGATGGGTTGTAACAAGGATACCGAAATCGTAGGTTATTGTGACGCTGATTGGGCAGGAGACAGGAACGATAAGAAATCCACTACAGGTTATTGCACATTCGTAGGAGGCAACTTAGTCACTTGGAAGACAAAGAAACAGAAGACAGTGGCACTATCAACCGCTGAAGCCGAGTATAGAGCCATGAGAAAGCTTACTACAGAGTTGATATGGCTTAAAGAACTTCTCAAGGACTTAGGCGTTGACCAGAAGGATCCTATCACCATGCACTGCGACAATCAAGCGGCTATTCACATAGCATCAAACTCGGTGTTTCATGAAAGAACCAAGCATGTGGAGTTAGATTGCCACAAGGTCAGAGAAATGGTAGAAAGGAAGGTTATCTTACCTTGCTACACAAAAAGCTCAGATCAGTTGGCTGATATCTTCACTAAAGCTGTGAGCATAGGAGTCTGCAAGTTCATTCACTCCAAGCTCGGACTCACCAACTTGATCAAAGACTAGAAGATCCTAAGCGAGTACTCTTAAGTACCTGGTGGAAAAGAGCTGCCTAACTCACCGTCCCAAGTGATCATCAGAACAGCTCTGTCATTTCAGATAAGCACAAAGAGCTTCGGAGAGAGGCTTGTGAACTTGAGAAGTCAAGTGATAGTTCACAAGTAATCTGGTAGAAGTGCTACTCTCTCTCCACACTGATGACCAGAAGGTTGAAAACTGTATCATCACAAAGGGATAAAGGTTTAGTTAGTGTGAAAGCTAGCCATCCGGAACATGAGTACTCGCTTCCCAGGCCAGAAGGTCTATACTCTTTTTCCCTTAGTAAAGTTTTGTCCCACAGGGTTTTCTTTGCTGAGGTTTTTAATGAGGTAGACTTATGGTTCCAAGCTTAGTCATATCTTCTATTCTCTGGCTAAGCTTGAGGGGGAGTGTTGAAAAGAAGAAGAATAAAAAGGTTTGAAGCCCATCAAGATACAAAGACATTAAATAGGTCTATTTTAGGAGAAACCCTAAATCCCTAGGTTATCTTTGTAATCTATATAAACTCTTGTATGCCTCTATTGTTCTTCAATCTAATACAACACAATCTTCTCCACAATACTTTATTCTCTCTTCTTCATCATCATCATCATTGATTCTCTTCATCCTATACTCCTCATAATCTCATAATCTCACAACGATTGATGTGCAATATAGAAAGAAAAAAAATGCTATATGGAAAATCTGAAATCTTACGTAAAAATATTGATCATTTGGTCAACTGTTTATTATAAAGAAGTTTCTACACTACATGAACTTTCGAAATATATTTTTTTTCAATGAGATTTGAGATTTTTTTTTTATTATTAAATTTCAGATTTTTTTACTCAGATCTTTCAATTAGACCACCAACTGTTAATACTAAAGCTGTCTATCCCCATTGTACATAACAAATTTGCTGGCTTTCACGTTTAGAAAAGAAAAAAAAAATCTTTCGTTTTCTTTTCCATTTCTAATTTTACTTGCTTTCGGACGATTTTACCATAAGTAACTATATCATATTTCTCGTTTTATCTGTAAACTTCAAAACTCTGTTTTCGTATAAGAAAGATATTACCTATTATATGCTTTAACAAAATTCTATATAAAACTGTGTGAGGGAAGTTTGTTGTTAATACGTACAATCAAAAGTAACTAGTCTCTAACCGTAAAATGGGGAAAATTATATGTCTCGTTGCTAGTACTCTTTATTTCCTTGAAAATTTTGGAAGTGTAGTTTTCTTAACATTATCGATCGAATACCAATTATAAAAAAGAACAATCATATGAGACTACATGGCCTACCACGGGCTTACACGGTTTATACAAAGAGAGAAGAAAGAAGTTGTGATAAGAAAACCATGCATTGTCAACATTTTTTGTATCATCTAATATAAGGGAAAATGTGAGACAGAGGTTAAACTTTCAAGACACATTTTAGTGTAAACTTTCATTATCTTCATTAATGATCGAGTCTGTACATTATTGATATATATACACCTCAAAACCAAGAACAGAGGAGAATGAGATTTACATCATAAATACAATAAACCGAATTGCTCCTTAACCGATCTAAACCGGTGAACCATATACTCCAATAAAGCCCTCTCGTTTCAGTAAAAAATTGAAAAAATCAAATAAGACGAAACATCTCTTTCTCACAACATTTTTTGATATGGCAGAGGGACTCTCACATTCACTCCAGAAAAGTTGAGTTACAAGAGAGAAGAAATTTTCTATATCCTAAAATTGTATTCGAAGGTATATATGTTAGTAGGGGAAGTCCAATGATAAAAGATGATGACAAACGAAATGGCAAGTCGATATGTTTGGTTTTTATGCGTAATTATAGTGTTTTTTTTTTTGGGTTCTTTTTAACCATTGTTAAGTAGTATTTTCTTGTGCTTGGGTCGTCTTTGAAAAAAGAGGTTAATGGATGTGTCCTTTTAAAATACAAGCTATATAAAGTTTGTTAAAATAATTATCATAATTGTTGTTTTTCAAAAATATTTTGTGATCAATGGAACAAAGAAGAACATAATCTTGACGATGGACCATTTTTTTTTCTTTTAAACGCCAATGTAAAGAATATATAAAAAATTAGTGCGGCACGAGTTGGTGTGTAAAGAAAAAAGAGTTGGTGAAGAACAAAATGGCTTTAGATTTATGAAACAAATTAATCACTAATCCACCAACTTTGTTACCGGTTTTAGATATATAAATTTTAATTCCAAATCAAATAACAAAGACATCAAAATTAATTAATAAATGATATGATTCTCAATCAGTGTTATCAGTCATCTTTTACTCGGTCCATCGTTAAAGACTAGTCATCACTATCTTATAATGTGTTGTGTAAATGCATAAAGTAAATATATTATACAACTGTTGTTATATAAATATATTATACAACTGTTATTATATTGAGTTTCTTTTAAGGGAATTTTTCATGAAATGCCATTTTTGGGATGACAATTTTCAAAAATGTCATATTTCAAAATGTTTGCAAAATATCATTTCTTAAATAATGATTAACAAATTATTTATATTTGGGTTAAATATGTTATGTTAGGGTTTAGGGTTTGGTAGGGTCAAAACCATTTTTAAAGTTTAGAGTTTTAGAGTTTAGAGTGTAAAAAACATTAATTTGTGATATTTTTAAAAATGGACAATTTATTATAGTATTTAAAAAAAAAAATTCAAATGTGATATTTTTGAAATTTTCTTTTCATTTAATATAATAATTGAGATTTTGCAGTGTGTTTTGAATGTTGGGAAGTTGGAACAATTGCGATAAGTTGTCTTCATATGCACATGTGAATGTAGTAATCGCCCACAAACTCCTACCAAAATATTAGATGTGTTTGAGTTCTCAAACAGGTTTTCTACTACAATCAAAAGTATGCTCAAACTTAAGCCAACTGTAAGGGAATTCTTGAGATGCGAGATAGGAAATGGAGAAGTGACAGCGTTTTGGCACGACTCATGGATGGATTTGGGTGCTCTTATTTCTTATATAGGATACCAAAGGCCTAGGTAGCTTCGAATTTTGCTTCACTCTCGGGTTGTGGATGCTTCAAGAGACGGTCATGTCGTTTCCCAGCTGCTCGATCAAAAGAGGTGCAGACTCTACAAATCCTACTAATGGCAAAATCACCACCAATGGTAGAGTAGGGCCGTGATGTTTTCTTCTTACGTAACGCCTCAGGCATATACAAGGATACATTTTCTTCCAAGGATACTTGGGAGCAACCACAACAACACTCGCCACTAATCCCTTGGAACAAAGTAGTCTGGTTAAAGGAATCAATGTCGCGGTACTGTTTCATGCTATGGTTGGCTCTCTTATCTCGATTACCTACCAAAGACCGTATTCGTTCGTGGGAAACGAGTGTTGATGCATCTTGTGTGTTATGCATTAATGGTTTGGAAAGTCATGACCACTTATTCTTCACATGCTCGTTCTCAAGTGTAGTTTGGCAATCAATGGCTTCAAGAATAGTCTTAAATCCACCGTCCGACCTTCGTGTCGTAGTCTTCTGGATCAATCAGCACCAATAGCAACGGGACCCTCGGCTATTCTGTGCAATCTACTCTTGCAAGTAATCGTGTATCTTTTTTTGCGGGAGCGGAAGGCGAGAATCTTCACGGGTATTTCGGCTTCACCAGCAACTCTCCGTCACACCATTGATCGAGTCATGCGTGATCGTCTAATCTCCTTCCCGACAACAAACTTTCGCTCCTTGAATTTTATTTTGGTCGTATTTCGTTTTTTATGTAATTGTAAATATTTTTGGAATTGTCTGTCAGAGGGTTATTTTTGGGTTTGGATCATGATGATGTAATGGATAGTTTTAAGTTGTATTTTCATTTCAAAAAACATAAAATAATATAAAATCTTAACATTCATACCAAAAAAATAAAAATATTAGAAGTGACGATTGTTACAATTATCCCGTTTAATGGGTTGTAACAATCAAATAGCAATCAATTATCTTTTTTATTCCCAAAATATAATAAATTATCCCATTTATTTCGTTCAAATACATTATAAATCATCATTAATCAAAAATATCAAATCACAAAACATTAAAAAGAAAAACCAAAAATAATCCGAGCATCGTGAAGCAAAAAAGGTACAAAGAGAGCTTAATTAGGGATAAAAACAACAAATAATATTAATTTTATTTATTAGCAAATCTTGTTCTTGTTGGTCTTCCTTGTCTCCACAAACTTCTTCCAATACGTCGTAACTTCCCTCTTCGTCTCCTCTTCCGTCTTCTTAACACCGTTAACATTTCCGTTAGCCAACTTGGCGTGAATCCTCGCCGGAAGCGTATCAAGCTCGTGAAGAACTTTCTCGAAATCCAAGACCAATCTCTCGGCTAATGTTCGAGAAAAATCTTCTCGGATCACAACGCGGAGCACGGTTATGTGTTCCGCGTCTGCCGGCATTGTGTAGGCCGGAACGATCCATCCGAAGCGGCGGAGTGTTTCCGCTACTTCGAACTCGTTGTGACGGCTACTATCTATCAAAGAAAACGCCACTAACGGAACACCGTTTTCTTTGGAGACAATGTTGAAACGTCCCGTTTTCTCTAATCCTTTTCTTAAGACCATCATGTTTTCCCGACAATTATCCATCACATTGCGATATCCCTATACAAAAAGACATTATTAATGTTTAATCACAAAATAAATTCAAATTGTTATATGGGTTGAGTTTTGTTTTCCTCGGTTTAGAAAGTATAGTGATCACGTTATATCCGTATTTAACATGAATCTGTATAGCATTAACTATACAAAGTAACAAAATTAACCTTATTATTTCAGTCACAAATTCAAATTCTATTTCGATTTAAATTATTACTTTTCTTAGGGAAACTTATGTAGTTTACATTATTATGTTTTTTCTAATTTCAATGTTGAGTTACTAATTACCTCGAATCCAAGACGAATTAGCTGGTAGTACTGAGCAATCACTTGACTTGAACCTGATTCATATTTACAACAAATCATAAATATATTGAACAATTCCATATGTGTAAAATATTATATACAATGAAATATGTATATAATAATGTAATATGTTACCTTTGGAGAAATTGAGGGTAAATGTGGGTTGATCAGCGCCAAGATAATTGATATGGAAGATAAGTTCATCAGGCAAATCAGATTTGGTTCTCCAGATATTCCAACCAATACCGGCGTAAACCAAACCGTATTTGTGACCACTCACATTTATGCTCTTAACCAAAGGTAAACGGAAATCCCATTCTAGCTCCGGATACAAGAACGGTGCAATAAACCCACCACTCGCTGCGTCTACGTGAATCGGCGTTTCCCATCTGCAAATTGCGTTTTCAAAATACGTTAAACCGGATTCGAACCGGTTAAAATCGATTAATTATTAGTTTTCTTTATCGGTTTTCTTGTTTAATTACCCGGTATGTTTGTTTTTCTCGACTAGGAGGTCATTAAGGAGCTTGACGTCTTCAAATTCTCCGGTTAACGTCGAACCGAGGATGGCTGCGACACAGATTGTGTTCTCGTCCACCATTTCGACCGCCTTTTCAGGGTCCATCACGTAATAATCTTCCCTTAGCTTCACTTCCTTGAGTTCCACTTCGAAATACCTTGCGAATTTCTCCCAGCAAACCTGTATTGAACCGGAAATTTAGTCATACATGGACCTAAACCGGAATTACCAACTATTTGGTATAGTATTTCAACTTTTTGGAGGGATTTGCTTTATTATTTAGCATTAATTGGTCGAACAATTCAACGTCTTGGTCTATCAAATATAAGTTTGGTTTTACTATTTGTAAAACAAACTTACATTTTGGTTTAATATTCACTACTTTAGGTTTAATATCTCAATTCATTTGTCTAACGTTTCAAGTTTTTTTGGTTTAACCGGTTTACTATTTCAAATTTTGTTTTGGTTTACCTGGACATTAGCTCCGGTTACGATATTGGGCTTATCACAAGGAAGACCTTGAGCCTTACGCTTATTCTGCCACTGTCTCTTGAAAGCCAATCCGGCCAACATAATAGCCTCCGACGATCCCACGGTGCCAACACCAACCGCAGTCTCGCCATCACCTAGCGGCGCGTTAAAGAGACGTGCGATCATGTTGACGCAACGGTTTTGTAGCTCGGTGGTGACAGGGTACTCGTCCATGTCGACATAGTTCTTGTTGATAGACTCCATCATGAGCTTGTCACATTCTGGCTCCATCCATGTGGTCACGAAGGAGGCTAGGTTTAGCCTCGGGTTACCATCGAGCATTAACTCGTCGTTGATGATTTGGTAAGCTGCTTCCTTCGGGATAGAGTTTTCAGGCATCTCGAATCTAATGATGATCATGGAAACATTACGTTAAAATTATCAAAATATATATACCTATGATGACAAAAACGTCTGTTTTGGAATAAACCATACGGTCCATACCAAAAATGGCTAAGTACTACCGTTAATGTTTGTATTAGTAGAAAAATGAAAATATGATATTAAAGCCCATATGTAGATTGGAAATGTACCCAAATAATTCATTTACTTTGTTATCATCAAAAATCCGGAAAAAAAAAAGAGAGTCCAGTTCTTTTGTTTGGATCTGGAAAAAAAAAGTCTAGCTAAAATCCAGATCAAGAGATTTTTACAAATTATTTATTTCTTTTGTGGTTCGAACCCTTAAATCTTAGAGCCACAAAAAAACTTGAACGTCTTAAATTTGGAAATGAGCCCCACTAAAAAAATATCAAAGCCAGGGGATTTCAATGTTAATGTTCTTACCGTGGGAGAGAGTTGCGGACGTAACGAGAAGCAAAAGTTGAATGGATTGAGACATCGGATTCCAAAGCTGTCTTAGACAAAACCATCTTCTCTCAATTCACTCGAAATCTCGAAACTTTGATCTCTGGTTTTGAAAATGAACAAAAAGAAAGTAGAGGAAAGAATATATGTAATAATAATCTTTGTTTGTGGTTGAAGAATGTGTGGAATTAGAAGAAGGTGAACGAATGGTATATATAGTGAAGAAAATGGTTCTATTCGTTTTCGTTTGTAACGTGAAAGGAAGCATCGCATGGTCTTTGTTTATGGGCTCATTTTCTTAACTTTTTCCAACCGATGACTTTTCATTATTATAATAGTAAGACAAACGAAATTATTGCTTTAAAATATAAAATATAAGAAATTAACTAGTCAGTTGAATGATTATATTTTGATAATATGATAGAAAAATAATATTAATGAATATTAAAAGCTAGAAAATAATTTTTTTTGTATGAATGTTAATAAAGCTAGAAAATATACCTTTAATTTTCAATATATTTTCTAAATTAGGACCAATCCTTGTCATAAGCGACATACTTACGTGAAGATTGGAGAGTCTCCTCCACTTGAATTCAAACTATTAGACGCCAAAAAAAAAAAAAAAAATCAAACTATTCAACCATCAACACCGAAAATAAGTAATACATGCTTTAAGGTCATGAAAATGTCATTAAAAGGTATTCTATTTATAATTAAGTTTCGGTTTAGTTTTTACTTTTTGAGTTTGATTCAGTTAGCATTCTATCTTATATTACAGCTTAGTTCGATTTTTTTTCTCTATAGACTTTTTTGTTTTGTTTTAATCGACTCAATTTGGTTAACATTGTATTATTGTTATGGGTTAAAATGTTTACAGTGTCCAATTATAATGAAATATCAATGTGAAAAGACTATATTCCTCGTTTATACACACATAAACAAAAAAAAACCACTTGACGATCAATAATTGGTTATTGGTTCTGATTTTGATTTGACTATCGTTTGAAGGAATTGAATTGGAACCAGAGGTCTTTGAACATTACCTTTTCCATTTGATTAAAAGTCAATACCACGTTGAAAAATAATTAAATTGGAATTGATTCTGAATTTTGAACATTTCCCAATTCCCACGATTGCTCAAGCTATATGAATAATAAACGCGTAAAATGTGTATAGAGAGAGATTCGAATATAGAGTTCTTTTTCCTTGATTCTTTTGTTGTTGTCAATACAATTTAGACCTTATATTCGCTGCCAACCAAATTCGGCCACATATGGTACCAACACTAAAACCTAAAGACCATTGGCTTTGAGTGAGTTTTATTATAAGACTTTCGTATACATATATGTAAAGTATAATAAAAATTCAAATAAACATCAAATCCATGGACTGACCTAAACAAAGAAAGTTGCGCGATTATTAATCAATCAAGCCTCCCACTAGTTTAGAGTTTAGACTAGCCCTAGGCTTGAGCTAAATAACTATATGTTGAAAAATGAAAACTACTACCTAATTAAACAATGTTTTAATTGAACATTGTTTTCTAGATTATCTATCATGTTCATTAAGATAATTTTTGTTTTTAAATCATCAGTAGATTAACTTCTTCTTTTTTATTATTATTATTAAACACATATGCTTGCGTTATTATTCCTCATTTCCCCCAAGAAAATAATTTAACCTTTTTCAACAAACATATCACTTTAAAAAAAAAAAGTTTTGTATCTTATAAAACTAGTTTATAAAATGATACTTTTCGTAAAAATATCTTTCTGTGGTTATCAAATTAGAATAAAATCGATTCAAAATTAGAATTATTATTGCCATCTAATTTACAAAAAGAAAAAAAATAGTCACTCTCAACGCGTTAGTCAATGGAAACCGGCAAAAGCAGACGCTAATCGACGAATAAGTTTACCAGCAATTACGGGTAACCGGTTTACCTTTTCTAAAGACTTTCCTTAATTAATGGCATGCAAAAAAAAATACAACACGAATGTTGTAAATGCCATTACTTTCGTAATTCTAATTTCATTCGAATAGAAAGTTAAAAAACACGAATGTTTTTGCACCAAACCTTTTCATCCCTCACTAGGTGACTCTTCCGCGTACAAGCGGATAATTCATTTATAATGTTTTTTAAAAAAAAATTGTACATTTTTTGATTTTTACTATAGATATTATTACTGATATTTTGTTGTAAATTTTTTTTTTTTAATAATATGAATTTTTAGAAAATTAGTTTTACTATTTTATTATTCTAATTTTTTTATTTTATATACGTAAATATGTCAAATAAAATATACAATAATCTATATATATGAGAGTGCGTAATTTATTATAAAAAATTAAAATTCATCTTATAAAAGACTAAACCCTTTGATCATCTTTTTAAAAAATATATAAATTCTTTACAAAGAATTTTATGGGATAATTAGGAAAATATTAGATTAAGAGATCAATTTCACTCACTCAACGAATTTTTTTATTTCATGTTGAATTTTTCATAGTGTTTTTATTAACATTAAAAATAATATGTCATTGTTAAATTGATTTTTGAAGAATTTTTTTTTGAGAAATGTCATTTTTGAAATGTCACTTTTCATTATCTATAACTCATATTTTTTCATTTTCAAATATTTTTATGTTTAAAAACGTTTCTTTAGGAAATATATATATATACATGGGTTTTATAAATTTTGGAATATTTTGTCACAAAACATAATACAATATCTTTTAAAAAAATTGGTAAATCTTTATATAAAAATATTTATGTCCTCAAACTTTATTTGTGACAAAAATAATTATAACAAACTTTAATCTGAAAAATGAAAATTAGAATAAAATGTTGTAAATGTACTTTAAAAAAGGTAAATTTATTTATGGAAAGATTTTCTAAATGATTTTGTTATGATTAATTAATTTAAATTTAATATAAAAAATTTCTATTCAAATTTGCCATGTCACATTTTTTGTTTAGCCATGTCATAATTTTTTTTTTGGAGAGTGATTGTGGAAATGACACATAATCAATCTTTCATAAATTACTTCTCAATTAATATATAAAGGATATGTTCTAAATTATTTTATGTTTTTTATTTGCATAAAATAATTAAAACTAAAATTTTAAAAAGATAAAATTATTTTTTTAATTAATTTAATTTAATTTTAATCTATAGTTAATATTATTATATAACCATAAGAACATAAAAGAAACAAAAAATATAAAATAAAAGTTATTGGGGTAGTGTTTTGAATTTTTTAAAACAAAATTATTGTAGAAGCAAAAAATTAGATGATTGTTGTAATATTAGGTGGAAGAGAGAAGATCATGTGGAGTTTTAAAAAGAAAAAAGTTATGTGTTGTAAACAAAATTCATTGTAGATAGTCTTACATATACATTAACAGGTGTTTATAAGATCCAACCAAAAAAAAACATGTGTTTATAAGTCTATTTAATTTCTTTATTAGAATCCGAGTTTTGGGGGTTTAAGAGTGGCCCAAAAACCCAATAAGGCAATAATGCTTAAGCCCAAAATGACGGATTGGTTTATGCACAATATGGCTCCTCCTCTGGTAGAGTTTGGTTTGTATTAGTTCAATAACCGGTTGAATGTATCTTATACAAGAGAGATTAATTAATTAAATGAAGGAATAAACCATAAATAACCATAGCTCAATAACCGGATACGAACCAGTACAAACCAAACTCTATATCAAAAAGCCACATTGTTTATTTGGTTCTATATTCACATCCTCTATATATTAAATAAAAAGCATTTTTCGATTAATTTGCTTAGGTGTCAAACTCTTAATTTTTTAGAATTTTAATTGACAATTAAATCCTATCTTATTATATAGTTTGATGCGTCAAACGTAATAATTAACACAATCGTGACACCTGTCAATCGATCCATCAGATTTTGACACGTGTTAAAAACAATCAATTAGATTTTACCACATATATCATAATTTTTTTTTGGTTTAAACTTATATATTTGTATTTATCAACAAGATTATAAAAATCAACATATATAGATTTTTCAATTAACCTATAATTAATAATTCAATAAAATAATTAAATTTATTCTTTTAAATTTTGTCTTTATTAGATGTCTCGGTTTTGTTTTCTTACATACAACCATTTTTTTCTCTTTTCCTATACGTCTATTAGATGGAATAATTTTTAAGATTTTTTCATAAGAATATTAATTAATACACGTGTAAAAAAAAATTTGAGTTCAAATAGAATTAGGTTTACATACCCAAATATATATGGATTATAATATTTTGAATTTATATAATAAGCTTTTGTGCTCTCTCAATTCTTTCACCAAACAATTTTAAACTTCGCTAATCTCTTATACAAATTTTATTTCAGAGTTTTTATTAGAAAATAACATTTCTTAATCTCTTATTCGATAGGTGAGATAGATGACGATGATCTATTTTCATTTGTGAGATTAATAAAAATATCCTAAAAACATTAATTATTTAACATTAGACCAGTTAAATAAAAAATGTGTTTATCGTCATGTTGTATTTGTAGTACGTCTTAAAAAAGTGAGAGGCGAGAATTTTTAAGAAAAATAATGAGTTTATAGGAATTGACTTTCTATTAGTTGATGAAAAAGTTAGCTTATTTTTATTTTACATTAATAACAGTCTTAATTTAACTAATTACTTAAATAATGTCTAACTACAATTTGAGTTTATTTCAACGCATGAAAATACTATTCAAGGCTTTGTGCATCATCTGATTCTTGCAAAATTTGGGAATCAATTATGTGAAAGAAATCTTACTGAAATTTGCAATTTGAGTTTGCAACTAAAAAATATAAGATTCAATTCGTCAAGGTTTTGGAAAAATAAATACATATGAGTGATTAGCTACGTAATAAAAGTAAATCTAATTCAATAAGGAAAACAAAAATCACTATTTTTACAAGTTACAAAATATTTATAAAATTGAAAACTTCAAATAAGAATTTGAGAATTAATTCAACAAGAGTTTGAAAAAATAGAGTAGCGAAATAGTAAAAAGTAAATTATTTTGAACATGAATAGAAAGAAACTAATTATTTTGAACAAATGTGATCAAATTTAATTGAAAATCAAATTAGATTAAAAAAAATCAAGCTAAAAATATAAGTGTTAAATTTATTTAATATCAAGGTTTTAAATTTTGTTTATTTTTATGAATGATTTAATTTGATTTTTTCTTTTCCGTATTTGATTTTTGACGGGTTGTAAAATATTTTTTCTAATAAATCCGCATATATGCGGGTCCTTTACCTAGTTACAGTATAAACTCTATAAATTAATACTCGATAAATTAATAAACTCGATAAATTAATAATTTTTGCCGATCCCAAGTCGGGCCAATGTAAAATATAACACAGTTCAAAAAGATAATAAGATAATAAATATTATAATATCTCTATGTAAATATATGGTCCCAATAATATCATAAATTAATATTCGGTATATAAAATTCTATACATACATATTTAAGATATATTTATATATGATTTTAGCGTTGTTTGTTTTTTTCTTAAGACTAAAATCTCTTTAAAACTCCACATTATTAGATGTAATAAATACAAATAAAAATAAAAAACTATTTTAAGAAAAATATAGTTTAATTTAAAATAAAAAATTTCAAGTAAACAAAAATTTGAAAATTATGGAAACTTTTCTTTTTCGGTAAATTTATACTTCACTAAATTAATAAAATTTCATAATCCCAATATTATTAATTTATAGAGTTTATGCTGTATTAATTCTCTACTATACTGTTACCCAAACAATCCACAATCCTATTAATTCTCTACTATATTTTTATCCAAACACTACACAATCACACAATCCTTCCAACCAAAACAATTTTTTTTATTTGTTTAAAAAATGAAAATAAAAGAAAGTTTACTATTAATATTCACTCTTATAATCTTCTATATATTAAAGGAAAAACATTCTTGACCACTTTTGTTGATGTGTCAGCACCATATTTTTCACAGCTTTTTACATTTTCATTTATTTAGTTATGCTATCATTATTGTCAAACACAATTTCCAGCACCTATTTAGGTAACTAGGTTAATGTTTATTTTTGTTGCCAAATAGTTTCAATAAATTTAAAAATTAACCAATTTGAACCAATTAATTTATTTAATATAGTTTAGTTATGAATCATAGGTAACTTTTTTCAAAAATCAAATAATAATGTTTTGTAAACATAACCAAAACAAATATGGGGTAATTGCAAAAATGTCATTTTTGAAGTGTCATTTTTCAAAAATGTCATTCTAGGTTATCCGTTTGGAAAAATGCCACTAATTAAAAAAATTTAAACCCTAAAAATGTTTTGACCACAAACTAGTCCTAAACCCTCAAAAGTAAACTCTAATACAACATAGTTAACCCAAACATAAATGATATATTGAGTAAATATTTTTGAAAAAGTGGTATATTTACGGAGACTTTGAAAAAGTGGCATTTTTGAAAAGTTGCACTTTAAAAATGGTATTTCTAAAAAATTCTCAACAAATATAATGGTAATATATATATATATATATAGAAAATTTGTTAAATAATCGATTAGGATTCATATACTATATAGAAAATTCGATTGCTTTAGTTTGAAATTAAAAATTTATGAATTTGTAATAAGGTAACCTAACAAATTGGAATATAAAATATATGTATAACATGATTAATAAAACATTTATATTTCAACCAATAAAAAAAACATTTATAGCTATAAAATTAAGACCCTAAAATTAAATTATAAAGTTTAGGAATTTGAAAATAAAATCTAATAAAGTTTGGACATTACCATCTTTGTCAGTTATAAATATTTGGTTATGATTAATCAAAAAAAAAAATTACACCTATTAAATTTTCAAAATATAATAGTAGATGTTATGCTTAATAATTGGTAGTCTCTATTAATTACCAGAAAGATTTCCAAATATTTTATTTTTATTCCAAAACTACAACATGATTTATGTATAAAGCTGAAAAATCATTTTAACTAATTATTTTAAAGAAATTTCAAAAAAATGTCACTTTTCAAGTACCACTTTACAAAAATGCCACACTTTGAAATCTTTACAAAAATGCCACTTTTTCAAAATTATTTTTTTCTTTATATTATGTATGTTTGGGTTAATTATGTTCTATTAGGGTTAAGTTATGAGGGTTTAGGGGGGTTTAGGGGTCAAAACATTTTTTAGTGTTTTTAGAATTTTAAGATATAGGGTTTAAAAATCTATAATTAGTGGTATTTTTGCAAATGAACACCCTTAAGTGGTATTTTTGCAAATATGCACATAAAAAGTGGTATTTTTGCAATTTCCCCATTATTTTAAGACATTCGAATATACACAAACATATCTCTAATTCTATATAATAATTTTTGCAAAAAGTACAATTGACATTTTAACTAAAACTATAATCATTTTTGCTCCATAATCATTTTACTCGCGCATAGCGCGGGTACTAACCTAGTTTACTTTAAACCTATAAAATTCAATTCATATTTGTAATATTTTATTTTATATATTTGATTCATAAACCACATTTTTTAAAATTATAATATTAAATAAATACATTTCATTAATAAGTGATATATGGGTGGGATACATTTCTATACAAAATAATTACAAAATTCATATATATAAACGAGTTTTACATTTCTTATAATAATTTTTCCAATAACTATAAATGATTTTTAAACTAAAACTATATTAGTTTTACTCGCGTATCACATTATCCCGCGTAATTATCTAGTTTTTTGTAAAAAGGGACCAAAGAATGTGGTTCTGTGGTGGTGACTTGTGACCCCCACTCAGACCAACAACTTTGTCAGTGCAAGAATAATCTTTAATGGATTCTTCGTGGAGAGAAAGCTGAAAGGCACAGATTTCCGTGAAGATTGTCATGTTCTAGAGAAACTTAAAGATGGGTTCCATTGATGAAGAAGAAAGCTCACTCCTTGAAGTTGAACAATCTCTTTTACAGGTTCGACCTCTTGATTTTTTTTTTTTTTTTGTAATTTTGTTTGAACTCCAATTGTTTCTTAGTCTATTCTTGGCCTAAATCTTTGTTTGAACACAAATAATCTGCTCAAGAAAAGTTAAAAACTTGTAAGTTTGAGACAAATTCTGTTTGAGATATGTCTCTGTGTTGACATATATATGTCTAAATTTTGTTATAACCAGGAAGTGAAACTGTATACTGAAGATGGCTCAGTAGACATTAATGGAAACCCACCATTGAAGGAGAAAACAGGAAACTGGAAAGCTTGTCCATTCATTTTTGGTATAAACAGAAAAACACTTTACATATTTCAGTTTTAATACTTATTATGATCATCTTTGTCCTGATTTTTAACCTCGAAAAACACTTTGATGTGCTTTGGATGCAGCAAACGAATGCTGTGAACGTTTGGCTTATTATGGCATTGCCAAGAATCTAATCACTTACTTCACTAATGAATTGCACGAGACCAATGTTTCTGCGGCTAGACATGTCATGACATGGCAAGGAACTTGTTATGTCACTCCTCTTATTGGAGCTTTAATAGCTGATGCTTACTGGGGAAGATATTGGACTATTGCTTGTTTCTCCGCTGTTTATTTCATCGTAAGCATTTTATCGATAAAAACTCTGCTTTAGAACGTAGTAAGCATTTAAACGCGATATTGGTTTGATAAAAATGTTCTTCTGGCTATGTTATTTTGCTTGAATGTTATGTACTTTACTCTTGTTTTTAGGGATTGGTTGCATTGACACTCTCAGCTTCATTTCCGGATTTAAAGCCAGCGGAATGCATTGGCACTCTATGTCCCCCAGCAGTTCAACAAGCGGTCTTATTTTCCGGACTTTATCTTATCGCCATTGGGACTGGAGGAATCAAACCATGTGTGTCATCCTTTGGTGCTGATCAGTTTGATCAGACCGATCCAAGCGAACAAGTTAGAAAATCTTCATTCTTCAACTGGTTTTACTTCTCAATTAACGTTGGTGCGTTTGTTTCATCAACTCTTCTAGTGTGGGTTCAAGAGAATTGCTGTTGGGAATTAGGATTCATGATACCAACCGTGTTCATGGGACTTGCTACTGTGAGTTTCTTCTTTGGTACTCCGCTTTATCGGTTTCAGAAACCGAGAGGTAGTCCCATTACTAGAGTTTGCCAAGTTCTTGTAGCCGCATACCGTAAAGTGAACCTCAAGATCCCTGAAGAAAACCGGACATTTTTGCTCGAAACATTGGATTACCGGAAGATTGAGCATACGGATGGTTTCAAGAAAATCTTTGCACTCTAATTATATTTTTTGTTTTGAATTCAGCATTTGATTGCTCATTGGTTAAATAAACTAGTTTTCGTATCAATGTGTAGGTTTCTTGACAAAGCCGCGATTATCTCGGAAGAAGAAGAAGAAGCGAATTCCGAATCTTTTCCTAATCCGTGGAAGCTTTGTACCGTGACTCAAGTCGAAGAAGTTAAGATTTTGCTACGTTTGTTTCCCATTTGGGCCTCAGGGATCATTTTCTCAGTCCTACATTCACAAATTTACACTCTATTTGTTCAACAAGGACGGTCCATGAAACGAACAATCGGCTCATTCGTGATCCCTCCCGCTACTCTCGGAATGTTTGATACAGCAAGTGTTCTCATATCTGTCCCAATCTATGACCGTCTTATCGTTCCTTTAGCGAGACGGTTCACAGGGTTACTAAAAGGATTCACTGATCTACAAAGAATGGGGATTGGACTTTTCATCTCTGTCTTAAGCTTGATTCTTGCAGCTATCGTTGAGATGGTTCGGTTACGATTAGCTCGAGATCTTGATCTTGTAGAAAGTGGTGACACTGTTCCATTGACAATCTTCTTGCAAATACCTCAGTACTTCCTTATGGGAACTGCTGGAGTTTTCTTCTTTGTTGGTCGGATTGAGTTTTTCTATGAACAATCTCCAGATTCAATGAGAAGTTTGTGTAATGCTTGGGCACTTCTTACTACAACACTTGGAAACTACTTGAGCTCGATGATCATTACGATTGTCGCGTGTTTGAGTAGCAAAGATGATGATGATGGTTGGATTCCTTCAGAAAACCTTAACAATGGTCATCTTGATTACTTCTTTTGGCTTTTGGTTTGTATTGGTTGTGTTAACTTACCGGTCTTTGTCTTCTTCTCTGTGAGATACACTCACAAGAAGGTTTAATCTCTTTTTCTTCTTCTTATAAAATTTACATTTTGGGCCCTTTGTGTTACAAATTGAAAGTTATAGGACTTTGTGTTGACAAATGAAAATTGTTTTTGGCACTGAAAAACTTAATTTGTTTTGGTCACATGATAAACTTTGTATGTATAGTAGTGTGCAGTGAATTTCCCATTTAAATATGGTTATTGAAATGCATATCAATTATCTGCTTTTTATATAATTTATTTTTAGTTTGTAGCGGTTAAATAAAGAGAACTTGATTTATTGGTTAGTGTGATTCATATACAACTTGAGACATGGACAAGTCGATCCAAAATTAAATCTTTACGTCACAATAATACAGATAACGTAACAGAGTAGCTTATTATTATAAACTTTGATTAATCAAAAATGAAAATGAAAGTCCGTCACGTCTTCCGATAAATGTAATACTTTTCTTGAGAGCGTAAAAGGAATCAAAAATTGGTTCGCTCAAAGCGAAAACGATGGGTTCCATTGAAGAAGATATACCTCTCATCGAACAAGGTTTAATCTCACAGGTTTGATCCAACTTCGCACTATGATTCGGTTAAATCAATTTTGATTTTTTGCGTATTAGGGTTTTCCATTTCTCCGATGAATTCTGAATCTTGAGTTTGATCTTATGCAGTTTCTTTCTGGGTTTATTGAGAGATTTTCTGGGTAATTTACTGTTTTCATTTATCTTAGTGTTCTTGATCGTTTTTCGATGTAATCGAGACGACTTTTTAGTGATTATAGTTCAAATGTGTGTAATCTCTTCCCAATTGTGCATAATTCTTGTTTCTGTGAATCATTGATTCAAATGTCTGAATTTTGATCAAATTATCCTCTCAAAAGATAGACATATAGATTGATTTCACTATTTTTATATCTATGTTGCAGTTTATGGTTTAGTTAGCTAATCGAAGCTCGATTCGGTTGGTCACTGCATTGTCATTGGCTAAAGATGTTTTTTGTTATAACCAGGAAGTGAAATTGTATGCTGAAGATGGTTCAGTGGACATTCATGGAAATCCACCATTGAAGGAGAAGACTGGAAACTGGAAAGCTTGTCCATTCATTCTCGGCAATGAATGCTGCGAGAGGCTAGCTTACTATGGTATTGCTGGGAATCTAATCACTTACCTCACCACTAAACTACACCAAGGAAACGTTGCCGCTGCTACAAACGTCACCACATGGCAAGGGACTTGTTATCTCACTCCTCTCATTGGAGCTGTCTTAGCCGATGCTTACTGGGGAAGATACTGGACCATCGCTATTTTCTCTGGGATTTATTTCATCGTAAGCATCAAAATGACTTTGTGATTGACTTGTGGGTCACAATGTATGTCTTGTGGGTCTTACCGTACAATCTACTTAAAGTCGATGTTTGGTTTGTTTGCTCTGTTTACTGAGTGGTTTTGTTTTGATTTAGGGGATGTCGGCGCTAACTCTTTCTGCTTCAGTTCCGGCATTGAAGCCAGCGGAATGCATTGGCGGTTTTTGTCCATCAGCAACGCCAGTTCAGTACGCAATGTTCTTTAGCGGGCTTTATCTGATTGCCCTCGGCACTGGAGGTATCAAACCATGCGTCTCATCCTTTGGTGCAGATCAGTTTGATGATACAGACTCGCGCGAACGAGTTAGAAAAGCTTCCTTCTTCAACTGGTTTTACTTCTCCATCAATATTGGAGCACTTGTGTCATCTAGTCTTCTAGTTTGGATTCAAGAGAATCGCGGGTGGGGTTTAGGGTTTGGGATACCAACCGTGTTCATGGGACTTGCCATTGTAAGTTTCTTCTTTGGCACACCGCTTTATAGGTTTCAGAAACCTGGAGGCAGCCCGATAACTCGGATTTCCCAAGTCGTGGTAGCCTCATTCCGGAAATCGACTGTCAAAGTTCCTGAAGACGCCACGCTTCTGTATGAAACACAAGACAAGAACTCAGCTATAGCTGGAAGTCGAAAAATCGAGCATACTGATGATTGCCAGTAATTCTCTTTACTCCGCTTCATTTACTTTCTGGGAATATGTAGCTTTGCTTGGTTTAACGTTTAACACGGTATCGATATGATGCAGGTATCTCGATAAAGCTGCTGTTATCTCAGAAGAAGAATCGAAATCCGGAGATTTTTCCAACTCTTGGAGGCTATGCACGGTTACGCAAGTCGAAGAACTCAAGATTCTGATCCGAATGTTCCCAATCTGGGCTTCCGGTATTGTTTTCTCAGCTGTCTACGCACAAATGTCCACAATGTTTGTTCAACAAGGCCGAGCCATGGACTGCAAAATCGGATCTTTCCAGCTACCTCCAGCAGCACTAGGGACTTTCGACACTGCTAGTGTCATCATCTGGGTCCCTCTCTATGATCGGTTCATTGTCCCCTTAGCAAGACGGTTCACAGGAGTAGACAAAGGATTCACCGAGGTACAAAGAATGGGAATCGGTCTCTTTGTCTCTGTTCTCTGTATGGCAGCTGCAGCTGTTGTTGAAATCATCCGTCTCCATGTAGCCCAAGAGCTCGGATTAGTCGAGAGTGGAGCCCCGGTTCCCATATCCGTCTTATGGCAGATTCCGCAGTACTTCATTCTCGGTGCAGCGGAAGTGTTCTACTTCATCGGTCAGCTCGAGTTCTTCTACGATCAATCTCCAGATGCAATGAGAAGCTTGTGCAGTGCCTTGGCTCTTTTGACGAATGCTCTTGGGAATTACTTGAGTTCATTGATCCTAACGCTCGTGACTTATTTCACGACAAGGAACGGACAACAAGGTTGGATATCGGATAATCTGAATTCGGGTCATCTCGATTACTTCTTCTGGCTTTTGGCTGGTCTTAGCCTTGTGAACATGGCGGTTTACTTCTTCTCTGCTGCTAAGTATAAACAGAAGAAAGCTTCGTAGTGACAATGCTTTTGTTTCTCTCCTCCTTTCATTTACATACAAAGTTTGTTTCTTTCAAGTGTAACTTGTCCAGAACTTACTACAACATTGCTGTGTACTTTTTCTTACAATTTCAAAAGTTGCAACATTATTGTTCACAATACTGGATAGGAATATCAAAGAGATAAATTCACAATATTAATAAGAGATGTATTATTATATACACTCAAAAACTTGAACTAACGAAGCTGGTCTACTTGAAATAGAGCTGGACAAGTTTCTTCAAGGTCTCAAACACACTTGTGAAAGGATCAAACTGCACTGATTTTCTCAATCCAAGATCTGGAAACTGATTTGTCAGCGTTTGCTCCATACCTGGCATAGACATCATGGCAGCTAGCTGACCATCAGACATCACTTCACAGTCCTGTGGAGTATCTTTTATTTTTTCCGGGTCATATCCAAATTGCGCCAAATAGTTCTTGTAGTTAGCTATGAACTCAGGGCCTGGATTCGGCGTTCTTGAATACACCTGACGACATATCAAACCCGGAATGAAGTCATATAAGAGAATGCTACATATATATTCAAAGCCTTTTCTTGAATCACCTGAACAAAGCCTTTATCTTTGGCTCCAGAAACAAGAGCGTAGTTGTCGTAATCGGTAGCTATTACATCATAAGGTAACTTGGGAATGAAAGGAATCGTGGGAAATCGAAGGAAACACTTCTCTTTAATCATCTCTCTCTTTTCTAAATCAGTCTCGCTTTTCTCCAAATCTTCCGCACCAACGCATTGAACTTTTCCTCTGATTCCTGTTATATACCCATCAGGACTACCATGAACACAAAATGTATCTACTTTGATAGCTCCTTCCTTCATATCAAACGAATATACGCCCTGCAACGGGGTGAAAAGTAGTTTATGAATATTTCTTAATTCTAAATGAACTCAAAAAGATTGTTTTATTTGTTCTTCTCTATGTACCTGAGTACAATGACAGTCTTCTTGGCCTTGACCAGCGAATCCACGTTTAAGAGAAGCTACTTCAAACCATCTCCCAGAGTACTTAACCGGGTCAAAGTTCTTAGCAGTCATGCCTCTCATCATCATCATCATCGAGTCACCAACAGATGTATTTTCAAATGCAACACTCTGTCCCAAGGAAAACTCAGAAACTCAAACTGATTTCGTATGCAATCGAATAGGCTAATCGCAGTGTCATACCTGGCCTGTCTGAGAGAGAAGCAAAATGGCTGCAAAACCTGAGACAAATTGCTTTTTGAAAGTTTGATTATTCTCCAAGGAACATTTTAACTCGGGCTTCTTCAGTAACCCTCTGGAAGAAGAAGAACAGCATCTGATTGTGATACACAAGGGAACAAGACAAATCTGAGATAAGTAAATCTTGATTCCAAGATCTGACTCTTTAAGTGTGTCCTAAATCTAACTAAATTTTTGTTACGCATTGATGATGATATTGAGGTTGATCGGAGCTAATGAATTTGTGGTGCAGAGTCCGTACCTTGTAGAAGTAGCAGCAAGTGGAGCAAAGCTATGGGGAAAAATTGGTATCATTCTCTTACAGATTTTTGTTTTTTGTTTTTTTTTTTTCATTTGTCTTTGGATATCGGAAGGTGATGTGTAGGGGTGGGCAAAAAAACAAAATACATCAGCTTCCCCATAACATTAGTAGTATTTGTCTTCATAAAGGTTTAAATAATGGATTTCTACCCTTGAAAAAAATCAACGAATAAACAAGTTTCTTGATTATTATTGCTTATATTTCCAAAGATTGGAGAATTAATCCTATTTTTACAATTTGAATTAAAGATTTCCATACTTAAACATTTAGAATTGATGATAGATAAATTTCAGAAATTTAGTTATAATTAGTTAATGATATTTTGAAAAGTCAATCATCTAATTATGCAAACCCAAACAAATATTTTCTATCTATATTATCTAAGTTTTTAGCATTTAACTTTTATATTATTGTATTTGTATGTGAATGAAACATTTTCTTGGTTTACAATTTGTGAGTGCTATTTTTTTATTTAACCAATTAAAGAATTGGTATATATTTATTTAAGCATATTGTTTTTGGAAAAAGAGTGGGATTGTATGTTTAAGAGAAGATTGTTGAAATAACCTCAAATTTGAGGTCAATTGCAAATGTAACCCCCTCTTTTTCTTTTCTCAAAATTTGAAATAACCAACCATAAAATTCAACTTATTCACGGAAATGCCATTATATTTGAATTAATTTTTTTTTTTAAATCAGGCATTCTAAACTATAAAATAAACAACCAGATATATTAACTTATTTACGAAAATGCCATTATCATCAATATTTCCAACCACCATGAACAACCAAAATGAAGTTCTAAATGCTTCCCCAACTAATTAGGAAAGGATAACAGCTTCATTTGTGAGTTCATAACTTCTTCCTTACCCATTTCTTTTCCAATTTCATCTAAAAACCTAACTAAATTTGGTTTTCAAAATTCTTTATCTCATAATCTATCGATTTTTAATAGTTCTTTCATAAATGACGGCTGGGCTTCTTTGTTAACGGTCATATTAGAAGTTTCAGGTGCTTGAAAGAGCTGAAAACCGAGCTCTACGTGTGAAAAAGAACAAAAAACCGTGTTTTCCGATTTTGTAGACTGCACCAGAAGTCTACTAGTCAACGAAATGTTAGATTTGCAATTGACCTTTTTTAAAAATATTCAAAGTAGACTGCTCGTGAAGTCTACCTGTTTTCCTTTGATAAAAAAAAAAAACACTCGTAGACTTCATGTGCAGTCTACTTGAAAATGAGTTAGTTTTGTATTTGACGAAAACTTTGGCTTTAAAGAGTAGACTTCTCCGTAGACTTCTCCAGTAGACTTCTCCAGTAGACTGCAAATAGAGTCTACCGCAAGGTTATTTCTGGCATTGACCACATTGTTGACTTTTTGTGTAGACTGCATCAGAAGTCTGTTATGTACGGACGGGTTAGTTTTGCGTTTGACCAAAATCTCATACATTGACCAAGAAAAACATTTATCAGTAGACTTCTTATGCAGTCTACTACTTATTAAATAAATCAGTAGACTTCTTAAATTAGTAGTAGACTGCATGATAAGTCTGCCGATAAATGTTTGGTCAAACACAAAACTAACCTTTTTTAGAGTAGACCTCTGGAGAAATCTACTGAAGAAGTCAACAATATGGTCAACTGCAAATGTAACCCGACCTTTTGAGTAGACTTGAAGTCTACACATTTCAGCAGACTTCTATTGCAGTCTACTGGTAGACTTTCCAAGAGAAGTCTACCAGTAGACTGCAATAGAAGTTAACTAAATAAAGTCAAACTTTAGTCAATTGCAGAAATAACCTTTTTATTCAGTAGACTTCTCTAAGAAATCTATTTGAAAAAGTCAAATTCTAGTCAAATTCTGGTCAAATGCAAAAGTAACCTAATAGACTGTTGCTGAAGTCTACTAGTGTTTGTCGTAATTGCAAAAATAACCCATTATGTAGACTTCTCGATGAAGTCTACTGATTTAATTTTCTTATAATTGCATTTAAAACTTATTTATAATTAATTTTTTAGATTTTCTTTCTCCCACATGTGTGTTATATAATGTGTTTCCTTCTGTGTTAATTTGACATATTTAGGTTCAATATTTATTGTATAAATCAAATTTCTTGTTTGAGTAGTACCTACATGTTGTTCGTAAACTTCTCTGTGAAGTCTACTAGTAGTCACTTAGTAGACTTCAGTACGAAGTCTACAGCAGATGTTCGAGACCTAATGTGTTTTCTATTGTTTTTTTTTTTTTTTACAGAGAATGGTTCATTTAGTTGTTGTCTATGGAGAATGGGCTATTCAAGATAAGGCGTGGCAATTTGTGGTTGATAATCCAAAAGGAGGAAGACTGTTCTTTTTGAGTGATGATTGCACCCATTGTGATCTTCTTGAGATGGCCAAAGATGAATATAAGCTGGAATTAGACTTGGTGGAGATCACTTATTCACTACCGGAATCAATGTTGCAACATATGGCATCGGATACTCCTCCAATGCATGTCACAAATGATAGACAAGTTAAGAATTTGATTGAGCTAAGTAAAACGCATGTTATACGTCTTTGTGTCTCGAGTCGGTTGGAGAAGGATGATGATGTCAACAATGATTGTGATGGAATTTTGGCCAGTGGTTGTGAAGAATATACAGACGTAGATGCTGAGGAATGCGAGGAAGGAGATGGTGACCACTATGGGGATGATACGGGAAATGATGTCAATGAAGAAGATCATGGTAGTGAATATGGTGATGGGCAAGACGTTGAAGATGGTGATGGGCAAGACGAGGATATAAAACTTGATGGTGTTGGTATCAATGAAGATTACAGTGCATACGGGAAAGTCAAAGATGAGGATGAAGATGATATCTCATTTGATGGTGTTGGTGGGAGTGAGCGTTGTTTTGGCGAAGGATTAAGATCAAAAACGACATGGTTTGATGGTATACTTGTCGGAAAGAGTTTTGGTAGTAAGGATGAGCTGCTTAGAGAGTTGCGATTGACGGCCGTGATGTCAAGATTTGCATTCAAAACATACAAGTCTACTAAAACTCTGTTAGTCGCTATGTGTCGTGTTAAAGGATGCAAGTGGAAAGTCAGAGCTGCCGTGACGAATGAACCAAACCGTTTTTTGGTGACAAAGTATATTAAAAAGCATACATGTTCACTACCGGACAGAGTCGCTCACAGGAAACGCTCTACTCCAAAGTATATTGGTAGGTTATTTATCGAACGCGTCGGAATAATTGATGGAGTTACGCCAAAGCATATACAAGATTCAATGAAGGTGATGTTTGGTATGAATCTGGATTATTCCACTTCATACAGATCATTGTTATACGCCCAAGAAATGGTGAGGGGAACTGCTGAACATGGATATGAAAATCTCCCATCTTATTTACATATGATCAAGAAAGCAAATCCGGGAACATTGACCGCTCTTGAGGTTGATCCTCACAATAGATTTAAATATCTATTTATATCGTTCAGAGCCTCCATAGCTGGTTTTCAGTATCTTAGACGAGTAATCGTGGTCGATGGGACTCATTTAAGTGGAAAGTATGAAGGTGTTTTGCTAGTGGCGGCCGCCCAAGATGGTACCGTGATATTTGGTTTTATCTACTATAGAAGTCTACTGGAGAAGTCTGTCTACAAGAGAAGTCTACAAGAGAACATTAATGTTTAGAGAAGCAGATGTCTGCAAGAGAAGTCTACCGGAGAAGTCTGTCTACAAGAGAAGTCTACCGGAGAAGTCTACGATAGAAGTCTGCAAGAGAAGCGTACACGAGAAGATTTATGTACAGAAGCAGAAGTCTACAAGAGAAGTCTACTGGAGAAGTCTGTCTACAAGAGAAGTCTACCGGAGAAGTCTACGAGAGAAGTCTGTCTACAAGAGAAGTCTACCGGAGAAGTCTACGAGAGAAATCTACAAGAGAAGCGTACACGAGAAGATTTATGTACATCCCGCCATAGTAGCCAAAAAATAAGGATGAGTTTTTCTCACAACTACAATATATAGGCAAGATATCTACAATATTGAAATTGTAAGGTCCTATATTAGTCATAAACATCCAATCCAGTATATGTATTTTCGTCTGACCCACGAAATTCAGTCTCGGCGAATATCTCAGCCGCAAGCTTCTCCCTAATACGCTTTATCTTCGCATCAGACAATACAGTCGAACTAAATGGAATGCTGAGAGCATGGCATTCAATGTACTTCAGACAATACACTCCACAATCCCCAACTTTCTTGTTTTGTGGTACTTTGGATGCTGGCCACCTTTCATGCGTGAATTTGGTGATTGGCCACTTGGGTCTATCTTCTACTGAACATGTTGTATGCATTAGATAAGGTACCATAACGGCAATGGGTTCGACCAAGTCTTTGAGTTGCGCGAGCATTGTATGGGTTACTATAGAGTCCCACACCACAATGTGTCTCTGTGGGAGTGATATCCACAAAGCCACCCAATGGTCTTCTTTGACATTTATAGGTAAATAAATGTCCTCCACTTCAGTCCCCCACGTCTTTTGTACTTTTGCATACTGGGGGAGTTGACCTGCATAGTAATCCCACGCCCCGCCTGATAGCATTTTTCCACTCCCGTCAGGATTGGGTTCTGAGTTTTTAAAGTCATTGTACCGAGTAGGCCATATGTTGCCTAGAGTAGAGTCGAGGATGCAAATTTTGTCACTCCTAAACCACTCTGGATGTTCCTTGTACCGTTTCCTCAGCATATTCAACGCAGCATCCAGGTGCTGCGACAAAACAACCAAAAGAATCAAGGTTAAACATCAAAAACTTCATAGAGAAGTCTACTGGAGAACTCTACAAGAGAAGTCTACTGGAGAAGTCTACTAGAGAAGTCTACTAGAGAAGTCTCCTAGAGAAGTCTACTAGAGAAGTCTACTGAAGAAGACTTCATAGAGAAGTCAACTGGAGAAGTCTGTCTACAAGAGAAGTCTGTCTACAAGAGAAGTCTACTTGAGAAGAGAAATCTACTGGAGAAGTCTGTCTACAAGAGAAGTCTACTGGAGAGAAGAGAAGAGAAGGCTTACCGTGTCTCTTAGCCATTGTTGCGGCGTTCGAAGAGTCCAAAACCACTCTACATTAGTGAACGGAATGATCTCTTCGCCATAATCCATGTTTAGGAAGGAAATTTCAGCAATTGATAAACTTAAACAATGAGTCAAGGTCTTTTTTATACTTACGGCTATTGCTTCAGCCACACATCAAGTCTCCTCGTCATTTGTTCATCAATGGTAGCAAAAGGATCATATCATTTTCCTACCTTTGAATTAACAAGTTTGTTTTCGTAAGGTGACTTATTTGCCATGGCCGGCTTCTTCAGCCTATCACTCCTTGCTCGTCTCAAAACCGCCTGTTTTTTCTCCTCTTGTTTAGATTTCGTAATCTCAGCATAATTCGCAGGTAGATTCTGAGGAGACAGAATGATAAGGCTCTTATCCGCACAAGTGACACTCGCACTCTGACCATCATCCTTAAGTGTTTCCTTGGCTGCCTTCTTCTCCTCTTGTTTAGCTTTCTGAAGCGGTAAATTCGGTTGTGGTTTTTGAGGAGGTGGTATCATAACTCTCGGATCCGCACCAGTGACACTCGCACGCTGGCCATCTTGAAGGATTTCCTTGTTAAACATTTTACTCTGCAAGTAGAGGATCAAAGTCGAATCATATACCAAATAGAATATATCATCCAAACAAGAAAGGGAAGAAATGTTAAAATGTCAAAAGAGATTACAGAATCTAAACAAGATTACGCACTGACCCCAATATCAGGAACAGTCTTGTTCTCATCAACAGCCGATTCATTGGAGACCCCCACATGAAGAGCTGGGGCAATTTGGTTGGATTTGGTTTGCTCTTTCTTTCCAGTCTTCATAGCCTCTTCTTTTCCCTTTTTCACAGCCTCAATGCGTTCCAAGCGTTCCTTAATATTGTTGACCTTATCACCAAGGAGTTTGATATTGTTTTCACAGCTTTTAAAACCAGCATCAACCTTCTCTGACAAGTCCTTAAAATTCATGTCAAAATGTGCTTGTATGCTCTGTACCAATGAAGGTAGTTCCGCCGTGTAACCAGACTCAAATTCTTCTCGACTCCTCTTCTCCGGTAAGCTAACAAGGCTAAGGCTTATGCTGCTTTCATTTTTCACACCAGGCTTCACCCTTGACTTCACACCCTGCTTTCTTGTATCATTAGCGGAATCAATCACACCCGTCACTTGCCAGTGATCATGGGTCCATCTCCAGCCTGGTTCAGAAATAGTTGAGATTATGTTAACTATTTTCTGGTCGTAAACATCATCATCCCACCTTGGGAACATATCTTCGTACTCATCCTTCATCACACAGCTTAGGACATTCACCTACAAAATAGACATATAAGACTTAGACCGATTAACCAGAGAAGTCTATTGGAGAAGTCTACAATAGAAGTCTACTGGAGACTTCTCCTGTAGAAGTCTACTGGAGAAGAGAAGTATAGTAGAGAAGTCTACTGGAGAAGTCTACTGGAGAAGTCTACAATAGAATTCTACTGGAGAAGAGAAGTATAGTAGAGAAGTCTACTGGAAAAGGAGAAGTCTACGAAGAGAATGAAAAGTCTACAAAGACCTGTTTGTACATGTTCTCTTTCATGTATCTCTTGCCTCTGGATCCCTTGAAAGCCAGTAGAGGTGGAGTAGGTTTATGTGGAAAGGGACCACCATATTGGGCTGCATAATCCGGTAGAGAATAGTACACCCATATTTGGAGAACATGTACGAAGCCTTCCAGTGTATACGATAACTTTGCCAAGTCTTTCTCCTTCACTGACTTGATGAGTAACTTCAATGCAACCCTACCCCATGGGTAGTTCTGGAAGGCAGTGATATCCATCACAAGCCTAGAAAGGTTAACATTGATGGGTGTTGTCTCCTTTTTAGCTTCAATGTAACCGGCGTATATGCATAGATATCCCAACCTGATGCGGTCCAACCGTGTCCACTCTGCACATAAACCACAAGCTTCTATTAACTCGTTCACAGTTGGACCCCTGTCCAGATCAACTCCCATAAGGGTCCAAAATTGCCGCGTTTCTTCAGTGATCTCTACATCTGGGTTATCCAAGTTTGGAACATCGCGGCAATTCAGACCGGTAATCTCCTCAAACTCAAGCAATGAAAACCTCAACGGCATGTTACCAATCAGACTCCATATCTCATGGGGTTTCTTGCACTCTAGCTGAGCAGTTAGTATATAATGAACCATCCTCGATGCCCAGCCAAACTCGAGAGCATGGAACCGTAGCACCACACCTAATGGAGAGAATAAAAGCTCTTCCCACTCATCTTTCCTTAAGACGTTGCATAGAGATTCAAATAATTTTGTATTTCCAGCATAGTAGTGTATGCTTTTACCCGCTTCAGGCTCATCTCCTTTGGAATAAAGCCTTGACGGAAAACTTCTTGCATCCATATCCATCATCGCATCCATATCCACTGTATTTCGATGAAGTTAAACCGAATTCGTACTTTCCGGCGGCGGCATATCGGCAAAGAAGACTGAAAAAAGAAAGTCAAAGCTCGAATCAGATAGAGAAATAGCGAGTAAGAGATAGTAAAATCAAAAAGAGTTGAGAGAATGAAAAGAAAGCATGAAGTGTCCGACGGTGATGATGGAGACGGAAGGTGGTAGATCTCTTGTTTGGAGACGAAAGGTTGTAACTTTAGGTTGTAAATTTAGGTTGTAAATTAACCGCATTTTTGTGGTTTTATAGGTAGGGTAAATACATTGGTTAAGTTCGGTTAATTTGGATGGGTAAAAAAATTGGTTCACTTTGGTTCAGCTTAACTACACGATTTGATGAATGTTTAAGAAATTCAAATTTTTAAAATGTTTTTGAAAAAATTCAAATTTGCCTCCTCATGTTTAGTAGACTTCTAAATGCGATTTAAATCTACTGGAGAAGTCTACTGCAAAAGTCTACTGGAGAAATCCACTGGAGGAGTCTACGGGAAAGTCTACTGAAGAAGTCTACTGGAGAGTCTACTGGAGAGTCTACTGCAGAAGTCTACTAGAGAAGTCTACTGTATCCAAAACCAAACATCGTATAAGAAAATAAAAGCACAGAAACATAGTGAAGACCTTCGATTTGGAAACCTTTGATTACTAAACATACTGAGAGATGCAAACAAAAACACATCCTCTCACAAACCTACTGGGCTTCGATGATGCAAACAAATACACATCCTCTAAATTAAGTCTACTTCACATAAATCGATTATTTTCAATGATTATTCAAAACCCTATACCAAAACTTTCAAAACGTATAATATATTCACTCAAAAGTTAACACTTTTATGCAAATTTGACATTTTAAATATAAAAATGATAAACCCTAACTTTAACCCTAAGTGTAAAAACATGTTTGCAACCTATGATGTACCTTATTTGGTAACCCTTTGTTTAGTATAGTATGTATTTCATTCATAACATAATTTGTCTAAGTATGTTTAATTTTGTGAAATTTTATTTTTCACACATCACAATTGTTTATAGTAGGGTCATCAATCAAAATTTTTTATCAAAATATTTTTTGTTAATTTATAAATTTAAATTTAAAATATAATTATATAGTAAACTGCTGTAGTAGTCTACTAAACCACAAAAGTAGTCTTCATAACCTAATTTGTCTAAGTAGGTTTAAATATGTTTAATTTTTTGAAATTTTATTTTTCATACTTCACAATTATTTATAGTAAGGTCATCAATCAAAATTTTTTTATCAAAATATTTTTTGTTAATTTATAAATTTAATTTTAATATATAATTATATAGTAGACTCCATGAGAAGTCTACTAAACCCCCTCCAGTAGAATTCTCATGGAGTCTACGAGTTGATTTCCTACCAGAAGTCTACTGGTAGACTTCTACATTACTTAGTAGACTTCCCTAGGTTAAAACAGTCATTATGCCTCCGTTTTATTGTTTGGTCATAAAGGACGTAGTTGTAATTTCACTACCCCTTTGGGTTATTTTTCTCAAACATAGGATATATGGGTTACATTTGTATTTTAAATCAATTTTAGGGTCATTTTTTGTAACCACGGCTATGTTTAACCCCCATGTTCTCAATATCCTAATAGCTGGAATGATATCTTCTTCATGCCATTGAGGAATGGTATCTTTTTGTTCCTTGATTCTCTCATAAAAATCTGTATGTTGTGATTCCGTAGGGTGTTGTGTGTAACCATTATCATTTTCTCCAAAGTAGATTCTTGCTAATGCAAGATGAAGGGTGTTGAAAAATGTCGTCTTAGTGAGATGATGAACGTTCATCCAGTTTGGAGGGGCAATGCATGGAATCCGGTTTTTGCTATTCATTTAGCTTCTATTGCCTTGGAAGTAATCATGGAATATGACGGAGATATAATGTCCCTAGATGATTATAAACTTCCTAGTCTAATCGAAACGGCTTGCAACAAAAGGGCATTAAAACCAAAACCACAAAATTGGTTTGGTGGAGAATCTTCTAGTAGTCATTTTGGAGTCGACATTGAGGTAACTAATACAATTTTGTTGTGTGTCTAATAGATTGATTCATACAGTTATAAAATTTCATGCACAAAGAGTACAAAAAACTAAGGAGAGGAACTTGAAGAAGCAGAAAGAGATGAACGAGAAACTTGCTGTTGAAGAGAAGCAAGCCGGTGAAACTAGTGGCTCAAGTCAACCTAAGTCTCCTACTCTTCTGACCAAAAGTCAGAAGAGAAATCACAAGAAGAAGATTAAAGAGATGGAGAGAAACATGAAGTAGCAGCAGCAAGCCTCTGAGGAGAGGAAGTTGAAGAAGACGAAAGAGATAAAGGAGAAGCTTGCCCTTGCAGAGAACCAAGCCGGTGAAAGTAGTGGGTCAAGTCAACCCATCCCTCAATGTAAATGCTTTGGATTTATTTTTATATCTTGTTGAGTGAAATTGATGTGGGTTGGCAACCATAGAGTCGAGTATGATTCTCACTTAGTGGATATTGTGTTGAGCTTTTGAAAAGCTTATATTGTATGATTTGCTGTGGGAATTACAAAAAACAAATTATGGCATACGAATCTTCATTAGAATTTTAGTGATAATTTTACCCTTTTTTTTTGTTTCTGTTAGTGAGTCTTGGAGATAACGAAGCAAGCCACTTTGAAGAAGAAGATGAATTACCCATTAATATATGTAATTTAAATTGTTATCCAAGTATACATCCATATTATCTACTTATTATCCAAGTTGTATTTGGTTTAGTGACTACTTATTTTTCTTTTCCTTAGTACTCAACGAAGGTGTAGACGCTAAAGATGTACATAAACTAAAACTTGTTGGTATCCATACAATAGATCAACTGATCACTAAAAAGGTACATCTGTTTAATACATATTTTGTTAAATGAATGGGAAGATTAGATCACACTAGATTAAATGAATGCATTTTGTTTAACATCATCTCAATGGAGAACTAGGTGTCTCAGAGATTAAAATGCAGAGAATCATGGAAGCCACGGCCAAGCTAAGGAAAGAGCTAAAATTAGATGTTGATGAGTATGTAACCCTGACCACTCTCACCCTCAACGATTGTGCCAATGACGATCCTTGCAGAAGAATGTTTGAAACCATCTCTCATTCCTTAGAAACGTATCAATCTGAGTCTGACATCCTCACTTTTATCAATGAAAATGCTTCTGCTGCTCGAGAAAAATGTTTTGAGCACAGTTGGGAAACGCATTTCCAGCGTTTAGCTTACATTTCTTATGTAAGGCTAGTGAAAGCAGCAGAAGCTGGTGAAAGGCAGAGAGAGGAGCTAGAAATAAGGGAAAGAGAGGAAGTGGAAAGAAGGGAAAGAGAGGAAATGGAGGAAGTGGAAAGAAGGGAAAGGGACGAAGGGGAAAGAAGGGAAAGAGTGGAAAGAGACGAAGTGGAAAGAAGGGAAAGGGACGAAGTGGAAAGAAGGGAAAGAGTGAAAAGAGAGGAAGTGGAAAGAAGGGAAAGAGAGGAAAGGGAAGAAGTGGAAAGAAGGGAAAGGGAGGAAGTGGAAAGAAGGGAAAGAAGGGAAAGAGAGGAAGTGGAAAGAAGGGAAAGAGAGGAAAGGGACGAAGTGGAAAGAAGGGAAAAAGTGGCAGGTGAAAGACAAAGACACGAAAAGAGGCAAATCTGATAAAGAGAGAAGAAGATCAGAACAGGATAGAAGAAGATCAGAACAAGAGAGAAGAAAGTCTGAACAAGAAAGAAGAACATCAGAACAAGAGAGAAGAAAATCAGAACAGGAGAGAAGAAAGTCTGAACAAGATAGAAGAACATCAGAACAAGAGAGAAGAACATTAGAACAAGAAAGAAGAAAATCTCAACAAGAGAGAAGATCAGAACAAGACAGAAGAAGTAAGTGTTAGATGTGACGTAGAAGCTACTATGATTTTGGGTGAGATAGGGAAAAACATGGCGACAACCTCGGGTCTTGAATCACTACAAGCTGTTTTACTGCAATTGTGAAAAATTGGAAAGAGCAATCCGTCTTCACAAGGTATTATGGCCGAATCAACGAATTAAAACACATACCACAGTGAAGTAAGAGGTATAATATTTATGGTAGTTATAACTACAACCTTTTTAGCATTATCTTGGATTTTGATTTGTGAATATTTAAGCAATTTCTTGAAGAATTCTCTTTTGCACTACAATCGCAATCGATTCTCTATCATTGTTGGCTTGAGTTTCTGCAGATTTTTGTTTCATTTGTTTTGAAAACGTTATGTTGTTTCCTCTGAATTCAAAGCTTTATAAGTCTCTCTAAGTACTCAGTATTATTGTTTCTTGAAATCTTTAGGTACTTGTTTTATTAAGCCGAAGAACACGGATATAAGAGTGTTTTGTTGTTTGTTCATTGTTTGTTAGACTGTGTCTTCTATGTGTGGTTTATGTTCTCACACTTATAGGCTTAGAACATCTAGACTTGATCAATGTTTGTGAACTTGTAAATTGTGTCTCACATATCATGGCTAGGAATTGGTACAATAACTTTTTGTATCGTATAAATCCTTAAGAAGCATTGTAAACTTACAGGACGCTCTGTCTGACAGTCATATAGTTGTTTGTTAGACTATATTTTTAGGCTTAGAACTTCTTAGGCTGAATCAATGTTTTGTGAACTTGTAAGCTGTCTCAGATATCATGGCTAGGAATTGGTACAGTCACTTTGTGTTGCTTATAGATCCTTAAGAAGCATCGTTGAATTACAGGACGCTCTTACCGACTTAGCTCTGTGTCTGAATTTTGATTTATGTTCTCACACTTCTAGGCTTAGAACTTCTTATGCTTGATTAATGTTATGTGAACTTATAAGTTGTGTAAGATATCATCATGGCTAAGAATTGGTACAGTTACTTATAACTCCTTTAGAAGCATTGTACGAAAACTTTGTCATCTTCATATATACTGTACACATCTTATGTGTTTTTGATATATGTTTGGTAATACCATTCAAAGCAAAATCACTGGATCGATCAATGTTCAACCTACTCATTCTCTTTCATGCTTAAGTTAAAGGCAATATTAACTCTGGTTTATTTTATTAAAATTTGAAGACACGAGACATGTGTAAATATATTTAAATATTTAAATCACATATTATATAATTTTTTTCTACTTTCAGAGTTTCAGTTTACTAATTTAAACTGATATTTATAACTAAGCTTGGATTCTACAAAAATTATAATATATATTTTTAATCGAGCGGGGCCCACCAGAAATCTCAGTATAGTTATGCATCACATTTCATTTACACTAGATTTTGTCTCGCGCCCAAACGCGGAATTAAATAATTAAATTAATTAATTAATCGATTTTAACATACATAATTTTTAATGTTTAAACATATATGACAAAGCATGTGATTTCTAATATCGATGAACGTACAAAAATGATATATATTATGCATAATAAAATTGAATACTTTTTATCAAACCTATATTAATGCTATGAGTTTTAATATTTTTGTTTGTAAATTGATCAAAACATATGCAAATGTTATTCATTTCAATATTTTTTACATATAAAATTAATCTTCATTGAATTTATCGGATATAACAAACGAAAAACAATATATGTTTTCCAATAATGAAATGTAATTTGTAGGTGTGATTATATATATATATAGTACACTACATATCATAATAAAAATATTTGTATGATATATTAATCTAAATACAGAAATACACAATAAATAACTGTTATAAATATAATAATAAAAGTTTGTTAATATATCAGGAAATAGATGTTATGGTTAGTTTAAAATATTACATTCAGTTGAGTTTAAAATTTCAAAACATGTACTAATGCATGTTAAAATTAATGAGAATATGTAAAGAATTTCTACCATGGTACGTATTTTTAATTGAAATGTTTTGATTGATTAAATTAAATGATATGTCCCTTAAATTGCTTTTTGATTAACACATATAATTTTTTTCTCTAATATCTTTTCAATTAATATATAAAGAATTATATAATTAGCGGATGTTGAACCAAAAAAAAAAAAAATTAGCGGATGGTTGTATCTTGTTTATAACACGTTGGAATTTTGATAAAGTTTGAATTGTATGTATGACCTATACAAAAATTGACCTCATAATTAATTAGTCTATAGCTATTAAACTCATTTCAACTATGAGATTCAAGAGACTTATCTAGGAAGCTCATAATCTAAACTTTGAAACTAATTTATTGTTAATTTGTAAAGATCTTAATAACATCGAAAAATCAAATATTTTTTTTAAATACCTGAATTTATTATTTTATTATTCTAAATTATGAGAATTGTTACAAAGATACCGATAATTCATTGTTAAATCGAAAACTCAATTTAAGAAGAGAAATGATCCAATTATTAATTAATCGAATATTTAATCTACTATATAAAAATTGAAATTGGGCTTAATAAAGCAAACCGGCCCATCTTTAACGGGCACATAGAATATGACCCGGAAGAAAGAATCAGACTATCAACAAAAATCAGAGTGTTTTTTGGGGATCGCGAGCGACAATGGAAGTTCCAGGTTCATCGAAGAAGATGATCGCAACACAAGAAGAGATGGTTAAAGCTAAAGTACCACTGGGTTACAGAGATCAATGCGCTCATCTCTTGATTCCTCTCAACAAATGTCGTCAAGCTGAGTTTTTCCTTCCGTGGAAATGCGAAGACGAGCGTCACGTTTACGAAAAGTGCGAATACGAGCTTGTTATGGAGAGAATGCTTGCTATGAAGAAGATCCGTGAAGAAGAAGCTTTGGCTAAACAGAATAAACTACAAGGGAATAATGGTGTTGGTGTTCCTCTTATCCCTAAAACCGCTAATGCTTAGCCCTTGAAATTCGATCTCCGATTTGCCGATTCCAGATTTCCGGTTAGTTCTATAAAGTTTCGATTTGATTTGTGATTTGATTGAATTGGGTTTTTCCTCCGCAACAGATTAGATCTTCTTTGTGTTTCGATTTAGGGTTTCGTTGTGAATTGATGAGATTGATGCATTATCTTTGGTTTTTGAATTGATGAGATTGATGCATTTCTTGAAGAAATCTCTTTTAGCACCATAATCACAATCGTTCTGTATCAATTCCATTAGAGAAATGTTTGGATTTTTACTTTGACTTCATTTCTGCAGATTTTTGTTTCATTAGTTTTGAATGCACTATGTTGTTTCCTCTTCTTTCAAAGCTTTATAAGTCTCTAAGTACTCAGTATTACTTAGAAACCTTTAGGTACGTGTTGATTAAGCCGAAGAAAGGATCTAAGCGTGTTTCGTTAGATTTATATCGTCTATGTTTTGATTTATGTTCTCGCACTTCTAGGCGTAGTACATCTAGACTTGATCAATGTTTCTGAACTTGTAAATTGTGTCTCTCACATCATGGCTAGGAATTGGTACATTAACTTTGTGTATCGTATAAATCCTTAAGAAGCATTGTAAACTTACCGACTTAGCTCTGTGTCTGAACAGTCATTTCATTGTTCGTTACACTATATCGTTTATGTTTGATTTATGTTCTCACACTTGTAGGCTTAGAGCTTCTTATGCTTGATCAATGTTATGTGAACTTATAAGTTGTTTCAGATATCATCATGGCTAGGAATTGGTACAGATGCTTATAACTCGTTTAGAAGCATTGTAAAATTACCGACTTAGATCTGTGTCTGAACAATCTTCTGCTTTAAAGATTCTTCAAGAGATACACTTGTTGATTCGGTGGTTTTATATAAATATATATATATATATATATGTCACAACATCTACAGAAATATTCTCTTTATGTCTTTCTTCTTCTTCTTCTCACTTGCAATTGAGTACTCTTATTACATATTTGTGTGATACTTCCCTTTTTTCTCATATTGTTCATTGTCTTTGTCACTATGATTTGACAGCAATGGGTTTTGACCCTAAATGTTGGTCTGAGATTCTCAACATGACAATGATTTTGTTTCACCTGATTACTTTATACATTCTTCTGAGTCCTAATTCAAACTCTGAAATATTTGGACAGGGGTTTCTCTGGAACTGTGAAGAAGGTGGGGGCTCTTTGCTTTTTCAATATTTTCTTCTTGTTAGTGATGAAAAATTGTTGCTACACTTTCAGATATGTATGTTCAAGATTTCTCTTGTTAACTCTTTCATGTGTTTCCCAGAAAATAAGATGCAAACTCATCTTTTTGTTGTTTTTCTATCTTTACAAAAAGAAAGAAAATTACACATATGAGATCATTTACATTGGAAGACACATATAATGAAATTATTGAAATACAGTAATTTGACAGTATGATGTAAATTTGTTGAACCAATACAAACAGTCTAAATGGTAAATCAATAGTGGAACCTGACAATATAATTAATGAACTGACTAACATAAAGAATTTAATAAGAAAAAATGGTTTGTAGATTTGATAACTTATGTTAAAGTATAAGCATCATACAAAGTTATATATATAAAAAAAAACTTAAGAATATTGCAATTTATAAGTAGATCACATACATTTTGACATAATCCCAATTATTTTCAATTTTCAACCAAAAATTTAGACTCATGCCATGATGCTTTTAGCATTTTACAAGTTACTTAAACATGTTAAATTAATTCCACAAATTTCACCGTTTTTAGATTTTCTCTAGACTAAACAATTTTCTTATATTTTAATATATCGAATTCTCTTCATTTAATGTAATCAGTTGAACAATATATTTATATTTTTCAATTCCATCTACAATTCAACACATATCACCTTATTTAGACCCTAAAATTAATAATTCACATGATATGCTACGTACAAGTTATAGAAGCACGAAAAACAAAAGTACTGCTTTGTAGCTATCTCTCCATGAAGGCCAAAAACCACGGAATAATAATAAATAAAGATTATGGTAAGAAAGAAAAAATATCAAACCTAATTCCAATCCTTAAGGATGAAAAGTCAAGAGTTGTTTGTCCCTACTTCCAATAATTATGCACTCACCACTCTAAACCTTTTCACATAACCATGCATGTCTATATTTATCCATGTATACATTGTTGTATAATATATTCTTTGGCTAGCAATAATTATATGGGAAATTGACAAAAGTGTGCACCAAAAACATTAATAATTAACTAAATAACCATTATAATCTAATAGCTATAGTATAGACGGTGTAATATGTATTTTAGACAAAAATGCCCTGAATTTTGAATAGAATGAGATCATTTTCACTGTAGAATCTCCGATCACTCCATTTTCTCCGGTGGAATAACCACCATCTCCTCTGAACGAAGCTCTTTTTGGTTCACCATCTTTGTTCTCTCTTTTCGGAAAACCGTCTATGTCGTCTTCATCACTTCTCATCGAAAAAGTGTCACCGACGATATAAATGCTATTTCCACCTCCTCCTTCACTTCCGGCGAGAGAGATACGACTTCTCCTCCACCGCTGGTGAGTACGGTTTTCTCACCGTGATCCTAAGCCTTTTCTACCTCTTCCCATCACTTCTTCTCCTCCAAATTTTTTTCCGACACTGTGTGTCTCGAAACAGTACATGACTCACTCTCTGTCTCGATATTTCTAGATTTCATACATAGGGTTATTTTGGTCATAAATTATTTCTTTGGTTATTGGATTAATTTTGTTAACATGGTGGCTATAAGCTTTATTTGAGTGTAATATTGTTATATCACAAATTGACACATTATATATTAGTTGTGTGAATTTTTTGTGGACCATTTCATCCTCAAATCACACTTTTAAACAACTATCTTTCACTTTTGTTTTTGTGTTATTCTAAGTGTGAAAGGCTAATTCTTCTTCATTCTTTCTCTAGGTGTTTCATGGATTACACCTTTTATATTATTTTTTATCATCTTGGAATTTGCCTCGTTCTTGCATGTGCTATGATTGAATCCAATCAATGGGTGATGAGAAAATTGACCCAATAAAATTATAATAATATTAACAGTTGTCAAATCTATATGGTTTGGTGAGATTTGCACTTCGAAAAACCCAAAAATAAAAGCATATAAATTCATAAGGTCAGAAGAAGCAACCGACTTTGTTTCGAGATGATTCAGAGATAAAGATTGGTTTTCAACGTCACATCTCAAAATGGCTACTATGCCATGAATTTTCTACCAATATTCGAGTTTTGTTTCAAATTCCTATTAATTTTCTATAAAAATTTATCCTTTTATTATCGAAGTTTGGTTTATTTTAGCAATCAAAGAGGATGTTATTCTATTCTTACCGTGTATCCTCGAATATTATTTAATGAAATAAAGAGTTATCCAGTTGGGATACATTATTTTACATATTTATATGTATAAAGTCTTATGATAAAGAAAAAACAAACAAAGAGAATTATTGAATGTTTTGATTGTGGTAAAAGCCATGAATCATGGACCTCTACAGTCAATTATTCATTCAATTTCTCTTGGAGCTATTTGTCTACTGCCACAGACTCATTTAATGTATTCTTTCATTTCTCCTTCCAATTTTGTTCTTATTTATCTATCACCGAACAGTTTAGTGTTGACATCTTTTTCCCTTAGAAGTTCGGTAATTAGACTTTTTATCCATCGGAAAATTTGTTTTAGCAATTTTAAGAATTGGAAAGATGATACTCCCTCCGTTTTACAATATTTGTCATTGTAACCTTATTTTTTTGTTTCAAATTAGTTGTCATTCTGCAATTTCAATGCATATTTATGATCAATTTTTTCAGTTTTGTCTTTAATTTTTAACTCATTAATTATTTTTATCACACAAAATAGTGTATTAAGTAGAAGTAAGACTGAAAATTTAATGGTTTTCTTAATTTGTGTGAAATTCGACAAGTAATTTGAAACGAATGGAGTAGCCAATTGGAAATACAAACTTAATAGCTTATATACATATATATCACAATAATTATAAGTTGATAACAAAATCCACTATTTTTCATCATTTCGATCAATTTGGAATGTGTCGATCAATAAGGCTAATAAGAAAAACATTTGGTATGTGTCTATTAGATTATTTCGATCAATGATGATCATAACCTAGATAGCTTTTCATAATATTTTTGGTGGTAGCCCCTTTTCAAAAAAAAAATAAAAATAAAAAAAATATATATATATACTTTTGTTGTCAATATATAGATAATATACGTAACTCGTGTGTCTTTGAAAAGCAGGTGATTGAATATCATATTTTAATTACCGTCAAATCGAGCATTAACCTTTTTCAAAACATTGTTTAAATTCTCTTAAATCATTAAAGAGAATTTTGGCATATATGCAGTATTCCACGTTTTTATAAAATAATAGAGAGAATGTTCATGAATGATAAGAAAAATGCAAAAGAATAGTACTAGTCTACATCAAAAGTCAATGACCTCACTTTGTGTGTAGATTTTATATATTTGATTATGTCTAATTTATACTTTTTTCGTCGGGTATAAAGGTCTGATTTCTGTGTGGAAAGACGACTTTATTTAAATTATTAGCTAATGAGTTTGATTCTCTTAATTGAATATTATTTGGTTTTTGTAATTCTTGATAACACGTAAAACCATGTGTACGTTATCAACTTATCATAAGATCACTTGTAATTTTTAATACTACGTTAAATCGTATAGTACTTAATCATACTATGTGTGGTGTATAAAATTTATTATAAGAAAAATAAAATATTCCAAGGATGACACCAACAAATCTAGAAATAGTCCAAATTTTAAGTTAAAAAAAAAGAAGAAATAATAATAATATTGAAATCTTTTTGAAAACAGAATTTGATGTTTTATATGAGTAATTAGCTATAGAATAACTAATAAAACAATATGATTTTGAAAAGAAAATAATACAATCATATATAAACCAGTCTACAAAAATATATAATTCGTTTATTAAAAAAACTGAATTTGTGCTTGAAAAATTAGAGGAATCAGTAATTATTGTGGGCTACCAAATAGGGATATGATGGTTTTGATTCGTCTTCGATGTACGACAAAGCAATAATGAAAAACAAGAAGGAAAGAACAATCTGTAACAATATAGTTATGATTATATATTTTAAACTTTTTCAGTATTATTACTTAAATATGGAAGACAAAAGAATAGAATAAGAAGAAAAATGAATGGGAAATGGCAGAAAATATAAAGGAATTAAGGGGGAATGAAGTCAAAACGGTGGTCCAAAAGACAATACGAAGGACCATTGTAAATTTGTGATTTATTGAAATCAGAAAGTTAAAACACGAAACCCTAAGAAAAGAAAAAGAGAAAATATAGGAACAATAATTATGCTATGGTCAAAGCTTAGTAGTTGGGCTATTTTAATTTCAATTTAAGTTTTTTTTGTCTAATCATATGGTGAAAAAAAAGAAAGAGTAAAGTTTGAGGTCTAGAGGAAACTTCTTCATTTGGGTAAAATCCCAAATCCCTATAAGGTAAATAGTAGCTAATATCCTGAGATATAAATTATAGAATTTTTTTTATAACGACAAAAGATATGTTGATTTGATTATTTGTTGCAAGAGATTAATATTCGAATCTAAAAATAGACTTATGTTTTTGTTTCATGCAAGTTGTATATATATTAGCCTTGTGCAGATTTCTGGTACGTTGATATGCAACGATTCTCTTTAAACTAGTATTTAAATATTTATGATAATAATGAAATGGGGTCAAGAGTCAAGACTAATGTAACCAAAGTCAAATGCATTTTCGTATGATTACCATTTTTGTAGATTATATATCCTTGTAGGTCAAAAAACACATGTCACCTCGTTTTTGAATAAACAAATAAAGTAGCAACATTCCGGCTAGTTATTTTATATTTTTATTTATATTTTTTTTGTTTTAAAATATAAATTATTTTAGTTAAAAACATGATTATTAAAAAAATATTTTGCTATTAAAAATATTATTTAATATATTTGATAAAAATAATTTGACCAATCACATAAAAAATTACAAAATACTAGTGGTTACACTATATTCAATAAAATTAAAAATATCTAATATTACCAAAACAATTTACATTTTAAAATAACAAAAAAAATCTAAAATAATTTATATTTTGAAACGGAGGGAATATATCATTAGCACAATTTGGTCATATACATAATTTAAAATACTAAATTATAGAACCAATATAGAACTAATTTTTTTCCTTTCTGATTGCTTAATTAGTGAATTAAGTTTCACTTCTAAACCAAACTAACAAACAAAATCCAAATCAATTTAAACACAAACTACAAAGGAATATCCGGCAAACAATGATATGAATGAACTTTTTCTAATTTCTTTTTCTATTATTATTATTTACTTTTGGCATTTTGCAAAACATATACGTATAGTGTTAAAATATAAGTATGAGTGCATCCAAAAGAGACAAAAAGAATTGATAGAAAAAGAGACAGTCATCTTTTACAAAGAGCCAAAACCAAATCAGAAAAAAAAAATTGCTCTTTTAATCCCAAACCCATACCCACAAATCCTCTCTTATTAGGGCTCTTCGTCTTTCTCTCTCTCTCTTCTCCACAGAACCAGAGAGAAAGAAAAAGCCAAAACTTTTTTTGGTTTTTTTAAGAAAATTCAAATCTTTTTCTCTTATTAGGGTTCTTGGGGTTTGATTAAAGAGAAAAAGAATGGGTAAATGTGGTGGGAGAAACGTTAACGGCGTTGTGTTTAACGGTAACGGAAGCGGTGGAGTTAGGCCGTACGTACGTTCTCCGGTGCCAAGACTCCGTTGGACGCCGGATCTTCACCGTTGTTTCGTTAACGCCGTCGATATGCTCGGTGGCATACACCGTAAGTTCATACTTTTTGTTCTTTTGAAACAAAAAATCAAAACTTTTGGTTGGTTTGGTTTATTCATATATATATACCTTTAAAGTTTGGATTTTTCTTTTTGGATATTACTACAAAAGATTGAACTTTTCTCATTACAAAAAATCAATATCATCATCGTTTCAAGTTTTCAAACCAAAGCTTCACACTTTTGCTACTTTGTTTCACTCGTATATCTTAAAGTTTGGATCTTTTTGGGAGATTTTTGAAAAAGTTTGAATTTTTCTCATTACTTAATCTTCATCAATCCTAAAGAATCATTTTCGTTAGCCTTTTTTTTTTGCCTTTCTTTCACTCTTTTTGTTATTTTGTCTTTATTCATATACGAAAAGTTTATCATAAAGAATCATCATAGTCACCTTTTTTCAAGTTTTGATTTTTGTTGGGTTTGATGAAACAGGAGCAACACCAAAACTTATTCTTAAGATGATGGATGTAAAAGGACTCACCATTTCACATGTCAAAAGCCATCTTCAGGTTATAATCATTAAATTTACCATTTTTCCTTATTCATGTTTCACTCATAATTGATAAATATTAAATCACTTTTTGTATATTGTTTTTGACCAGATGTATAGAGGTTCTAAACTCACTTTGGGGAAACCAGGTAATTTTTTCTTTTTAATTGTCAAATTCATATATTCTGAAATGATGGTTTTTGTAGAGAATGGGACCGTTTGATTTTATAATTTTGAACCGTTAACATCAAAAGCTATAATAATGGATGGAATTTAATTATTTTACTGTATCTGTTTGTAGTATGTACTATTGGTCTAGTGTCATGATTCATAAGACAATTGTCATAAATACATATATTTTGCTTATGGGTACCTCTATTTTTTTCATAGAACAAAACAGAATAATATTCATTCAATATGGTTATTAATTAATTTTATTTATATTTTTTTTTTGGGAGACAGAAGAAAATTCATCATCATCTTCAATAAGAAGAAGACAAGACAGTGAAGAAGATAATCTTCATGACAACTTGTCTTTACACACAACAAGGAATGATTGTCTTTTGGGTTTTCACTCTTTTCCTCTTTCTTCACATTCTTCTCTTAGGTATTTATTTTTAATTTTATTTCTGACATTTTTTCATTTTTGATTCAGAAAAAAAAAAAAGTTATTATCTTTTTTTTTGTCTGTATTTGAATTGTCCTTTATTTTTACTTTGGTGCAGAGGAGGAGGAAGGAGAAAGGAGCAGACTTCAGAGTCTGGTAATGATGATGATGATGACTTTCTCCACATCATGAATTTGGAGAAGACGAAAGAAACGACGACGTTTCAGTCACTTCATTTCCTCAAGGTAATTTTATTTTTCTTTTGTCAATAGGTATAAAAAATATTCAAGATTTATTACAATGGTAATTATAGTCTCTTAATCTGGTTTAAAAATTTGCTTAAAATTAGTGTCCTAAGTCCTAACCGGTTTGATTCAAACTGTGGTCAAATCCAAATCTGCATTGAGTCCGGTTTAACTACTATTTATCATTAGAATTAGATCTTCATGAACTCATATTGGCTATTGAGGGTATGGTTTGGTATCTTAAACGGTTTGATAGAAATCAGAGTCAAACACCAATCTAATCTGGTCCGGTTTAGTAACTATTTCGTTGTTTTTGGGGCACTAGAGAAACATATACACACATACACTCAAGACATTGAACATTTAGAATTTGATTTGGAAGTCTTAACCGGTTTTATCGAACCAGATCAAATCTGAACCGAATCAAGTCTTGTTTTTCTTTGGGTCAAATGTCTTGTTTAATTACTGTTTGTCATTAGAGCTCAGATCATCATGATCCCATTAAATAGTGGCATTTAAAGTTTGGTTCGGAGTTTATAACTGGTTTGATTGAACCAAATCGAGTCTAGTCCGGTTTAGTAACTAATTCTGTCTCTTTGGCTTATTAGAAAACAGAGAAGGAGAAGAACAATTGGGACAATACTTGGCAAGAACAAGAACAAGAGAACGAACACAAAGAAGAAGAAGAAGAAGAAGATTTGTCGTTGTCTCTGTCATTGAATCATCATCATCATCATTGGAGAAGCAATGGATCATCACTGAGCGAAACAAGCGAAGCAATCTCAACTTGTTCTGAACCATTCGCCTTTGGTTCATCTCCAAAGCTTGATCTTAATCTTAATCTCTCAATTTCTCTCCTTGGTAGATGAAGTTTTCTTTCTTTAGAATAAAAGTAACTTTGTTCTTAGATTACTTGCAGTGAAACATTCAGATTTTGTTTTCAAACTAGGATTTTGATGTTTTCCCGAGATTCAAAGTTAGTAGAAAATCTTGTAAAATAATTTAACTTGATAATATTTTTAACTAGGGAAAGTCCACGCGTTGCGCGGAACAACTATTTAGATGATTTTAAAAACTATTTTAATATTATATATACAAACTAACATTGATATACTTAAATGATGTTTAAAATTTATGCTCACAATTTCTATTTATACAAATTCAAACATCAGTTTTAAATGGTTAATATGAAAGTGAACCATGATGATATATATAAAAAATTTCATTTGAAGAATATATATTTTCAATTTTGTTCTAGAATTCAGCGTATTCTTTTCGTTATAGTCCGTGTCCCCTATTATAAAAAAAAATGTTGAGTCCACACGTGACCGAAAAAATAAAACTTATAGAATGAAATATGCAATAATTTATAGATGTTACATGTAAAAAATTAGTGAAATTTAAATGCTTTTGAAATTGATTGATCACATATTTGTTTTGCATAATTTGATTTTTATATTATCTAAATTTATATAGTTTCTACAATTTTTTTAACAAAATGATAGTTTTTTTATATAAATTTATTTTGTATTCATGTCTTTACGAGTATTTGCATAAAAATACTCTATATAAAAATCAAGATCTTATGTGACATAAAAATATTTTTAGTTTTTTCATAACTATTTTTTATCTTATCAATAAATGAAGTTTATAACAATTTTTTTAAATGCATTTTCAAATATTAGTTACATAGAGAAACAATCTAGTACAAAATTGTCAATTGTGTGTCAAGATGAGTTAAGCTTGGCCTAAACTTACAAAAATGTTGTATAAATTATTGATATTTAATACCATACGTTACAAAACGTTTATATATAAGGTTTTGTTTTCCTGAAAATGTTTTCTTAGGTTTTAAAAAGTGTATTTATTGGACTGTTTTTTTTTAATTACATAGTTAATTTGATCTTACAATATAATAAAAATAGAGATTAAAAAGTAAAAATAATTTCAAACTATTTTATGTGAATTATTTTAAAGTATATAAATTTTTTTCGTGTTATCAAAATATTGATATACAAAACATGGTAGAAAATTATATAATGACATTATGGCATGTCACCAATACAAAAAAACATCGGCATCTCTTATATACTTTTTTAATTAGTTTATTATAGAATAATTTAATTTGTATAGGATATACTTTTAATATACTTGATCACAAAAATACAAAACAACAAAAAAAAAGTTAAAAATATATATTTTTTAAATATGATAGTTTTTCGGAAGTTCTAATTAAGAAATTTATAAAAAATTTGAAAAGAGATATTGAAATTTTTTTTTATCTATTAGAATATGATTTATATACTTTTAATTAATTTATGAAGATAATTTGATGTTAATTTAATGTTTAGTTTTAGTTAATATATTGATATCACCTTTTTATTTTAAAGAATCAATGCAAAAATTCTAAAATCTAAAGGGACAAATGTCAAAATTAAGTAAAAATAAAGTATTAAAAAAAAAAAATTGTTAACACCAAAAATAACAAGTGTCAGCCTCTCAAAGTTTCACTTAAGGAAACTTTAAAATATTATATTATATTGATCATAAATCAAAACCGAAAATGAAACAAACAGAGCCAAAACTCTAAAACAAAAAAAAAATACTACTTCAAGTACTGTACAACTAAACGCAGCGTTGTGATCTTTGGCGTTAAACGCACCGTTTTCTATCTACTTTTTGAGGATATCCTTAAACGCACCGTTTTAGTAACAAAGATCATACGAAATAAAATGTTTCTAACCGTTTCTCTTAGTCACATAGTGAGAAAAAAAAATTAAATTTCAAAAAAAAAAATCTTGAAATTACGTTCATTTCCCGGTGCCGGCGATGGTCGGTGTGGATGAATCTGTTACACTCGAGGATGAAGACGACGAGGCACAGAGTTTCGTCCTCTCACGGTGATAATCTTTCCTCCATCTCCGCCGTATCTTCTGCCGTCGATACGCCTCCGAGCTCCGGTCCGGTACGACGAGCCATTGTTTTCCTTATCGTCATCTCCATCTCTTGCTTCGTCCTCTATAGATCCGCTGGATCTTCTTCTTCCTCCTCGATTCTCTCTCGCGTTTTCCCCTCCTTCGATTCCTTTCAGTCTCTGGTTAGTTTGATTTCTCTCGATGTTGTTTGTTTAGATTCAGAGAATCTGATCTTCGACGATTCGTGATTTAGGGTTAATGATTCGATTGATTTTTAGTTGGAATCGTGTTCTTGAGATTTCGCATTTTGATTCAGGAAATTGAGGAACCTAAGCTTGAAGATGTTCTTCGTAGAGCTGCAACGAGTGATGGTACAGTGATTTTGACAACTTTGAATGAAGCTTGGGCATCTCCAGGATCTGCTATAGATCTCTTCTTCGAGAGTTTTGGAATTGGTGAAGGAACAAGCAAGCTTTTGAATCATTTGGTGATCATTGCTTTGGATGATAAAGCTTATTCTCGTTGCCGTGAATTGCATAAGCATTGTTTCAGTATCAAAACCGAAGGAGTTGATTTCTCCGGCGAAGCTTATTTCATGACTCGTTCTTACTTGAAAATGATGTGGAGAAGAATCGATTTCTTGCGGTCTGTTCTTGAATTGGGTTACAGTTTTGTTTTCACTGTAAGTTTCTTTTAGCATTCTTGACTGATTGAGAGAATTTTTCGGGTTCGATCGAGTGATTCGGTTTTTCTTTGTTCACAGGATGCTGATGTGATGTGGTTTAGGAACCCGTTTCCGCGGTTTTATAGGTATGGTGATTTTCAGATTGCTTGTGACCATTACCTAGGAAGGTCGACCGATCTAGAGAATAGACCGAATGGAGGATTTAGCTTTGTGAGATCCAATAACCGGACTATACTCTTCTACAAATACTGGTACGCTTCACGGATGAAGTACCCGGGATTTCACGACCAGGACGTACTTAATTTCATAAAGAAGGATCATTTCATTTTCCATATCGGGCTTAGGATTAGGTTCTTGAACACGGCGTATTTCGGTGGACTCTGTGAACCGAGCAAAGATATGAATCTTGTTTGTACAATGCATGCGAATTGCTGCTTCGGTATGGAAAGTAAGCTTCATGATCTTAGAATCATGCTTCAAGATTGGAGAGATTTCATGTCTTTACCACTTCATCTTAAACAATCCTCTGGTTTCTCCTGGAAAGTCCCGCAGAATTGCAGGTTTTAAATCCGTATTCCTTTGATCTTTGAGAGCGATTTGCGGTTGTTAAGAGGATCGATGAAACGTTTGTTTTTCTTTCTTTCTTTTGCAGTCTTGATTCACTTCGGACATATGATTCTATGGATGACGACGGAGAGAGTGAACCACCAAAAGGAACACAAGAGTGAAATGTATATGTGTATTGTGTGACACTGTCAATGTATATAGCGAACTGTTGAGGGTTTTTTTTCACACGAAGAAGAAGAAATATGGAAGCTAAGTTTTGTAAAATCATCGATAATTCCCAAAGAGAAACATGTAATACAAATTAACATTCAATTCATTGTCCCAAAGAGCAATTAATTTTGTAAATGGATTACTTAGAAATGTGAATTTGTATTACTTGCATTTTGGCAAGAAGTTTCATGTAAGTCTACTATGGGATTGTTGATAAAGTCTATCGAAATTTCATAGGGAAGTTTCATAGGGAACAAAGTCTATCGAAATTTCACATATGAATTTATCAACTCGCACCATGAATAAAACTTAAAATGTTGGATTGGAATGCTTTATATTTACATGCGACATCTATGTGGTTATCTCTTGTAGTTTTTTTTTTAAATCTTTTTCCAGTGTGGCTGAAATATCTTCCTTCAAGATACTTCAATAGGAACTTCATACAACTAGAGTGGCTTCCAAATTGTTACCTTTTCAGAATATGAAGATGGGCTTGGAATAAGAAAATTTTCTGCTTAGAATAAAGCTTGTATGAATACACTCATTTAGATGATATTTTTCGACTCTAAGGCTATTTGTTCAACTTGGTTCACTCATAAGTTCTAGATGGAATCACTAATACAAAAATAAACATTATTAATTATTTAATAAACTGTTAAAGGTGAGAAACGCTGTCTACTCATGGATCATTGGTACGAGATTGGAAAATTCAGATCATATATGTCAAATGAGGGACCTATTCAAGTAGGGCTGCCTTATAGTATGACTTTTTCTGAGCTACAATCAAATTGGAATTAGAGACTACCTCCAACTATTTCTAAAGCGCAAGTTACCCTGCAAATCAAGCTTGCTTCGCGTGTTCTCACTAATGAATATGAATATTTTTTCTTGAAAACCACTAGCACTACCCGATCAGTTTACTCCACATGTGAAGTTATCATCGTTCGAAAGTTACAAAATGCAAAAAAAAATTGGTTCCATTGGGTAAATTTCACTTACTTCAAAACGTTGTAGTTCACTCCTCATAGGCTATATTTCACTTTCTTCAAAACGTTATTGTTCACTCATAGGCTATTCTCCTTGTGATTTTTCATATTTTTGAAGCTTTGGTTCTTCTATATCATGTAATGGTAAATCTAGGTCTTATACTATCTATATGTTTTTCTTCTCTTGCATTTAATAGTCATTTCATATAAAAAAATATATATATATTTTCACAGCATGGCCAAACATCCAAATTATACTGGCATAGACCAGACTACCATTGGTGGCATACATTAAACTTCATATTGCTGTAGAGTTTACAAAAATGTGAAATTATTTTTATCAAATCAATATGGAACAAGAAACATGACTTTTACAATTAAGAAAAATTAACACCACACCAAATGATTTATATGTAATTCATCACAATAAAACGATAATATGAAACAAATCATATGATTTTGAAGCCATATGCTTGTAGGATGTATGTTATACACTTGCGAGAAGAAGCTTAGATTTTCTTGAAGTTATACGCTATGTTTATTTTCTAGATCGATCATGGAAGTTAGGAGAAACGTTTATCGGATTTGGATGGACACATATCGACTCGTTTGGGAACTCACACCTTATTGTTCTAGAAATAAACGTCATAAGTTATCATTTCTTCACTATCGGTTTAAAGCTCTCTAAAGAGTAGTGCAATGTATCTCCCATCAGCATTTTCGAAATCCAATCCAAGACATAGTTCAAGGATATTGTGATTATGATCCATCGATCACATGAGTGGTCTACCTTTTCCACGGAGTTGTTAGAGCTTAGTCGTTTGTGTGCACTTTTTAACTCTGGTACGGTCTCTCTTTCATTACATGAGGCGAACTCAAAGGCTTACCACTTGGCTCACTTTGCTAGAGCTTGTTTGATTTTATATTTTATGTTGGCATTTTTATTCCAATGTGATTTGCCGCACTAACGTTTGTTTCAAAATCTTTATAGTGTATGTGTCTCTAAACCTCAAAAGTGCATATATGCAATATTTGTATAGTTTATATAATTTGGAATTTAAACCTATACGTATAGTGTACTCCCCGATCGTCATCAGTAAGTTCTACGCCTATTTTCGGTTTGTTGGAGTCTCTCCTTAAACAATTGATTTGTTATTTTGAAAAGCCAAAAGGTTTTTAACTACGTGTTTTGTTTTCATTAGAACAATACTAAAAATAACTTTTTGAGGATAAACTACTGAAATTAAGTGCATAAGGGTAAATATAGATAATGAAATCAAATTTTAACCAAACTTTTATGCACCATCATATTTCTATAGATACTAGATATTACATATTTAGTTTATTCTCATTATTTGGTCTTATTAATCACTAATCCAAAGATAGTTTCAAAATTTTGATGAATTTACTATAACTGTTAATTTGTGGAGAAAAAATCTCAATTTAATATTGTAACGCCCGTGACTGTATTCAAGATAAATGTGGAAGATTTTTGGACTCCTCATGACTTACACGCGGATAGGCATTTGCTTAATGGTCAATAACAGCTGTTAGTAGTCATTACGGAGAAGCTGCCAAAAATAAATTATGAAATGACACAAATGTCTATGTATTGGTTATTTTAAAAAAACAAATCTACAGTCTTTTAACTTTAATTTGAATCATTTTACTAACCCAAGTTTTTTTTTAAATTAAAATTTAATCCCAAAATTTGCTATGCTAATAAAATTAAACTAATTCAAATCTAATTGTCCATTGATTTGATTCTAATTACTTATAAAGAACTAATACAAGTGATTATCTTTCTAAGAAGGAGGAACACCAGATATCATAGAAAATTGTACATCATAATTGATATTTCAACTTAGTGTAGACGAAGGGGTGATTTGTTAACATTACAAATTTAAGTGTGAAATTTCAAAATAAAATATTGAGATTCCTCAAAATGAAAGGATTCTTTTGTAAATTATAATTTCTTTTATGTCCCTAAACGTGGAGGTTAGATTGGTAATATCCAGAAAACCAATAGTTCTTATTTTTTAAAGGTGATTTTAAAACTTAAATGGTAATTACTCTGCCAACTCAACTTCATATGCAATTTTGGGTAATAATTTGACAACTTTGAAACTAATTAATTAAAGTAGTTAATAACTTGCCAAAACTGTATTAACTCATAAATTTACCCTTTACTCATTTATGTACAAGCTTACTATGTGTGTATACATTTTTATGTATAAATAGGACATCCTATTCCACACTTAGAGGTACGCAAGAAACTGATAGGAATTGGCTTCAAGGTTTACCTCAGACTCGACGAGCTAAAAGAGGTGAAATTCTTTATTCTAAATCTTTATTTTAACATTTTCCGAGTATATATAAAATATTTTATATATTTCTTGTTGATTTGAAAGAATTTTCTATTCGAATATGTGTGTGTGAAACTGTGAGAGGAAAGGTTATAGTTCAAGTGTCATTGTTATCGGGAATGGCAATTATTATTCCTTTTCCTGATAACTCTCTGCTTAACGAAAATAGTTATGCAAATAAAAACAAACATCGTATATGTATTTTGGATTATCTTATGGTTATTATAATTTTATAAAACTCATGCTCACGTTAACAAAGAGTCAAAGAAAATGGGTTGATTTTATAAGTCTCCTTTTGGAGAATAGTCGGAAGACGTATTTAACAAAAAACTTGAAATGTAAATATATATTAGTTAATTCTATTTTTTCAAATATAACTCTATATCATATTATCTTTGTCAACGCATGTTTATTTAATTAAGTTAAACAGAAAAATTATTCGCTAAATATACTTATAGGAACAAAAATGGAGAAGAAACCACAATTTTAAATAATAAACAATAATATATATAACCAAAAATTGTTTTGCAAAATTCTGACTAATACTAAGCGATTTTTTCAATAGTCCACTAAAGAGAGTATATATAGATAGATGGTCTAGATGTTTTGATCTTTGAAATTGAATAAATAAACGATGGAGGGGCTATATCATTTGGGGAATTATTAATAGTTTTATTTAATTTGTCTCTAACTAATTGCTTCAATATGGGAAGGGAAGACAAAATATAGTTAAAAAATTGGAGTATCTTTTTTTGGTTTTTACATAACCACATACATGAAAACTATTTACAATCATTCTTCCTTTTGTCCTTTTTATCTTTGGAATATCTCTTTTCACATTCAACCTTCCATGACACATAGACACACATACATACACACTTATATATTTTGTTTTTGGCGTACATACACACTTATATATATCATTGTAATATGATTTGATAGGAACTTTTTAAAACCAAAAAAGAGAGACCCATATGAGTTGATGATGACGATTGTGACAAATAATCGTATTTTGTTAAGAATATAAGGAAACTATTGCTTTGTGGATTAACTTTGAAATCCGAGAAATCAATTTCTGTTTTTTTCCCTTTATTATTTGAAAACATGAAAGATATTTTCTGTTTAGAAGTTAGACTTTTTGGTATATTTATATACAGTCAAATTTTTATTTTTTCTAATACTCAATTAATTTTATAACCGCTAAGAAGTATATATATTAAAGCATGATATATGCTCTAATTCGTTTTCAAACTAAAATAATAAAATTACAAACATTTCCTATGACATAATATGGTCGAATGTTTAAAATTAGTTAAATCTCTTACGTACGCACAAAATTCCAACATTTTCGTTTCTTTAAGATATCAAAGATCAAAATGTTTTTATAGAAGATTAGATATGTGATGCTAAACTTTTCTTGTCAAAGCAATCCCGTATTGATATTTTATGTTACCATAACATCATATTTATTCCTCTCCACTATTTCTAATATTATACACTAAGGTAATTTGTTTTAGAGTACTTTTTATTTCAATTTTTTTTTCTTAAAATTTATTATTATTCATATAAGTTAGCGAGAGAGAGGAGCTGTTGAGGGTTGTCTCACGCACCATCCACTGGCGTTTTGTAGCAAATGGATTGGGTCCACCGACCTCTGTAGTTCTCATACTTTCCTTTTTTCCTAAAAATCAATTACATATTCAGGAAAAAATAATTGAAGATAATTAATAGCTCTGTATATGTGTTAGTGTCTCCAGGCACACCCCAATTATAATTATTATTTCAATTCAAAGGGGTATAACAAAACAAAGAAAATTCATAATTTTATAGATAATAAAAATAGAAAAATAAATGAATATAGCGTTTAGTATCCTATGTAGCATATACACACATACATATAAGATTTATACTATCGCATTAGTACCAAACTAATCAGCTAGATTAATTCAATTTATCTTACCTCTGTTTTCAAAACCGAATATGAACTTTTTACATTGTAGATAGGCTATTAAATTGGTGATTTTTTTTTTTTTGATTTTTTTACTACTACTAGCTTTGCACTCTTTTTCACCCGTCACTTTCATGTTCTCTCTTCTATTACCTCACATAAATTTCTCTGTTTTTTTAATATTATTTCTCTATAAAAACAATTAATTTAAAATCTGAAATATCCCATTTTTAGGGCTTTATTGAGATAAGATATCAGTGGAAGTCAAAAAAGAATTTAATGTTAAAGAGTTTCTTCTCTCTATAGTTTAATTTCATTTCTCTCTTTTTTTTTCTTTTTCTTCCTCTCTCTCTCTCTCTCTCTCTCTCTCACCATCACACAGAACACACAAGAATCCATGGCTGCTTCATCTTCCTCCGCTGCTTCCTTCTTTGGAGTTCGTCAAGATGATCAATCTCATCTTCTTCCTCCCAATTCCTCCACCGTCGCTCCTCCCCCTCCTCCTCCTCACCACCACCAGCCACCACCGCCGCAACAGCCACCGCTTGAAGCTCTACCTCAGAAAAAGAAGAGAAACCAACCAAGAACTCCAAGTAAGTTAAATTAATTAGTTACCCTTTAATTGAAATCTTATAATCTTGATTTTATAAAATCATGTGATCAATTTTTTTTTGTTTTAAAATCATTGATTGGTGAAAAAGAGAAATCCCTTTTTCATCTTTCCCTTTATTCTCTCCCTTTTCTTAATTTTCAAATCTTGAAATAACCAAATTAGCAAACCCTAGTTCTTGATTTCCCGAAATTCAGATTTTTTTCCATGCAATATTAAAAAAATTCCCTTAAAATTAATCAATTTTTGTTTTTAACATTGAAATTAGATTCCGATGCAGAAGTGATAGCTTTATCTCCAAAGACACTAATGGCTACAAACAGATTCATATGTGAAGTATGCAACAAAGGGTTTCAAAGAGAACAGAATCTACAACTTCACCGAAGAGGACACAATCTTCCATGGAAACTGAAACAGAAATCGACCAAAGAAGTGAAGAGGAAAGTGTATCTTTGTCCGGAGCCCACTTGCGTCCACCATGACCCGTCACGTGCTCTCGGAGACCTCACCGGAATCAAGAAGCATTATTACCGTAAACACGGTGAAAAGAAATGGAAATGTGAGAAATGTTCTAAGCGTTACGCTGTTCAATCGGATTGGAAAGCTCACTCCAAGACTTGTGGTACCAAAGAATATCGATGTGACTGTGGTACACTCTTCTCTCGGTAAATATTTCGAAACCTTATAAAACTCTTTAAATTATAATTAATCATATAAATAGCTAAGTGAATTAATCATATAAATAGCTAAATGATACGTGTGTGAATATGTGTCTCTGAGTCATTCTTCATGGATTAGGGTTTTTTTTTTAGGTTCACTTTCTGTTTCGCCTCGAAGTCTTCGATGCTCTTATCGCTTTCTTTCGTGCAGTAAATGCAACTTTAATTTTCTTTTCTTTTATCAAATTTATATATTTTAGAAATAATTTTTATATATGAACACACGTGAATGTGTGTATATATATATAACTATATCTATATATGACACTGAAACTGCCATATTTCATTAAGATGCTTTCAAGCAGAAACTCAAAACCAAAGAGGACCATTTTCAATTTCTTTTTTAATTCTTTTATTGGTTTTCGCTATGTTTTTTTGCCTTGGAAACACCGCCCTATTTCCTGTCATAAAAATTAAATTAATTAGTATATTTTTTCAGGATTTTTGTTCTTAGATTTAAAACTATACTTATACTATGGGCAATTCACGTGCTGCTAAACTATATAATATCTAGAGAGGTTGTTGTTACAGTGTTTGTTCTCTTATGCGTAAAATTTTAATATACTAAAAAATAATTTCGAATCTGAAGTTTATATGATTCGTTTGTACTCTTCACCATCATGACATAATTATTTTGGTTCATTACTATACGCATTTTGCATAAAATGTCTTGAAATTGCTCAAAAGTGCATAGAAGTGATCAAACTAATATACTAAATATATAATCATCTAGAATTTGGAAGATTTTCAGTCTCGGTTGGCATTGCTGTGTTTGTGTGTGTGTGCGTGCATTTAGAGTAGTTCTATAAATGGAATTAAGTAAATAAAAATATATTGGTAGAGATATATACATAAGTAGTTATTATTATTATTATTTTTTGGTCGAAGACATAAGTAGTTATTTAAGCATTTATATAAAATATGAGTCCTTCATTGAATACATCCTCTAGTTGCATTTATTGAACTTACAAGATCTTGAATTAAGACAGATTCAGATATATTCATTTGACAATCATTCTCTCTATATACTATAGTGAAACTTAATTTTTCCCACCTACCTTTTAATTCTTTGAAAGACCCATTTATTTATATGTAGACACATTAACACATACATAAAATTATAGTTTGCAATACATATATCCCTTGCATAATAGTTTCAGGCGTTAAATAATGTTTATGCTCATTAGTTATTGCATATATACTAATACAGATAGATTTATACATTTGTTTCGTACACTTAAATCATATAGACATATACATCATCATAGTTGAAGTGTGACACAACATTGTACTCCTATTTATGTATGTATGTACATACATGCGTGCATTATTTGTTTATAAACATCATGCATGTGAGTGTGTAAGCTGTTAAAATTACATAGGTGAAATAATGTATAATAGGATGTATAATAGAGTACTAGAGTGACTTTGTAGCCATCTATCTACTTTTCAAGATCCCATAATTACACGCGAATCTATTTGTAGCTACGTGACATGATGAGTCTCTCTCTCTCTATACTTCTATGTTTTTTTCCTTTCACTTTTCCCAAAATATGTCTTTTATTTCATCATTAATTTATATATATATCTGACGATCCAATAGATTCCATGGTGAATTGAATAATTTATATTAATATATATATATTTTTTTTGGTCACAGGCGAGACAGTTTCATTACGCATAGAGCTTTCTGTGACGCGTTGGCTCAAGAGAGTGCGAGACACCCAACTTCTTTGACTTCTTTGCCAAGTCATCACTTCCCGTACGGACAAAACACCAACAACTCCAACAACACTTCAAGCATGATCCTTGGTCTGTCCCACATGGGGGCCCCACAGAATCTTGATCATCAGTCCGGTGACGTTCTCCGACTTGGAAGCGGCGGCGGCGGAGGAGGAGGAGGAGCTGCCTCACGCTCCTCTTCTGATCTCATTGCTGCAAATGCGTCAGGCTACTTCATGCAAGAGCAAAACCCTAGCTTTCATGATCAACAAGACCATCATCATCATCATCAGCAACAACAAGGGTTTTTGGCTGCGAACAACAACATCAAACCATCACCAATGAGTTTTCAACAGAGTCTGATGCAGTTCTCACATGATAACCATAACTCTCCTTCTTCAAGTCTCTTCAATCTCAGCTTCCTCTCTGGAAACAATGGAGTTGCTTCTGCCACAAGCAACCCTAATGCTGCTGCTGTTTCTTCTGGTAATCTTATGATTTCAAACCATTTCGATGGCGAAAATGCTTCTGCTGGAGGAGGAGAAGGAAGCACTGGTCTCTTCCCTAACAATCTGATGAGCTCGGCGGATAGAATCAGCTCAGGAGCAGTACCTTCACTCTTTAGCTCTTCAATGCAAAATCCGAATTCTTCACCTCACATGTCAGCAACTGCTCTTCTTCAGAAAGCTGCTCAAATGGGCTCATCCTCAAGCAACAATGGAAGCAACAACAACAACAATAACAATGCATCATCGATCCTAAGAAGCTTTGGGAATGGAATCTATGGAGAAAACGAGAGTAATCTTCATGATCTGATGAATTCTTTCTCTAACCCTGGTGAAACGGGAAACGTTAATGGTGTAGATTCTCCGTTTGGTTCATATGGAGGAGTGAACAAAGGATTAAACGCTGATAAACAGAACATGACTAGAGACTTTCTTGGAGTTGGACAGATTGTAAGAAGCATGAGTGGAAGTGGAGGGTTTCAACAACAACAACAACAACAACCGCAGCAACAACAACAACAACAATATGCAAATAGTAGAGAAAGAGTTGGTTCTTCGTCGGATTCTGCAGATAGAAACAGCATGAATAATGTGAATCCTGGTGGAGGTCCGGCAAGTTCACCACCTTATGGAATCCATCATGCAAGTTTCTAAGAATTAATGAAGAAAGAAGGGAAGATTTTTAAGAAGATTTTTAGTTCATCGACCATCAAGCTCAAGTGCATGCTATATCTTTCAGGTATACATGTCGTCATCAAACCACCATTTGAAGTAATTAAGTTTTAGTTGCAATTTATCTAAACTCAGCACTCTTTTTTCTCTTTTTTTTTCTTTTTCTTTTTTTTTTTCTCTTTTTTTTTTCTTTTGTAAAAGATTTGCCTTTATAGTTTATATAAATGAATTCCCTCCTGAAAAAAATATTTCAGAGTTATATAGTTTATGGTTTATTTTATTTTATTTAATCTGCCGAGTTCTATATATTTGGCTTTTTGTTTCATGGCTTCTAGTTTTAGAGTAAATAAGAGCACTTCCAATGGTAAAATACTTGAAAAAGTATCTCATCAAATATAATATTAGTATTTTTGAGTTAAATTATTTTGTGTAATTAAATTTAAATTACTAAAAAGATTGAATCAATTACATGATGACATTTGTCACATGGGTTTCTAAACTTTTTCTTATAAATTTCTCATTTGAGAAATTCATCTTGCTCTCTCTTACTTTTCCTTAATTTTATTTATTGTTTATTGTGAGAAACTCCTTTAAGAGCTTCGATTGGAGATGCTTTACGTAGTTTACGTATTATTTGTGGAGTCAATTCTTAAGTCTTTGTCTTGTATATATTTATTTGGGCTAAGGCTAAAACAACACCGTATTACTTGGGTGTGAATAATTTAATTGTTTGGATTAGCTTTTATTTTGTAGAGGTTAAAAAGTTTTGAATTTTGTTTTTGGCTGACACATTTATCGTCTTATCATTGCATGGGGCAGTCAATGAGTTGGAGAGTACAAGCAGCCTTTGCTAAGTTTCTTTGTCTTTTTGTTTTTATTTTCTTTTATTTGCCTTTTTATTCTTTAATTTCTTTTCATTTGTCATCCTCACTAGCTGGCAATGTCACGAGTGTTTGTCCTGTGATCCCCTTTCTAAATATCTCGATACTTGTATACATATATACATGTCACATGTGCATATATATGCATTTGTGTAGTTTTGTATGTAACATATGTTCCTACCATATCCTCAAGGGTTGTCCCCATCATGCTTAAATTTAACGGTCCAAAATAAACAATTTTGTTTCAACATTCACGAGTCTACATTATTGATGCTAATTTGCGGTTAAAAATAGCATCAATATGAAAATAGATACTATGCAAATCAATTTGATATGATTTTCGACTTTTGTTTGGAAGAAACATGTTCTCATTAAATATATCTTTGATTTAAAAAAAAAAATTTCGGTTTGGTATTCATCTGTTTTTTTTTTTTAGCAGTTTAGCTTTTCTTTTGGGTTTTCCAAACATTTAAACTAGGATGGGCAAAATTCTCACTGAACCAAAATTCCCGAACCTGAACTGAAAATCGAACTAAATTATAAAATAACATGAATGGAATATAAATTTATACACTGAATGACTCGATCCCAAACCGAATTAAATTAACCAAACTAACCGAGATTTATTAAAAAACTAATATTTTTAATTAAATTTATATTTAAATATATTAAGTATTTACAATATTAGTTAAAATTATTTATTTTGATTTCGAATAGGATCTACTTTATACAATCCAAACAATCTAAAACCCAAAAAACCCGAACCAAACTATATTGGTACAATTTGATCCCGAATGTGTTATGTTTTCTAAAAATTGAAAAAATCAAAAACCAAAAAATCAAACGGAACCAAATCGAATAGTCGAACGTCCATCCTTAATTTAAACATTAAAACTATCACTTAAATTTGAAACCCATATATTATTTTAATGGGTTTCCATCGGCTTGTATCCAATGGGGACAAAATCAAATCAAAATGGACTGAAGCAAAATAGATTAAATATTTTAAAATATGATTTATAATATTATTATTGTTTTCAATAGGAATCTTGTATATTTAATTATTTTTTAATGGAATTGGGGAAGGAGATATTTTCATGGAATTTTTGTTAGATTTAAGTTCTTTTCTATTATGAAAAGGAGACATTTTCTTGGAAAGGTTTTGTTAGATTTAGATTTTTTCTACTTATAGAGGTATTCTATTGGTGTGTGTGTGTGAACCTAACATACATTATTGATTATTGTTGACAACATCTAAAATTGCTGGAAGAATTAGTAATGTTAATAATAGTATTAAAATGTCTTTGTCGTAATAATTTATATAGGAAATAACAATAATAATATCATGATATATATTTAATGTAGGGACATACATGGAAGAGATGCAAGTAAGAGGCCCATCGACATGCTACGAGAGGGAGAGATGATATCGTTGTCTCACCAAAAACAGACAGCTCTTCTCTCGTCTTCTATTTCCCTGTAACTTTTTGTTCCAAAAATATTTCGCTTAAACCATTATAATTTGGTATGCTTTAGTCATATAGTACGATGGTTAAATTTTAATATTTCAATTTGACAATTAATCTAGGTTTTAAATGTTTCTTATTAGTAACAAAGAACATATAACAGACACATGCATTCATAAGATATTTAGGGAATCATAATCTAATCAATTATAAATTTATAGACACAAACAATATCTTTTATATATACTAACACGGCTCTTTAAGATATAGCATGAGAGGTGATAGCAATCTTGACTGGCAAATATTCAAAATGAGCTGGTGCTAAAGCAACATAAACAAGCTGGTCGGTGGAGTTGATATCAGAAACTCGAAACTTATAGTCCTAGACTCTTTTTTTTGGTTTGATAAATCAATGTGGGAGTTACGAACCATGGGTTCGTATTCTCTTCGGTATCCGAATGCAGTTTTTGGATATTTAGTCCTAGACTTATTTTCAGACAAATTGGTAATCAAAAGCGATATGTTTCATTAGTGAAATATCATATTTGAAAATAGTTTCATTTTTGGACCTGCTCACTAACAAAATGGTAATCAAGAACAATGTGTTTCATTTCAAGAATGAATACTAGAATCGAGCAAAGTAATGTTTCTCTAACTTTGTCACAATCGTTTTTCTTTTTCTTTTTAATTGAACCTTACAGTCGATTGTTGGAGTAATCACAAATGTAATGTTGAACTTTTAAAGTAGTGAGGTGAACCATTTAAGCTCAATAGCGATGTCAGTAAGTGAGTGATATTCAGTCCCGATCTTGGGTACAAGCTGATGAAGCACATGTTTGGGGCCTTTTATGTTTAAGTATTTTAGGAGACATTTATTTCCTAAAAAATCTACTAGTTCAAGTGGTTTAGCCCGAGCTCATAGCCTTCCAGATATCGGGTTTCAAATCTTGTAACCTTTTTCTAATGGCCAAAAATTATTTTTGATGAATCAATGGACCAAAAAATTTATTTTTGCTTGGGACCATAAATAGTTCAAGGCCGGCTCTGGTGATACTCGACTTATGAACGAATACTCAACTTTTATTTTTGTAGGATATGAAGATTGGTTGCTTTCCAAGATAGACGATGTAAACATCTATGGATGAATAATCATCTCTATCTCTAGGCCAGTCAAAATTCGAGTAGGCATAATATCCTAATAGTGAATAATCTGGAGAAAAAAACGATCTATGTTTCTAGCAAGTAACTGAATCATGTATGTTACGGCATCCTAGTGATTAGAGGTCGAACACTGCAACAAAAAATTATCCCAATAGGAGATTCAAAAAATGTTTTGAACAAATAAGAGTTACTAACCATTATTTTTTTACTAAATCAATATTTTTTTAGTAAACTGATTGCTTATCGTTTTTCACGTGTTTAATCACTTTCAAGATTGCTAAATTTTCAGTGAAAAAATTACTTAAAACAAAATTTATTAGTCTTTTCCTTCTTTTGTATGGATGTTAAAGTTATGCAATGGATCCAAATAACTGATTGATCAAATAGAATATATAACCATATTATCAATGCATCTATTAATTGATGTATGTATGGCCCAATTTAAGATTTCCCATAATGAAGTGGACCAAGAACAAGAAAAGAAATCTCAAGAATATTTTGTAGTATTCATAAACTTTTCCCGACAATTTCTTCACGGGACAATTTTTTTATTTTCTATCTTTCACATGAACGACAACTCTGCCATTCACATGCGTTTCCCTTTAATTTTTTTCTTATCCATTTCAAGGGTGAATTAATTACCATTATTTCCGAGTAATCCCGGAAATTTTCCCTGGGAAACATATATGCTGTATTTGTTTTTCTAAAAGATTCAAATCGATTTGGGCTTTTTTTTTTCTTTTGGTAAAGACTAGCAGTATGATCCAAATTGTTCATTGAACGATTTATCGATATAAGTCTATTAAGAATTTTGATAGGTTGAATTTTAATTATGTCCTGGATTCAAACCCTTTTGGTGAAGAGGGTTATTTTTTAAATCAGAATATCTAAAAGTTGATTCTTGGTACCGAAGAGATTATAAGACAAATGTTCAGAACTCCCGCGTTTTATTAGAAAAAAAAAATTCTAAAATAATCTCAATTTTCATCAAACATTTCTAGTTACCAGACACCTTTTGTTTTGTAGGACTTTTGGTCCATACGCGTTTATTTTCATGTGCAAATATTTAGAAACAACTATTTTATATAAGAAAAATCAAAGATGAAGTGATAATACATTTTAATAAGAAAATATGAATATAAGAAACTAATTTCTAATATTACAAGACATATATAGTAGTTACCCTAGTTATTACAATATGACTTATTTTAAAGTTTCCACTAAATCCATTTTGTTAAATTTATTGATAGTATCGTTAATCTTGTTTGATTTGTATTCACCAACAAATGAGCTATAATCTTAAAACAAAACCACAAATGTTGGAAAATTAAATTTGATGATATATATATTGAAACACAAAAAGATTATGTTATAATTAATTCATATATAGTCAACTATAATTTTTTCCCATGAAAACTCATAATTTTCTAATATTATATTCTCTCCGTTTTGAATTAGTTGTCATTCTAGAAATTTTTATACAAATTAAGAAAACAATTAAACTTTTTATTTTACCTCTAATTAATACAATATTTAGTTTGATATGAATAATTAATAAGTTAAAAAAATAGAGATAAAGATGAAATATTAATCATAAATATGCATCAAAAATATAAAATAACAACTAATTTGAAACAAAATATTAAGTGTAAAATGATAACTAATATGAAACAGAAGTAGTATTATTTAGATGTGTGTATTATTCCGAAATTGCTGAAAATGATTTTGCACCATCCAATGAGAGATTGTCATATCAGCAAAACAAAGGCTTATGCTTATCTCGGGATCATGTAAAAATACTCTCCAAAAACGCCTAAGGACTTCTTTGATATACAAGACTGAACATTAGCACTCATTTCCCTATGGAACATGCGGCTGATGTGACCTAATTGGCCTACAAAATCCTAAGACCTACTTAGAGATTTTAGAATAAATTCTTTGTTCTCCGTTCGAACAAAAAAGAGGGGTGGCCAAGAGTGACAAACAAATAGTGAGGAAAACGATGGAAAGAGCAAACCTCGCTACGACAAGGAATCTCACTCCTGGCATGTTAATTATGCATGTCACATGCCCCATCTAGCTAGGTATTCTAGACTTCCTCCCAGGAGTATCAGCCTAGACGTGAACGTGATTCATCTCTCGAGGATGAAATATACAAAAGGTCTGACATAAGAGATCGCAAGACATCTCATCTTAAAGATCCAAAGATGGTTTTAGACATATATCAATATTTTTTTACAGAAACGTTACATGTCGTCTTTAAGAGTTTATGTATTATTATTTCACTAGATTTTGACCCCCGCGGCAAGCGCAAAATTAAATGATTAAATGTTAACTAATTAACTTTAATATTTAAACGTATAAAACAAAGCATATGATTTTTAATATCTATAAATATACAAAATGAAATGTATTATGCATAAATGTAATAAAGTTAAATTTTGATCAAATATATTTTGATGCCATTAGTTTTAATATTTTTATGTATAAAATTTATTAAAATATATGCAAATTTTATATATATTTTTTGATTTTCATTGGGGAAAAAAAATATTGGTAAGTCTAAGTATTACTTTAGTTGGTCTTAGATTTGTAAAACATGTATTAATGAGCTTATGTTATAAAATTAATAAAAATATGTATAAATTTTCATCATAACATATAATTTTAATTGAAATATTTTTATTGATTAATTTAAATGACTTGTCCCTCAAATCGCTGAACGACACATAAAATTTTCTAGTTAGTGTCTCTTCAATTATAATATATAGAGGATATTATTATATGTTCTTGTGATATATTTTAAAAAACTTAAAAGATATAATAAAATAGTGTATATTCGAATATAAATATTTTAAAATAATATGATATCTTGTGAAATTTTTGTTTGTATAGATCATGGATCATATTAATCTTCTTATCTATCGATCCAACCTTTTTTGTTTTTTTTTGTTTTAATCACTTTTAACATATTACATGATATAATATTCGAATTTTTAGATATTCTAGTAATTAATATGAATTTTACATGAATTTCTCTGGTTATATATAAGTAAACCCCACAATATAATATATAGTTTTATATATGTTGGATCAGTAGGTAATATAGTCAACGTTGGGAAAGTAACAATGAAGACGAAAAGAAGGAGTCGACTTATATCTTTCAGAATGTCTACATTTTGCCTTTACTTCACCCAAAAACTCTATAAAAAAATCGTGAATTGATTGGAGATTGTAGATAGGACATAAATTCGTTTCTCTTTCAGTTTAATTTTTGTTTCGAACAGTTTTGTTATTGTTGGACCAATTAATCATGAATCCTTAATATGGTGTGTTTGTTACTGAGAAAATTTTCCATCTCTAGTTTAGTCTGGTTTTTGGCCACATTCCACATTATTGGATAGTTAAAAAACTTTGAATTGATTAGGTACTATTTATGTAATTTGTATTTACGGGACATGTATTGAAGTAGGTGACCGAATTCTTTCTATTGTCTTTTATACACGAGCCGACGAATGTAATGCAATTATTTTCTATAAAAATATGTCCCATCTAAAGATAGAAAAAGTGTATAACATAATCAGAATTCACCAATTCAAATCCGAATAAAAATATATAATAACCTGAATAGATATAAAAATTTATATATTAAATTATCGAAAACGAACTCTAATTATACAAAATCGAAGCACAATAATCAAAAATAAATAAACTTTGTTTCTGTATTTTATATTTTTTAAATTAATTAGCTATTTTTATCTCATAGTATTTGATCGTGTTTACATAATTTTAGTTTTAGTATCTTTTATGTATGCACAAAATATTTAATTGCTAACGCATATATTTCCAAACAAAATCGAAAATGTTTTTTTTATCTTATATGTGTCAAGTTATATATATATTAGTTATTGTTAAAATATATTTTTTAAAAATCTTTACATGTTCATAGATTTATTTAATTAAATAAATATGAAAATTTATTTATTTTACTTTTGTCAAAATATGTATTCATTTTTGTTTAGAATTAATTGTGAAATTTAGTATCAAATTTCGAAATAATTAATTTTGGCAAGATTAGGAATATTTAAATGTGTTTGATAATAAGTGTAGAAGAATTTAATAAATTAAAAATATTAAGAAAAATTGTGGGAAAAACAAATAAGCATTTCTATTTATAGTATTTCTTAAAGTTTTTAAAACAATAGAAAGTATAAATAACAATAAAATAATATATAGATCAAAAATACCAATAAGATATTATATAGATTTTTAAAAAGTTCAGAAATCCATACTTCTCATTTGAGAAATGTATGTGTGATTTTTTCAACTTCTACAAAATCCGCATAATATTTTTTTTATTATTTATATTTTGTTATTATCTGTAAAATTCTGTGAGAGACTATAGTTGAAAATGGTCTAAAAGATATAGAGACAATATGCTAATAATATATAATTCATGAATTATAATTATATATTGTATGAATATTCAAATACGACATGATATTGAATAATACGAAGATGTTGGATGTTTCTGTTTGGAATATGCTTGATATTGGAATATATCCGATAGGATTGGCGTATTATTACGGAAGAGTGTCAAAATGGATCAATATGTATGGATTATCCAAATCCGTTCATAATTTTAGTGGATAAAAGTTGATTTTTTTATTCATATAAATAAATAGGTTTTGGTGGGTTATCCTATTAAAGTTATAAGTTTAATAGGTAAACCCATTAGAGTTGTAGATATCCCACATGTTTATTATAAAAATAAAAAAACTAATCTTATTATATAAAAGAGAATATGCACGATGAGAATGTGACACGTAAGCAAAATTCTTATTCACGAAATCATGACATGTGTAGTTGTTAATTTAGATTGTGACATATATCAATATTAAAAAAAATAAGAAATATATTTTAAACTAGGATTACTGACTAATTTTTTTTTAAAAAGGAAAAAACACCGTTCTACTAAAATATGTAATATTTCCAATATTAACAAAAACATTTAATAAAAAAATAAAGAATATATTCTAAATAAGGATTATGAACTAATTAAAAAAAACCGTTCTACTAAAATATGTAATATTTCTAATTTTATATATTACAAAATACATTCTTTCCATTTAATGTCATATTTGTAAGTGCGATTTTACTAATATAATAATGTGTATGAGACAATTTTAGTATGCGATAAATATAACAAATTAATTATTTAATAAAATATAATAATAAAATATATATTAAATATTTGTGCGAGTCGTAATTTAGAATCTAATTATATTTATCAAATTATAAGCGTTATAAATTTTAAAATCAAAAATATTTACCGCAATGCGTTTTTATATCAGCATGATACGTAAGCAAAATTATAACTCACGAGATCGCGACATATATCAAATATTAATCAGATGAAAAATATGTTAAAACTTAAAATTAATTAAGAAAAATAAAATTTAAAATAAAAAGTAATTGTCAAGTTACTAATCAAATAATAAAAAGTAAAATTTTTAATATTATCAATAATAATTAAAAAACAATGTTTAAGATGAAATATAGATATGACATAAGCCATAAAACAAACACATAATACATATAGAATAAAATTTCAATTAAAATAAATAAAAAGCCGAATGATAAAAAAAAGGTATATAAATTAGAAAAACAAAAGTTAAAAAGTTATAAAAATCTCAATTTAAAAATATACACAACCATGCAAAAATTAAATAAAAATAAAATCTATAAGAATATTTATTTTATCAATATAGAGTTACAAAATATCACAAAGAAAATAAAAATTTTGGACCTATGACGCAATTGGTACTTTTCAAGTGTATATATATTGAAAATTAGATAAGTTAAAAAATAATAATATTATATTTACTATGAAATTAATAATGTATAAAGTTTGGCGAATATAAATCTTTATGAGAAATAAAATGATGACATTAATAAAATAAAATTATCAATCATGTACTTATGTGATGGTTCACAACATTATTTATAGGTTTTATGAGGTTACTAACATAAAATTTACTCTTTTCTGATTTAATTATATAATATTTTAGTTATTTTTTATTTTTTTATCATAATCATAAATATTCATAATGGGTTAAAATATATATTTTCTTTGTTATTAAGAATATGATTTAAATTCCGATAATATATATTGTTAGATTTGCATGATATGTATTAGAACATGAGAATTATGATATAAATTGACTTCTACTGGTTTTAGGATTCACGTTAAATAATATTTTAAAATTTAACGGGTTACTAATTAAAATTTAAATATTTATTTTATTAATTTTTATAGTATTTACTCGCGTATTAACGCGGATTCTGTTCCTAAACATATTCTAAGCTTTATTTTGTACAAATATCGGAGTCGCCTACATGTCCAAGTTTTACTTTGCACAAGATCTTGGTTATTTAATTTTACAACTGATAAAAAAGTTATATTTATCATTTATAATTATTGATTTTAATACTAGCTATTAATATTATCTCAATTGATGATATACTTTGCTTCTTATTTGTAGACAATGAAACTAATGATGATTGCGAGGAAGCAGATGAACCCAACAAAGATTCAAATGTTTTTTAAAATTAATCTTGGTTTATGGTTTTATAGTTCTATTGATTTTATTGGTTTTACGGTTTTATAGTTTTTATTTATCTTAACATACGAAAATATTCTAATTTAGTTTGTTACTTGCAAGTTGAAACCTTTTGTTGGATTTATTTATAGTAATATGAAATGGTGTTGCTTTTTTTTATTTAGTTTACTACGATATTTAATTTGTATGTAGATACTCATATAACCCATTTAACCAATGAATTTCAAGTTATTAGGTTTGGTATGTAAATTTAACCCATATAATAAATAAATCCGGTCAAATCCGTCCATTAAAATCTCAAACCCATGTGAATTTAAATCGGATTGGATCGGACTACCTATTTTGACACCCCTATTATTATGTTCAAATATGCTCATATATATATATATATATATATTTGCATGTGCAACATGGGGTGTGTAATCTAGTATCAAACTAATATATATACAATGCAGCAATTAACAATTATATATTTTCAAGTGGGTTTTTTATTTTCCTTTATATATGTTGCTAAAGAAAGGTACGATTTTTTTTATATATATAATAAATTCATTGGTTTAAAATCAAACCGGACATCAAAGCGCTTGAACATCATCTAGTACTTTAATTATATAAAGTTATCTATATTAACAGTTCAAATATGGAAACTTCAGAACAAATTAAGGACACATTTATTGGACCAAAAGCTTTGATTTGAATACATTTGAACATTCAAAAACAGTTCAATTTAACATACAAAAGCTAAAGTTTAACTATGCACATATAAACCTACATATATTCAATAAGACCATTATTTAACTATGCACATATAAATGATACGGAATTTCTCAATTTTTGTCTTGTTTATATCGGAATAATATGGAATATACATTATTATTTTAGGCAAAAGAATGATAATGTTTTGCGCTACATCAAAAGAGATAACCATAATACAAGAAAAAAGTTTCTACAATGTTTCACCACTCTATCGAATTTCATTCTTCTTCATTAGAAACCATAACATTTTATATATTCGGTTATAAACAACACCCCACATAAAATTCAAATTGGAGTTGTTACAGTAAGAACCTTACCTACATTCTTTTCTTTTTTGTCAACAAACTTACATTCTTTATTTACTTATTAGATAATAACTAAATAAAAGACTGACTCTAAAGAGTTCACTAAAGATCTATTATATATAGATTATGAAAACAACAAACGAAAATAGCAAAACTATGACCTAATTAAAAGGTCTACAATAATAAGATATTATGATCAAGGTCTTCCAAATGGATGATTTTGCTCGGGAATCTTCCCTTCACCATCTAAAGAAACGTCACTACGACCTTCGCCTCGACCACCACCACCGCGATTTACATTTCTCACCATTCCTCCAACTCCAAGAAAATCCAAAGTTAACTTATCCGAGCCGCTCATAGTTCCACTGTTTCCAAAATGAACGTCGAAAATATTGCCACCGGATCCGCCACCACCACTACCATTTGCTAATGAGTTCATTAGACCTTGAAGGTTTCCGTTATTATCGTTTTCCATGATCTGTCCACCTCCAAAGTCATTAGCAACCACACATGAAGAATTAGACGAAGAAGCTAAGCCTCTGAACAAAGCAGAAGGATGGTTGCTTGTGATTGAACCCATTTGAGTAGCTTTTTGAAGCAGTGCCGTGGCTGACACGTTTGAACTCGAGTTCAAGTTTTCGTCACGGTGATGAACAAGAACATCGGTGCTATATAGAGAAGGAAGAGTACGTGTCTCCGAGTTCTTGTTGTTTTCTTGAAAAAATCCGTGGTTGAAGAAGCTGTTGTTGGTGTTGCTACTCTTGAGGCCGATGTTCTCGACTGGATCAAATTGGATCAGACCGTGTTGGTTCATGAAACTCTGATCATTGTTGTTGTTGTGCGGCGCAGTCAACATTCCTTGACTCGACGAGCATTGGATTAAGAAGTTAGGGTTTGATGTTTGTGGAGCAAAGTCTCTACTGTTTTCTGAAGAAGCAATGTTCAGATTGTAACCCGAGATAGGGGTAAATCCGGAATTTGGATGGTCACTCAAATGATGGTACGAAAGAGCAGTGCCGCCGCCGAGTCTCCCGTAAAATCCACCGGAACCAACGCCGCTACTAACAGCTGCCATTGACGTGAAGCTCAAGGTAGGGTTTCTAGCAGTCTCTTGTATCAATGCATCACAAAAAGCCCTATGGGTAATGTAACTATCGCGTCTACAAAGCAAAAACCAAAAAAAAATTAGTAAGAAAATGTAATTGAATAAGAGAACGGTGGATATAAAATGTATAAGTTCATTTATGAATGCAACTTACATATAGTTAATTAATGCTGTAGTTACTATTGGTGCTTTTTATAGGAGAGAATGATAGAAGAATATAGAGGTCGAGTCAATTGCTACTTTAGTGAAAGACCTTCTTCATTTAATGCAAAGCCCATGAATGTTAATAAAAGTCATTCACATTCTACAACGACGTATATTACTCAAACCATGAAAATAAGAAAGAAACCCTAGAACAGCATTAAAGTGTTCACCAGAACACTGTAATGAAATAAGTAACGCACACTTACCAAATGCATATATATGTATTTTATGTATGTAAATGTCTAGAGAGAGAAAGAGATAAGAAGGGACCACAATAGAAGAGGAGTTTCATAAAAAGGGGAACCTGCAAAGTGAAGAAGAAGAAAACAAAAGTGGAAAATGGAAAAACAAATCCAACTCATACATGTGACCAAATTTAGCATCTTTTAAAATTTACTCACTTTCTCTTCACTGTCTTTCTCTATTCACTACTCATCAACAATCAAACAAATACATTGATAGATCCTATGAAAATAGTTACTATAACATTTTATGGGCGGTGTAATCGAGGTTTCAAATTCCGTGGCCAAATATATAAGATTTCAACACAGATGATTATATATATTTGGTATTTTTTATGTAAAATAGTAAATAGCTAAGTCTTACATGCAGTGTTGAATGCAGCTTTTTACTTAGAATAGTTTTTCAATACAGTACAAGTGGTCCATTGTTATACTTGATAAGAGGGTATATCTAGATACCACAAGCATATATATTATACGTTTCATCACTTAAATATCAAATACGAACAAATTATTTAAATGAAATGGATAGAGATTAGTTACCTAGAGAAGATGGTACCACAGTCACATCGATACTCTTTAGTACCACAAGTCTTAGAGTGAGCTTTCCAATCCGATTGAACAGCGTAACGCTTAGAACATTTCTCACATTTCCACTTCTTTTCACCGTGTTTACGGTAATAATGCTTCTTGATTCCGGTGAGGTCACCGAGAGCACGTGAGGGATCATGGTGGACGCACGTGGGTTCCGGACAAAGATACACTTTCCTCTTCACTTCTTTGGTTGACTTCTGTTTGAGCTTCCATGGGAGATTGTGTCCTCTTCGGTGAAGTTGTAGATTCTGTTCTCTTTGAAACCCTTTGTTGCATACATCGCATATGAATCTGTTTGTAGCCATTAGTGTCTTTGGAGATAAGGCTACCACTTCCGCATCAGGATCTGTTCGAACAATAAAATTTAGTCACTAATCGGATCTAAAGTGTCAATCTATGAGGACTAAATCAAGACAATGATACAAACAATTACAAACATGTATATTATAAAAGAAAGAACCAAATCTCACATATATGTAATCTCATGAGCGGTAGATAATAATGAAATCTTATTACGAGAATATGGAAAAAAGATTAGGGTTCTTGATTTTTCTTTTTATTTTTTCTCTCAAAGCCTATAAAGTTTTTTTATAGAAATATATTGATATATATATATATATATATGTAAGAGGTACTTGCTTGGGTTTCCGGGTTGGTTTCTTCGTTTCTTGGGTGGTGGAACCGAGGAGAGAGGTTCTTGAATCATTGACATAAAAGTATCTTTCCGGTCAAAGTCGTTATCTCCGGCACCGGAGCTGGTGATGAAGAAAGGCTGGGCAGAGGATGATGATGAAGGAACAAGGCTTGTGTTATATGATGATGATGATGATGACATCTTTAGATCTTGTTTTGCGTTGAATACAATAATCTACAAAAGAATCCAATTAAAAAAGGTTAAAAAGATAGTGAAAGAAATTAAATTATCGTTTCAGAAGAAAACGAAGTGAGGAATTATATAAGAACAAGAAGAATCCATAGAGATTGACGACATGAAGAATTTTTATAAAAACAATTCACTAAAAGACATGAAAGGAACAAAGAAAAACAAATTAAGGGTGTTTTGTTTTTTGTTTGTAAGCTTTTGAAAGAATTAAGAAGAAAGATTTCTAAAGTTTTTTTTCCTTTTGGAGTACCTGATGAGATCAAGAGAAAGAAAAGAAAGAAAATAAAAAGAGTGAAAAAAGCTATAAAGCGGAGCTAGAGAAAGAACCAAGAAGAAGATGATGCATGATGATGATGATATAGAAGATGATGAAGAAGAAGACACTATTCAAGTATATAATACAAAGACAAACCTCAAAGCCCTATCTCTCTCCTATTTTGTGTTCTTCCTTTTATTTTATTTTTTAGCCATATATGATTTTGAAAAGTATGTAGCTAAGGTCTCTCTCAATATTTAATTTTTTTAAATTTGAATTTTACAATAAAGAAGAAGGATGGTTACGGTTTGGGTGTCACTGTTAAAACGGTGAAATGTGTCCACATGCGGGGTGTGATGTGGGTACCACAATTTTCTCATTCGTATCTTTCTGGTGAGCTTTAAGACAAAACCTTCGTTTTCCCTTCATTTAACTGATTAGGTTTTGTTGTACTAACTTTATTTATCTAAATTTTCTTGTAATAATATATGCATATATATATACACACATGTATCCACCTATTATATAAACATTTTCTTTCAAAATTCTATGATTTCTGTATGAAAGTTATATAGAGAGCGATTAAAATTAATTGACAACATTTATGATTCTTTTTTACCAAAAAAAAAACATATGATGATTTTTTTATTTATAAAAACAATGCTTAATTAAACCACAGTCTCCTCTCTCCTATATAAGGCTTCTTCAAAATCTCTTGATCATCTTTTCTTTGAGTGTGATTAAGCCAAAAATAAACCAAACAAACCAACTATACATACTCTAATTAATAAGGTTTATATACAAGAGATTAAACCAAGATTTTTGATCAGTAGATTGTCTCTTCAAGCTTCTAGACTTAGCCATCCGCAACCGAATATCAAGTCTTCATGTATCCAAGCTATCCAGTTTCGATCACCATTTGGAAAAAAATGTCTCATACAATGTTTGTTTTTAAACAAAAATTTAGATCAAGCTCAAACAATTATATTTTCTGTATAAATCTTGTATAGAAAAAAAAAAGTATATGAACCCAAAAAAAATCTTTTTATGAAAATTAACCATTCAATAAAATATTTGGAGCGATTTGTATTAAAGTGATAAATCATATGTTATTCAAACATGAATTTTAAAAAAAAATTCAAAATCTAGTGTTATTGAACTTGTGATTTTAAAATCTATTTTGAAATCTATTGTTATTAAAAATATTTTAAACAATAGATTTTAGGGTATTTGTTGTGATTGTAAGGGGTTTTGGTGAAATTTCTTAGTTATAAATATAAAAAGACAAATCTTATGATTTTAGATGAGATTATAGAGTATTTTAATTAAATTTCTTTAAATCATCCAAAATTATCTAAAATTTTATTTAAAATCAAATCATCATCAATTGAATACATTCACCTAAGGAGCCAATTTGTTTTTTTAGGCTTAGATAATATTGGACGGGCCTGAACCCATCGAAAGAATCTAAACTTCTTCAACATCGTAGTTTCTGGGTTTTAACTTTGGACCCACTCATCCAATTGATTCTCTTATCTCGGTTTATTGTTTTTTATGTGGTTCTATTTTACTCAAACTTAGGTTGGGCTTTCAACTAAAAACAAAAATTGTAAACAAATCCTCTAATTTTTTAAAAATGCAAGATTAATTTCATCGTACTTTTTTTTTGTTTTTGGCATCTGAAGAAAATATATATTGGATTAAACTGTATCTTACACACGATCAAGATGAGGGATAGCACATATATCGCATCCCCATCAAGGGCAACAAAGTATTTGCAAAAATATTATTTTTGATGTGTATATTTGCAATAATGTCATTTAAGGGTGTTTATTTGCAAAAATGCCATTAACTATGAATTTTTAAAGCCTAAATTTTAAAATTATAAATTCTAAAAAAGTTTTGACCCTTAAAACCTCTAAAACCCTCAAAACTAAACCATAATACAATATAGTTAACCCAAACATAACTGATATAATGAATTTTTTTTTTGAAAAATGACATTTTTACAAAGATTTTTAAAATGTTGCATTTTTGAAAAGTGGTACTTGAAAAATGACAATTTTTGAAATTTCTCTAATTACAAAGACCTTGCAAGAAGCCTAAAAGACTATCAAAGCTCTACGATCCAAAAAATTAATCAACCCCAGCTTCAAACAAAGGAAGGAAGTTTCATCGTACTTTTAAACATAATTTTTTTTTGGGTCAGAATTAAACAAAATTCTATATTACACAACAACACATAATTATATATCATAATTTATGATAAAATAAATATATCATTTTCATACCGTAAATATTTGAGAATACTAGATATTTTTTTGGTCAAAACATTTTTGATTTCATTAACCCGGTAGTAAATCGGTTGTTGTTGGTACAAAAGTTAAAGCCAATTTTGCGATTACATTTGCATGACCATTATCAGATCTAGGAACGTAAACACACGAGACTCTCAAATCCTTTCTCAAGGTTGTGATGTCTTGAGTTATTCCATAGATTTCCAGGTGAAAGTTTCCTGTGTTGATTAGATTGATTGGGGTTTGAAAATCTGATGCCATCGTGAATTCGAAGAGGTTTCTCTTTAATGCGTTCGATAGGGCTTCTCTCATGGCGAGAACTTCCCCCATTAGAGGTGATCCGACTCGTGCCTCTACTTTGGAGCCTTGAGCGATGATATTGTCTTCCGAGAATACTAGATAAACCCAAACAAATAATGAATTAATCTCTAAAAACGTATTTCTATGATCTATTTGACAATAAAAAAATACAAACTGATTGAAAAATCCAGTAAGTTATTTTAAATGACCTATACGGCTATACCTATATGCTTTTTTCTGTCAAATATATCCTATAAGATTTTAGATATGGGTCATGTTATTTTAAATATGTTATAAGTATGCATAAAAGTTTTTCAAATATCTTTTCACAGATAAAATTACTTTTAGCTTCAATTTCGTCATAAAAATCGAGATTTGATGTTTTGAATGTAACAGTTATCAGAGTGATGGGAAATATGCAGCAACATAAAAAGCGATATTGCTTTCCGATGCAAGAAGATAGAATTGGAAAAAAATGTGTTGCCAAAAGTTGTAAAGCTGTATGTCAGGAGGCGGTCAGAAAATATAACTATACAGCAGAGGGTGTTTGTCAAACGGGATAAAACTCAAATCATTCCCCTATATCTATAATAAAAGACATATAATGATATATTTTGTAAGAGTTTGTACTAGCTAGTAGTTTCATTGTCGAAACAATAAACTATAGTTTCATTATCTAATTATGATAATGAATTTAAATATGTTGTTTTGCGTGTGTAAGACGTATACATAATTTTTGATAAAACAATATAGTTGAAATACTTTCACTATCAAATTAAGTATGATATGGATTCAAGAATGTTGTTTTGTGTGTGTGAGTAAGTTATATATATATATATATGAATTGTTACATGAGAATGCATTCAAAAACTCTCTTTTCGTAATAAGATTTTGAACGGAATGGCACAGGAAAAGTGATTTTTCCACACATGTGGATGAAATAATTTATTTGCCTTTGGTCGTCATCGAAAGTAAAAAGCAACACAAGTCAATGGAGAATGAAACCATTAGTCATTTATGGAAAAGTGAGTGAGAGCTACAAGCTCATGCTCATAAGCGATCTTGTCTCCAAAGGCAATATCAAGTTAGTGGCAGAAAGCACATTTTACATTCACGTGTGATCTTGTTGTTAGAAGAAGAATCCTTCCTATCGACAAGATAAGTCAAGAAAATTCATGTAAACCCGATGACTAATTACGGCAGTCACAACTAGAGTCGGTCCTGAAGTTATAAGGGCCACAAGACAAAAAAAAATTGGACCTATTGAATATTAAAAAGAAGAAAGAAAAAAACGAAAAATGTCCCCAACTAGAATATGACTGAGGGGAATAACCACTAGACTACCCGTGACTTATAGAAATAAACGGCCGAAATATATATTTACAACAGGGCCGCAAGCCCAACCTTGTCTTGCTTGTACTCAGGGCCGGCCGTGGTCACAACAACATCTTACGACTCTATATCGGCAAGTTGTTGGGTGTAATTTTATCATGTAATTTAAAATCGTAAAGGACATAAACAAGGATGTTTACTAATCTCCCATGCGAATTGGAATCGGATATACTCTCTAGGGTTCATGCCACGTCTCTAAGCCAACTGCAATTTACTTGCAAAAGATGGTACACTTTATTCAAAGATCCAATCTTTGTCAAGAAGAACATGGGTAAAGGAGCAACTCAAGTGATCTTAAAGAAAGATGATAGGGTTTATTAAGTTAACTTGAATCTCCATGGAAACAACAACAACTTCTATCCATCCATTGAGTTTACAAGTAAGCTTAAGAGTCTTCTAAGGATTCAAAACATGTTAAGATAGATAAAAATTTTCACTGCGATGGTTTATTATTGTGCACTACCAAAGACGATAGACTCGTGGTTTGGAACCTTTGTACTAGTAAATCGATTAATACAAAGTTTGGGCTTATTTTGGAAAGAAATAAAAACGTAGGGCACGAAATTTTCTCATTGTACTGGGCTTTTACATGAATCAATTTTTGGGCCTTTGACTAGCTCTTGTCGTTTCGTTTCAAAATCAAACAAAGAGGAAGAAAACAAATTAATCGGATTTCTCCACGAGACGAATCCACCATAATAGGTTACGTCCATTTTATCTCACTTTGTCCGAGTGTAACTCCTCCTCTCTCGATCTCGTATTTTAAGGTTCGTCTCTCTGTTCAATGTTGGAATTTCTGGGGCGTTTTTTGTTTGATCTGGCTTTAGATAGTGATCTGATTTCGTTTATGTAGATTCGAATGTATCCCTTCGATTCTGGCTAGTTCAAGCATAGAGCTTGCATTTTGGTTTTGATATTTCGTTGATCCGAACACTGGAGGTAATAGTTGTAGTCCATTAGCATAAGCATTTTTCGTATATCAAACACTGGAGGTAAAATAATAACAATTTTTTTTTGTTATCGACCTATACCATTTCTCGTACCAACCAGCAGCATTTTCGGTTCCTGATTTCGCTTGCTTTTGAGTACTCCTTTCTATCCTCGCTAGATTAGTGAAATTTGATCAGTTTTATAATGAGACGACTGTAAGAATCTAGCAATGTGGAAAACGTAAGCAAAGATAAAAGAAACTAATAATCTCTCTATTTTGCATAACATGTTGTTTGTTACTATTTGTTCTGTACCTCATTATGTCTTTAATTGATTGTAAGCATGTGAAAGTCTGATTTTGGATTCCTATTCTCTGTTCTTGTATGGTGGTTTCCTTTTTCATTTGAGCTCATAAGTTTTCTTCATTTTGGTATGCCAGAATCTTCGGAACAATCTTCATCATCCTAATGAGTACATTCGTGGAGTGACACTAAGGTTTCTCTGTCGGTTAAAGGAGACTGAAATAGTTGAGCCTTTGACTCCATCAGTGTTGCAAAATCTGGATCATTGCCAATCCATTTGTTCGTAGGAATGCAATTCTGGCTATCATGTCGATATATAAGCTTCCACTAGGTGATCAACTCTTTGTGGATGCACCTGAAATGATAGAGAATGTTCTATCAACAGAACAAGATCCTTCTGCCAACAGAAATGCATTTCTAATGCTCTTTACCTGCCCCGAAGAACGCGCAGGTGAACTATCTTCTGACAGGGTTTCTGACTGGAATGAATCACTTCAGATGGTGGTGTTGGAGTTGATTCGAAGTGTGTGTAAGACGAAACCAAGTGAGAAGGGGAAATATATTAAGATTATTATATCTCTGTTAAGTGTTACTTCTTCTGTAGTGATCTATGAATGCGCCGGTACGCTTGTTTCGCTCTCATCTGCTCCTACTGCTATTAAGGCTGCTGCCAATACATACTGCCAAACTTCTTGTGTCTCAGAGTGACAACAATGTGAAGCTTATTTTACTCGATCGGCTAAATGAGCTTAAGACGTTGCACAGAGATATCATGGTTGAGTTGATAATAGATGTGCTTAGAGCACACTCGACGCCGAACCTTGATATCCAAAGGAAGACACTTGACATTGCTCTTGACTTGATTAGTCATCATAATATTAATGAGGTTGTTCAGATGTTGAAGAAAGAACTTGTCAAGACACAGAGTGGAGAATATAGACAAATGCTTATTCAAGCAATACATACTCTTGATGTGGTTGTTTTTGTTAGAGAGATCATAGAAACAAATCCCAAGTTAAGAGTTTCAATCATAACCAGGTTGTTGGATACGTATGATCAGATCCGCGCAGGAAAAGTCTGTCCTTATGCACTCTGGATTATTGGAGAGTATTGCCTATCTCTTTCGGAAGTCAAGAGTGGCATTTCTCAACCATCAAACAGTGCCTTGGCGAGTTATCAAGGTAGCGCCTGAAACAAACATGCAGATAAAAGCAAACATCAAGGTATCGTCCACAGAAACTGGAGTCATATTGGGAAACATTGTGAGCGAAACGTCGTTGTTCTTAACGATATACACATCGATATCATGGACTATCTCTCCCCTGCTGTTTGCTCAGATGTTGCTTTCAGAACCATGTGGGCTGAGTTTGAATGGGAAAACAAGGTTATACATCAAAACCTTTATACACTTTTACTTGTTTTTCTCGGTTTATAGTGAAAACATTTCTAACATTTTCCATGTCAGGTTGCTGTGAACACGAAGATTCAAAACCCTCGACTACATTATCAAATCTACAAACATGAAGTGTCTCACTGCCCCGTGAGTTGAGATTTTTCTTTCTTCTCTTGTAAACACCGAATCTCTTGTTACTAATAAATGCTTCTCTGTTTGCAGATCTGCTATAGAAGGAGAATGCGGGTTCCTTGCAGCAAACTTATACGCAAAAAGTGTGTTTGGTGAGGATGCTCTTGTGAACGTGAGTATCGAGAAGCAGACGACCGATGCAGCACTGAGTGGCTACATAAGGATAAGGAGCAAGACGCAAGGAATTGCCCTGAGTCTTGGAGACAAAATTACCCTTAAACAAAAAGGTAGTAGCTAAGCCTACATTTTTTTATCGTCTGGTGAAAAAGAAATGAATAACGTGAGAGAAAAATATTCAAGTTTAGTGTTTTTTTATTTGGAAGAATGATCATAAGACTCTAGTATTTTACACAGACATTCCTAACTTTTTATATCATGTTATCCAAAGTCTAGCCTTATTCGCTTCATGCAAAAAATCATTTTGTTTGTTTTTGAAGTCTGAGAAAACCCAAATTTTTTTTGCTAACATTCTCATTTGAATGTACATACTGTATATGGCATTATTGGTAAATAAAATTGTAGATAATTTCTTTGTCGATTAGAGCCTCAAGGAAAGGAATAACCCTAACATAACATTCTCATTTGAATGCACAGAGGTAATGGATCAATGGGTCTAATTTTTTATCAAGAGAATGAAAGAGTAGTAAACTTTGAAAATAAGGAACAGCTAAACCATAGTAACCAGAGAAATACAAATGATAAATTGTAGAGTCATGATCAAGATCGAAAGCAACGAGGTTATCTTGATCACGAAGCGAGAGGATCACCTTATTGTTGCCCTTTAAAACGACCAAAGGTGTGAGAGGTTGGGAAGTGATACCGCGAAACCAAGTGGAAGTAGAACGCAAGTCAACCGTGAAGATCTTCTCCCATGTTGTCTTGTCATTAGCCCTCCACTAAAATTCTTGCTTACAATCATCTCCTAACTCAGAAATTCAGAGACGACCATTGAGATTGCATAAACCGATTTTGTGACCATAGAGACCAGAGGTAATACAAGGAGGGGTTGGGATTAGTTGAAACATCTCTGTATGAATATCGAAAACTATGAGTTTGGTTTTTGTGAGTGGATAACCTTCCTTGTCTCCCCGTCAGCCAATAGAATGATCCGTTTGCAAACGCGGGCCTCTGGTTAGTCAAGATGTAATGAGGATCAAGAGGAGTAGTACTCACAAATCTCCATTTCTTATCTTCTAAATCCAAAACCTCGCATATGGTCATCTTCTTGCCAAGTGAACTAGAAAAAATACACAGCTATATATATATATACTTCTCACACAAGTTTCGGTGGTCTTTTGATGTGGGATTGTAGTGGCCCGGCTTTATGTTATACATCTACAGACTTCATGTATGTATGTATGCACCTAATTGTGATATATCACTTCATAATCAAGTCATGAAGTCAAACACTACTTCTTGATCAAGAGACTTTCGTTTCGGTATCTTATGTGAAAAAATGAATTTGATTTTTGTGTGTGTGTGTGTGTGTGTGTGTATGTGTCAATGTGTGTTCGTAAAAAAAAAATTCGGCCATGAAGAAACCACCTTGATCGCCTAAACGAAAGCAAAATCACGGAAAGAAAAAGAGAAGATATATGAAAGCAGAGTCAAAAAATAACAGGACACAACTTATGTATTCGACTCAAAGGGTGTGAGTGACTGTAAACAATTATTGGTCAAGGCTAATGCCAACTCATGATTTGGAAAGAACTATTACAACATGTTTACTGTTATATTAGAATTTTTTAAAAAGTTTCCAATGCAATATGAATTATACATTTTTTTTGGTTTTGATATATCGTTTTTTCTTTTGGCAACAAGATTTCATTTCATAAATGATTGGATAATACATTGGGCCGATTCCACACTGCAAGCTTTGCAAGAGAATCAGTCAGAGTGTTTTTAACTCGAGAGACATAAAAGAATTCAATAAACAAACACTATATTCTTTATATCTTGAAGAACACTAGCGATCTCTTTGATTGTGTTGTTTGAATGCACTGCTCCGATTAGCATTTGCAAGTTAGAGTGTAGAGATATCTTCATAATCCCAATTTCTTTTGCTTAAACGAGAGAGCTAGTCGCATTGCCAAGGCTTTAGCCATCAATGGTGAATAGATATATCTTTGTTGGTGAGTTTTGAGAAATATTTTTAGTTTAATTTGAATTGGTCTGAATAAGAAAATTTCTTTTATTTAGGTTGTTTTGTAAAGATAATCGTCAAATTTATGATATGTTTGTGATATCCTCAATTTGCGAATTTTCATATATCAGTTAAATTTATTAATTTGCCTTAATTTGCTATTACATGATCATCTTCTCTTTTTGGAGCAAATACATTCACATTTCTGTATAGAAGAACATAAAAGCAAGTGATAAAGAAGAAAAACGGTCTACACATTGCACTATAGATTACTAGTGAAAATCCACGCGTTGCGTGAAACAACTATTTAGATGATTTTTAAAACTATTTTAATATTATAGATATATACTAACATTGATATACTTAAATGATGGTTAAGATTTATGCTCACATTTTCTATTTATACAAATTCAAACATCATTTTTAAATGTTTAATATGAAAGTGAACCATATGATGACATATATAAATATTTTCATTTGAATACTATATTTTCAATTTTGCTCTAAAATTCAGCGTATTCTTTTGGAATCTTTTCGTTATACTCCGTGTCCACTATTGAAGAAAAAAAATGTTGAGTCCACACGTGACCGGAAAGATAAAACTTATAAAGTGAAATATGCAATAATTTATAGATAAACACATGTAAAAAAATAGTGAATTTTAAATGCTTTTGAAATTGATTGATCAAATATTTGGTTTATAGAATCTGATTCTTATATTATCTAAATTTATATAGATTCTACAATTTTTTAACAAAATGATAGTTTTTTTATATAAATTTATTTTTTTATTCATATCTTAATGAGTATTTGCATAAAATGCTCTATAAAAATCAAGATCGTATGTGACATAATTTTTTTTTTAGTTTTTTCAAAACTATTTTTTTATCTATCAATAAATGAAGTTCATAACATTTTTTTTTAAATTGCATTTTCTAATATTAGCTGCATATAGAAAAAACCTAATACAAAATTGTCAACGGTGTGTCAAGATAAGTTAAGCTTGGCCTAAACTTACAAAATTGTTGTATCAATTATTGATTTTTAATACCATACGTTACAAAACATTCATATATAAGATTTTCTTTCTTTCAAAATGTTTCCTTAGGTTTTAAAAAGAGTATTTATTGGAATTTTTTTTAATTACAGAGTTAATTTGATCTTACAATATAATAAAAGTAAAGATTCAAAAGTTAAAAAATAATTTCAAACTATTTTATGTGAATTATTTTAAAGCATATAAAAAAATTTCATGTTATCAAAATATTGATATACCAAACATGATAGAAAATTATATAATGACATTATGGGCTGTCGCCAATACAAAAAAAACATCGGAACATCTTATATATTTTTTTAATTAGTTTATTATAGAATAATTTAATTTTAATATATGATATATTCTTAATATACTTGATCACAAGAAAGACAAAACAACAAAAAAAGAGTTAAAAATATATATTTTTTAAATATGATAGTTTTTCAAAAATTCAAATTAAGAAAAATTTAAAAAATTTGAAAAGAGATATTGAAAAAAACGATTATCTATTAGAATATGGTTTTACATATTTTTAATTAATTTATGAAGATAATTTGATGTTAATTAAATGTTTACTTTAAGTTAATATATTGATATTATATTTTATTTTAAAGAATCAATGCTAAAATTCTAAAATCTAGAGGACAAATGTCAAAATTAATTAAAAATAAGGTACTAAAAATGAAAAATTGTTAACACCAAAAGTGACACGTGGCAGTCTCTCAGAGTTTCAATTGGAGGAAACCTTAAAATATTATATTAGATACCCTAAGAAAAAGCAAAAAGACCTACATCAAAACTTGTCAATTCGAGAATTCTTGTTTTGCAAGCGTCTTAAACAAACGTAAACAAAGAAGAAGACATAAATGAAACTAAAGAATCCTAAAATTCATAAAGGTTATTGCCATTATAAAGCTTAAATATGTAGTTATTAGTTTTTTCTTTTATCTGAAGTTAGCATTCTCAGTTTACCGAATAATTTTTAGTAGATTGCTTGTCCAAAAACTCTTTTTTTTAATGTAGATCTTAACTTGTGGTTGTCAATTTTTCAAATAGATTCAATCTAAAACGGTTAGAACCAAATTAGTTTAAAACATGTCACTCAACACATTCACAACATTTGAATATGAATTTTGTTATTACTAAACCCAGTGTAATTTTTATTAAATTTTGGAGATTTAGTGTTCATTGTGTTTGACAAAGATTTTGAAAGATTTATTTCATTCCTTTTTTTTTGTATTACTAAACATTCAATTTTTGAATGGGAATGTATGTTGTTAGATGAAACTGCACAAAACTTACACACATCTATATGCTTAGTTCTATACAAGATAAAACATATACGTAAATTCGTATAAATTATTATTTTCTTATCATCGACATCATTTTTTATTTTCAAAAACACAATTTTGACTTGTTTTTTATTTTTATGAATCTATTTGAAATTTTAGTCGCTCCCACTACTTTTTGATTTGTTCATTTTTTACTATCGTGATAGAATAATCCAAAACGCTCTCATCAGTAAAAATCTATTCTCAAATACTCTTGTTGATATATTATTTTCATTTAGAATTATTTTTAAATTGCGAAAATGAAAGTGAGTTGAGGTGGTTCACAACGCACCCTCACTTCAATCATTTTTTCCACATGTACTTCAATCATAAATCTATGGGTATGTGGATGCTCTTTCTACGCATGGTGTCATCAAGAAAGGAGAAAGAATGCTGGTTTATAGTGAATGGAGTTCCAATACGGTATTCTCTAAGAGAGTTTGGTCTTATTTCGGGTTTGAAATGTCGTCGCTACCCAGATAAGTTCATGCACGGATGCTTAGGTGGGGACAGTGATAGTTTGTTACGAAGCATTTCGGAAAAAATAAGAAGAAAGTGACAGTGAAGGATGTGGAAGAAAAGCTTGAGTCAATGAGAGGGGTAGCTGGTAAAGGTAGGCTGAATATTGTTGTGCTTTACTTCTTAGCAATTGTGCTTGTTGGGAGGGAGAAGACAGGAGACGCCGCCCCTGGTGTAGAGCCATTTTTTCTTAAAGCGGCTAGTGATCTTGGGTTGTGTGAAACATTTCCTTGGTGATATTAAGGATATTTATAGTGTTCTGCCTACTTCTACTGATGAGGATGAAATGGTGGCTTGCATTATGGATGATGTAAATTTGGAGGAAGATGCTGCTGACATAGTTATTGATGGTTGGGAAAGGATTCTAGTAGAAGATAAAAGGGATATATTCTTCGAGGATATGTACAAGCAAGATGTGGATAGCCGAAAAACGATGGGGAAAGATGCAGTAGAGAATATGTTGTCCGAGATGAAGGGAGAGTAGAGAACATCGCATCGACTTCTAAGAATAAGATGGAAACATTGGTGGGATTTCTTATCGATTTGAAGAGAACTGTAGAAAATGGGTTCAAGGAGATGAACGAGAAGTTAAGTGACCATGACAAAAGAATCACAAAAATTGGAAAGCTGCAGAAGAATGAAGAAGCTGGGAAGAAGAAACAGGATGAAGAAAGAGAAGAGGAGAACCCTCTAGGGAACCAAGAAGAGGAGAACGAAGAAGAGGAGAACAAAGACGAGGAGAACCAAAAAAAGGAGAAAGAAGAAGAGGAGAACCAAATGAACTAGCATTAACACCATAATTCACACCAAATGAACTATTTCCACTTTTTTCTACTACCTCCACATGCAAAGCATTTCTACATAATCTTTTATCAACAACCGATATATAACCAAAAAGGTCATCATCATCAACAATATCTATGGAAAGACCGTCATTCACTAATACTGGAATGTAACTCAATTTCAGGTTTGTCATACTTTGATCTACCCCAATTTTCCTGCATATCCTTTCCACTAACAACTTATACTCTATGTCTTCATTACACCTAAACGTTATCGCATACATACGAGGATATTTTGAGTTCTATCAGAAAACATCACCGGTATATACTCCAATACTCAAATTTATTACTGTCGTTGTCGACCGGTTGCTCAATGTCCCCTAAACAACAAAGCATCAAACCTCATTACCACATTTGAACTACATCTCTAGCTAATACGATTACACAAAACCAATGGTCCTAATCGACCCAAAACCAAGCTCATTACCACATTTAAACTACATCTCTAGCTTCAATCTTGGACACTAACCTGAGTTTCCCTGAATCGCTTCAATGGTGGTGTGAGCAATAATCCAAAATTCGCTGAATCGATTCATCGGAAAGCTCATCGGAAAACTTGCATCGGAAAGACGATGGAGAGCTTGCGTTGGAAGGTGCCGAATTGAGGAGCTCTGCGATTTGAGCTCAATTTGTTTTAAATTAAATTTTCCAAAAATACACCAAATAAAAGAGTATATACAGTCAGAATATGGGCGTAATATTAGGAGAATACTTGGCGTAATACTATGAGGGGCCCCACAAAAAAAAGAATATGGATGAATAAAAGAGAATATAAAGGAATAAAATTTCATCGACCATAGTATTTGAGATTATTGACCATAGTATTTGAGATTATTTCTCTTTCCTCTTCACATTTCATAGTCCAGTACAAAGATTATGGAAGAGCATAAGAAAGAATAAAAGCATGAGTTTGAGTTAGGCCCATAAAAAGTGATTGGGCCTTTAAAATGGAATAAATCCGGCCCATTAAAAAGATTGATCCCCGCGCATAGCTTTTTGGAGGATGCCGCTTCTTTTGTTGATGAGTCTCTAACCTTTCTTTGAATCTTGACTTTCCCCTTCCGCGAAATTCGAAGTCGAACCCAACAAATGTCCAATCTCGTCTTCTTCTCCAATTGAATGCAACCAGAGTCACTCACTCTAGGGTTTTCAATTTCTCATTCCGATCCAGTAATTTATTCTCCGATTTTGCCCTATTGTAATTCGGGGAAAATGAAGCGCGATTTCGACGAAATCTCCGAGGAAGAGTGGTCACAGCACTCGTTTAACGCTTCTCGTGTTCTTAAACGGCCACGTACACCGAAGAGGACTCGTCCGACGAATCCTTCTCCTCCGATTGAGTCTTTTGCGTTTCGGCGACCGTCGTCGATTAGGGGTAGAGATGAGAGTAATAGCAGCGATGGTGATTGTGTTGAGGTTGAGGATTTAGGAGATTCGGATTCGGAGGTTAAGATTGTCAACGGTGAGGATTTGTTGTTGGAAGATGAGGAGGAGGAGGAGGAGGAGGAGGAAGAGGAAGAGTCAAAAGTTGTGGTGAGAGGTGCACGAGTTGGTAGGAGATTTGTGATTGAAGATGAAGAAGGAAGTGATGATGAGTTTGATGATGAGGTTAGTTATAGTGAAGACGAAGGTAGAGGAAGGAGGAGAGGGGAAGAAGATGAAGATGTGGTTGGTAAGGCATTGCAAAAGTGTGCTAAAATCTCAGCGGATCTTCGTAAGGAGCTTTATGGTAGCTCTTCTGGTGCTACTACTTGTGATAGGTACTCTGAAGTGGAAACTTCTACAGTCAGAATTGTTACACAGGTAATCTCACTGGGTGTGTTAGTATTTCTGTTAACTGGGTTTTGAAGGTTTCTGATATTGTCTACTCATGAATGCAACTTTGCTGGATTTTTAGGTCTGCATGACTAAGCTAGAAAGTGGTTGCTTTTAGATAATGTAGAATGTGTTCCTTAGCCAATTGGAAAATGTGTTTTTTTCGGTTTTGATTAGATAGGATATATTGGGGAATCAATGATTAGTTAGTTTATTGTCTTGCTAACTCATCTCATTTACGTTTTGGGTTGATTCTGTGATGATCACAGACTGATATTGATGAAGCCTGTAAAGCAGAAGATTCTGATTTTCAGCCTATACTCAAGCCGTACCAGTTAGTTGGTGTTAACTTTCTTCTTCTGTTGTATAAGAAGGGAATTGAAGGAGGTAAAACTTATTTATTATGTTGCATATGTAAGAGCTTTCTAGCGTATATATTATTCGTAACTGACATTTCTGTTCCTTGTAGCCATTCTAGCCGATGAGATGGGTCTTGGAAAGACTATTCAGGTGCATTGTGCTCTGTTTGTACTTGCACAAGTGGTCTTTGTTTCTTTATCTTATCGAACTTATGTTTCTCTCATTAACAGGCAATCACATATTTAACCCTCCTAAGTCATTTAAACAACGACCCTGGTCCTCATTTGGTTGTATGCCCTGCCTCTGTCTTGGAAAACTGGGAGAGAGAACTCAGAAAGTGGTGTCCTTCATTTACTGTACTTCAGTATCACGGAGCTGCGAGAGCAGCCTACTCAAGAGAATTGAATTCTTTGTCAAAAGCTGGGAAGCCTCCGCCATTCAATGTGCTTCTTGTGTGTTACTCTCTGTTTGAACGGCATAGGTGCAACTTTGAAGTACTCTTGAGTAGTTATTTGCTTTTTAGCTTATTCCAGTTACTCACAGATATTCCCATTTTACAGTGAACAACAGAAAGATGACCGAAAAGTACTGAAACGGTGGCGCTGGAGTTGTGTTTTGATGGATGAAGCTCATGCGCTAAAAGATAAGAACAGTTATAGGTGGAAAAACTTGATGTCTGTAGCCAGAAATGCAAACCAGCGTCTGATGCTTACAGGGACGCCTCTACAAAATGATTTGCATGTACGATTGGTTTCTTACATCTGTTAATCCTCTGGTTGAAGATCTAGTTACCTTCATATTGAAGATATATCTATTTGTTCTCATGCAATCAGCATGTAAACCTTCAAATGTAACTTTTTGTACTTACTTTTTCATATGTTAAATCTTTTCAGGAACTATGGTCGCTGCTAGAATTCATGTTGCCTGATATATTTACAACAGAGAATGTCGACTTGAAGAAGCTGTTGAATGCAGAAGACACTGAGTTGATTACTCGAATGAAATCTATTCTAGGTCCATTCATCTTGAGGCGTTTGAAATCCGATGTCATGCAGCAACTTGTTCCGAAGATACAGCGGGTATGGATGTATCTATGCATGTTTAGTTACATGACATTTAATCTTCAAGCTGCAATCTCATCAGATTCTCATCAATCCAATGCAGGTTGAGTATGTAACTATGGAACAAAAGCAAGAAGATACATACAAAGAAGCCATAGAGGATTATCGTGCTGCTTCCCAAGGACGGCTTTTGAAGCTTTCATCGAAATCCTTGAATTCTTTAGCCAAGGCACTTCCAAAGCGTCAAATTTCAAACTATTTTACTCAATTCCGGAAGGTAGTATATTCTTAGCTGTAAATACAATCCCCAAAATGTCTTTAATTTGTGCAAATCAGTTTTTTTACTCATGTGTTACTAAATTTTGGTGGTTCAGATTGCAAATCATCCATTGTTAATTAGGCGAATATACAGCGATGAGGATGTCATTCGCATCGCCAGGAAGTTACACCCAATTGGTGCATTTGGATTTGAATGTTCCTTGGAAAGAGTCATCGAGGAACTTAAGAGTTACAATGATTTCCGTATTCACCAGGTAAATTTCTCTCTTTCCATGAACAATATGGAAACCAAACATGTTATACAAATTAACAAGATAACTTGTTTTCTTCTATAGCTTTTGTTCCAATTTGGAGTTAATGATACCAGAGGAACTCTCTCAGACAAACATGTTATGCTCTCTGCAAAATGTCGGGTAAGCATATTTCTTCTCCTTTTCATGTCTTCTTAATCAAATAATTAAACCGGTGAGCAATCTAACTGTCTCTTTATGTACCAGACATTAGCTGAGCTCCTCCCTTCAATGAAGAGATCCGGCAATCGTGTTCTAATATTTAGTCAATGGACATCGATGCTCGATATCTTAGAATGGACACTTGATGTCATCGGCGTTACATACCGAAGACTTGACGGCAGGTAAAAAACGAAAAAAGGAGGTAATTTTCACCATCTTAACGACTCTGCAAAAGCAGCTAACAGTTACTTACCTTTTTTTTACAGTACTCAAGTCACAGATAGACAAACCATCGTCGACACATTCAACAACGACAAGTCGATATTCGCTTGTCTGCTGTCAACACGAGCAGGTGGACAAGGTCTGAATTTAACCGGAGCAGATACGGTTATCATTCACGATATGGATTTTAATCCACAGATTGATCGACAAGCTGAAGATCGATGCCATCGTATCGGTCAAACAAAGCCAGTCACTATCTTCAGGTTTGGTTTATATGTCCACCATCTATTTTTCACCGGTCTCTCTAGTGGTAACTCTTGGCAATATTATTACAGATTGGTGACGAAATCGACGGTTGATGAGAACATCTATGAGATTGCAAAGCGGAAACTTGTTCTTGATGCGGCGGTTCTAGAGTCCGGAGTTCACGTAGATGACGACGGAGACACGCCTGAGAAAACCATGGGAGAGATTCTCGCTTCTCTTCTCATGGGATAACATTATTTTTCTCTCTTTTTTTGTTTTGTTTGTTTTGAGGTAAAAAAAGCCAAGAAACAAAATTTAAATGTGTTTATTGGAAACATCTGCAACACTTAGCTCTTCTAGACTAAGTTTAATATCTCATAAAATAGTTATTATTTTTCTTGCATATGTAAATTGAAAACGAAAACTTTCTTCTTCACACCAATAGACTGCAAGATGCAAAACCCTTTAGGTTTATAAAAAAATGATTTTCAAATTGGATATACGAGCTTTAATTACACATGAATTGTAAATTATTCGAATTTTAGACGTCAGTTTGTCTATATATATCAGAAAATGATTTGAAAGAAATAAAACTGAAAAGTTTATTCTCTACAATAAAATTAAAAAAAGTTTATTCTCTAGTTAACAAAAGCCTCTCTTTTTTTTTTTTTTGGTTTTTTGTCGACAAAAGCAACCACTACTACACACAAAAATAATAAATTTCTTTCTTTAATTCTATAGCTATTGCATTTCTATTAATTTGGAATATGTAATTCCAAATTAGCGTTTCATATAAATTATTTATCTTATACATAAATTGTAATTTTACCTTTATACCATCTGTAACGTTTTCATTTCGGTACGATAAAAGATCCATCTATTACGACTCCACTTGGTTTAACTTTTTCATTGTGGACTCCACATTAACTTAATTATTTACATTAACTCCAAAATTTGTTTTATTGATTTCGAGAGTGACTTGTCGAAACGGCAGGATCTCTCTGCGGGTAGGACCAAAATTTACATTTACTACAGTGTCGGTAAAGCAAATAAATCGATAAAAATTTACAAAACAAATAAAATGTGAAAAAGCAGGAATAATATAAAGTTTCACAAAGGAATATTAAAATCTGATTATGTAACAAAAAGATATACTACCTTCTATTTAAATTTATTTAAAAATATCAACTAAAAAAAACTCAATTATCTAATATACTAATCAATAATCTTTTTTTTTTTTTTTGGCGAATCATAATCAATAATAATCTTGATCGTGCTTATATATAGAATGCCATCTTCCTCATTAGTTTCATACACACTTAAAACTTGGTACAAACAACATAAACCCACACAAACACACACACATACATACAAGGTTCCCAAAAATAAGCCCTAATTGATTTTCCGACACCAAATTCTCCATATCTTCAAGCAAAACCAAAAAATGTGATCAAGCTGGTAACTCAAATTGGGGTATAACTCGGCGGCGGCCGGTTCCCTGCAGCGGCGAATACGAGGCCACCACACCGGGCAGTTTCTTCATCAAGCCGTGAGCTTCGATCTCTTTCCGAATTTTTATTCTCCTCTCTAAAAATGAAGTTGTTCTTTACTGATAACTTAATATCTAACTTTGCACATATGCATGCAAATATAAAAACAGTTACATACATATTATATTTACCCATGTCTCCTTTTTTTCTTCATGTGGTTATATAACAACATATGTTTACATTGTGGACAAAAAAAGAGAGAGAGTTATATTTATGGTTGGTTTCCTTTACTGATAATTAAAATTCTATACAGTTTTTGTTAATTTCTATCGATTCTTTTGTGAATGCTCATATAAAAACATATATACTTGTTTGTTGACAACTATTGTAGGTTGAAGATCATGAAATGAGAGGATGACCTTATTGTAGAACTTGGAAATGGCTAAATGTACGAGAGGAAGAAAAATGCAAGTCAACCAAAAATCTTGCAAATAATCATAGGAAGAATTAACTCATTAAGACATGGATAAATGACAAGTAAAACTTTAAAGCTTATTGGATGGATTATCAATTATAACGTCAATGCTTATGTCTTATTGCCAAAGTTCTTGGGATGAAGATATAAGCTTTTTCGTCAATAGTTGGGTCATCCATCCAATAAGGTTTGTCTTCGTCACTAGTCTATGTTTATAAATATAATGTGAAGTGATGATCTTAGCGAGAATTATGTAGTGCTATTATGTCATGAGAAACAAAATAAAACACAAATTCAGATTAAAAACTTGTAATATTTTTAAATAGTTGTTTTATGTCTTATTGCCAAAATTCTTTGGATGAAGGTATAAGCTTTTTCGTCAATAGTTAGGTCATTCATCCAATAAGGTTTGTCTTCGTCACTAGTCTATATTTATTATGTGAAATGATGATTTTAGCGAGAATTATATAGTGCTATTATGTCATGAGAAACAAAATAAAAACACAAATTAAGATTAAAAACTTGTAATCTTGTATTATGTTTGTAAGTTTGATTAAAAATGGGCATTATTACCTCTCTTATAATTTTAGAGTAAAAATGTGGAAAACTGAGTCCTACAATATCGAAGTAAATATTTTATTTTAATCAAACAATTTTTTTTTCAGTGCTAAACTTCCCACTACAAATAAATGGTGGAAACATTTACTCCATTTTACTCTACTTTTCGTTACTCTATTAGAGCATAACATTCAAGCCATAAAAACGGAATATGAGTAAAATTTGTATTAACAGTTACCGATTTTTTTTTTCTCTTTTTCATTTAATAAATTTAACAATTTAAACTTGAAATTTGATCCTCAAAAGTAAGATCAATCCGCTAACTTGGTCGAAGTATGTGAAGTGAGAAAAGGAAATCGTGTATAAACTATAAAGTCACACGATAAAGAATAAAGCAAACCAGCTTTTGTCTGCCACTTACCCAATAACAAAATAATACATTTTTTTTCTTTCATATGCATTTGATTATATCCACACAAAATTAATGTTAAATTTGGACCAAGTAATTCGAAAATAACATAAAAATATTACATTATTTTTTAATTTTCCAAATATATTATATATTAGTTAGTAATTGGTTTTCTGCTAAAGAGTATATATATATACCAATTTTACTTGTTGCGAAAAGAGAAAACGAATTTTTATGTTTTTTTTGTGGTCACAACGAATTTTTACGTTTATAACTTGTAATTTTTCAATTGAACAATAAATAATTACAAAATGACTTCACTTGGTTTTACCTTTCACGTGGCCACTATTATATTGTGGACTCCACACTATCTGACTAAAACTGTGAATGTATAGCGTGGTTAGTGGATCTTGGAGCACGGAACTGTATTTAATTACTATTCACATACAAATATCTTTTTTGTTTTTAACAAAAAGAAAAAATAATAAATAATAGAAAACAAATCCGTTCCAAAATTATAAAGTAACTTTATAGTACGGGATAATTATACCCAATAAAGTTTCTTATTTTTAATGATTTATATTCAATTTTTTTTTGTTAAAAAATTGTACATACTTATTTAATTGATTAACATAATTTTGTAAAAAAAAAAAAATTATTGATATTTAAAATATTAAAAAAATTAGTTGAAATTTGATAATTAATTTATTTCGTACTGCATATTACTTTTTAACCATTCAAATATTATCCCACATCATATTTAAACCATATCCCACCTCTTAAACCGCTTCTACCTGCACCATACTTGAATCGCACCATAGTTTTAAAACTACTGGCAGTGTCCAATAGGCTATACCATTTGAAGCCTAACTCAATTATTTTCTTATTTTTATAGTACTAAGTTTTTTAAGTTTTTCTTCTTAAAGAAAATTATTTTATTGATTTCGAGAATGACTTGTCGAAGCGGCAGGATCTCTCAGCGTGTGTCTTGTCACTTACATTAAAGACCCAAATTTACATTTATTACAGTGTCGGTAAAGCAAATAAATCGACAAAATTTACAATTTACAAAACAAAGAAAATGTGAAAAAAGCAGGAAAACAAAATAAAAAAACGACAAATCGTCGTCACACCACTGTGGCAAAAATCAAAAGTTAATGGAACAAAAGGATATACCTTTTCTTTAAAATTTATTTAAAAATATCTACTAAATACTAAAAAACTCAATTATCTCGATCGTTCTTAAACCTCTTTATAGTCCTTTATATAGTGCCATCTTCCTCATTACCTCTCAACACACTTAACACTTGTTACTAGCTACCAACTTTCTCTCTCAAATTTTCCTTTCTTTCTTCTCTAAAAATGAAGCTCTCTATGCGTTTGATCTCAACCGTTCTCCTCATGTTCATGATATTCGTCGCCACAGGTTCAGTACTCGTAACCTAATATCTAACTTTGCACATATGCATGCAAATACATAGTGCGAATAATTTTATAACCCTTGTGTCTTTTTCCAGTCATTTGTTTATAACAACATATATTTATATTTATGTGGTTCCTCTTTTAGCAAAGTTCTAATTTTTGAATGCTCATATATTAAATGTTTTGTTTTTAAAGGATTCTTCCTATCATAACTCACTCATACTTGGCTACTTAATTAGACAATTATTATGTGAATGATAAAAAAAAAAAACCAAACAGAAAAAACTAAAAGGACCATTCATGTGAATATGAAACTAAGACATGGTCTAAACCAAGTCCTTTTTGTGTTACTTATCGCTAGGGATGGGTCCAGTCACAGTTGAAGGACGTACGTGTGAGTCACAGAGCCATAGGTTCAGGGGTACATGCGTGAGCGGAACCAACTGCGCAAACGTGTGCCACAACGAAGGCTTTGGAGGAGGTAGATGCCGTGGATTCCGTCGTCGTTGCTACTGCACCAGACATTGCTGATCCATCAAGATCGATTCTCATAACTCAAATCTTCGATCCATTGTCTTGTGTGTTTTGCTTTTTTTATTGTCTTTAATCTTCCGCACAGTACCATGTTGTACCGTATTTGTGTGTGTGTTCTCGAATAAGTCTTTGGTTTGTGTGTTTCTTGTTTTAATGTAATGTTAAATCAACTAATGGAGACCGTCTACAAAGCTAATAACGTCTATAAGACGATTTTTATTAAGACTAAATATCTGAAAATAGTAGTAGATCGAGTCATAGATTTTGGACGACCGATTAAAATGAAGTATACAATAGTTATAAAAATGTTTATATATTATTATAATGTTGTCAGATCTTGGTACTATCAATTTAGACTGGTTATAATTAGATAATGCTTCGTTAAATATCCGCCAAGTAAATATATTACTGATTTTATTAATTAAGCAACGTAAAGTTAACAGATGGAGCGTTAGCTAGTAGCTACTACACGTGTCTTTGGTGTATACTTGAACTCTACACATGTATACTTGTTTGTCTTGTAGTAATGGTATTAATAATACATATTATTATGTAATGTGATTTAAAATCTATTAAATAACAAACAAGATATTTTATACAAGAAAATTTCATCATTTTGGTGATAAGTTAAAGGAAAATTGCAATTCAATGTAAAACAAAAAAACACATGAGCACACAAACAAGTTCACATAATTGGTCAATGTGTTTGACAAAAAAAAATAAAAATTGGTCAATGTGTCTACTGAAATTTCATAGAGATAAGGGAAACACACAAATGAAAAATTCGATAACAAATTTCTCAACAACTTATAGCAAAATTTGTAAGAATACGTTACACGTCTAGCTTATAGGATTTAACCGACCTTAAGAAATTTTTTTAGTATTTCTCAAAAAACAAAGGGATAAATTTTTAGTTCGATACCAACATTTTTCTACAAAGCTCATAATTTCTTTTTTGACATTACACGACACATAAATTTCTACAAAACTTTAGAGGATGCACCCTAAAACTTTAACCCGAAAGTTCACTAACTCTCAAAAGCATAAATTTCTACACAACTTTTCAATGTCTAAAACATTGTAGAATCTCTTCTTTTATAATGCAAAACTCGAGATACTTTCCAATTCATAACATGGAGATTTTTTTTTTCTTCAAGCATGTTCAGATATTCTTCTTTCTTTTATATATGATTCCTGTTTTACATGGAGAGTTTTCTGCTAAAAACAGAAAATTTTACCAAGAATTATTAGTTTAACTGGTAAAATATTTTAGATAAATTTTTAAAGTCATTGGTTGATATTTGAAAAAGACCATATAAATGTTTTGTTCCCGACATGAACGGACCTAAATTGAAAACTTAGTATTCAAAAAAAAAAAACAAAATAGTAGAGAAATTCGGAATCTGGGAGGTTGTCGTTTTATTTACATAAAGATCATTTGATGTTGAATTTTCCTCTATCAGTTTCTGATGCTCTTCGAAAATTGCTCCGGCTCAACTCCGTTCCGGTTCATGGAGCTCCTTGCTTCAACATCTACGTCTTAAAACATCCACTAAAAATTTTCTAAACAATTTTAAATATAAGGTAAAATTATCTTGGAGTTTGTGGAATATTGGACTACTGTTTTAACTAAATAAATTGGAAGTAGATATTTTGAAACTAGAAGATTTAGCGAAGAAATTGGGAAGAAACTAAGGTAAATTGTAGGTTTTAATTTAATTAATTTGATTGTTTAATTGATTGGTAAGCCTTTAATTACGACTGCTCCTCTCGGCAAAGGTTTAATTGGTTCACGTTTTGTTTCTAATTTTTGTAAGGCCTTAAACTAAGGAAAAACTTTTACCAACAAAAAGATTCACCACCTTTATATAGTGGCATATTCTTATGTTTGTTCATCTTCTTAATTTCCATTAGAACATTTTGTATCTTCAATCTCTCTGAAAATGAAGCTTTCTCTACGTTTGGTTTCGACTTTTCTCGTCTCGATCATGCTTCTCCTTGCCACAGGTTCAAATAATTACTCTTCTCAAAATAATAGTATCTAAATTTTCATATACATATATATTCACACATACACATTTGAACATATAACATATGGAATCATATACATAATGCATGCATCTATGCCATATTTCTTGTTATTCGTCATTTATATAGTCAGCAAAAAAACAAAATATGATTTTTCCTTCACGAATTAAAAGAAAAAAAATTGCGAATTTTTGTGTCTGATATTATATAATTCAAAATTCGAAATTACACAAAACCAACATATGATAAATTATTCATGGTAATGAATCGTCAGAATACACAAATTCTATAACTATAAAAATAAAATAGAGAAACTATAATCCAATCCAACGAAAAACATCGTTGGAAAAATAAAAAATCTTTAAACCCACTAAATTAATGCAAATTTTATTTTTTCAAAAGAAGAGTTTTTGTTTGTTTTATTTTATCGTAAAAAATGCTCTTAACAACATTATATTTTTTGTATAGTTTTTCGATTTTTAAAACAAGACCTCATTTACATTTTATATATCGAGTAGTGAAAGTGATCCACTCATACATGTATGCATGTCTTGTAATTCCACGCTTTGGTTATAATAACAACATATATATAATATAAACGTATGGTTCTTAATCTAATGGCTATGCTTAATTATATTATGTGGTTGGTTTTGTGAAATAGGAATGGGTCCAGTTGAGGCAAGAACGTGTGAGTCACCGAGTGGCAAGTTCAGTGGAATGTGTCTGAACTCAGCCAGTTGTGCCAAAGTTTGCCCCACCGAAGGTTTTTCAGGCGGTCGATGCAGTAGTCTCCGTTGCTACTGCTCAAAAGCCTGCTAAATAATATTTATCCTAATTAACGACCAACTAAAATTTATATAATATTGGTTCTTTTTTGTAATTAAGAATTTCTAAGTCTTTATGTATTAAAACAAAAATTCTGCTTATTATGGTATGTATCGTGTATATATAGAAGTCCGCCAATTCCGATGTTAATGAAGAAGTCACAAGTATAACTCGTTAGTGTTATGAATAAGAAAAAGACATTGAGAGAGAAAAAGGAGAAAATTGTGTTGTTTTATTCCATCAATAATAGAGAGTATATATAGGATTACAAATACTTTGGGAATAAGTAGAACTTAGAGAACAAGTATGTCTAGAACATTCTAGATAATGAGCCTATAATGGACATCCACCTATTGAGTTTATAACATTCCCCCTTGGATGTCATTATAGTAAAAATAATCATAATGCGCATAAGATGTTGCCTCATTAAAAACCTTACCAGGAAAACCTAATTGGGACAAAACCATGATTAAGGAAAAAAGAGTGCAACGCGCTATTTCTCCCCCTGATGAGTGCATAACTTGATATCTTTGTGACGACGTACCCCAATTTTGAACTTGCATCTTGAAAGTACTAACTGGAAGTGTCTTGGAAAATAAGTCCGCCAAAGCTTCACTTGAACGAATCTGTAGAACATGTACATCGCCTTTCTTCTGCAACTCATGGGTCTTTTAGATGATTTATCTTAATCATTCTCTTTGTTTCTCTAGATATCATCAATGTATGATATACATTTGAGAGATTGATAGACTTTCATATATCATTACAATGATAATATTTCTCTTTTAAGTGTTTATCATTTACGTGTTCTTTGATGTCTCGTTAAAAACCTTTTCACAGAAAAAGCCTATGGGATAAAAACTATGATAAAGAAAAAACGTACATCCACGCTCATTATTATATATCTCCCCCTCGGAAACATCTTCTTCGAGAGATGAATTCCGATCTTTCAAAGTGACTATAAATATAGTCTTTAAACTCATATAATATGATATCTCAGATGATTGAACTTCTGGTCCATACCATCTTTTCCTTTATCATACAAAATTTCATTGCATTTTATGTATGGTACTTCAAGACCAAACATATATGAGCATTTTCTGTAAAATTTTCAAAGGATTTATTGAGATAACATCTTTTGCGCTAGATGTTCAACTTGGAATATCTGAAGATAAATTTATCTTTCTAAGGTATATTCTCAAATCTTTTCTTCAGATATTAATCTCTTAAGGAGTTATAGTGGTGTTCAAATCATCACATACATTGCTATTGTAGCAAATCATTTACGAAATCTCCTTACATTGAATTTTTTTGGGATTTTCATAAATATCATTATCCAGTGAACTTTTATCATCGTAGTACTTTTAATAACTCTGCTGGAGTTTCGATGATCTTCAATTAAGAATCACTTTATCAAAATCTTTTGATAAATACATGATTATACCCCATGTTACATATTTTCTATTCATTCGATTGAGTAGAGTTCCGGGGACATAATTATGATACCATTACTCCTTCGGGGATCATATCTTTCACAGCCTTTAGGGATTGCAATCATATGTAATTATCCAGTGTTTAATAGCATATTGCCAGACTTATAAATATTGCATCCACCACAAGAGAACATACCCTTTCATAAAATATTTCTTGTCTTTGTGAAAATTTCACTATTGTTTCACACAAAGACTCATTTATCTTCCACTGGTTTTACACTTCATGTGCATAGACTACTGGTCTAATTCTCTGCAAGAGATTATACGTCTATTTTCTTCCATTCCATTTGGCCAATCATTACTTTGTGTACACTTTTCAATAGACTTTTCTTATGATCCTCTTTTTCATAATATCAACTACTTACTGCATGCAAAATATTACGACGTCAATTTGCTTTTCGGTTCCATTCTATTTCAAACATGACATAGCTAGCTAGCTTTCTTCATTGTCAAGTACTTGAATATTTTCATTCGTCATGTTTGTGTGTCTTCTAGAGATCATTCAAAATCTTTCTTTCCTCAATCTGGTCATTCTAATTATCTGCTCCTTTTCTTTTACGAGGATTCTTATATTCGAAACCAAATAGGTCTATCACGCTTCATGCGATCTTTAGACTCACTAGCAGTCTGATATTGTCCTTTTGGGACATTAATTCTAATTGGAGCATATATAGCTGGTATAGGTGATTTCATCACTCTATTTGGATCAGTAAACGTGTCTGGCAATCAATACGCTAAACTTGGAATTATCTTTTGGACTTCTAATTCTCATCTTTTAGTCCGAGGATCATTGATAATTCATAGATACTTATATCTTTTTCAGCTATTTTATTTTCTCCCCCAAATGTTGAAAAAACTGACTCATTAAAATAAGTCTTCAAATGGAGCCTTAAATAAATCACTCTTGGATGGCTCTAGATACTAAGTATTATTCATATCCAACATATATTTTTATCCTCCTTTGAGGTCCTATCTTAGAGCGCTGTGGTGGAGCACTTTTCATACTTAAAGATTTTCATATTGGAACTATTTGGTTTCTGACCCTAAACCAATAATGATGGGGGGATCTATCAGTTATTTATTGGCTTGATGCGAGTCATTGGTACTAAACCATTTTTGTGTATGAACATGAACTTCGGGATGTTCAACACTTATTCCAATGGACATAGAATAATCATCAAAGACTTGAGATGTGAATTTACCAACATTATCAAATAACCTTGCAAGCTTCAGGTTGCAGTTTGATGACAAGGATAAATGTGAATATCTAGTCGATGCATCCATCGACTTTATGCGTCAATCGAGTCAATGCATCCACTGAATCGATGCTCTATTATAACCATAAGGAAGAAAAATTTCACATGGTGGGTGATCAGCCCATAACCATTTCCTTGTATATATTTCACATTACCGTTAGATTCCAAAATATTTTTATCTGGTGAAAACCACATTATCATAATGCTTTCTTAGCAAGCAACCTATGATAAATCATTAAGAAGAAACTTCTAGTTCTTCATGGAATGTCTACATAAATTTTTTTTTTCCGTATCATCATTAAACCATGATGACCAATCCGGTTAAGCCAAATATATAATCTTAGTAAACTTCTTGTTTACGTTACATTCGTAGTAAACTTCTGGTTTACTTTCCTTCACTAATCACTTACTCCCTTCAGGGATATCATAATTAAAATTGCTTTCTGAAAAATCCAAAGCTAGTGATAGGAGCTATCGGAGAGTGGATGAAGACTAAGGAGATCACTTTAGTGCCACTTCCTTGGCATATTTTATTTGTCTGGTCTTTTTCTTTGTTATAAAAGATATTATATTCACTTCAGGGAATTAAACAAAACTAGGGAGACATGAGTGATCTCTCATTAATAGCTCATTATTTTTTAAGCTTTAAGGAGACATGATAATTCCGAAATACTTTTTGAAATTATTGTTCACGACTTTGTGTCGACAATGCAACAAAATGACTGCTTTACGATTTATTGCATTAGAGATATTCTCTCAACATAACTAAGTTAAATTCACTTACAGACTTCAAGTCTTGTAGTCTTAAATATCACATTCTGGTGATCACACTTTTTCTTTGAGAATTGTTCGAAGAATTTAGTGAACATAATTTTCTGGATATGTCACTTATTGTATATGTGAGATTCTCTAATTCTCCCCCTCGAGATGGTGAAACTTTAGGTTCATCAATCTCGAATTGCCACTCTAAAATCAACAACATCCATTAATACTTAACTTTTGAGATTTGGGAGAGTATAACACATCAATGATTTTTTTAAATTGCGTTCTCATAGGCAAATTTTATATCTGCTCTTCATGAACTTTCACTCAGCTTTACACTTTTTAATATTGTATTCACACTAGATTCTTTCATCTAGAGAAATCTCTCTTATCTATTACCATTTTTATCCTGTAGGAAATACTATCTTTGTGCTCTTCTGGAGCATTAATATACATATATTCTTCTTAAGCATTTAATATGTTTCTTGTACTATCTTGTATAGTACCATCTTTATTTTTTTCACTTCTGGTGAAAATATGAGTTCTTGATAGAAACTCTTTGATCTCAATATTGACCATTCAGGACAATCTTTATAGCCAATTCTTTGGCTTAGTGCTATTAGTGTGATCTTATGTATAAGACGTCACATTCACTTCAGAGAATGAACCATAATCAAATTGTTACTATTTTCTTTTCACACTTCTGGTGAGAATTTAATTTCTACCAAGAAATATCTTGGTCTTGACCACTCGAGACAACTTTATAGCCACTTCTTTGGCTTAGTGTTATTAGTGTGATCCTCTCTTTTATCATATAAGATGTCACATTCATTTCAGGGAATGGACCATGAGATGTGATTCATGAATTTTGTTGTAAGAACCCAAAAAAATCTATCAATATATCATATAATCACCTCATCACAATTAAAATTTATTATAATAAGTCTCATTATAACATGCTAAAGCAATATGATCAATAAACTAGAATTTGCTAAGTCATGTTTCGTATAATAAATCAAGCGATTAATGAAGCTATATATAACAACAAAGCAACGATCGAACAATGGGTATATTAAAGCATTATCGTTTCTTTTTTATATATATGTATGAATTATTCATCTCACGTTATAACATGGTGCGATAAGTAAAAGAAAGAACCATAACTGACGATTAAAGCAGTAAGATGATTTATCAAACTAATTTGGAACAAACGATTGATTCAACCAAAAAATCAGATTATAAATTAAGCATGTCAACAGTTTGCAACTCAAAGCAGCAAGGTTCAAAATTAAATAATCAGGTGCCGGTTTCTTATAAAACATGGATTCATTATGATGCAACAAATAATGGTATTTATTAAAAACTATTTTAACGAATCTTAGTTTAGATGCACAACATACTTATATTGTTAATATAATTCAGTAAGCTATGTACATATGTATATACATAATCAAGTTAATCAATATACTAAAAAATCTTCGTGTGCACAAACTAACAAAATAATCAATTTCTTTCCATTTATTAAATTCGTTTTCCTTATTTTAATGAATCTTTAATTAGAAGATTTATTGACTTACTTGAATAAGTATCCAAAGATAGTATCGGAGAGAATTCGACGATAACTGAGAGAATTCGGCCAAATAATTCCAGAAACTTTTCACCGAATTGTTCATCATTGCTACACTGGTTTATACTCCACGTAGAACCTCGTTACATGAAAAAAATAGCAATTGATAATTAATCAAACATGGCTATATCAAACGCCCTATCTTTTATATTAAAGTATTAAAGTGTAAGTCAATCATAACTCAAATCAAACAATAGAGCATGTGACGGATAGTCAAAGTAATAAGACAATTGTAGTTATGCTCGTAAAACAATAAGCAGTAGAATTACGGAGAGTAAGTAATTACAATTATTTGTTTATCAATTATATGTGTCGATCTATATTTATTACGGAGCCATGATGAGAATCAATAAGATTATGACAAAACAATTCAAAACAATACGATAAAGGTGGCACACATATCAAACAAAGATCTCTATCAATTTCCTTATAACGATTCTTAAGACATCTCAATGACCATAGAAATAATAAAGTAATCAGATTGTTAATTTGACTTATCTCGATGTATTTTAAGACACGGAAACGGAGACATCTCGTCGGCTAAGATTTAGGCAGAAATCTCAATTGATTAACCATAACGGAGAAAACCGGAGACACTTGGAGACACTTGTTTTTGGATCAAAACAAAGATGAAACAGAAAAATCGATGGCTAGGGTTTACCCAGTGGCTAGAACTATTCGTGCTGATAGCGTGTTATGAATCAGAGAAAGAGAGAAGAAATTGTGTTGTCTTATTCCATCAATAATAGAGAGTATATATAGGATTACAAATACTTGGGGAATAAGTAGAACTTGGAGAACAAGTAAGTCTAGAACATTCTAGAATATGGACCTATAATAGACATCCACCTAATGGGTTTATAACAGTTAGTATATTTTTGTTCTTTTTTAATTATGTTTATCTTTATGATAAATATTCCTATTCTTTTTTATAACAATTTAGTTTTACTGTAGCTACAGTATAATTAGATAAATAGTAAGGGTTAAAAAAGATTTTTACGATTAGAGTTGTGAAAGTGTACTTGTTTTACGAAGTATGTATAAGTAAGTGTTAATACTTTAAGATAAAAGGGTCTGTATGTGTAGTTATTATTCTTATAGAAGCAAACCATTTCCAATGAGCTCTTGACGATGAAAGAAACCCAAGAATCCGAAATGAAAATCCTTCAAAGAATCGTCTATTTCATTACTTACAATTTAATCTCTTTAGATAAGGATGGTTGGGAAGAGCTCAGTGATTGTATCCTCTATTTTGCTGAAACCGAACCTGTTAAAGCTTTTCATGTCTTTGTCGAATTGCCTCAAGTTCCTAAGAGTTTCATTGAGAGGTTTATGCAGAAAATCAATTATTGAACAAGCAGAGAAAGTGTTGCTTAGTCCTGAGAATGTTGAAGATTGGAGTTTAGGTTTAGACACTCTTGTGAAAATGGGTATTCAGATCATGGATTCAAAAATAAATGTAGATTTGAATGTTGATTTGATGAAGAATCTTTTCTCAGTTCTTGTGAAATTAGTGAATGGGTTAGTGAATGAAGGTATAACACCTGTGAACCAAAAAATAGAATTTTGGTGGGTGTGTCGATCGACACAGAGGTGTATGTCGATCGACACGGGTTGAAATTAGACCGACAGGTTCGATTTAATTGGCCGGTTTGATGGGCCGGTTTAGGGAAACCCTAGGGTTCGATATAAAATGCAGAATCAGAAGTTCTGGCCGTTTTTGTTCTGGAGAATCAGATTTTTCAGAGAGATTTGGGAGAAGTTCTGAAATCAGAGAATTTGAGGTTTTTGAGAGATTCCTGGAGAAGGATTGGATCGTTGGAGGCCTGTTCTTGGGATTTGAGGAACGTGTGAGGATCTTGAGTGAGATTTTCGGATCAGAGAAGGAAATCAGGGGCTGTTCGTGATCGTTCTTCGCGTTCTTCATCGGGTTCTTCGCGTTCTTTATCCTTTTCAATCCTAATCAAGGTGAGTGCGTGACCGTAGGCTCGTATAAGTATAGGGGGCCAATGGAATACGATTGCTTGGTGGTTTCGTGTGTTTGTGTGTGGATTTGTGCAGGAGACTCGACAGATCGCATCAGATTCGAGTCGTGTGTGGATTGACTCGATTCTGGGTTCTGCGACGTCGTGTCGATCGACACCGAGGTGGTGTGTCGATCGACACGGGGCCTGTGTTCTTCGACACCTAGTGGTTGTGTCGATCGACACAGTGGATCCTGTCGATCGACACGGGGTCACTGATCATCGACACCTAGTGGTTGTGTCGATCGACACAGTGAGTCCTGTCGATCGACACTGTGTATTCTGGACTGGTTTTGTTGCTTGGTCGTGTATGTTTGTTCTGTGATCATCCTGGTATTGTGTTGGTTGTTTATACTTGTATTTAATTAGCCTGTAGACGGGATGACCGCGTCGCTGAGTATTTGTGATAATACTCACGCAACTCTTTTTGCCATGTGTTGCAGGTAAAGAGAAATTGTGATCGTGGAATCGTGGCGAGGAAGAAGAGATGATTTAGGGTCTCACTTGGATTGTTATTCTATGGAATTGTTAGGTTGTTAGTCATTAGATATTGTTTATTGATATTGGTTGATTGGTAGAACTGGTTTGCTATTTAATAAAGTATGGAGTTGTTAAACTGGAAATGTTGTTGATGTTTATTGTTCCGCGTTGCTTGGTTGTTGACCCATTGAGGATTATTATCTGTGATGATAATAATCTAGAGGGAAATTTTTTTAATTTTTGGGTCGGGTCGTTTCAGAAGGAATGGAACAATTTCTTATATAAGGGCTTGAGAATCTTGAGAAGTTTTTGTTAAGAGACAAGGATTTGTATGGTTATAGTGATCATCAATGCTTTTTGTGAGGAATTTCATGTATAATATTGGAGAACTCAGAGCAATGATCAAGGAAGTTGCGATGAAGATACATCTGTTCGTTAGTCCTAGCAACGACAATCCACAGGACGCGAAGCAGGATTTTGATCGTTTGCTTGAAATGGGAATGTTTGCGTCAGATGATAAAGAAAAGAGGTCTAAAGATATGGCCGAGTAAGATGCAAATCAGAATGAGAAATGTAGGCATCAATATGCTTCGAACTTGCGTTTGAACTCTTCAGCGTCGGTTTTAGCTTTTTTGAAATTAGATTGAGCTTCTTTTTAAGCTCTGTGGCTTGCAGCACCTTTTTTAGCAGTTGTTTTTTCAACTTTTCTTAACTTCAAGGAATATGCTTCGAACATACAAAAAGAGTTCAAACGCATCATTTGAATGAAGATGCTTTAAGTAATAAACTTAGTAAATATCAAGTTCAAAGGCGTTAAATGCCTTTTGATGATGTGATCGTCGACAATTTGCTAAGGAATATTACTTTTCTTTTAGAATGTGCCTACTTTTCCTGAAGCATCATTTAGATGCGTTTCTACATAAGTGATCAACCAATTGTTGTGCTGGTTGTCGAACAACGCTGGATTGTGCCCGATCAATCGCTGAGAGAGGTTTGTGCAGTTTCGGATATGCGATCAGTCCACTTTAAAAAAATATTCCCGTTGAACTAGAAGGACTCAGAGGCCGATCTGCATACCGATGGATAGCTCATTCTGTCTAGTTTCCAGATCAGGTTTCCGATCTTGATTCTGAAGTAATCTCCGTTCTCTGTATGCTTTTGAAGTCAGCGTGTCGTTCCTGTTTTCTGAAACCCTAATTCGGTTTAGGAGGGTTTTGGAGAAAGGATCGAGGTTTTGTTGGTTCGTGAGGAAGGGAAGATAGAGCAGAGGCTGTAGGTGTCAGAGAGGTCTCTTTTCATGGCTGTCCTTGTCTAGAATCAATCCAGAATCAAGGTGAGCGCGTGACCATGGCTTATCTGGGTAATCGGAGTATTCATGATGCGTTTGATTGTGAATTGGAATGGATTGATGAATGATTACTAGTTATTTGTTTATGCTATGCGTTGTTGAATGATCACTTTGTATTGTGTTATTTCTTTATGCATGTGTGTATAGCCAAGTAGATGAGATGACCGTCTCACTGAGTATTTGTGATAATACTCACGCATTTCTTTTAACCATGTGATGCAGGTAAAGAAAAGATGTGATCGTGGAATCAAGGCTGTGAAAAGGAGATGATCTAGAGTCTCTTTTATTTAATTTATGTGATTGTTTAGAACCGCTAGGTTGCTGGTTTTATAGAATTGAATTGTTAAATTGGTGATGGTTTGATGGTTTAATCGTTCGATTGGTTTGAGTTGATTTCCGCTAGTTGTGTTTGGTTGTTTGTTGAATTGCTAAGTGTTGAGAATTAATATTTATGGAAATACTAATTCGATGTAAAAAAAAAAGGTCGGGTTGTTTAAGAAATTCTATATGTCGTTCAAATAGCATTTGAAAAGATATATCATTTAAATTAACCAATCTAAATATTTTAACTAATACTATATACCATGGAAATCATTATAAATATTTATTAATTTTATAACATAAATTCACTAATACATATTTTACAAATTTAAACTCAACTAAATGTAATATTTTAGACTTACCATATCACCATTTTAAAAAAAATCTTATTTATTAACAGTTTTTTCATTATTATATTTATAACGATATTATCTATTTTATAGGTATATAGATAAGTATATTATACAAATATTTCTATTTGTAATCTATTATACATATTTAATCACATTTATAAAAATTTATACATTTTATTATTAGAAAACATATATTGTTTTTCATTTGTTATGTCTGATAAATTCATATAAATCCAAAATTTATCTAATTTATCATATTTTCTATAATTTACGCGAATAATGAAAATCAATTTATACTTATAAGATATTAAAATGACATTTGCGGATATTTTGATCAATTATACACATTTAACATATGATTGATCAAAATATTCAATTTTATTATATTTATGTACAATCCATATTATTTTTGTACGTTTATAGATATTATAAATCATATGTATTGTCATACACTCTTAAATATTAAAAAAAAAAAGTATATGTCAAAGTCAATTAATCAAATCTATTTCAAAATTTTATTCAATTTACCTATACATGATGAAGAAGTCAAGCATTCATGCTCAATCAAATTCAATTAAGAGTATCCAACCAATAAAAGGACTTTCTTAATTTTTCTTTTGTTCAAAGTAAATATCAAACACAATGAATCATATATGTTGGACCAATAAAACATAAACTATTGTCGCAAAAAAAAAACATAAACTATCAATTAAGGCCTATGCAACTGATAAAATTCAATTGGGTTTAACATTTAAATGAATGAAAAAGGAACAATGAAAAACTACTCGGGCCTTAAGAGTTAATTTAACTCATAAGCTTAAGTATGTTTTAATATTGTCCCACCTGGCTTAGATGATTATAAATCATATGATATATAATATTATTCTGTCTTAATACTTCTTAAAGTTAATACAAAAATATTAAATTAATATTTTTTTAGTTAATACGATAATACAATATTGAAAGTTGAGGTTCTAAAATTAAAAATTCTATTTCAAATTATTAAATATTATTTTAATTGATATTACATAAGGTTAAGACAAAAAAGAAAATCTTTTAGTTAATACAATATTATAATAATTAATAAAAATGCTAAGAACTGAGATTTTTAAAATTAAAAAAAATTAGATTTTGAGGTTTTTTTGTCAACATTTAGATCTTTTATTTCTATTAAGATTAAAATTATCAATGTTTCTGAATTTATTATTGTTGTTTTTATAAATAAATATAACTATTTAGTACAATTGAAAATATGTATTTGATATGTTTATAAATATTAATGAAATCTTAACATAATTGTTTGAAATTAGATAGCATTAAAATATTAATATTTTATTAATAAGATACATTATTATTTACCTAGTATTTAGTCATAAATCTATCAAATTAAAATATATTAAAAATATGAAGATTATATTTTTGAGATATCCATATATGAAGATGTTCTTATCTACATATGAACATCATGCTTATATATATTGTCATTCTCTTCTTCTCCATTAGCTTCTTACAAACAAAACTTATTTGTAGTACAATCTCTCTCTCACTAAAACATTAACAATCTCTCTCTCACTCTCTCCTAAAATGAAACTCTCTATGTGTTTGGTCTCAGTTGTTCTCATCTCTTTCATGCTTCTCGTTGCCACTGCCAGAGGTTCATTACTCATTCCACTATAGTTTCCAAATTTCATATACATCATGCACACTATTATATGTAATCATCTACCTTTTATTCGAAATAATAATCAACGACACAACACTTATTCCTCATTTTGTTTATAACAACATATAATATATGATTTCAATAATAATTTCTTGTATATACGATATAAGTATATATTACATATATCTATAAAACCATCTACTCTGAATAGTTCTATATATATAAGCACATGTCTTGTTACATTTGGTTATAATTAAGAACTTTTTTTCTTTCATATAACTAGCCAATTTTTGTTTTTCCTTCTCTAGAGATGGATGACAAGCCCTTGGATACCAAAACATGTAAGACATTGAGCGAGAGTTTCAAAGGGGTATGTTGGAGTTCAAACAACTGTGCCCTCGTCTGCAGCGAATTCGAGCATTTCCAAGGCGGTGAATGCGAAGGATTCCGTCGTCGATGTTTCTGCACCAAACCCTGTTGATGGGATTTTCATTATGATGATAGTATTTTCAAAATGCAATAATTATCTATCTATATCTACAATATTGTTATCTGGTCCTCGAGAATATATCATGAATAAGAGATACAATTTGTTAATTTGTGTTCTCTCTATTATTCCCCTATTTAAAATAATTAATATGGATCTTTATTGAGAATTCAGTTATATGGATATTTGGTTTGGCTTCCGATTATGCTTTGTGACAACAGAAAAAATTCGATTCTCCACCTTATGCATATACACATACAAAAAAAATAATCGGTTTCAAATATTTATATATTCTCCATCTAATTTGTGTGGAGTGTGGATAAAGAATCATAAAACCTCGTCGTGCGTAACAAATTTGAAACCAGGTAAGACATATAAAAACTACTATAATATATTTCTTTATGTAAAGTTTATTATAGTATGGCTTTGACGGGTTGTACTTGGTAGAAGAAAAGAAAAATGAAGAAAAAAAAAATCTTCCATGATTTCTTTGTTTTATACCAATCAAGTGAAAAAAATCAAAAAAAAAAATTTCTTTTTTTTTCGGTGGAAAAAGGTAAAAGTTTTCAACTGCCCAAAACAAGTAAGAAAATTTATTCCCTCACTTATTACTCATCCCAAAATAATAAATAATGTTTTAAAAAAACTTATACTTAGCTATAAACAGATGTATTGGTTAGTCATTACGATTTTTCAATAATTTTTAATTTAAAAAAAAAATTGAAATAATATATTTTATTCACTTATTATCAACTACTCTCAAATATTCTAATTAATATCATTCAAGTTAATTTTGATTTTTGTTTTTTTAATATATTTCTCAGTTATTCTAATTATCATTTTTTTTCCCTCTCAGTTACATTTTTCTCAATTTTTTCAATTCCTCTGATATTCACTAACTACACCCTACGTAATTGGTGTGATTTACTCTTGGTTTAATCTCTTGTATATATAGTTTGGTTAGCATATTATTTTAGAGTCTTGTATATAAGAACAAACTTATTGCGATGTACATCACGTTAAGAGTTATAGAGAGAAATAGAAAATCAATTTAATATTTTCGATTCTTCTTCATCACAAATTCTCTCAACTTCCATGAAGATTCTTATTTAGTAAAATTTATCAATATTATAGTATTTGTAAATCGTACCCATTTTAGTAGTTGGCCCTCAAGTCTTCATACACAACTACTCTAATTAATACAATCAATCAAATGGTCAAATGAGTGCAATCAAATATATATGACTTTATGTAAAACCCATAGTTACTTTAATTGTTTCTTTTTATTTAGCCTATTTAAAATCTAATATATATGACTTTTGATTTATATTTGCTAGAATACTTAATAACATGAATTTTTTTTGTTAATAATTAATTTGATTCATATTTCGTAGTAATATTAAAAACATGGATTTTATTTCTTGTGATTATTATTTTTTATTCTTTTTTGTCAACCTCTTGTGATTATTAATTATATATTTTTTAAGAAGCATAGCATATACATGAGTTTGGGCTTCTTTTTACATTTTAAATCAATACTAAAATATTATTTCTTGTGATTATTAATAATTAATTTTTAAGAAACATAGTATATTCATGACAATAGCACAAATTTAATTTTGGCTTCTTTTGGTTTCATATCAAATGTTTAAATCTTTACATAATTAAAATTAAGGATTCATCTTAGTATTGGTAGGTGATTTTTTTTCTTTCAAAAGTTTGCACATTTGACTATTGTTTTACCCCTCAACTCTTATTGTAAACTTGTGCCTGAAACGAGATTCCAATTAGAGATTCAAAGCAACAAAAGATTAGTAGTAATTTAAGTGTTTTAGTATTGATTTGAAATTCTTTTACGATAAAAATGTATATGTTATACAATCCACCAAGTACTAAACATCATTTCTTTTACGTAATCACAATATAGATTATATAAGTACGTATTCAAATGTTATTTGAGTTTAGATATACTGATTAAAATATAATTATGTGATTGTTACATTTGGGTGATTTAAAATACCATGGAAGAGTTGTTTAATGCGAGGTATTTTGGTAGTTTTATTCATCAATCAAACTCTATTTAATTTGTAATGCGAGGTATATGGATAGCTTAATTCATCAATTAAAAAAAATTGCATCAAAATCATGAACAATTTTTATCGGTCAATTAAGCACTCATAACTCATAAAGATAAAGTAGCTTAATTAGAGTAGGTGACCTCTCTTCAAAATTTTACTCATTTTATCCATACATGACGAAGAAGTCAAGCTTAATTCATGCGTAACTATTAGTCACTACAATTACAAATAAGGTATCCAACCAACAAAAAGATAAACATATGGGAAATTGGCTAAAATAATAAAGAAAAAAAATAATTTTTCAAAATATATACCAAGCATAACGAATTATATATCTCGAATGTTCTTATATACATATATTGAGTTCATGCCTATATATAGTGCCATCATCTTCTTCCACAATAACACTTATTTGTCTCTCTCTAGAACATCCATAATTTCTCTCTCCAAATATGAAGCTCTCTATGTGCTTGGTCTCAACCATTCTCATGATCTCTTTCATGCTTCTCTTGGCCACAGGTTTCACTACTTATATCATAATAGTATCTAAATTATCATACGTAACGTATACATACCAATATGTGAAATAATCTATATTTTATGCGTATAAATCTATAACCACATGTCTTATTATTCCTCGTTTTGGTAATAATTAAGAACATACATAATATACGTACGGTTTCTATGATCTACGAAAATGATATGTATATATACTACCAATATCCAACCATATCTACATGTCTTGTTAAACCTTATTCTACGTTTGGTTATAAAAATATATAACCAAATTCATGGATTTTTTTTCTTTCTTTTTTCCTAGAGATTGGTCCCGTGGAGGCAAGACTTTGTGAGACACCGAGCGTGGATTACAAAGGATTGTGCATTATCTCAAACAACTGTGCCATCATTTGCCGCCAAGAACGTAAGGATTTCCTCGGTGGTCGATGCAGTGGATTCCGCCGTCGTTGTTTATGCACCATAGATTGTTCTAAGAAGAAAAAAAACTAATTAATATTCTCTACAATGATGAATTAGCAACACGCTTTGTTAATTTGTGTTCTTTCTCATTAAATATACTATTTCCGAGTTAAAAAATAATTAATGGATTATTAGTAAGATCCGGATTCACAAACAAATTATATATGAAAAATAAAAATCATAATTGAAATAAATATAAAGTTTACTCATCTTTGTATTGGTAGTTTGGTACCTAGATGAAAGTTCAACAATTTTAGTGTTTTACCACTCAAGTCTCTTCATACACAATTACTCTAACCAATACATACAACCACTCAGATTAATGCAATCAAATTATATTTTGGCCAGTACTTTACACGAATTAGTTCCAAAAAACACATACATGCATGAGTTTGTTGATTCATTGGTTGTCTTACGATTTCGTATCAAAAACTTGTATTTAAATGTTTTAAAATGAAAAAAAAGGATTCATCTTAGTATGGTATGTGAAGATACATTTTCAAAAAGTTTTAACCAGTTTAGAATTTTAGCTCTAAGTCTTCATACACAACTACTATAATTAATATTCCCACTCACACTAATGCCATCAAGTAAAATGGTCCAACCAATAGTTACTTTATATGAATATTTTTAATTTAATCTATTTAAAAAATTCTTGATATATACATATTAAAACAAAAACAAAAATTGGTAACTTTACACCATCTTTTGCCATTCCTCAGACACACACATTTTCTAAATAATTTCATCAACTGAATTCTGCAGATTTCATTGTTTTGGTCATATACATTTTTACATAGCCATAACCATATAAGCGTTTGCACATTTGCATTAACCAAAACTAGGAACTCACACAATTTAGTTAAATACTTCCTGGTCAGATAATTAATTAACCAGCTCAAACTTCACCAAATATTACTCTTGTCAGCCATGAAACATTAATCTTGTTGTAAGTTTTTGTGCCTTAAACGAGATTCCAATAAGAGAATCAAAGTAACAAAAAATGAGTAATAATTCAATCATTTTAGTATTGATTTAAAACTGGGTTTATGATAAAATGTATATGTTATACAATCCACCACGTACTAAACATCATTTCACTTACATAATTACATAAACCATATATACAATCATGTTTAGAATTAATTTAATTTTTTTATTGATGCTTAAATTTGTATAATATACCACTACTACAGATGAATACTTTTTTTTGGCTATTATATTAAATATTTCAAGATAGAGATTATATATGTATATATTTACGTGTTATATAAGTTTTATTATACTGATTAAAGTGTAATTATGTGATTTTAAATTTGCATGATTTAACAAAACCTGGGAATAATTGTTTAATGCGAGGTATATTTGGGTAGTTTTAGTCATGAATCAAAACTTTAGTTAGTTCGATGTATTTGGATATATATGCATCAATATCATGGACAAGTACCTGCTTGTCTAAGTTTTCTATCTGGATAGTGATATATATATGTGTCAACTAAGCACTCACAATTCATAAAGATAAAGTTAGCTTAATTAGAGTCGGTGAATGTTGTTTCAAATTTTTACCAATTTTAGCAATATGTGACGAAGAAATCAAGCTTTCATGCTCAGCAGATCTAGTCACTAAAATACAAATAAAAATAAAAAATTCTCTAACGTACCAAAATAAAAATTTATTCAGAATAAAAATCTTACATACATACTCACCTATATATATATTATTCCATCCTCGTCTACCACATTGGCATCATCTTACACAATACTTATTTCTCACTCTCTCTCTAGAACATTCACAATCTCTCCAAAAATGAAGTTCTCTATGCGTTTGGTCTCACCCGTTCTCATCTCTTTCATGCTTCTCGTTGCCATTACCACAGGTTCATTACTCATGTAGTATCTAAATTTGTGTATGTACATTACCAAATATGTGGAATCATCCACATGTTATGCGTATAATCTAACCCGTGTCTCAATATTCTTCATTTTGGTAATAATTTAGAACATATATTGTATATATACGGTTTACGTGACCAACGGAATCATTTACTATAGTATGTCTTGTTATTATACCTTATTCTACATTTATTTGCTTCTTTTTTGTTTGTTAAAGCAAATACACACATATAACAAAATTCATAACATTTGCATAATAAGAATATATACACACATATAACCAAATTCATGGTTTTTTGTTTTTCTTGTTCTCTAGAGATTGGTCCCGTGGAGGCAATGATTTGTTACACACCGAGCGAGCATTTCAAAGGGTTGTGTTTGAACTCAAACGATTGCGCAATCGTCTGCCGCCAAGAACGTACGTATTTTCAAGGCGGTCAATGTCGTGAATTCCGCGGTCCTTGTTGTTTCTGCACCACACATTGCATCCCACCATTTCAATGACTCAAGTCGAGCATGTATCGATGATCAGCTTGAATCAGGAGTTATAGAAACAATTGAAGATACTTTATATATGTTGATGGGATCTTCATGATATATGATTATATTCTCGAAAAAAAACAATTATTTTCTATCTTAATTTATCTCTATGAGCATGATTTGGGAAAACACTTTGTTATATTTTGTACTCTCTCTCTAGCGACTACCGTATTTCCTGATTTTAAATAATTAATGGAATTACAGTAATATTCTGATTTTCCATTTGAGAAAATGTGTGTGTGCGCACACACACATAAGATATATGTATGAAATAAAATAAAAAATCATAATACCTCGAATAATAGGAACCAAGTAAAAGCATTTCGCCTATATTACAGGTAGCTTCTTCGTCTTCCTCTTCTAGTGGTTCCGGTGGTGTCATTGGAAAGTATACTTACATATATCCACTTTCTGAGTCCACCAAATGCAATTCACCCGTCGGCTTATCAGTTGTAAATTTTATTCTACTAGTTCCAAAACCATCTTTGATACCTCATTATCTGAGTGCAGAGCTCGAAATCTAGCTAGCCACTGATTGTAGAAAGAGACAGTTGTAAAAATGCTAATTTTAGTGTGTACATTTTCAAAAATGCCACTATGAGTTGACCATTTGCAAAAATGTCACTTATTATGAATTTTTAAAACCTAAATCTTCAAATTCTAAATCCGAAAAAATGTTTTGATCCCTAAAAATCCTTAAACCCTCAAAACTAAATCCTAATACAATATAATTAACTCAAACATAAATGACATGATGAATAAATAATTTTTAAAAATTGGCATTTTTGTACAGATTTTGAAAAGTGGCATTTTTGAAAAATAACATTTCAAAAGTGGCATTTTTCAAAATTTCTCTTGCAGAAATTCACCACGCATCTCCCATTCCAGGAGAGAATCGCAAGAATAAGAAGAACTATCTTACCCAGCACACAGATCTCCAAATCTCGTGATCGTCCAACAGAAAAATCTCTCTACATAATCAACACCTTCCAGAAAAGCCTTTCCGCAAGTTTTTCTCTTCTTGTTGAGAAGTTCCAGTGAAACTCGGGGAATGCCTCCTTGAAAAACGGGACAAAAAGATCCTCCTTAGCCGCCAAAATCGGAGAAAACTTTGAGAGAAAGTGAGAAAGAGCGCAGTGCAAAAAATTTCCAATTTCTAGAGATCTGATAGAGATGGGTTACATCACTACTTTTTAATATACTAGAATTTGGACGAAAACAGAGATGCTTACAGATAGGATCAAGGCTTTTTGAGAGTTCTTCATTGTTTTTTGTATGGTTGCATTGAGGAACCAATCAAAATCTCTAATTTTTTATGTGTACGTAACTTTTTTTTTTCCCAAAAATGTATTCTCTTTTATTGATGATTGAATAATTAGTTTTGAACAAACAATAATCTTTCCTTATACAGAAAAGGTTAAACTACTAATGAGAAAAATGGATGATCCAAAGGTAATGTTTCTCATTTTAGACATGTTAATACACCCACTCATACTAATGCAACCAAGTAAAATGGTCCAACCAATAGTTACTTTATGGTAAACTTTTTATTTAATCTATTACAAACTTAGAAAGAATACATACACATGAGTTTATAGATGCTTTGAAGTTGATTTCAGAGACTCAGTGTTAAATCACTATCATTATATACGAGTACAATTAAGCATCCACCAAAAAAAAATCTTAATTTCTTAAACATCTAAATTTGTAATTTCACACTATCTTTCTCCATTCCTCAAGCTATCCAATTACACAATTTTCATTGTTTTTGGTTCTTATACATTTTTACATAACCATAACCAGCTCACACTAATCTTGTTGTAAATGTGTGCCTTAAAAAAAAGACTTACGCAACAAAAAAAATGTATTTACTATATCCCAAGCCTCTTGGAACCACACTCTGAGCAGAATTTGGACGTCTCTCTCAAGTACTGTGCTCCACATTGGTCACAGAATTTCGCTGGACTCGTTGGCTATGGACAAACAATATAAACACATGAGGACTTTTATGGAGATTTGAAAGTATCCAATTGGAATAGTAGAGATTTGGGAGATTAGTACCATGACATGGCTTCCGGTGAGGGGTTGCAAGCAAGCCATGTGCTGTGAAATAGATGGTGACTGGTGCGTGTGAGCTAGTTCAGGGTCGCATTGATGGTTCTGACCAGGAAAATGTGTGGCTGCGTGTTGGCTTTGGTATATAGTTTGATGATGATGGTGGCTCTGGTGAATAGGTTGATGAAACTGAGGATGATGAGACAAAGATGACATGTGATGTTTGGAAGGAGGAGTGTGTTGCTGTTGTTGTTGACTTTGTTCCTGTAATGATAAATTTGACGAGCTCAAGATTTTATCCATTACAGATTCGATGTCATTGTGTGTAGATTTGGAAGGAGTACTATACTTACCTCACTAACAGAGCGAAATCCTTGTGTATTAGATAAACTTGAAGAATCTATACCCGGAAATGTCTGCAAAACAAAGATAAATCAAATAGGAATACTGTCACTTGTTCTTCCAATTCCGCACAAAACAAAAGAAGAAGCTGTAAACAGAGTGTTGATCGGTCTTACGGGCAAGTCGTGGAGGCTGGGAACAGAATTTTGAACACGTCTATGCTTATGTCGCGGGCAATAGAATTTATAATCTCTAGCAGAGACAGCCACTTCGTTGCGGCCTGTTAATCGCTTAAACCTGTAATGGCAATATCCAACTATATATAGTGATGTCGAGATAACTAATATTGAAAATGGTAAGAAAAGCGATGAAATGATTGGAAAGACGTATTTTCACCATTCAGCATCTTCAATAGGCATATCATCAGGCTTTTCAACGATATCTAAACCATTTACGACCACAAAACGAACTCGTTTCTCTTCTTGTATTACCAATTCTGGAAATCTTGTCCTTGTTTCAACTGAAGTTGCCAATTCTCTTCTCCTGTACATGTAAGTACCTGTAAATGGAAAAAACAGACAATCGCATGTATCAACAAATCAATCGAAAGTAGTCAGATTTATCACTTAGCAAATGCAAATACCTTTCTTCGGAAACTTCTTTGTTAGTTTTCTATACAAGCCACCCGCTGCTTCAAGAGCTACTCCGATTGTCTTTTCCCTTATTCCATTCAATGAACAAAGCCTTACATTTGCTTCACCGACTAAAGTCTCGTATAAATTTGCAATATACATCAACGGCAATGCAAAAGTCGGGTCACCTTCATATCGTGTATCATCCGACTTCCTCTTGACTTTATTACTATCCCGTCCGCCTGAACCGGTTTCATGATCCCGCTTATTCTCACAGACTTCAATCACATGTTGGCTGATAAAGTAATCCACTATGATTTGCAGAAACTTTCCCCTTGCTGATTCAATCGGTGAAACATCTAAAACAAGGATGATGATAATGAATCAAGAAACTCCACACATTCAAAAACATCATTTTGTGAGATACCTAATCCAATACTGATATGATCCTCAATACCTTCAATGTTTAACAAATTGTAAGCAGGCCCCTTGTTAGATCCACCTTCTTCAACTCCTTCATTGTGGATTTGCATAGAGTTTCTATACGATTCGTGCATACAGTCCTGAAAAGAGACACAAGCCAAACCCCATTGATAACTCTCACACTAGAAAACTTGAGACTAAACATGTGAAACCCACAATTTCAATTTATTCCTCAGAAACTATAAAACACAATTGCATACAATCCTTAAAAAAAGCCATACTTTCAATTCTAATTCGAGCTAAGTTTAGACATAAACCCTAAAAATCGAGACTAATTTGTGAGAAACGAACCGCAGAAGAGGAATCACGGTCGTTGTCCAAGCTATCACCGGAGCCTCCGATGCCGTTGGGAGGACCATCAACGGAGTTAAGATCGTGAAGAGAAGTTCCGATGTAAGAATCAGCCGATCCCAAATTGTAATACTGCACTCCAACCCTAGCTCCCATCTCTTCCTCGAACACACACAAATTCCCAAAATCAGAACCAAATCAACCATTTTCGATCACAGATTCAACTCGACAAGTTGCAGAATCATCTAAAAATCGCATCTTTTTCATAGAGACCGATCTCGTTGTTGATAGAGAGAGAGAAAGAGATTAACGGCTATACAAACCTGCCTCAAGACTCCACACCTGTTACCGAACCAGTCAAGTCTTAGAAACTCTCTCTCAATTTATTTTCCCAAAACTCTTTTAAATATTTTTTAATTCCGCAAATAAATTAAACATTTTAAGCGAAAAAGTATATACTAATCCAAAAAGCTTTCAATTTTGTTTTGGCATAATGTAAAGCTTCAATTTTTAACTTCTTTGTATAATGAACAATTATTATACGTTCAAGACTAATTATCCAATCATCAATAAAAGAAGATACATTTTGGGGGGAAAAAAGAAAAATAGTTATATACACAACAAAAATTAGGGATTTTGATTGGTTCCTCAATGCAACAATACAAAAATCAATGAAGAAGCCCTCAAATCCTATCTGTAAGCAAGTTACTTGATAATCTTCTTCACTCCTTTTTTTTTCCACAGCATCAGAGCTCAAAGTCTGCAACAAAAGACTACATTTTTATCACAGACCAGACCTAACTCAGAATTTTGATAACAAATCAGCCAACATTGGATTTGTTTTCGTACCTCAGCTCTTGTCGATGAACAATCGATAAGCTTCTCTCCGGAGAAGCTCAAGCTGAAGATTCAACGTTCGGGTTCCTTGTTTCTTCATGCTCTCTAGAAGAAACAAGGTTTGGATCCGAGTGTCTGAATCAGTCTCATAAGAGCAAAAGGATTGCATCTTTTTCGAGTTCACATGTTCGGAAGTGCGTTATTGTTGTCACTGCTCAAAAGCTGATGTTTTATCAGATAACTCTGCAACTCTACAGCTTCCTCTATACATCCAAGCTCAAAGTGTTTCTTCATGACACTAATACAAAGAACCTCATCAGGGAGTATTCCTTCCCCGATCATTTCTTCGAGGAAGGATCTCGCTTTTTGCAACTGATTGCATTGTGATAATCCCCAGACTAATGAAGTGTAAGCAAGCAAATCGAGCTTCATACCAAACTCAACCATTTTGTCTCGTAAAGCTAAAGCCTCCAGTACATTCCCTTGCTTCAAGTTCCCATCCATTAACGACGTGTAGGCTGTTCTGTCTGGAACTAGACCCTTCTGAGCCATTTGTTCGAAAAGAGTTGTCGCGGCCTCAACTTGATTCTCTTTACAGAGACCATCAATCATTGCTGTGTATATCGCTGTGTTAGCTTGTAGACCAAAATCATTATTTATCCTCCCAAAATAATCAATCGCCTTAGATACTAACTTGTTTTTGCACAATCCATCAATCAAGACACAAAAGGTAACAACTGTGACCTCAATATCAAGTTCTACCATCTCTTCCAGCAGACGCAATCCTTCAGTGGGGTTTCCAGACTTAAAATAAGCGTCCATTAAAGTCGTGTAGATCATCGTATTCGCTTTAATTCCATGTTCCTGCATTTCATTCATCACTACCTTAGCAGCCTCAACCTTTTCTAGACCACACAAACCCCAAATGGAAGTTCCATACAGCAGCAAATCTGGTTTCATACCTTTCCCCTTCAATTCGTTTAGAAGCTCTAACGCTCTGTCCATGTTTTTCGCCTTTACAAATCCATGAATCAGAGCGTTGTAACTTGCAAGATTTGGAATCACACCAGCTGTATCCATACTGTTGAAAAGTTCTTCAGCTTCTTTCATTCTCTCTGCATCACAGAGGCCATCGATCAGTGCAGTGTAAGTAACCACATTCCATTCAACACCCTCCTGCAACATCTCATTTGCCAGCCTAAAAGCATCTGAGAGATTACCGATTTTACAACTGGCATCGATTAGGGAAGTATAGGTATACTCGTTAGGCACAAGACCAACTCTTCTCATGTCAACATAAAACTTGATGGCTTGTTGCATCATACCCTCCTTACAAAAAGCATCAACCAAAGTACTGTAACTCACAACATTCGGTTTTAACCAACTTTGCTTCATCTCCCTGTAAAACTCCAAACCCTTAAGCAATTTCCCGAATTTACAGAAACAATTGATCAAAGCGTTGTATGTTATAACATCAGGCTCACAGCTCATACCCTTCATTTCCTCGAAAAAGTAAACAGTATCATCTAATCGACCAACCTTCCCAAAACCATCAATCATAGAATTATATGTGACAGTGTCTGGAAACAAACCTCTAAACTTCATTTCTTCAAACAAGACTCTTGCAGCTTCTATATCACCTTCTTTACACATACAATCTATCATTATATTGTAAGTAAACACAGTCGGTTTCGTACCAGCACCAATCATGTCTTTAAAAAATCTCTTCACCCCATCCGTCTTCCCCAATCTCGCAAACCTATGCAATAAACCGTTGCAAGACCGAGTTTTAGGGAAAACCTTAAACCTCTTCATCTTAAAGAAACACTGAACAGCTTCCTCAAGCATCCCTAGATCAATCAAAACACTAAACAAAGCATCGAACACTCCAAAACCAGGAACACACACATTCCTTGTAGACCATAGAACATCGAAAACTTCGCAGTCCGGAAACTTATCAACCATATCTCTAAGGATACTATTAGCATCATAATACATTCTACCACAAAACAGAACATGCGCTATTATACAGTACGATTCAATCGTGTGCATAAACCCATCACGATTCATCGACCATTTGAAGAATTTGTAAGCTAATTTCGGATCTTCTTTCAATTCAACGAGAACCCTCGAAACCCAAATCGGAGCCAATGTCGAATCAATAAACTTTTCGATTTGAGGATCATCCCATAGATCATTCAGAACAACTTTACGGATCCAATCTCTATCGAAATCTTCGGGATATGTAGAAGAAGAGAAAGGACCGGTTTTGGTAACGAAAGGGTAACGAATGATACAGAGAAAACTAGTGAACCAAACGATAAAGGAAGATTGAGATGGAGAAGAAGAGAGAGGAGAAAAGAGAGGTCCTTGAACTTGAGAGAGAGAAGAAGAACAAGGGCTTACATGGCGAGGGAATCTGCGATTAACGTGAAGAAAGTTGCGAAGAGAACAGAACATTTTCAGGAAAAAATTCAAAGCAGATACAATGAGCCTCATGGTTTAGCTCAGAGACATGGTATTTCTTCTACTAATCCTCAGCTATTCGAGTGGAAGAAGAAGAAGAAGAAGAAGAAAGTAGGGTTTATGAAGAAGACTGGGTTTTGTTGCTTTTTTCCCTCAAGACTATTTCTTTTTCCGTTTTTCTTTAGTTTGTATAACATGGATCTTTCATGGGCTTTAAATCTACAAGCTACATAGGCCCAAAAGTACATACATTTTATTTATTTATTACGACCCAAAAAAAATGTATGTCACTAATAAAAGTAATGACCAAAAAAAGATAAAGTGATGATGACAGAAAAATACGAAACGAAAGATTACAGACAAAATAATAAAAGATATCAGAAGAACATTATACAACATAACAAAATATTCTAATTATGAAAAATATTCACATAATAATAATAAAACAAAATAAAATTTGGTAAAAGCTAAGAAATTTACTATGAATACCTTTTTAATATAATGAAAAGGTCATATATCAAAACCAAATTCAGAAATTTGAGGTAAGTACTTGTACCATAGTTTCTTTTCTTTCTTCTTCTACAGTTACAATGTAAGAAGTCTTAAAAAGGATTGCTACTAAAAAAACTCAGTGCCAAGAAGCCAAAGAAGAGAATCAAGAGATATAAAACGACTTGCATTATTTGCTTATCGACTTCTTCTCCATTTGCCTTTTAGCAGAGAAACAGAAGCTCTGTGTCACACACACCATAAATCATCATCATTCTCTTTCGGTATTTCTTATGACAACATCTCAACACTCTTCTTCTCAATGTCTTCTTCGCCCTCAGCTTCTGTTGCTTCTTCTTCTTCGCCTTCCTCAGCCACGTAAACAACTTCTTCGCCTTCCTCATACGTGTATTCTCCGTTTTCTTCATATCCTCCTTCGTAATAGTACTCTCCGTTTAGCTCATCGCCTTCATAAGCTTGTTCCTCTCCATACACTTGTTCTCCTTCTTCCCCAATCACTTCTTCCTCCATAATCGTTTCTTCTTCTGGTTGGCCAGCTTTGTCGGTTGGTTTGGGTTCAGAGACAACCTCGGTTTTCTCTTCTACTGTGAGTTTGGTCTCATCTCCAGCTTCCTCCTTTGATATTGCTTCTCGAGACGCCTCGTCCTTGTTGTTGTTGCTGCTGCTATCACCAGATGCAGCCGCTCTTTTTCTCTTGAGAATCTCACTCAAAGGCAATGGAGCTGCAAACGAATCTCCTGATCGCCTATGACAATGACGATCTTCCTCCAAACTTTTCCGCTTACCGAGAGATGGCTCTGTCTTACTTTCCTCTCTTCTGCTTTTGGTTTCTGCAATGCTTTTAGGAGCTGATACAACTGATTTTCTTTCGTCTTCCATTTCTCTTCTTCTTACCCACGGAGCTCGGAGACTTCTTTCCTGATTACCACTATGGTTTTCCACTATCCTACCCTTAATTCTATCTCGGAGTCTACCTTGAGATAAGTCGCTTCTGTCTCTTCCTCTCTCAGTTCTCCTGTCAAAGTGAGCCTCGTCGCCATTGCTTCTCTCACGAAGCTTAATTCTACCTTGAAGACGGCTGCTGCTAATGGAGCTATCCCTCAGTGTATCCCTCCGAGAATCTTTATATCCTCTTTCCAATGAAGAGTCGGGTGCAACATAGTCATGGCTTCCTACTGATCTCATACCATTAACTTTCCTCTGCTTACCCAAGCGATTTCTCAGATCTGATGCCAGTATGTTCTCTGATCTTTCATCTTCCGCATAAACCCTTCTTTCCGAACGATCTCCTCTCTCAGAAGAAACCTGACGGTGATCCCATGGGTACCTTTCTTCCCTCTGATCAAAACGCTGATCACGGAATGTTTCTCTATGTCCATCAGCTATTGCACTGAAATCAGGGTCATACTCATTCACAGAGTTCCCTCCCTCCTGACTTCTCCGTCCATATTGCTCTTCAGCATGATAATACTCAGAGTCTCTAGCATCGTTATCCACAAGAACATCAAACCCAGGAGACGACTCTCTTAAGACGTCATCTGCGTCCTTACCATTGTGGAAACTATTATTATCATCAGAGCCATATTTCTGAAGAAACAGTTCTCGTTCAGTAAAAGAAGGAGCAACCTTTTTCTGCACAACAGGCTCATAACCGACATGTTTTGGAACATATCCCTCTACGACTCTAGTATCCCTAAGGCCAGCAGATGTGACTCTTGGTGCAGCCGATACATCAACATTGGCTTTAACTGGCTTTGGGAGAGTAGCATCAGGCAGTTTCTTCTCCCCGGTGTAATTTTCAACTGGCTTTTTGGAAAACTGGGGATCAGCAGCAGGCTTAGCTTCTGCGGGATGCTGTTTCTTAAAACCAGCAGGATTCGGTGTGTGCATAAATGAACACATGTCTCCTTTCACACACATACCCTTTTGAAAGAAAACACATGGAACCGGCTGTTTTGCAACACCGGGATGAGCAGCTGCATGTGATGGCTGTACAGAACCCGCAGGAGGAGCACCTCCTTGATTTCCCAACAATCTTTCCAAAGGCTGTAACAAAACAAAACAAAACCACAACATAAGCACTTGAATTACATGTTAAAGCTCAAGCAGATAATCTGTATTGAGGAAAGAAAGCAAAACTTACAGGATGCCTAAATCCACATTTTGGATTCATGCAGTTTCCACTTAACCAATAGTAGCAATCCCTCGGGTTCATACGCGCATACTCACTGTGGCGATACTCACATTCAGCTCCCTGAACACAAAAAGAAGAAGAAACCATAAGCATAAACACAAAACACAAGAAACTTAGCACTAAGAACAAGACTTATGGTGGAATATCATATTTAGCAACAATCTTATTCACAGAACATGACAATTCCTTCACAAAACCTTCCTAATTAGAACGCATCACGAAATTTCGAAATCACCAGATCTAAATCTTGCAACCAATCAAGCACATGGAAACACAAAGGAAACACGAAAATCGTCTGAAAGAAACTTGAGATCTCAAATCCAAAACCCTAATTGAAGCAGAAACTAGATAAGATCTAAGAATCAAATCGAAATCAAAATCAAATACCTTCTTGCAGGTTAAAGGAGACGCGAGAAAGTAAACGCAATCGGTGTTCCACTTCAAAGCTTCTTCTGCAGCAGAAGAAACATGCTCCGGTTGCTTCTGATGTTGCGTTTGAGTCGCAGGCGCAAACATTATTTCAGAGTTTTCTTAAATCTCTTTCTAGTAAGTATAGATCGTAAGGTTTCAGATCGAAACCCTAGAGAGATCGGAAAAATAAACTCCGATCAGAGAATCCCGTGGAAGAAGAAGAAGATGAAACGAGCCGCCACAAAGAGCGAACCAGAGAGAAACTACGATTGTATTTGTGCCCTTTAAAGCTAAGCCAAAAAGTTTTTTTTTTTTTTTTTCTTTTGCGATGGGAAAAATGTAATGAAGTTCGGTTCGTATTTGTTAATGAACCAAATACGAACACGTGGCAATTTATTACTGGTGTATATGTTAGCCAGATTGTTTTTTTACTTTAAAGCCTTGATCTTACACCTCTGGTGGAAAAAGCGTCTTTCGAATGTTGTGAAATAGACGGTGATGATAAGGTCTTTAAACCGACCTAAACATAACCGAGTCTAAACCGAAAATATATAATCCGATTGGTAGATACAATTTCCAGAATCAAACCAATCTAACCGAACCGAACGAAATATAGTAGTGATTTATACATTTTCATGTCAAATTGAATATATTTTTAACCCAAAATTAATGTAAAAACACCAAACATTTAGGTTATCCAAAACAGAACTGAACCTAAACCGAGTCTGACCAAGGAAATTACAAAGCGATTGGTAGATAATTCCACAATCAAACCAAAGTTGTTTTCAGTATAAGCCAATCAAGTAAACCAATTTAAAGAAAACCAAATTATACTTCAGAAAACCAAACCAAATAAAAAAATTTGCAGGAACCAAATGTTCTGGTCTTTCGGTTTGGTAAGGACTATTCGGGCCGAATATTTGATGAAAACCAAAATTCTCACATCCCAAACCGATCTGAAAACCGGAATTTCCAGACCTACAAAGCAACTGAGTTTAATAATAGATCACACAATGAAGGCACTTTTACAAAGGTTTTATATTATACAAATGATTAAAAAGATGGATTCTTGAGAATTAACAACACCAAAAACAGGATTGTTCATTAAGCACAAATGCTAAAGCAAGAGAACAAAAATGAAGGTACTTTGCCTGTTCTTCGGATTTGTTCAGCTTGTTTCTCTGTTTTCGCTGCTTGTCGATTCTTCTTCGCTTCAGCCGCTGCTTGCTTCTCCTCTGCTTTGCGCTCTATCGCAGCTAGTTTGTTCATCAAACGGTCTTGTGCTCGTCCCTTAATCCTCTCAACTTCAACCTACAATATCAAGTATTCCACCATCATCAGCTTTTTCAATCATTACTTGAATTTGAGTAGCAATGTTAGTGTACTGTGCATATTTTCTTGAGGTTTTCAAGCTATTTTACCTCGGTTTTCTTCATTTCGGCTTCATATTTCGCCTTCTGATGATTCTCCCATGCTTGAATCTTCATCTCTTCGCGTCTGAACCTGGATATTACAAAAGTCATTTTAAGCTAAAATTTCCCAAGAAAGACGAAAGAACTATGATCAGATCAAACAATGCAAATTCGGGTACCTAGCCATGTGCTTAGCCTTTTCGGCTTCCTCCCAAGCGGAAGCACGAGCTTCAGAAACACTTTTAGAAGTTTGTAGAGAAGCTTTGGTCTTTAGTGATGTGGAAGCATCTTTGTCTTCATCCTCTTTGCTAGCCCAAGCTGCAATGTTTAATTTACCAAGCTGAGTACCCAAAACCATTATCTCTCTCCTAGTTTTCATTTGAAGCTCTTTCTCTGATAGTTCTCTGTTAGTCATAGGAGAAGCCGATGCTTGTCTCCCGGGACTTGAAGGTGCAGAAGATATTGGACTTCGGATTGGCGTTGTTGCTCTAATCGGTGTCCCATTTCTAGAAGGCTCTTGGCTCGCTATTGGAGTCATTTCGGTTCCCATGTCTCTCATTGATACAGATCTCGCTGTTGAAGGCGGTTCGGCAAACGCAGTTGCGATTGACGAGTCATGTCGACTGAGATTAACTGCAAGCAAGCAAGTAAATTTTGTATTCAGAAGATAAAACAAATTGAATAGCTCAAAGAAACGGTTAGGACCACCTTCAGTTGCTGATTCTACAATGGAGTTTTCAACCATAAGAACCGGTTTGACATATGAATCCGCGGTAGTGTATGAATCGACTTCCCAAGTAACAAACTTCTGTCCTGTGTCCTTTTTCACTTGGCTTACATCTATTCGCTTTGTATCAGGTTCTTCAACCGCAAACGCACCCGCTCTTTGATCAGCAACTTCAACAATCTTCATAGAAGACTGCCGACCAAAGCTAGGCCCTTTCTTTGACCCAGGAACCTGAATCTGTCCAGTCTTCGGCCGGTTAGCTGTCGGACTAGCGATCCATTTCTGAGCATCGTCCCATTTAGATGGAGCAGGTTTAGAGAATGATCTAATAGGCATTCTTTGAGGAGCTTTTTCCTTTTCAGTCTTTTGAAACTCAAAAACAGATGCAGAAGAAACACTCTTGATTTCATCCACATTGTCGTAATCAAGACTCGGGTATTCTTGAAAACCCGAGCTAATCGAAGATTCATCGCGTACTACTCCAGCCATCCCTGAAGTAGAACAATCAGCAATCTCACTCACAACATCAACATCTTTGCAATCATCTAGTCCACTAGCAACTGCATTTCAAGACAACAACAACAACAAAAACTCAGTTCTTGAAAAAAAAGTTTAAAGATTCCATTAAGCAAATAGAGACAAAGACGTTTATAAAAAGGAGTATTAAGAAATGATTAAGGGCTCCACCATAAACCCTAAAATAACATAAAAGGGGGAAAAAAAAGTGTACCTTGATTTGACCCAGATCTCATTGTAGGAGTAATAGATTCAAACATTTCTTCCTTCTTCTTTCTATCAACACCAAGAAGCATAGTCCTTAACTTTCCCGGAGAAAATCCACCGCTGCTAGTAACCTATCATCGGAGAGAAAAATTTGAGTTTTTATATAACTTTAGTGAAGCAGAGATTTGAAAATCAACACGAAAACGCTAAATCTCGCTTTTTGTTTTCCCTAAATCCATTTCTACGCAAAACCCAGTTACGGAAATCGAGGAAAACGTGAAACCGAAGCATTTTTTTTTCTCCAGGAAAATCTGACCTGGGTGTTTCCGATTCGTTCGTAATCCATCGAAAGAGAGAGAATCTTTACTTGGGGTTTGCTTCACTTGCGTGTCTAGTCTACTCAAATCACCAAAATCCTAAAAAAGATTGATGAAATGTGTAAGAATGAAATAGAAAATCTGGAGAAAATAAAAGATAATCAGAGCATTATTGGAATGGAAGAGTACAGTGATAGAACTTGGAAGCTTGCAAAAGTACAGAGACTGTGATATTGCTGTTTCTGAAAGCTTCTCTCTTTTTCTTTTTCTTTTCTTTTTTCTTCTAAGGTGACATCAAAATAAGGGACATTTACAGTGATGGAGCCTTAGTTGAGCAACTGTACTCTCTGCCAAAACAAAAAGTATATATTTATTGACTGTTATCAATATCATCAATAATCTTGAACTATATAGTTCGTAATTCCTACATAATTCTTCAAATTCAAAATTAGTTCTTGATCAAACTATCCGTTTATAGCATTAGGCAATATGTCTATACTTAGTATGTATTTTTTTTTCAAATCAAGATGAGGTTATCAAACAAACTATAATAATAATGGAGCCTTTACTCTCTGCCAAAAGAAAAGAGAACTTATATTATTTGTCATCATCAATAATCTTCATCACTAGTTCACAAAACCTAGATAATTTCTTCACATCCAAAATTAGTTGTTGATAACATGGAGGAGTTGTTCTAAATTTTACCCAAACGTCGGGTGCTCTCCAAAATTAGTTGTGTGTGCTTTAATCGTTTTTGAGGTGAGAGCCATTTGCTTTTTACCTTAACTCGCATAAAGTAAAAAAATTTATCCTTTAAAAAAATTTAAACTTAGCGCGTAAAAAATATATTTATACCTAACCGAAGTTTATGATACCAAAAACTTGGACTCCATGTGACGTTTTTGGGTGCTTATGGGGTTACTTGTTCGTCTGACCACTCAATTTTTGATCTATATCATCCCGAGTAGCATGGACACACTGTTCGGAACGGAGATAAATTACATATAGCATTATCCATCAAGTTATTTGGGCTATTATTTATTAATGCCCAAATACCTTTAGAGCTCGGTCTACAAAACTAACTACACAATTGGTACTAAGAGATTCGCCTACAGACACGTAACATTAAGCGATTCACTTAATTTGAAAAGTCTTTAACCGCAATAATAAACAATGTATCATTCTTTATAATCACGAAAATGATTTTAATTAACCTTAATATTAGTTTGTATCACCTTGGTTTATCATCCCGTCTTACGTGTTTTCTGAAATTTTATTGACTTGGAATTAGAATTATAACATGAAAAGAAAACATCAAATATTTTCAAAAATTTACCTTTGTCAAATTTATTCCGCATTAATTAGCTTGAGAAAAACATACACTACAAAACCGCTGAACAAAAATGAGATACAAAACGTAAACCATAATCATCTAATCATCCAAATGGTATTTCCATCCAATTAATCCATTTGATTCTGAATGAAACATCAGAATTCAAATGATCTAGTTTTGTTCAACCAAATAATTTTGAAAATTGGCTTAAATTTAAAAATTCATCCAAATAATTTATCTAAATATTACTCATTTCTTACGTTAAACGAACACAAGTTCTTATCTCCCTCCAAATACTCCATCTGAATAAACAAACGAACAAGGTGCTAAGCATAAAACAAACTACATAAAAATCAAATTCGTTAAAATATTGTACAAGGACAAAATGGTGGCCTGGTCTCCATAGGATACTGTCTTAGAAGGCCCATAAGGCCATAACTATTTGACGGTCCAAGAGAATGGGTTCCATTTTGACTAAGATTTATAGTATTATTTTGACAGCTATTTTGTACTCACCGAAATCCAACACACCAATGCCAAGTCCGAAATTTGTAATCACTCCATTCCTAACAATTTCTCTTCTTTTCCAACAAATTAATTTGGTTTCCACAACTTAATTTTTGAATGATCACTGTATTTACCGAATAACAATTGATACAAAGTAACAAAATATATTGAAATTATACAAAAATGTATTTGAATTTTTATCTTTAATATCGAGTTTACTCCATTATATTGTGGATCAGCCAGCTTGGCTTTGCTCTTTATCCACATGTGCCACGTGGAGCAGCGTGTCAGTCAACATTCAACAACAACAGTAATCTTTCGATGGGAATTACCGGTTATCACCGGTTAACGCCCGTTTTGTTTTATTTTAATTATTTCTTTTTCGTCACGTCGGCCGTTTTTTCCCCCAATTTTTTTTATTTCAGGAAAATATTTTTTAAGAAAACCCAAAAAAAAAGAAGAAATAAAAAGAGGTGATTCGAATCGATTTCTCATTGTGTGTGTGTATTCACGAAAAACAAGATCGTAGCAAACTCGTTTTCCTTCTCCATAGATGAGAATCGTCGGCGACGAGTTGATGCAATACGCGTCGGAGATGATGTCTTCTTCGGCGGCGGAAGCAATCGAAGCGTTGAATCTCAAGGAAGCTTCGTCTTGGTGGTCTGACGTTAACGAGTCTCCGATTTGGCAGGATCGTATCTTCCATATTCTCGCTGTTCTCTACGGAATCGTTTCCATCATCGCTGTGGTACGTTCGATACGGATTTTGAACTTCTCGTTCTGGATTTTGAATCATCGGTTAGGGATTGTGAAATGAGGAAATTGAATGTTTTGTGTTTTGGTAGATTCAACTTGTGAGAATACAATTGAGAGTTCCTGAATATGGATGGACTACGCAAAAGGTCTTTCACTTTCTCAATTTCGTTGTTAATGGAGGTTGGTGCTTTGGAAATTGTTTGTATCGTTTTGTTTGTTCTGTGTATTACTTGTTTGTTAATTGATTTTGATCATGTTCGAATCTCGCAGTCCGAGCTGTGGTTTTTGTCTTCAGGAGAGATGTGCAGAATATGCATCCAGAGGTTAAGAATCTTCATTATCATTGTATATGTCAAGCTTTGTTAATGTTCTAATTTTGCTAATCTTGATGGTTATCGTGTAGATTCTGCAACATATCTTGCTTGATATCCCAAGTCTTGCTTTCTTCACTACATATGCTCTTCTGGTTCTCTTCTGGGCAGAAATTTACTATCAGGTGAATTCTCATTAGTGTGTAGTTTGGTTTCTGGTTCTTTGGTTTTGTTATATGTACATGACACTCTTGGATTGGACAGGCGCGTGCGGTATCCACCGATGGATTGAGGCCTGGCTTCTTCACAATAAATGCTGTTGTATATGTAGTTCAGGTATAGATTTTTTATTTTGCGCTTGTAATCTTTAAGAAATATGTGAAATTTAAAATTGAAGATTGTTTTGTGTGGGGTCATGGGATTGTCATTTCCAGATTGCTCTTTGGTTGGTTTTGTGGTGGAAGCCTGTTCGAGTTATGGTAATCCTATCAAAGATGTTCTTTGCAGGTATTTACGTCTATCCTATTTCACCCAAGCATGTTTACTCTAGATCTCTCTTGCTGCTATAATCAATTGTAGTTGACTCAACTGTCTTGTGAATATAATTGCAGGTGCTTCATTGTTCGCAGCCCTTGGATTTTTACTTTACGGTGGAAGGTAAATCTGTCGCCACTTGAATATGTGTACTACATTTTGACATTAGCTTAGTTTCTATCATTACCGGTCATATCATTTTTACTAGGAATTGTGTTTCCAAGAGTCACCATTGAGGAATGGGATCTTGCTTGCATTCCTGTTCTGCTTTGATGCCTAGCTAGACCTAGATTCCCTTGATGCTATAGCCGAGTGCATATGTGTACCATTGAAAATGATTATAGTCTTGCATTTGTGCTTGATATTGTGTCCGTTTATGTTTAACTTATGGCAGGCTTTTCCTAATGTTGCAACGATTTCCAGTAGAATCTAAAGGGCGGCGCAAAAAGCTTCAAGAGGTGAAACATCAATTTTAAAAAATTCTAAGCCTTTACTATTTTCTGATTCTTGACTGTTTACCTCCTTTCTCTCTTATGTATGGTAGGTTGGTTACGTGACAACCATCTGCTTTACGTGTTTTCTCATCAGGTGTATCATGGTAAAGACACAAGCAAACACTTCGTTATGTTGATATCTATCAATCCTTTACCTTCTTGGGTGGATTATCTTCTCTACTATAGATTAGTCAGTTTTAAAATTAACAACTAACCAAAGCTTTCGTCGTTTAATATGGTTTAGATGTGCTTTGCTGCTTTCGACGAGGGAGCAAACCTTGATGTGTTGGACCATCCCATCCTTAACTTTGTATATTACCTGGTAAGCTCTCTCTTTAGCTTAATCATAGAATCTGATCATGAATCTTAGCGGCTTTATACATAAACAAAAAAAACGTTTCTTTTCGGGGGGTTTTCCCGATGTAACCTGATCTTGTTGCTTAATTACAGTTGGTAGAGATATTACCTTCTTCTCTGGTCCTCTTCATCTTGAGAAAATTACCACCAAAACGAGGCATCACACAATACCATCAGATACGCTGAAATGTAAAGGCACAACAAGTACAGACGAAAGAGAGGACCGTGTCTCTTTGATCGGATATGCTTTTCTGTATTCAAATAGAGAGAAAGAAAAAAGCATATAAGATACACAAATGATGAAGATCTAAATGCTGATCAGTCTTTTTGGTTGATGATGGGAATTAAATTCGCCAAAGTTTTGTAAAAAAAAAAAAAACTAGGTCTTGTCCCCATTATATAGTTAAATGTTGTAAAGAAAAAGTATTTCTATAAAAATTGTATACATGGTTATGCAGTAGTAGTGTCTCTTGATGATTCAGTTAATCTTTCTGCTTATTAAAATTTGGAACTTGTTGAAGATGAAAGAGTGATAAGCACTTGTAGTTTCTTGTCGATAGTTGGAATGACTTAGGACCACTTATAGACCTTTACTGTTCTGGATGGGACTTCCGGCTCAAGCTACATGGCTGCAAGGTTGGAGACTGCCTTCAAAACCAAGTACGCAACCAAAATTCTGCTTACCATCCGGAACATTCTATTTTCCTTGCAGCCTCGTGAGGACCGACTGTTTCGCTTCGGGTTTGTAAGACGATCGATCCAATACCAATCTTTTAAGACCTTCTGCGGATAAGTCCTTGGGAAATAGCGTTCTGGTTTAAGTGTGCTAATATTTCTGTGAGTTCTTGGAGCAAGTGTGGTACCAGATTCCTCATGGCACAAGTTAAGGAGACATTTCGGGGATTGTATTTATAGCAAAGAAATTTTACCATAAAACATGAATTTCAAAAGGTAATCAAAATTTTATAAAGAAATATGTAAGAAGAATATGTAGCAATAAAAATAAATAAATAACATACCAACGACAATTTCAATGGGTTCCAAGAACTTGTAACAAAGCTGCAGATAAATTGGCTAAAGAACCAATGAACCCTCCTGTACTTTTTAATGTTCTTTTTAACAATATAAAAGTAGAAAAAATTTGTCAAAAACAGCCTACAAATATCGATTCCCTCCATGGAAATATGACCAAATAACCTAAAGTTAACTAGGCGGAAAGATTACGTTTCTCGAGATTAATAGATATTCCATAGAATGGCTTCTATGGTATTACAATATCCTCTTAAGATTTCCCTCAACTTTTCCTGGAAGCACATTAGTTTGTTTTTGATAGTCTTTGGAGTCTAAGCAACTTGAACATCTAGCTTCTTCACATGAGTAGAGAGAGCTTTAAACTTGTCACTAAGATCATTGTACATACTATCCACTTTGACATTGATCTCGGTAGCAGACTTCTGTTGATTTAGTAAAAAGTGTTGCATAAAAAACTCGAGCTTGTTTTCTTGGGATGCGGGAATCAAGCTCACAGGAGCTTGAAATGAAGCATAACCTGTTGGCTGGAAGTTTGGTTGAATATGGTAACATTTTCCAAAAATATGGTGAGAGTCTAAAAAATAGATTAAGTACCTAACCTCAAGATGATTCTTGTACTCAATCAATCAGTAGATGTTAGTAAGCAAATAATACTAGGCTAGTATTCAGGAATTGTTTGAACATTAAATCACGAATATATAATAATGCATAGCACCCATTTTCAGATATTTTGTATTCCTCGTGTATATATCTTTTTGATTTTAGCTATACCAAATTGGATTAGCCGATTAATTAATACCAAAGACCCCGAAAGCTTAGATGTTCTTGATTTGGCTAACACAAGTTACAGAACCTTTCCGGTTAATTTAATCCCAAATTTCTCTATGCAGAAGCTCAAGCTTTTTTCTTAATCTCATTTCAATGTTTTGCTTCAATAATCTAAAGCAAAACATTGCTTACAAAAATATGAAAACACCAAAGACTCAAATGGCAATAGAAGTGATAAATCAATAGCGACTAGTGGCCCATAAAATCAAATAAGCATTCAAAACTCAAAAAAAATTCTGTAAATACATTCCAAAAAAAGAAGAAAATTTATATTATAATATTTTGGTTTGGTAATGCAAAACAATTTTTTTTTTATGAGATCTTTAGATAGATCTTGGTGGTTTGCCACTAGTGATACAATCATGCAAAATTGTAAAGCTCATCTCTGAGTGGAAAGAGCAATAAGAACATTCATCTCGGTTGATAATACATTATTTATTTATTTTTGCTAAAATTTTTCAATTAGATAATCCATTAGTAGTAGTGTCACTTTTACTGATTTAATTTTTAGATCACATCTATATATTATTTTTGCAGTGTTTTAAGTTTGTTTCCAAACATTCCTAATTTAGTTTTTTAAGTTTGTTTCCAAACACTCCTAATCTAGGATATTTGCCAATAAAAAATCGAAAAATCACTTTATGGAAACAAATTAAATCGACAATAATGTATGATACACGAGTCTTAAAAGCTTCTTCCATATCCTAAATCTAAAATATTCTTCCTTCCTCCTAGGATTTAACCCGTGGTACACCACGGGTCTATATTTTTTTCGAAATTTTTATATCTATTTTATTTTAACGTTTGTATTGTTAGAATATCACAGTGGTTACTTTATTTTAACGTTTGTATTGTTTGTATTTTATCTTTGTTTTAATTGGTTTGAATCTCTGACTTTAGTATAGACTACGATTCATTTTTGTATACATTTTTTTCTTATAGATTACAGTAACCACTGTGATATAGATATATTATTTTTGCAGCCTTTTAATTTTGTTTCCAAACACTCCTAATCTAGGATATTTGCCAATCAAAAATCAAAAATTCACTTTATGAAAACAAATTAAATCGACAATAATGTATGATACACGAGTCTCAAAAGCTTTATCCATATCCTAAATCTAAAATATTATTCCTTCCTCCTAAATCACGGGTCTTAAAAGCTGATTACCTATTAGATGATCGAAAATATTCATCCTTCTTCCTAAATCATGGGTCTTAAAAGCTTTTTCTCTCTTCCTAAATCGAAAAGTCCCTCTATGGAAAGAAATTAAATCGACAATAAACTCTTAAATCACGGGTATTAAAAGTTTATTACCTATTAGATGATCGAAAATGGGAAAGGATTTTGATGTTTATGAAGTTTGTTATGTGGAAACAAATTTCTTCCATATTCTAAATCTAAAATATTCTTCATTCCTCCTAAATCACGGGTCTTAAAAGCTTATTACCTATTAGATGATCGAAAATATTCATCTTTCTTCCTAAATCATAGATTTAAAAGCTTCTTCTCTCTTTCTAAATCGAAAAATCCCTCTATGAAAACAAATTAAATCGACAATAAACTCCTAAATCATGGGTCTTAAAAGCTTCTTCTCTCTTCTTAAATCGAAAAGTCCTTCTATGGAAACAAATTAAATCGACAATAAACTCCTAAATCACGGGTCTATATTATTATTTTTGCAGTCTTTTAAGTTTGTTTCCAAACACTCCTAATCTAGGATATTTCCCAATCAAAAATCGAAAAGTCACTCTATGGAAACAAATTAAATCGACAATAATTTATGATACACGAATCTTAAAAGCTTATTAACTATTAGATGATCGAAAATATTCATCATTCTTCCTAAATCATGGGTGTTAAAAACTTCTTCTCTCTTCCTGAATCGAAAAATCCCTCTATGGAAACAAATTAAATCGACAATAAACTCCTAAATCACGGATATTAAAAGCTTCTTCTCTCTTCCTAAATCGAAAAGTCCCTCTATGGAAACAAATTAAATCGACAATAAACTCCTAAATTACGGGTCTTAAAAGCTTATTACCTATTAGATGATCGAAAATGGGAAAGGATTTTGATGTTTATGAAGTTTGTTATGTGGGTTAATGTTTTTTTTTTAAGTCTGTTAAGTTATCAGTTGTTGGTATTTTGTTTGGGTGTGGTATATTTGTATTACTATGATGTGCGTTTAACTTATCAAACAAAAATTATCCCATTGTCTTTTATATATTCGCTATTCTAAATAATCCGATATTCTGTAGAACTACGTAATAGCATTTATATTCTCATATAAGAAACTGATATATACAAAAATGAATCGTAATCTATACTAAAGTTAGAGATTCAAACCAATTAAAACAAAGATAAAATACAAACAATACAAACGTTAAAATAAAGTAACCACTGTGATATTCTAACAATACAAACGTTAAAATAAAATAGATATAAAAATTTTGAAAAAAACATATACCCGTGGTGTACCACGGGTTAAATCCTAGTATTGTTGTATAGTTGATAGCTCTTCTTAAAAATCTTGATCAAATTGTCATTGTAATCAGTGTTGTTGTATAGTTTTGTATGGTGGAAACTAAATCACTCTAAATAATTCTGATGATGAGATTGTGATAGAGATATATATATATTTATCAATTATTCAATTATGAAGATTTCTCTCCTCATGAAATGATAAAAGTCCACTAGAGGCATAAAAATGATCTTGCCTATAAGAAGAGTGTTTCATAATTATAAATAATTTTAAATAGAGAAACAAACAAACAGAAATGAAAGGAAGACTATTGAATTTATCATATTTTGAGTGCTTCAACTATAAATGCATTTTGAAAAGAGAGTGATAGATACATGCATAATGCATTATGAATTTTTAGTGCTCTTATTTTTCTTTCTTTCGTGTACTTCATTTGTCATATTTTTGGCAGTTTTTCATATAGTTGAAAGAGCTATAAGTGAACATCTTGACTATCAAATGTTGTACGATTCAATCTCTAATAAAATTATTTGAAAAAATTGGAAGAGTTTTAATTTTCAATTGGTGCTCTTTGGGGATAGTGAAATCAATAGAAAAGAAAATTGTAATATGTTAACTTCAAACTTTTGCAGTGAAGCAAATGTTTGACCATACAAAGTCAAAATCTTTGAATGTTTTTAGGTCCAATGACTTGAACAATATTTTCACACCCATAAATTAAAAGTTAATGGAATTGTTTCTTAACGAAAATTGACTATAGTTGGCCAAAAGGAATATACTTTTATTGAAGGCCAAAAGGAATTTAGCTACCAAATTTAATATTTCCTTACAAAATTCAACCAAATATTTCCTTAGGTATAATAACATAATCAACGGAGATCCATATAGCTTTTTTAAATAAAAAAAAGGATTAAACGTGTGTTAAGTTTTGCTTACTCAAAATGTTTGAGACACAACTTTCTTCAAGAACTTATAATTTCTGAACAATTACAGAAACAGTTTTCAGTTTTCTCAGATACTGTGACTGTATGTTATGTCTTTTATCTTCAATATCTGAATCTGAATCACAAATGGAAATGAAAAAACGAAGAAACAAATTATTAACTATTTACATTGTATCTCAAAAGTATGAAAATCACATCTAACAAAATGTATCACTGATTCTCCGAAGATTTAAAATCTGCAGAGAGATTGTTTTTGTCCTTCTTCTAGACATCATCAAGCCAAGAGACTAACTGTTGAGTAGTTGGCCTCTGTTTCGGGTTTTCGCTTAAACATAAACAAGCAACTTCAAGAACCCGAAACATCTCCTTTTCATTCTCTTTACTGTGAATGAGGGGATCGAAAACCTCGCTTGCTCGATTCTCATTCTTCATCCGAACTACCCACGAGATCAAATCTCTACCTCCCTTTGGTTTACACATATCCACCGGTCTTCTATCGGTAAGAAGCTCGAGTAGCACAACTCCGAAACTATACACATCGCCTTTGTAAGTAGCAACCGAGGCTTGCCCGTATTCCGGAGGAATGTAACCTAAAGTCCCAACCAAATCTGTACTTACATGTGTCTCGTAAGGACTCATCAGCCTCGCCAGTCCGAAATCCGCTAAATGAGAATCGAAATTCTCATCGAGAAGAATATTGCTTGATTTAATATCTCGGTGTAAGATATGAGGATCACAAGCTTCGTGCAAGTAAAGTAACCCTTTTGCAGCGCCTTGAGCGATTCTAAGCCGGATTTTCCAATCCAATAAAGCTGGACCATCATTACGCTCGTGTAGCCAATAGTCTAAGCTTCCGTTTTCCATATACGAATAGATTAAAAGCCGGTCAGTTTTGAAGAAACAGAATCCTTGAAGAAGAACAAGATTCGGATGCTGTGCTCTTGAGAGTGTTTCAACTTCTGCTTTGAATTCTCTTTCGATTTGACCGCAATCTCCAGATAACCGCTTAATCGCGACTTTTCTTCCATCCGGTAACATTGCTTTGTAAACCAGACCGAACCCGCCACACCCGATGATGTTAGCTTGATCAAAATTGTCCGTCGAGTCCAAAAGATCATCAAAGGATAGCTCTTTATCATTGTTCTGAAACAAAACCACAAGCTTAGATCCAATCTCGTCGAGTTCTTTACGGTTCATGCTCTCTTCTTCTATTTCCGGATCAACTTCTCCTGACCGTCTACGAGCACGCAACACAATCAGCACGAGAAGAGTGAGAAGGAAAACCGAACCAAAGGCGATCCCAATTGCCATTCCAATGTCACTGCCTTTGGTTCTTTTCGACCGTTTGATCGATGTTCTGTCAGAGCTGCGTTCCGCTGTATCTGCTGAACAGGGGAACCTGTGTTCGCCGCAGAGATTGTTACTCTCAAAGCTCGAGTTTGGAAATGTCTGAAACTGACCACCGGAAGGGATTCTCCCGGAGAGATTGTTACTAGCAACACTGAATTTCGACAGAAACGTGAGTTCTTGCAGAGAATCCGGTATTGAGCCCGAGAGACGGTTATTGGACAGATCAAGAACTTCCAAGCTCGTCATACCCGAAAGCGAACTAGGAATAGAACCAGATAATTCATTCCATTTTAAATCAAACACATGAAGCTTCTTCAGATTACCAAACCCCTCCCAAATAGGTCCAGAGAGATTGTTGTGAGCGAGCTCAATCGTTGGAGGAAACCCGACAATCTGATTGTACTGCAACGCTCTCGCGCTCTCATTCCTCTTCATGAAAAAAGGGAAATCCGGAGATGGTTCATCGAATGAGACATTTCGGCTTGTAAGACTCGGCAATAGAGTTAAGCTCTTGGGGATTTCTCCGGTAAACGAGTTATTCGATAAATCCAAGTAGAAAAGATATTTGAAGTCACCAATCCAACTCGGAATAGCAGCCGTTAAACGGTTCCACGAAAGATCCAACAACTGAAGATCATTACTCGAGCTTAACCATCTCGGCATTGAACCAGTAAGCCTACAATTCGCAACGACAAGCACCTTAAGCTTCTCGAAACGAAGCAAACTCGAATCATCAGGTAAAACCTCTCCATGGAAATTCAACGTAAGAACCAAAGTCGTCAAGTTCTTGCAATTCTGAAGTATCCTAAACGCAGAGGAGATATTAACCAAACTCGAATTCGACAACGAGAAGTAAGATAGACTCTGGAAGTTCTTGAAACTCTCTGGCACTTGTCCATGAAACGCGTTTCGAGCGAGGTTAACGTTCTTTAACCGCTTGCAAACCGGAAGATTCTCAGGTAATAAACCATTGAATCTATTAGTACCTAAATCAAGAGAGTTCAAAGCAACCATCTCTGTACAATTCAACACCAAAGCACCACTTAACGAATTGTTCCTCAAGTTAAGCAGATTCAAACTCTTAGAACTCGCCAACGACTTCGGTATTCCTCCAGTGAATCTATTAGACTGAGCTAATAGATACTTTAACTGAGGCATTTCGTCGAACACATTCGGTATATCACCGAAAAACCGATTCCACGACAAATCGAGACGAACGAGGCTCGAGAGATTACGAATCGAAGGACTCAACGAACCAGAGAGACGATTCTCTTGAATCCCTAAAAGATTCAAACTTTTGAGACCAAACACATCTTCAGGGATGTTTCCGGTGAGCTTGTTCATACCTAAACAGAGATGCTCAAGCAAAACGCATTTCCCAAACCCAAAAGTGAAATCTCCGGCGAAGTAGTTCACGGCGAGTTTCAAAACCTTAATCTTTGTAGAGTTATGGCAGATTTGAGATGGTAACGACCCGTTGAAGCCATTGGAGGAAAGGTCAAGACTTTGCAGAGAAGGAAGGTTTAAGCTTTTTGGGATTTCTCCATAGAGATCGTTAGAGCTTAAATCAAGGATTTGTAGATTCGTCAAGTGGAAAATAGAAGGAGGGATTGTGTCTTTGATGAAGTTATGAGAGAGATTAAGAACTTTGATCTGATCAAGGTTCCCGAGAGATTCAGACAACTTTCCCGACAGCTTTTTGTTCACGAGCTCAAGTTTAGTGACGTTGTTGTCTGAATCGCATGTGATTCCGGTCCAATTGCAGCAACCGTCGTCTTTGACCCAATCGTCTGGTTTTGGTTCGAGATTTGATATGAAGTCACGCAAGGCCTCGAGGTCACGTGTATGGCACGTGACTAGGGACTGAGATTCCGAGGTGGAGAAGAAGCATAGTAGCTTGAGGAAGATGAGGATCACCCACAAGCGAAGGAGAACACGCATTTCGAGATATTTAGAGAGAGAAATAATAAAAGAAGAAACTTTGAGATATTTAGAGAGAGAGAGAGAGAGAGAGAGAGAGAGGAGAAGAAGAAGAAGGTTGTGTGTAGTTTAAAATCGAAATTTAACAAGAACCCTTGAAGAATCTGAGAGAATAGAAGATGGGTTTTCTCATTCTCACCATTTTTAGAAGATGAAGCAAGAGAGAGAAAAATGGCGACTTTTGACTTCAACACGCTACAGCAAGTAGTGGGTGTTTAAATGAAGGCTCCTAGAGAGAGAATCAAGAGAGATAAAGTAGTGGATTTGTGATTTTTTTTTTTTTCTGTGTTACAGAAACAGTAAAAGTTTATTTTTTGATATAATTAAAAAGGAAAACACAATCTTTTGGGTGTATTAATATGGAAGAAGATATTAGTTATAGTAATAAAGATTAGTTTCCTTAAGGTCAATGTATAGTAATTTAACAATAATAAAAAATTTATTGATTTTTTTCCTTGTTATGGAAATTTGATATTTTTTTATTCATGGCTCGTTATAGAAAATATCTTTCCTTTCGTTTTCAATTAATTATGGAGGTTGTTTAGAAATATAAATTATGAAGTCCTAATCAATTAGTTTTTGACTTGAGAAAGTCTTTACTCTGTTTTTATTTTTTTCCCTCTAATCGTAATTTGTAGCCTTGGGCTTCAACGGGTAGATGGAAGAAAATTCGCAACGATTAATGAATAATGAAAATTTGAAAATGATCCAAATTGGGAAAATAAATGCAAATCTATTTTAGAAATAATGACAAAAATATTAGTTTTGGTGTGTATATTTGCAAAAATATTATTATATATTGTCCATTTGCAAAAATGTTACTTATGATAAATTTTTAAAGTCTAAATCTTAAAATTCTAAATTTAAAAAAATGTTTTGATCCCTAAAAACTTCTAAACCCTCAAAATTAAATCTTAATACAACATAGTTAATCCAAAGATAAATGATATAATAAAAAATAATTTTTTAAAAATAACATTTTTACAAAGATTTTGAAAATGTGGTATTTTTAAAAAATGACAATTAAAAAATATCATTTAAAAAATAGCATTTCTGAAAAAAAATTTATCTATTAATGCTCCTTTTATTTTTGTTTGCGTTTTGCAAATTGTTGATTTCGAAAAGATATCATATGCAGACAACTCAAAAAGAAGCGAATATTTAAAAAATTGTTACTATTTATTTTAAGTTTGTTTTAGTAAATTAGCTAAATAACCAAAAAAAACTTTTATAATTAAAAAATTAACTAAATTGTAGGGATTTTTTTGAAAAATTATAAGAGGTTTGGTTACTTTTCCAATATTGTAAGTTTTTTTTGGATATTAAGTGCCAATTCTCTTCTTTTTTTTGTTGCTTTTGTTTTGCAAATGGTTAGTTTATATATTTAAATTTTGTTTTCTTATGTTTTATAAGTGACCGGAGAAGGAGGGAGTCACCGGTTAGGTCAGGACAAAAGATAGATAGAAGTCAAAGCACGGACGTTGACACCTATGCATCTCTCTTCTCAACTACAATTTTTCTTTTTCCATTAATACTACTTCTTCTTCTTTTTTTGCAAGTTGATGTTACTAAGTTACTAACGAATGAATTAAGACCTTGAAAAATATCCTTAATTTCCGATAAAAGCTTCGACAAAAATCCAGATTTTTCTGTCAAACATGATACTCCAATGAGGAAACTTACCCACCTAATTTTTGTTTGGTTAAACTTTAAGAAAATTTGTCAACCGACTTGCACACTGATCATGTATAGATGTTGCCATTTATGTTCGAATCAATATGTTATATCTCCAATAAAAATCACTAATCTTTTCAAAAAAAAATCACTAATATTAAACAGTGAGATGAAAATATAGCATCTATTTATTTATTTCTATAGATTTTTTTTCAACATACATTATATTAGAGTTAAATTTAGATGGTGACATCAATGATATTAGCACAAATTATTATGCTAATGTTTTGGTCCCATATATATATTTTTTGGACAATCGCAAAAATACCATTTTTGGTGTGTCATTTTATAAAAATGCTACAATGATTGTCCATTTGCAAAAATGCCACTAATGATGAATTTTTAGAACATAAATCTTAAAATTCTAAACCCTAAAAAATATTTTGACCCCTAACAAATACTAAACCGTCAAAACTAAACCTTAATACAATATTGTTAACCCAAATAGAAATAATATAATGAATAAATAATTTCGAAAAAGTGGCATTTTAGCAAAGATTTTGAAAATATGATATTTTTGAAAAGTGACACTTTAAAAATGGTATTTTAAAAAAAAAATACTTTTTATATTAAAAATTTTCATATATGTCCTCAAATTACTTTTTATATTAAAAATTACCAAGTAACAACATAAACTTTTGGTGCTAAATTTTTGTTGGTTAATGCTTTTTTTTTCAACGACGACAAATTTTGTGATGCGTTAGCGATCGATTTAATACTTTCAAATGTAACGCTAATTTAAAACGCTTGTCGTTAGAATCTGTTAGTAATTACTTTTAGAATTGTATAGGAATATAATAATAGAATTGAAAGAAAAATTACGCGTGGCGGTTCAGAAAATAGATTCTTTTATAATTATGTATACGTTACAGTTCGGTTTTGGTTTCTGAAAAGATATATAAATTAATAATTTAGTTTTTGTTAAATTGTTAGAAAAATGGGAAAACAGATTCTCATTTTGACAAAACAAAACTAAAAAGTCTCACACTATTTGTCATGCTTAATTTCTTAAAGAAAAAAAAAAAGGCTGTTTACACAACTTTCTTTAATGTTTTACTTGATTTATAAGTAATTGGAAACAATATAGGTGAAGGGTGAAATGAACATAGACATAAAAGACTATATTTGTTTAATAGCCTACATTCAAAGTTGGTTTACCATTTAAGAAATCACTTATATATAAATTATAGTGTGTGCATGATCTTTCATAAAGAAATTAAATATTGTTTTACGTAGAAAGTTAAGATACGATTCCACATTAACAATAAAATATTGAAGTCGATATCTATAATGAAGGAGACAGTCAAAGCATGTGACATCGATTATTCAACTCTATAACCTTCCATACCATGTGGTCGTAAGGCTTTGATATTATCGTTTTCGTTAGAGACTTGTCTTGTATTATAATGTTCTCAAGTCGTCTTATAAAGTTTTTAAAAAGTCTTGTTAAAAATCAAGTCTATTGGTTCTACACATCTATTGTAGATTTTGGTATAATACTACATATAGTGAGTTTGATTGGCAATGATACGACAAAAAAAAATACGTATATTTTTTATACCATTTTTTCAATACTGTTAGATTTCAGTTTTACCATTTTTCACTAAAAAAATGAAGATTGTCTTCCTAATGACCAATTAAGCCCATAACTTATTTTTATGCAGACCTTTGACGTTGTAGATTATAAAGCCCATGAAATGATAGCTGGATCCATGATATTTAGTAAGAAATAAGATTGGGGGTAATTTATTTTTATTAAGGCCTAAGACGTTGTAGATTTAGAAATGTTCAGTTAGTTCCGGTTATTTCATTAATCAAAAGTTTTGATGATCCTTATTAAAATCTCTTCGGTTCGGTTTGATTAACTTCCGGTTTAATTTTAGATTCAATTCGATTTTGGATAACAGAAAACACCACTATGTTTGACCCAAAAAAAGAACACAAAATGGTAGCTTCTGTTATATTAAGTTTTTGCCATTCAAAACATTGGTACACGAAATAGACAAACTCTAGACATTGAACATTATACACAAGCTTGAAACTGTGTTCATACTTAAAACACAAACAAGATCACAAGATCTTGTCGGAATTTCGATCAGCTTGCACCATTTTCATCTTCTTTCCGGTCTGATTTCGATCCCCTGAATAACCAAACCACTCTTCCAATGGCCCATTTGAGTCTCCATAATACTTATCTCAATCTCATTATTAGAATAGGAAACCAACTATTATTGTATATAATTTAGGATCTCTCATTGATAACCCTTAACGGCTAGTCTCATAACTTTGTGTATATAATTTCTATCAATGAAAAATCTTAAATTATATATAATAATATTTGGTTTTTTATTCTAATATTTGGAATTTCTGTGCAGAAGAATACTACCGGAATGTTTTTAAGTCAACAAAACTATGCCGCAGACATCCTCCATCGCTTTGTTTACCAAGTGATTTCTTGCTTTAGGTAGATTAACTTTTAATTTAATTTTTGGTTATATTTAATTTTATGTAATGAATATTGTTTTTATTTGCTGTTTCTTTAATTGCTAAAATTAACCAAAGTAATTTCGTATTTTTCTTATTCTATTGTTTTTTTATTGTATTGAATTTTGTGCTACAAAATATATTATTATCAAAATATTTTCTTGAATAGAAAATAATGTCTACCAAAGTAGACCAAATAAAACAAAGTTCTATTGAGAACAAAAAAAGGTTATTAATTTATACTTTTGACTAACTATATTAATTGAGAGGTTGAAAATCCTAGAACACAAGGTATGATTTCTTATCATTATTGCAAACATAAGGAGAAAAGTATATGCGAAAGAAAAAGAAAAAGAAAACTAACGATGAGGACAACTTCAAAGACGTGAGCATGAAGCAACTAACGAAGATAAAGAATTTGCTGCTAAGAGCAAACAATAACATATGTAAAAGTAAAGAAAAAAATTCCTATAACCTTTTTTAGATTATTTCTTTTTTTTTTGAAAAATGTTGTTTCTTTTGTTCTTTTGAAAAACTTAGACATGATTTCTAACCAAATCTTAAAAAAAAAACTTTATTCGTAATTTGTTCGTGAAAATAATAATCTTACTCTATTATTTGAGAGCGTCTTTTATGTGATTCCATTGGGACCACCGATCTTAAGCGAATTTATTCAAGCTAAACTTGCGAAAATAATATTATGTTCGATCGTTCAATTATATTTTATGGAATTCTACATGTATAGAAGACATCACAGATAGGACTGGATCGGTGGGTAAAGGTTGGGACAGGACGAGTAAGGACTGGGACATGATGCGGGTAAGGGGTGGACAGGACGGGTAAGGGCTGGGACAGGACGGGTAAGAGCTAGGACGAAACAGACAAAGACTGAGACGGGATGGGGTAATAGACGAGGCACATGGGCTGGAATACCGACCGTGTTTGTTTATTAATAAATAATTGATTTGATCAACTTACAATATTAAAATATTATTGTTTGTTATTCGTATCCCGCACAAGGATATGAAACCTTTGATAAGGAAGAGATTGAGAGAAGATGAAACACTCTTTTGAATAGAAAAGAGAAGAAAGAGAAAGAACATGTAAAAATCAAGAACGTCGGGAAATTGAGATTAAAAAACATGAGTATACAAGAGGAAAAAGCAAAAAAGACAAAGATGCTTGTGAAACTACCAAAGAGCCACATGGAAAGCAATGGTCGATAGGGAGCCTTAGAGACACTCTAAAAGATGAGGAGAGACGAGACAACTCTAGGCCATAAATCCCATCTTGCATTACAAAGTTATGCAGAAGATTTTGATCCATTGTTATTTGCGGATCATCTTTCACCTTCGATTATGTTTGTAAAGAGGTTTATTTACTCATCAAGTGAAGCGTGTATGCCAATTGTGTTTTTCTGTATACTAAAATTTCTTTCATCAAAGAAGAAAATATTTTTATAAATTTGACTGATATCTCATGATTTTGTTCTTGATAGGAAGTAAATTTGACGGGGACATTAAACTTTCCAATGCAAAAGTAACAAAGTAAATCCATTGTTGGTTCAGACTACACGAAAAGCACACTTCTATGCTCTCAAACCCTAGAAGCTATGGCGACAACATTCGACTGAGTAAAAGCTTAAGCTTTTCATCATATGTTTTCATGGGGATTTTGGTTTTGGTAAATCTAGGGTAAATTAAATATATCTTTAATTTGCTAGAATATTAAAAATATGAGGAAATTTTGATGCTGGCCATTACTTGAGTTCTTTATTGTTCAACTTTGTTTTATTCTAATGATTGGTTTCATAGCTCTTTTTCACGTGTTTAGATCGCTTTTTTAATAAAAAAATAAGTGGATTCATTCTAAATGAAATATAAATGAGAAAAAGTTAAGGAATAAGAGGCTCAGACAAGGTTTATTCGACAGATTAAACCTAGCATAAGACAAGGTTTATACAAGGTTGAATAAATCATTGAAGCTAAAAGAGAAGAAAATGCCAAAAGAATGTTGTGTTCGCCGAAGCACACATGTAGATTCAAGAAGAATATGAATGGATCAAGTGCTTTCTGAAAAAATTAGACTTACTCTTTATGGACGTTTAAGGGTTTATAGTAGTCCTTAATTTGTTAAAAATATAAATTGTTTCCAATAGTTTACATGCATCAATAAGAATTTAGGCTCACATATTAGATCTTAGTATCTATCAATTTGTTATAAATTAAAATTATAAATCAAATTTTTATTTCTAAATAATTAATTATATCAATATTTTAAAATACATATTTTAACTATATCATTAATGTTTTTCAAGAACCAAATTTATAAATACAGCAGAGCCACAGTGAATAAGAAGATATATTTTCAAGTGAATACAGCATACCCAAATTTTGCAAGTTTCCTTAACCAGTTGTTGAACGAAAGTTATATTAATGATGGGCCTTATAGCTTAAAAAGCAAAGAGATAGAAAGCAGGGAAAACAGATCTTTACTTGTGGTGCTGTTAGAGCTTCAACTCTTGGCTCGAGCATCTTGAAGCTATGAAAAACTTGTAAGAGTTTTGGTTAGGAGAATCAAAGCATTATATATGCTTACAAGAAAGAAGATTCATCATAATCCATCATGTCGTAAATCTTAGAGACTATTGTTTTATATATATTCTACTGAAATTCATAAATATATAGAGAGTTTTTCTTCATCATTCTCATATTATGCATAAATCTCGCTGGTAAAATATGTGACAAATTGTCCTTTGAGATTGATGTCAATTGGGAAAGGCACTCACATAGACTTGGGCGGGGCATCATCAATGGTGAATTTTTGATGGATGTCTTAACACTTTTTTAATTAAAATATAATAAATTTTTATGAACCTTAATGAAAAAGGTTTTATGTATTGAACTTTAACTCAAGTGTTTTAATAAAATTAATATAAAAAAATAAATTAAGACACTTTGATAGTGTTAAGGTTAATGATGGCCTTAGTGGACTTCTTGGCTTCTTCTTTTTTAAGACAAAAACACATTATAGATGTCAATTTCGTAGATCATACAATCGAAAACCAAAGAAGAACTATAAAAAATTGGCTTTTTTTTTAAGACAAAAATAGATGTCAATTTTGTTATAATATGTAAGCATCCAAATACCTACCTTTGTGCTGGTTAGTAATGGATTTCACTATTTCGTGACTTTTATTCTCTGATTAGATACCAAAAATCAGAAGAAGAGGTTGACGAAAAAGGAGAAGAAAGCCTTTGGAGAGAAGGAGAAGCAGGAAGCCTCTCGAGAGAAGCTTGAAGCCTCTGGAGAGAAGCAGAAGCCTTCTTCTGGAAAAAAAGCGCAGAAACCTTCTTCTAGAGAGAAGCAGGAAGCCTCTGGAGAAAAGGAAGCCGAAGCCGAAGCCTCTGGAGAGAAGAAGCAAGCCTTGGCAAGCACTGAACTCTTGGCGAAGGTGACAGTGTTAGTTTTGAATATATATATAAGTTTGACATCAAATGGCTTTAAACAATCTTTGATATGTGACATGATTCTTCTTCGTGACAATTTCTGTTACGACTCCTTTGTAAACTCAAAAGATCATTCCTTTTTATTTATGAAAATAGAGGAATACAACGAGAGAGGATCCTCTCTCTCACTCACAAAGATTGATCAAATCACTTGATACCTCACTACTAACAAAAAGCAAATCTTAAATAACCAAAACCAAATCCTGCACATGGGCTATTCTCCTCCAGCTCATCCTTTACCGTTAGCCGCTATGACGTGTCACTCTTCTTCTAGAAAGTTCCTCCTCTGACGTGTCCTTATTCTTCTAGAAGAACCTCCTCTGAAACACGTCAATGCTGTGGAGTATTGCTGACTTTGTCAGCCTTCTTAGCCTTGGACCTGCTTCTTCTGTACTGGAAGAGAATTGGAGCCTTTCCTCCACCCTCCTAACAATACTCCCTCCTCGAAAATTGACCTTGTCCTCAAGGTCAAATTCTGGAAACTGCTCCTCTATAACGCCCTTCCATTCCCAAGTGCAATCATGGGGTGGCAATCCCTTCCACTGAATTACTACCGGAAGTTCGTCAAAGGTTATGGCGGAAGTCCCGGCGTCTTCTTTACTTCCTGTTATAACATTTGGTACGCCGTTTGTAATATGTGGAGGTGACCTTGACCTTGTCCTCATACCGCCATAACCTTTGACGAACTTCCGGTAGTAGCCTGTTAGCCCGAGGAACCCTCTCAAGGCCTTGACATTTTTTGGCTCTGGCCAATCTACCATTGCTCTAATATTGCTTGGGTCCGCAGCCACACCTTTGCCAGAGATGATGTGGCCCAAATACTCCAGTTCTGAACACCCAAACTGGCACTTCTTCCGGTTAGCATACAACTGGTGATGGACCAATAGCTGTAAGACGACCCTGAGGTGCTCCTGGTTCTGCAGAATGGACTCACTGTACCCCAGGATATCATCGAAGAATACCAGGACAAACTTACGCAGGTGCTTACGGAATACTTCGTTCATAATCGACTGAAATGTAGCTGGTGCATTGGACAGCCCAAAAGTCATAACGAGGAACTCGTAATGGCCATCATGAGTGCGAAAAGCAGTCTTTGGCATGCACTCGGCCTTGACCAGGATCTGATGGTAGCCGGACTTGAGGTCAAGCTTGGAGAATACCTTCGCGCCGTGCAGCTCGTCGAGAAGTTAGTCTATCATGGGAATTGGGAAGCTATCAGGCATTGTCACTTTGTTGAGAGCCCTGTAGTCCACACAAAATCTCCAGCTGCCATCTTTTTTCTTGACCAGAAGCACTGGACTAGAAAACGGGCTTCCACTGTCCCTGATGATTTCGGCGGCTAGCATGTGGCCACTTGCCTCTCGATCTCCTCCTTTTGAGCTTGGGGATAATGGAAGGGTCGGACACTCACTGGTCTTGCCTCTGTTCCAACACGATCCCATGCTCCTTTCCCCTAGCCGGTGGGAGCCCCTGAGGGTCACTGAACACCTGAGGATACTCGGCCAGGACCATGGCAATTTCGTCTGAACACGGGTCACGCATATCTTGGGTTGGTTGGGACGCCTGTAACCCTCCGTACTCGACCATCACCTCTTGTCCCCGTCGCTCGATGGCTTTCCACAAGGCTTTGAAAGACACCGACGCGCAACACAGACCCGGATCCCCTACCAACTCTGCCTTTACACCTTCAATCTTGAACCGCATGCGTTGGAGCTTCCAGTTGACCTTCATGCCCCCAAAGGTTTCGAGCCACTGTATCCCTAAGATCACATTGGCGCTACCAAGGTCGATGGGGAGGAAATCAGCTGTGATTTCGACCCCTTGGAGTGACAAACCCAGCCCTCGGCAAACACCAGTTCCGGGAACGATTATGCCCGTGCCGATGAGCACGTCGTAGCCCGTGGTTGCCTCTGGTATCAGTGTCAGCGACTTGATAACCTTTTCCGATACAAAGTTGTGGGTCGCCCCACTGTCGATCATCACGACGACCTCCGCCGTCTGTATCGCACCCCAAAGCTTCATAGTGCGAGGCGACGAGATCCTGACCAGGGAGTTGAGGGAAAGCTTTGCCATCTCCATCGTCTCTTGAACGATCTCTTCTCCAACCCGCTCATCGTCTTCCCACTCCTGCTCACTACCATCGGTGAGTACCAGTAGCAGCTGGAGTTCCTGCCGAGGACAGAGATACCGAGGAGTCCATTTCTTATCGCACTTGTAACAGAGATCCTCCGCCTTTTGTTGTGTGATTTCGACTGGGGTTAGCCGTCGAAAAGGTGGTTTGACCTTGTTGTGCGAATTAGGGTTATGAAATCTAGTACTGGGCCTCGGAGGAGCCGCCACGTTGTTGGGCTTACTAAGGTTCGGGCCATTAGAGGTTTTCATCGGCTGGCTCTGGCTTTTAGAAGGGCCCATTCGTTCTCTCCTCTGATAATGCCAGATCATCTCGACGATAGATTCGTTGTTCCTGTCCACTCCTCGATGAGCTTAGCGATACTCATCATTTTTTAAGGGTTCGCGGCTCGAACGTCTTAGCTCGCGCCCTAATCTCGGGTTTGAGACCGATCATAAATGCGAGCTCCAACACATTATTCGAAAATTCCGGCACGTTGGTGGCGAGGGAAATGAAATCACGGCAGTATTCCTTCACCGTGCCATCCTGCTTTAGTGTCAGAAGCGGTTCGCCGAAGCTCGAGTCAGGACTCGTAGAGAATTGCTCCAACACACGCATTTTCAACTGGTCCCAAATGAGAAAGGGGTTGCGGCCTCTCTCCCACCGATACCACATTAGCTCCTCGTCATCAAAGCACATTCGTACTGTCTAGAGTTTCTCGGGGTCGGAAAAGTCTCCGAGTTTGAAATACTGCTCCACCCTTAGTAACAAGCTCTCCGCGTTATCGCCGTTGAACGTCGGTAGCTCCAACCGTCGGGTCAGCGACTCCGTTCGTTCATCCGGTGACCTCCATCCGTGCCAAATGGAAGATCCGGGTTGAACCTCACCCGCGTTGGCCCTTGAACGCCCGCCGTCTGATGCCTCCGTCGGCTCCCGCATGATTCCCTTGCCGGAGTCTCCGGTTGGTGTTGGTACCAACGGAGAAGAACCCAGTTGTATTGTCGGTCGTGTGTCTTCCTTCTCACGAATACGCGCCACTGATTCGCTCACGATCCTTCGTTCGATTTGTTCCAAAACAGAGTTAGTTTCGGAGGCAGTAAGCTTCATGGCCACTACCTCCTTCTGAATATCCGTCATCGCCTGTTCCATGGCTACGAGTATCGGGTCAGGTTTTGGTCCCATAATTTCCTCAGAAAGAAGGAACCTTGCTCTAATACCAAATTTGTTACGACTCCTTTGTAAACTCAAAAGATCAATCCTTTTTATTTATGAAAACAGAGGAATACAACTAGAGAGATCCCATGGATCCTCTCTCTCATTCACAAAAATTGATCAAATCACTACTAACAAAAAGCAAATCTTAAATAACCAAAACCAAATCCTCCACATGGGCTGTTCTCCTCCGGCTCATCCTTTACTGTTAGCCGCTATGACATGTCCCTCTTCTTCTAGAAAGTTCTTCCTCTGACGTGTCCTTATTCTTCTAGAAGACCCTCCTCTGAAACACGTCAATGCTGTGGAGTATTGCTTACCTTGTTAGCCTTCTTAGCCTTGGACCTGCTTCTTCTGTACTGGAAGAGAATTGGAGGCCTTTCCTCCACCCTCCTAACAGTTTCATAGTTGTGTGGAGAAGATCGGTGTGGGTGTAGAAAGATTGAGTCCTCGTGATCGACAAGTGATTCTTTTAGCCGAAATTGGATTGCGTTACAAGTTTGTTGAAGCCAAAGCACGCGCAGTTGCAAGATATAATGGTAAGAACACAGGCGTGTGTACTGTATTCATACGTGAACAACGAGAACGATCGTGAAAGACTTACCGGTTTATAGAAATGTTTGATTTAGTTCCGGTTCTTTCAGTTATTGAAATTTTGTCCCTAACGAAAATTCTCTTCGGTTCGGTTTGATTAACTTTAGGGATGATTTTATATTCATTTCGATTTTGGATAAACCTTAACAGAAAATAACACAATGGTTGACCAAAATTAACAACAGAAAATGGTTAGCTTCTGGTATATTAAGTTGTTGCCATTCAAAACATTGGTACACAAGAGCGATAAAACTTGATACATTGAATATCAGACACAAGCTTGAAACTGTCTTCATACTCAAACACACAAACTTGATCACAATATCTTCATCGATCAGTTACTACTACACACCATTTCATCTTCTTTCCGGTCTGATTTCAATCCCCTGAATAACCAAACCACTCTTCCAATGTCCCATTTGAGTCTCCATAATACTAATCTCAATCTCATCACCACAACCTTCACCATTGTCTATATAAACCTTCCCAAGCTCGACTTCACTCCACCCATCTCCTCTCTCCTTTGGCTCCTCCATATTCCTACCACCAATTTCTCTTTCTCCTTCAATTTCTTCTCTCGGACCCCGAATCCACGGACGCCTCATCCTAAACGCTCTAGACACTGCTCCGTGCGAAATCCCCGAGTAACCATACCCACTTCTTGAATCCGTACCGCCAGATTCAAGAAACACAAACTTTTTCGTAGCTTCTTTACCCACAAAACCAACTCCAGCTTCAACCGGCGTGTTGTCGAACCCGTGTGATCTAGTACTCGCTCTCTTGAAAACCGCATAAACCGAGTAATGTGTCCCCTTCGATAGCATTTCGCAACTTATCTTTCCACGAATCTCGAACCAACACACATTACGTAGCTCTACTACTTTCTCAAACCTTAAATAATTCCACATATAAAGAACATCAATTATAAACTCCAATTTCACAATCTCAGAAACAGAGAATATAAGTGAGTCCAAAATGAGAACTTACTTAGATTCAGGAAGTGAAATCCATTCCCAATAAGCAGGAGAATCTCCCCAAACAATCGTTAAATCCATTGCTGATAACATGTAACACTTCTTCCCACTAGATTTCTCCAACCAAAAGCTCTGATTTCGCCCAAATTAACAAACAAAATCAAGAATCAGAACATCAATTTGGGTAAAATCAAAACCCTAATTCATGAATCGAATTCGATTTTGAAATTTGAAATTACCTTTTTGCCTTGGTCTACCAAAACGGAATCATCAGCGAGAGACATATAAATCTCTTTCTTCGACGAGTAATTAGGAACAATCGAAGAATATTCCGGCGGAAGAAACATCTCCCAAACCAAATCCGAATGAGCCGCAGATTTAACGGTTTTCGAAACCGAAGACACAACACAAGCATCGCGTGGGCTCGTACGTGAAATCACCATCGAGATACAATCTTCCGGCAAAGTATCGAACCTCGACGACGATCCGATCACAACGCTCTCGTCGTTCCGGCTACTTCCGACGCCGGCATTCGAATCTCCGATTTGAATTTGCTCCATAGATTTTGCGAATCTGATTTCGAAATTTAGCGAATCTGATGCGTTTAAGTAATGAAACGGTGAGTGAAGCGTTTGGTAACGAATTGGATATTTATAGGACCCGTGTTCGTGTGATTCGTGGAAAGACTTACAGGTTAAGATTTTAGTGAATTTCCCAAAATACCCTTGAAAGAAGAACCTCAAAAGTTTTTTTTTTTCTCAAAAATTATAAAAGTTTGTTTGCCTTTATCTAATCAGCCAAAGCAAAGTTGTTTCATGTTTAACTTACCTATGAAGTCTTTTGTTACAAGAGATAGAAGATCTTTATATAATTATTAAAATAGAATTTATTCCAAAAGTCAATAATTCAGAATCTTTTTACTAAGACCTGATCATGTACATAAGTTTATCTCTAATGGTTCTTGGCTAAGTAAAGTGTGCAAAAGCATTGTGTATGATAATAAAAAAAAGAAGAAAAAAAACACAATCGCTTTATTGAATTTTTTAATGACACAACAAGAATTCACAAAACATTACAAAGATTTGTGTTACAATACAACAAAGCATTTTCACTTCGCTTAGAGACATGAAATTGAAGCAAACAAGTAATCATCAAACCGAAATTAACCGTTTTTTCGGGTAAATGCTTTACGGGGTTTTGGTAGGGCGGAATTCGAATCCTTGAATGATCAAACCACGTTTCCAATAAGGAGACTTAATCTCAACAACACTAACCGAAATATCATCAACACATGCTTCATTATAGAATTCACCAAGCTCAGCTTCCATCCATCCGTCTTGTCTCGCCTTTGGTTTCGTTACATCTCTCGTTTCTCTTTCTCTCCTTCGACCCATAGGACCAACAAAGTATATCAATCTTTGAGAAGATGGTTGTCCAACCAATCCAACCTCAACTTCTACTGGTATATCCCCTAATCCGGGACATCGGTCTTTCGTCTTGAACACAATGTAGACCGAGTAACGAGTTTTAGGAGATAGGTACCGAGTATGCATCCCGACACGAATCTCAAACCAACATACATTCAGAAGCTCTGCTATTTTTTCAAACCTACATTGCAACATTTTTTCCCCCCATTTTCATCTATCATCATAAGAATAAGTAATTATAAAAAAAAAAAGAGAGTTACCTAGATTCTGGAATTGTAATCCATCGCCAATATTGTGGACTACTTCCCCATGTGATCCAGACTTCTTTTGAAGATAACATGATACACTTTTTCCCACTAGCTTTCTCTAACCATAAGCTCTTTCATATTTTCGGAAAAAGGAAAAAAGTAATCATAAATATTGAATTAAAACTTCATAACTATATCAAAATTGTTTCATCTATCAGAAATTTTCTGAAATCAGCTTGAATCACATTCTTGTACCCATAATTATCTAACAGAACCCGATGAATCTTACGCGCAAATTACTCTAAAGTAATTATCATATTTTCTTCTGGGAAGTTTCTAGGGTTTGTAATTATTCATTCACACAATTAATGAAAAAAAACCTATTCGGCTCAATTCATCTTTTTTTCTTATCTAATGCTTTAAGAGTTAATCCAAAGCTCAACGAATTTTCTTAAATAAGACTAAAACACATCCTTGTTCCTATAATTCTCATATAAAACTCGATGATTCTATGCACTAATTTCAAGGAAGATCACTATTTTCTTCAATCGTACAAACAAGCATGTATTGTACCTTTTTGCCTTCTTCGATTAGAACATGATTATCGCACAGAGCGAAATAGAGTTCCTTCTTCGACAAGAAAACTCGCGATTGCGGAATCAGAGATGCATACTCTAGCGGTAGAAACTTCTCCCACACGACATCGGATTTAACCGCAGATTCAAACGTTTTCGAAACGAAAGCCGCGACGCACGCGTCCCGTGGACTTGTAAAAGAGATGATGTTAGAAATGCAATCCTCCGGCAAGATATCGAAAGGCGACGGCCCCGAAATGATCTCTCCTCCTCCGCCTTCGCCTCTAGATTCAACAGCATGTTTTTGTCCCATCGTTGGCTGCATCATATAGATCAAGATGGTATGCGTTTAAGGAAAGAAAGAGAGAGAGAGGCCAAAAAGTCTTATATAATGGTAAATAGACTCTTTCTAAAGTGGCCTCTCTGTTTCTAAGGAATAGAAAATGACTTGTGTAAGTCGGTTATACATATTTACGAGACTACCCTTACTCCTATCAATACGTGCCGCGTGCGTGTTATTTTTAATAAATTATCTTCACTGTGATCCGATATAATGTGTAACTAGGATAATCCGTGTGCTATGCGCGCAAGTAAATGTTTATATTAAATTAGTACAGTCTTTATTTAGTTAAAAATTATATCTTAGTGAATATAAAAATTATTATTCAAATTCGATAGTTTTAGTTAAAAATAAAAGTTAATTAATGTAAAATTATTATACGAAATTTGAAAGTCGTTTTTTATATTCAAATTTGCGATTATTTTATATAAGTGAATGTAGGAATTATTATTCGAATTTGATAGTTTTAGTTAAAAATAAAAGTTAATTAATGTGAAAATTATTATACGAAATTCAAAAATCGTTTGTCTATATTCGAATTTGCGATTATTTTATATAAGAATATATTTTCAAAAGTGATAGTCAATATATTTGAATCAAACCATCAAATCAAAATTCTCGAATCTAAATTCGAACCGAATTATATAATGTCTGAATTGGTATAATAATTTCTATACTAAATTATCTTAAACATGTACCCCATAATTGTTTAGAATATATATTTATTTTGATTTTCGTTTAGATTTTAATAGTAAGATTTAAGACATAAAAGATTTTTGAAATTATTGTTTTTGGTAAATTTGAGAATATTCAAATGTGTTAGTCAATTGGAATTAGAATAATATTTGGAAACAATTGTGTTTGGTAATGAGTATAGAATAATTAAATAAATCAAAAAGAAAAAAAACTTAAAAAAATTGTAGTGATGACACATCATCAAAAATAGCCTCCAATGTTTACACTTTAATATATAGATATAGGAATAATTATAATTACGTTTGGCTAGTAGAATAGAAAGAGTGTTTGGTTAGAAGGATAGTAGGAGTAATTATTAGAAGATTTTAATTTAAAAAAAAACTGAAAAAATATGGTGTTGATACATCAGCAAAAATGGTCTTTCAATGTTTTTTTTTTAATATATAGAAGATTTGTATTTAACTGAAAATATAAAAATTAAGTCTAAGATATACTTAGTATTTAATTGTGGTTTTAAGCCGTAGTCAATCGCACAAAAAATGAGAGAATTAGAGATATATAAGTTGATAGACGGTTTCAACAATTTCGTGCCAGAAAAATATAAACTAAAAATCGATGAGGATGATGACGATCTACAACCCGATGAGTCAGATTCACCTCAAGGCATGTAATACATATTCTTATTGATTAGGATTTTTATTTCTGATTTAGAAAGAAAATGTTTAGTATTTCTCTTTCAGTATTTCCTTTTCCTAGGGTATATATATATATAGGGATGAGTTATGTTTGCTGCTATTTTCAATAAAAGGTTTTGGTTTTGAAATCGGTTCTTAACTCTAACAGCATGCATAAGCATTTGAATAATTAAATGTAAGCCGAAGGAAGGAGGGTTGGGATTCCCATTGCTAAAGGAAGTAAATAAAGTAAGCGTTCTTAAGTTGGTTTGGCGTATTGTATCACACCAGCCATCTCTTTGGGTGAAATACATCAACAATATGCTTATCGGGAAAGAATCAATTTGGTCGATCAAAGAAAGAACAACAAAAGGTTCTTGGATGTGGAGGAAAATTTTAAAATCTAGAGAGGCAGCAAAGTGCTTTCACAAGGTGGCGATTGTTAGTGGAGAAAGCACATCGTTTTGGTTTGATAATTGGTGTGATTTGGGTTGCCTGCATCACGTTGCGGGACCGCGGGGAACTATCGACATGGGAATCCCTCTCAATGCAACAATGTCAGAAGTGTTTGACAATCATCGTCGCAGAGGACACCGGGTAGAATATCTAAACGCAATGGAGGAAGCCATTGAACAAGTAAAACTTCTACGCAAGGAGGGCGAGGATATATCATATTGGAAAATGTCGGAGAATGTTTACAAGCCACGTTTTGTCACAAGAACTACGTGGAACATCATGCGGAACTCACAAGCGATCGCGCCTTGGTACAAGGGAATTTGGTTCAAGGATGCAACGCCAAAGTACTCATTTCTATCATGGTTGGCCATCCATAATAGGTTGACCACTTGTGATAGAATGCGTGGATGGAGCCCGAATACAAATGCTGAATGCGTCCTATGTTGCAGGCATGAGGACACGCGGAACCATTTGTTCTTTGAATGTAGGTACTCGTCAAGGGTATGGCGTTATGTGTCTTTACAGATTCTCCAGGCGGAATACACTTCCAATTGGGACGCAGCTGTCATCCTCATAACGTCATCTAGGAATAAGACCGATCGGTTCTTATTGCGGTATGCTTTTCAAACAACTATATACCATCTTTGGAGAGAACGAAACCAACGTCGACATGGGGAAGCAGAGAAGTCATCAATACTACTAATCAAAATGGTGGAAAAAAACATCATCAACAAAATCAACTCAGCTTTCAAAAATGATGCTCCAACTCGAACGCAAGTGATGGAACGATGGCTTACGACAAGATTTCGTAACCACTCTTAAATTTTCAAATAATATTTGGCTGTAATATTTCATCCTCGGAAAACAATCGCATCTAATGTAAAAAAGGCTTGATTGAATAAATTTTAAATTCATTCAAAAAAAAAAAAAAATGTATTTATATAACAAGTCCTATGTTATGGCTGTATTAAACTATTGTTCGTAGTTTTCCTAAGATATTATTGTTATATAACTTAAATCATTCTAATTTCCAAAGTGAGGCTGCTTCAAAAGTTCCTTGGAATGCTTCAGGAGGAAATATGAACCATATCTTATTTTCACACATTAACAAACGTTTGAAATAGATAAATTAGAAAGCGGTTACATCTAAACGCAAGATTTAAAGTTCCAATCTTTTTTCAAAGCAAACAATAAAAAAATTTGTGTTAATATTTTTTTTTTGGAGATTTAAAATTTTAAAGTGGCAAAGAAATACATTTTTTCCGTCTGGTTGTATTGATGAAATATAGAGACCAAATTACAAGCAACGAAACAGAGAACCTGAATCATTATGTCCTAACAAGAGATAGTCAAAAGATATAACAAACCGCTAGAGAAGGAAACGAAAAGCCTAAACCAAACGTCGAGCCACGGAACCGCACCGAATACCAACTTTCCAAGGAGCCATTTGATTTCTCCACCACGCTAAAAAACAAGAGCAAGAAGGACAACCAAACCTATTTTTAATCCGATCAAGTGTAAAAAAAGTGCTTGTAGTGCAGTGGCAATGTTCCAAATGTATGACAAATAGGTGCTAAGTTTGAATCTTGATCACTACATTTGACATAATTATTGTTTACTATTTTTGTTTACCAAATGTGTGGTGGCTTAGTGGTAATACAAAAGTGCCGGTTCCCTTATGCTCCGGGTTCAAATTCCCTTTGGTACGGAGAATTGTTAGTGTTTAGTTACTATTATTTCACAACATCTTCCTCAATAACTCTGACTTTGTGCTTTCTCACTTTCACGCTTGTTTAGTCACTGTAAGAGTTCTATATCTTATGACGAAATTGATGACACACACAACGAATGATGCAAATGGATGGATTTGGCTTCGATGCATCAACGGCTTCGATGAGAATGAAACAACAAAGTAAAAGAAACCCATCTTGACAAAAATTACAATATCAAGTAAACAATAAATTCGTTTTACAAGATATTTCTTTTTACTTGCTTAAGACAAACGAGTGATACAAAAACATATAACCGGAATCATCCAAACGCTCTTCCATGGTATTATCATTACTTTACTAGCTTTTAACAGGACGTAATTCAATTCCTTTAATGATCAAGCCACGCATCAAATAAGAGTACCTAATATCTATAATCCTCATCTTAATTTCATCACAATCCAATGAATCCATTAACTCACCATCATTGAAGAATTCCCCAAACTCGACCTCCATCAATCCATCTTCCCTTTCCTCTATGTTCGTTAGAAACTTCCTTTCCCACCTTTCGGCTTCCGGACTTCCTTGTGTAACCAATCCAAGTCCAATGTTGTGGAACTCATGAAACCGATCTCTTTTCTTGTACACAAGGTAAGCTGAGTAACGAGTTCTTGGAGTTAGGATTTGAAAATTCATGACACCATGGATCTTGAATGGACATTCAACAAAATGGTCCGATAGTTTGACAAACCTTCATAACAGATTCTTTGTAAGAAACTTATTGGCAAATGAGTGCATATCAATCAAATTTAACGAAAAAAAAATAGTTACCTTAGTTCAGGACGTAAGTACCATTGCCAAAACTCAGGAGTATTTCTCCATGAGAACTCGAGATTGTTCGCAGATAACATGATACACCTCTTCCCACTCGCTTTGTCTAACCATAAAATCTACGATTTTCCAAAAAAATAAAAATGCTCATTTATTCAATAATAGTCAATAGTAGCGCGAATACTCAAGTATCTATATACCGTTTTGTCATCTTTGATCAGAATATTTTCATTGCATAGAGCGAAATAGAGCTCCTTCTTCGAGGAATAGATTTTCGATAGAGGTATCAGAGAAGGATACTCCGCAGGAAGAAACTTCTCCCACACGCTATCAGGTTGGACCGCTGATTCAAAGGTTTTGGAAACAGAGGAGACCACGCAAGCGTCCCGTGGACTTGTAAAAGAGATTATCTTGGAGATGCATTCCTCCGGCAATGCATCAAAAGGCGAGAATTCGGAAACAATCTCTTCTTTGCCTTGGCCTCTAGAATAATTACTGTGATTTTTCTCCATCAATTACTGTGATTTTTCTCCATCGATCGCTTGTACGTATTAATAGTCTCCTTCGAGAGCTAAACAAGTATTGAGTCAATGGGAATTGTTTGTTGCTTAAAAAAAAAACTCATGCTCCTACACATGACTCACCCAAATCGTCCTACACAATTACCAAAATGCCCCTTCCTCATGCTCTTTGTTTGTTTGTTTTTTTTTTAAAACATATGCTTACCCTTTTGACCCCCAAAAAAAAAAAAAAAAAAAAGGAAATTGGGCTTAATAACACTAAAAAAAATTATAATTCAAAACATAACCATTTACCCTAATTCAAGTGGATTTGATTAAGCCACATAGGCTAGTTTTAGTTAGTTTGTAAATTATTAATTTTATATTGGTTATTTTTGCAATTCACCCAAAAAAAAAACATATGCTTACTCTTTTGGTTTTGTTTTGCAGAATTCTAACGAGCAAGTCAATTGGTAACAACGGTCGGAGACAATTGGGAACGACTCAATTTTTGTAGTTTAATAGAGAGATCGGATAAATGGAATGACTTGTAGTTTATAGAAATTGTTTCTAGTTTTAGTTATTTAAAATCCCAATTTTTTATTCATTCAAGAATTTAGAAATTTTTTTTTATAAAAATTAGTTTTTTTTTTTTAAACGAGAACATACTCAATAATATTTCAAAGAAGATAATGCACAACAATGCATGGTTCTTTTAGAGAATTGGAGATGATACTCGTCCTCTAGAAAAATGAGAAACGCGTCTCTCTCGTAGATGTAGCTTCCGGGAGGATTACATCTTCGGGGATTCATACTCTAGTATTTATAGTACTTGACTTGGTCAAAACCTTATGTTTAGTTGCATCACTCATGACGTTTGGCATTGTTTTTCCATGGAGCTAATGCGTATATAACTTGTCAGACATGCTCCAGAGCAGACCTCATCTATCACAGAATTGGTTCATGTGACTGTGAGAACGAAACATCAAAGTAAAAGAAACCCACCTTGACAAACATTACAATATCAAATAAACAATAAATTCGTTTTACAAGATATATTTTTTTACTTGCTTAAGACAAACGAGTGATACAAAAACATATAACCGGAATCATCCAAACGCTCTTCCATGGTATTATCATTACTTTATTACCAGCTTTTCACAGGTCTTAATTCAATTCCTTTAATGATCAAGCCACGGATAAAATAGGAGTACCTAATATCTATAATCCTCATCTTAATTCCATCACAATCCAATGAATCCATTAACCCTCCATCATTGAAGAATTCTCCAAACTCGACCTCCATCCACCCATCTTCCATTTCCTCTACGTTCATTAGATACTTTCTTTCCCACCTTTCGGCTTCCGGAGTTCCTTGTCTAATCAATCCAAATCCAATGTTGTGGAAGTCAAGAGATCGTTCTCTTTTCTTGTACACAACGTAAGCTGAGTAACGAGTTCTTGGAGATAGGATTCGAGAATTCATCACACCATGAATCTTGAATGGACTTTCAACAAAACGTTCTGATAGTTTGACAAGCCTTCATAACACATTGTGTGCAACATTATCAGAATAAGTCCAATATCAATCGAATTTACGAAAAGGGAATTACCTATATTTTATTTTATTTTTGGTTATAAGGAGTTACCTATATTTAGGACATAATATCCATTGCCAAAACTCGGGAGTATCTCTCCATGAGATCTCGAGCTGGTTCTCAAATAACAAGACACACCTCTTCCCACTCGCTTTGTCTAACCACAAACTCTACAATATATTATTTTTGTTTGGTTAAACTCATTTTGTTCAATAAATATTCGATAGCAGCGTGAATAAGATATATACATACCATCCTGTCATCTTCGATCAGAAAAGAGTCCTCGCATAGAGCGAAATAGAGCTCCTTCTTCGAGGAAAAGATTATCGATGGAGAAACCAGAGAGGGATAGTCCGGGGGAAGAAACTTCTCCCATACGCTATCAGGCTGGACCGCCGATCGAAAGGTTTTGGAAACCGAGGCGGCCAAGCAAGCGTCCCGTGGACTTGTAAAAGAGATTATCTTGGAGATGCATTCCTCCGGCAATGCATCAAAAGGCGAGAATTCGGAAACAATCTCTTCTTTGCCTTCGCCTCTAGAATCAAGGCCATGAATTTTCTCCATCGATCGCTTGCATGTATCTACAATCTCCTTCGAGAGCTGAAAAAGTATGAGAATTGTTTGTTGTTCTGACTTTTGAGACCTCACCTAAGTCGTCCTACACAATTACCAAAATGCCCCTTATTTGCATAAGTGCGTCCGCCCGCGTCTTCCTCCTTGTTTAATTTTTGGTTTGCAAAATCTTAACTAACAAGTCAGTTGGTAACAACGGTCGGAGACACTTAGAGATGACTCAATTTTCCGATTAATAGAGAGATCGAATAAATGGAATGATTTATAGTTCTAACGTTTGTAGTTTATAGAATTTTTTCTAGTTTTAGTTATTTCAAATCCCAATTTTTTATTCATTCAAGAATTTAGAAAAATAGATTTTCTACGCGATGTAGTCATTTCAATTTTTTTGAAACTAAAATTTGGAATAGTCTTTCTATTTTTTGTTACCGAAGAAGGATAGCCTAAGATGTATAATACAAAAAAAAAAGGATAAATCTGGACCGTATCTCAAGGCCATGGTGAGAAACCTTTTCTCAATTTTTTTTCTTTCTTTCTAAATCTATTACATAAATAAAAATTACATCATATGAACCATTATAATTTACAAAATTTTGAAATTCATCCTTTTTTTTCTTTGATTTTTTTTTTCAACATATATTTTAGGTTTTCGGATTTCAAAAATTGAGTGAAACAATTTACGTAATTGCGAAAACAATTCGGACTTGACATCCTATTTTTGATCTTTAACGGTGTCATTTGTTTATTTTTTCTTAACAATATAATGTAAATTTAGCACTCAAATTTCTCATTTATATGGTACTAGATTTTTTGTATTTTGAATTTCATATATTTTCTTCTATTTATAAATTTTATCAGATTTTATATTTTGCATCACACTATATATTTTAGATTTTTGGATTTTGAAACTTGAGTGATAAAGTGACATAATTATGAAAATAATCCGAAAATGACATCTTGTTTTCTTATAAACTAAATATTTTTCTCTATTTTTATTAATAGAATTTATATTTATATCTCATAAATCCAATTTCTTAAAATTATACTCCTAAGTTTTTTAAAAAAACTTTTTTTTGGTAAAAAAAAATCAAGTTAGAACACATCAAATATTCAACCTCAAATTAGAACACATCAAATATACAACCTCAAATAACCCAACCATTCTTCCATCGCAAGAAACAAGTACGTATTACTTGCGTTTTTTAGGACGAAATTCAATTCCTTGGATGATCATACCACACTTCCAATGATTGGACTTAATCTCAATTACACTCAACTCAATTTTATCGTAACCTTCTTCATTGAAAAAATCCCCAAGCTTTGCTTCCATCCACCCATCTTCCCTCTTCTTTGGTTTCGTTACATCTCTCATTTCTCCCTTTTCGTTTCGAGCATGCTTATCAAAGTAGATGAGTCGTTTACAAATTTCTTGTCCCACAAATCCAACTCCAACTTCTACGGGCAAATCCGCCAAGCCAGGACATTTATCGACCGTCTTGAACACAATGTAAGCCGAGTAATGAGTTCTAGGTGATAGCAAACGAGTATTTGTTTTGCCGCGAATCTCAAACCACCATACATTGAGAAGCTCTGCTACTTTTTCAAACCTACATAACACATGGGTAGCGTTTTGATGCTTTGATCAATGAGTATGAGTCATTTTCAGATGAATTAATTTATAATGCTAAGATTAAAACGAAAATAAATTAAGGGAGTACCTAGCTTCAGGAATTGATATCCATTGCCAATATTGAGGACTGTTTCCCCATGTGATCATGAGTTCCTTCGCAGATAGCATGATACACTTCTTACCACTCGCTTTATCTAACCAAAAGCTCTATGATTTTTAAGGGAAAAATATTCTCAAAGAATCAGAAATATTCTAGAAACACACAAATTTGAAGCTCACAATCACACCAAAATTTATATAACTTATCATCATTTTTTAAGAATCACATTCTTGTTTGCATTAATTCTCTAATGAAAATCATAATTTTATACACATATTTCAAAGTTCCCGAGATTATGAATTTCAAACTCAAAACCAATTGGTAAAAGATAAATTGGTCCATATCTTTTATATGCTACTAGCTTAGATCCTATCAAAACTTCCGATGTGGAATTAGTAATAAACTATTTATTCTTAAATCCTATAAACAAAGTGAAAAGCCAATGGATGGATACCTTTTTGCCATTCTCGATTAGAAAATTATCGCAAAGAGCAATCCTTGGTTGATGAGAATACCCGCGATGTAGGAACCAGAGACGCATATTCAGCTGGAAGAAACGTTTCCCATACACTATCGACTTGGACTGCATTTCGTAAGCTTTTCGAAACCGAAGCGGCAACACACGCGTCTCGGGGACTAGTAAAAGATATTATGTAGAGATACATTCCTCCGGCAAGTCATTGAAAGGCGATGGCCCGGAAACGATATCTCCTTCGCCTTGGCCTCTAGATTCAAAGCCGTATTTTCTCCCCATCACTGACTCTCTCAAATGTCTACATTAAAAGCCCCGAGACTTATTTATACACTTCGGACTAGTCTAAAGTCGTCTAATTAAAGTCATTTCGTCATACTTACGAAACTCCTGTTCTTTGCATCAATGAGCACGTTTTGTGCCGTGCCTAGCCTTTCGGGCGCCCGAGGCGATATTAAAATATCAAATGAGTTAAAAACAAATAAAAAATCTGAAATAAAAAACTTATAAGGGATAATTGCAAAAAATGTTATTTTTGGTGTGTTCATTTTCAAAAATGTCATTATGAGAGTTCTTTTTCAAAAATGCCTCTAATTAAGAATTTTTAAACCCTAAATCTTAAAATTTTAAACCATAAAGAAAGTTTTGACCCCAAACAAACTTTAAACCATCAAAACTAAACCCTAATACAACATAGTTAACTCAAACATAAATGATATATTGAATAAATAATTTTGAAAAGTGGTATTTTTGAATTTTTTTTGAAAGAGTGCCGTTTTTAAAAAATTCTCAACTTATAATGATTTGAGTATTTAAAATATGAAATCCTGATATGATACAAATTAATCCAAATCAATTTATAAAATATTATTATCAAAAATCAAAAGTAAAAATGAAAGACATATATACAAAATTTATCAATTGAACTGCTAATTATATAAAATTTGGGGCCTTAAAATTATTGATGTGAAGTGGGGGCCCTAAGCGATTGCCTTTTTTTTAATGCCCAAGGCACGACCCTGTTTGTCTCCCTAAAGCTTAATGTGAATAACATATATTTTGTTTGCAAAATATTGTAAGTAATAAACCAGAATCTAGAGCAATCCCACTCCAATGTTTTGGAAGTAATGAAATGTTCTCTCCATTGTCTCTCTTTTTTTCTCTTAATCTCAGTTACACTCAACTATGAACAGACTCAATCCACGCTGACAAATACAACAAAGTTTTTTTCTTAGACACGTTACATTACATGTGATAACAAAAACGTAACCAGAAATCATCAAAACCATTCTCACTATAGTAAACCGGTATTACATTTTCGCAGACCGAAGTGTAATTCCTTGAATGAGATCTATCCACACGCTTCTACATTACCTCTTCTATAAAACATTAAAAACAACTTTACCACAATGCTTAAAATGTGATCCCTAATCAAAAGTCAAAACATAAAGTGAACAAAATTATGATTGTAGCTGATTCAAAGAACACACTTTCTCTTATTAAATTGGTTGTGAGAATGATAAAACATAAAAAAATATATATATATATATCACAAACGTTATACAATCAAACGAACATTAAAACTCGTGTTACAACATGTTTTTGTATTATACTTGCATAGGTATGAGATTGATACAAAAACATATAAACCGGGTTGAAAATGCTCTTTCCATGGTATCGTTCGTACTTTACCAGCTTTTACAAAGGCCGGAATTCAATTCCTTGAATGATGAAACCAGGCTGCCAGTAGACGTAGTCAATTTCATAAATATGAAAAGAAATCTCATCATAATCCAATAATCCTCCTTCGTTGAAGAATTCTCCAAACTCTACCTCCATCCACCCATCTTCCCTCTCCTTTAGTTTCGTTAGTTGATTCCTTTCCGACTTTTTGCCTTCAGGAGTTCTATGTACAATCATTGCAACTCCAATGTATTGCAAGGCACGAGATGAATCCCTTGTCTTAAACACTATGTGAACCGAGTAATGAGTTCGAGGAGATAGGAATCGGGCATCCATCACACCATGGATCTTGAATGGAACACCAAAGACAAGTTTTGGTATTTTGTCAAACCTTCATATAACACATTGCCAAGGCAACATTAATGGAATGAACTGTTAAGTTTTATTGCCAATTCAAAACCAACTGACAAAAAGTAGATTGGCTCATGTCCCTGAGACCCTAATATATCACTCAAGATTCCATCTGACTTTCGATGTGAGATATTAGTCCTAACATGAGTTTATGTCAATCCAAATAAACGAAAAAAGAGTTACCTAGATTTATGAATTGAGATCAATTCCCAAAAGCGAGAAAATGTGAGATCGAGTTCGTTGCCAGATAACATTATACACCTCTTTCCAGTCGCTTTATCTAAGCAGAAACTCTATGGTTTTCAATATAGAAAGCTCAATTAGCCATAAATCCTTTATGGTAGCACAAATTTGTATAATTGAATATACCATTTTGCCATCTTGGATTAGAATAAAGTCGTCACATTGAGGGACATAAGGCACTTTCTTCGATGAGAAGATTCTCAATAGATGTATCAGAGATGAATACTCCTGCGGTAGAAACTTCTCCCATACGCTATCGGACTTGACTGTTGATCCAAAGGTTTTCGAAACCGAAGGTGGACTTGTAGAAGTGATTATGTTGGAGAAACATTCCTTTGGAAACAAAAACAAAACAAACACAAAGAACAACATATTCCTCTTGAAATGCATTGAATGGCGATCACTCAGAAGCGTTTCAACTCCGTGTTTTTTCTCCATCGTCAAGAGCTGAATCAAGCCTGAGAATTGTTGTTCTGACTTACTCCTCTTAGCTTTTAAGTCGTCCCAACTTATGTACCAAAGTCGTGTAGACAAATGCTTTAATTTTTTAGATTTTCTTATAAATCTATTAATTTTTATTTTTATAAATTATTTAGGTAAAGAATCTTTCGTCTGCGACCAAACGAATATGAATGCACCATATGCGACACTTAAGCACAAGGATCAAGAGATTAGACTCATTACTTGAAGGTTTTAAAGGTGAAGTGTTTTAACTACCATGTTTTCTACTTCTCTTTAACTATTCTTAAAATAACCTTATTACCTCACTAATTAAAAATGTGGGGATCAAAGGAAATGTACATATTCTACAATGATAAGAACCACACACAGTTTCACTTTACTAAAACCAACGTCCGATTGGTGATCTAAAATGGTATGGGTTTTTAGCGGTTAGACGGACTGTAGCGATTACATAATAGTTAAAAGCCATAAGAAATAGCTGTACAATAAACTTGAGTAGCGTTTTCCGTAACGTTTTTAGAGCATGTCCATTGCATAGGAAAAGAAGGGGTCTTAAAAATAAATTTGAAGCCATAAGAAATAGCTGTACAATAAACTTGAGTAGCGTTTTCCATAACGTTTTTAGAGCATGTCCATTGCATAGGAAAAGAGGGGGTCTTAAAAATAAATTTGATTAAAAAATAAAAAAAATCAAACTGTAGGAGAAAAATGGTCTCGCGGGGTCTTGCGGAAGACACTTTGTAACAATATATCTTATACCGCAACGATACAAAACCACCAATCAAAGCCTAAAAAAAGAAAAAGACCGAAATTCACAAACCTTACAATCCACAAACTTCAAATCATGTCACAGGTCTTTTTTATCTTTCGAAAAGATCACAACACAAACATAACCAGTAATCATCATCAAACCGTTTTCTACCCGCCTAAACCGAGAACACTTTACCGAGTATCCTTTGGCCGGAATTCGATTCCTTGAATAATCACACCACACTTCCAGTTTGGGGAAGTAATATCAACAATACTCACCTCAATTTCGTCAGAACCCATTAATCCTCCTTCATTGAAGAAATCTCCAATCTCTGCCTCTATCCACCCATCTTTCCTCTTCTCTGATTTCATCAGCTCCCTCGTTGGCCACTCTTTGATTTTATTCGTAGACTCATCAAAACATATGAATTTTTTAGGCTTTTCTTGCCCCTTAAACCCAACTCCAACTTGTATGGGCAAATCCCGTAAGCCGTGACGTCGGTTTCTTATCTTGTACACAACATAAGCTTTGTAATAAGTTCCTATTCATATTACCACCCATCTCGAAAGCACATACATTGAGAAGCTCCGGTACTTCTTTAAACCTGCTTAACACAATGTGTTGCAATATTTTTTTATTATCATCATCATTAAGAGTACACAATGTGTTGCAACATTTGTTTATTATCATCATCTTTAAGAGTAGGATTTTTTTTTTTACCTCCTCCAATCAAAATGTGTCATTTAATCGAACTTTAAGGAAGAAAAAAAGAGTTACCTAGATTCAGGAATTGAAATCCATTGCCAATATTGAGGACTTTTCCCCATGTGATCCAGAGTTATCTTGCAGCTAGCATTACACACTTCTTCCCACTCGCTTTCTCTAACCAAAAGCTCTTTGGTTTTCGAATAGAAAACAAATATTAAAAAAACCTCAAAACAATCAGGAATATTGAATAGATGCATGAATTTGAACTTCACATAACACCATATTACTCTAAAGTATATCAATAATTTTCTTAAATCAGAAAGAATCAAATCCTTGTTCACATAATTCTCTAACATAACACGAATATGATCAATTTGAATGCGAGAGGCAGAGTATTATTCTTAAGTCATATAAAACAAAGTTCAAAACCGATGAATGTATAGATAATTAGATGTATACCTTTTGGCCATCCTCGATTAGGAAATGATCGCAAAGAGCGAAATAGAGCTCTTTCTTCGATGAGAAAACTCGCGATCCATGAACCAAAAATGCATAATCCGGCGGAAGAAACTTTTCCCACACACTATCCGATTGGACCGCGGATTCAAACGTTTTGGAAACAGAACTAGAGACACAAGCATCTCGAGGACTTGTAAAAGAGATTATGTTGGAAATGCAATCCTCTGGCAAGTCATCGAAAGGCGATGGCCCGGTAATAACAACAATCTCTCCTCCGCTTTGTTTTGGTCCCATCGACAAACCAGAAACTTCTTTGCCTTTGCCTTTAGAGTTAACGTCCTGTTTTGGTTCCATCGACGACGAACCGGAAACTTCTTTGCCTTTACCTCTTGATTCAACGACGTTGTTTTGGCCCATCGCTTTCTTTGTTTGTATCAATGTTTCTTGGTCTGAAAGGTTAAGACTTTACAAGAATCGGTTTAAAAAGTCGTCTCTCTGCCGCGTAATATCCAAAAAGAAAGACTCCTTGTAAAAAGTCGTTCACTTATATTTACGACACTACCCTTATTTGCATCTCTGTGCACGTTTTGTCTTACCTCATGTGTTTAATGTTGTTGCATGATTTTTGGGTTTTGGAAATATTCTAACGAAACAAACTATATAATAAAATTAATTCAGATAAGCATCGAACATCATCAATCATGATATAAAATACCAACATAGCCGACTTGTCTAGCTAATAAATTTTGATTTAAATGAAGTTTACAATAGATACCCGACTTATCTTTAATGAATTCGATCACGTGAGAATGATGAACATCAAAATCAAAAACATTACAATCCAATATGATTATTGAGTTAGTAACACACAAAGATTGAAGGTTCTGTATAAAGTAACACAAGATTGAAGCAAGTCTTAAGACGGTTCAATTACCAATGATCGTAATACATACTATGTAATTTTTTTTTGGTCGAAATACATACTATGTAATTAACACTAAAAAAAAGAAGTAAACCAACAAAAAAATCAAAAAAACAAAAGTAACCAATATTAAAGTCAAATCCGTTGAACAGTAAAAATTCTCAACGGTCAAATTTTTGAAACGTTGTTGTATAGACTAGGCTCAATTTTACAAGCAGTAAGAAAATAGCCGTTGTAAAAATTCTTCAAATTGCTTATAAAAAGAGCAATGCCACGAACAACACAGATGCCTACTTCAAAAATCCACTTTTCCTTTGTGATAAAGGTGGAATCTTGCATCCAAATCTTGAAACCTTCAAGATCCAAAAATGTTGCTCCAAATTAACTTCTTCAAAAATCTTCTTTTCCTTTCCTATAATCTTTGCGATAATGATGGAATCTTGCATGCAAATCTTGAAAGCTTCAATATAAGATGTTTATCCAAAGTTTTTCTCCTACTCGTAAGCAAGAAGCAGAGACAGTTGGATTCATAAATCTGCTTTTGACGACTAAAGGTTAGATGTTTCTATTTCCCGTTTAAATATATGCCAAGGATCCGAATGCTTAATTTTAAGAATTTGTAATAAAAAGGAGATTATATGTACTCTCTCGTGTTGCTCTAAACGTCTTTGAAAAACTTGATTTTTTAGGATAATTAAAATAAAGAATTGCATGGTTAATTACTCTTTCTAAATTCTTTGTAGCATGCTTCTTGTTTTATTGTGCAGTAAGTATTTGATTGTGTTTATAACCAAAATAGAGTTGAGTGTACCAATGTTATCTCGAGTTTAATTAGGTATGTTATATTGTCCACTCAACTAAATCAACTTTATTGTCTTCTCTTGCAGGGATTCGCATTAACCGGGGAGAGCATGGTTTTAAACGCTCTGAAGGCTTACGGGTAACCATGTATAATTTTAGATTGTTGGATTAATCAAAAGATTTGAGTGTTAAATTGCATAAATGTGAAAACCAATTGAATTTTGATATCCCATCTTTTGATTATTCAATTGATCGTTAGAGGTATCATAGTTCCCTTGCTTTGCATTATAATGTGATTTTACCACTTAAGTTAATGATTAATTCGAGTATGAATTATACATGCTTAATCAAAAGATTTGAGTGTTGAAGTGCATAATTGTGAAAACTTATCGGATTTGGTATCCTGTCTTTTGATTATTCAATTGATCGTTAGAGATATCATAGTTTAATTTTTTTTGCATTATAATGCAAATTTAGCATTTAAGCTTTTGATTTATTTGACCGTGAATGTGTGTTCTTCTTGAGACATACACTTAAGCTTTAATCATTATATTAGTAGGATTTTTCATCTTTCACTATTGTATGTAATTTTGAATTGTTGAATTAATTAAGAGACATGAATGCAAAGTACATAATTGTGAAAACCAATCAACTTTGTTAGTATAATTCATCTTGTTTTCACACACCTACTATTCAAGCTTTTTGATTTGTTTGGGGAACCGAATATAAATAATTTTTTTTTTTATCATTAAAGTTGCTGGATAATTCACAGCTTGAGAAAAAATGCAAACCAGAACCGAACCAAACTCCGGATTAAAATATCTTCACGCGTCTTATTCACTCTTCCTGTTTTTGGTCATAATCTCAGGATTCGTTGGTTATGGATTTTGTTTGGAAGAAATGTTTCAAACTATCAAACCAAATTATTTAAAAAATTATAAAGTCTTTTAGAAAAAATAAAAATAAAAATTTTTATAAAAGTCAGGTAGGCAATTACATGGATTTAACGGTACAAATAATATCTAATTTATTATTTTTTTGACTAGTTACTCCAGAAAAATAACGCTTAAGCTAATACAAACAAAAAATTGCAGAAAAAATGGAGAAAAATGAAAAAAAAAAAAAAAAAAAAAAAAAGTCATGTGCCCTCCAAGTCATTTCACCATATCATTCAAGCTTCCAAGGCCTGTCAACAAGGAATTTAGTGGTAATTTTGAGTTAGGTGTTCTTGAGGGCAAAGTGAAGAAGGTTCGTAAGAATTCTACTCGAGAACAAAGATTCGCTGAGTTAGAGTTTAAGTATGAGGAAGAATTATTGTTTCTCCAACATTATATGTCACATGATATGATCGTGTTTGTTGTGATGATCTAAGACATTTTCATTATTCCGTATTGGTTTACTTCTAATGTACCACCATTTTAGGTGATCATTTCCAAATGCAAGTTAGAATATCTTTATTATTAGTATCTTACAACAATTACGTTGATGTTACCAATCAAAATAAGTTATAAAAAACAAATTAAAAACCCCTAAAAACCATAAATTTAATCATTATCTAGATTAAAGAAATAGTGAAATATATCTTAAAATGTATTAGAAATTATTAAAGAAAAGATTCGCCCTCAAACTTTTTTCTCTATATCATGGTAATTAAAGAAAAGATTCAATCAGTTCTTTTAATTAAAGAAAAGATTCGCCCTCAAACTTTTTTCTCTATATCATGGTAATCTAAGTTGTCATATTTAGTGGTATGTTATGTTTTTTAGGGTTGTGCATTTGAGAGAGTCCATTACCCTAAATAACCTCCATTTCAACAATTTTTTTTTATAAAAATCAAATTTATTGTTCCCCAGAAAAAACAAAATATTTTCTTAGTTTTTCGACGCTCTACATAATTTCTCGCCAAACCGCTATTTTATAATTCTGGATACCTTTTGTCGAAATTGCAATATTGAATTTTGACATTTCCCTAAATAATGTGCATGGCTTTAAGTGTTAATTTTTTCTAAATTCTTATATCTTTACCAATCATGTTGTAGCTTTAATTCTTAGATTTAAAACCTTTTTTTTTTTACCAATCATGATTTAGCTTTAATTTTCTTAGAAATCAGTTTTGTTGAATGTAACATGTAAAATTTATACAATCCTGTATATTAGGCTATAAAAGTTGTTATTTTTTTAAAAACCACACAAATATTTAATAATTTTGAAAACAAAAAAAATTATAGACATTTTATTATTTATATTTAGTTAATAACTCATAAAAGAAAAAATCATTGAAAGAAGAAAGATTCTAAAATAAAATAAATATAGGAAAAGATTCTAAAATAAGACTGCAACAAATATATGGAATAGGTAAAACCAAATTTATTATGAATTATTTGTCAATCACTGAAGTATTTTTTTTCTATTTTAGGTATATTTATTGTAGTTATTTAATTTTATAATGACACTTTTAAAATTTTATGTAAGTTATGTCCATTAAAAAATTAAATATTCATTATTTATTTCATTGAAAATAACAAAATTTCTATAAACTCTATATTTGTATACTATTACAAAACATTTTTATTTTCAAAAAGCACATATCTTATACCAATTATGCTTTTATTTTAAAATATTTACAGCTATAGCCAATATACTTACAGCCAAAAATTTAAAACTCCCAAAAATTTACAGCTAAAGCCAACACATTTACAGCTAAATTTCTACAACAATTAATCTATAACTAAAGCCCAACCAATCATCCACAAAATCTTGGTTTTGCTCTCTTAGTAGTAAGACTTCAAAAAAAAATCAACTTTTGTTTTATTTTTACAAAAAGAACCAATGGGCAACTTTTGATATCTTCTTCTACTGTCTTTACCTTGTTCTCACATAAAACAACGTCAAGGAAAACTCGTCCGATATTTCTGGTGGTAGAAACAACTGGTAACTCCTACAAAGGCGCTTTCGATATGAGGTTTCATTTGTTACTCTTATAACACAATATCGCTACATAATCTTATGTTTTGCAAACATGTAATTAAAGTTGGTGATATAAATTTTTTAGGCTTTTGCGTTGACGAATAGATTCTTCCACAAGAGTATCGAAATGATTTGGATGATTAATGAAATTTCCTTGCTTGATTTGAATTATTATTTGTTTTGAAGAAAGTATCATATGATCAAGTACATGTCATATATACGCTTGCTTGTGTTTGTTACGATGAAGTGGTTTTTTTATGCATGATAAAACATTTTAAAGATAGGTTTTCACAAAAGAGTCCTGATGGGCTCCAGATCTAAGTTTTTTATGCATGAAATGGGTATATATCATCCATTTTATGGTTTTAAGATTCAGTAATTTATTGAACCTAACTAAAGCGTTATTATATTTCCACGTCTGCAAGTGGGAACAGTGAGAAGATTGGCAACCATGGTTTACCCGGAGACAGTAACATTAACCAGTCAGTCCTTTTCGTGGCTCCGTTAAACAGTGACCCCTATATCGGTCCATCAAGCTCTTATACTCCTTCCTTATCAACCAACAAATCTAAGAGCAATGCGGAAAAATCAGAGCCTGCCATGATATTTCTGCCTAATCATGCAAGTCAAGAAGTTAAGGACCTTGCTGATCAAACCAAGAATGGAGTTGTCATCACGGGAAGTGCGGCTATGGGGCTGATTGGACCGACCATTGGTCGGGTGGATATTTTCGACTCTGATGACTCCTACTTTTTCCGTGTTTCGCTGCCTGGTGTTTCAAGCGAAGAAAGTAAGCTTCCCATCATTCCATGCCTTTGTTATTTTTTTTATGCAAAGTTTAAACAGTTTACAAGACACCTTAATGAGCTGAAATACTCGACTATCGGGTCAAATGTCTGAATTCTTTTTTGGGTTAAATGGTAATCATAAACAGCAACTACATTTAGCGTTATTCTTTTCGATCATAAATAAGATAATCTAACACCAATAAATAAGGGATATTGGTCTATGTACTCATTGTCTATTGGTTTTGAGAAGTTGATAACTTTGATTAGCTTGTTTACACAACCATTGCAAATTACTCTAAAGAATAGGTATCTTGTGTTCTTTGTGAATATGAAATGTTTTTTTTTAACATACAGATGAATTCAGATGCGACATCGGGGATGACGGGTCGATTGTGATCAAAGGAGCAACAACAACGGGAGAGGAGACAGTGTGTAGACACTCACAGGTCTTCAAGATGCAAACACAGAACTTGTGCCCTCCAGGTTATTTCACCATCTCATTCAAGCTTCCGGGTTCTGTCAACAACGAGGAATTTAGTGGTAAACTTGAGTTAGGTGTTCTTGAGGGCAAAGTGAAGAAGGTGCGTAAGAATTCTGAACCTGAGGTCTAACTCAAGAACAAAGATTCACTGAGTTAAAGGGTAAGCATGAGAAAGAACTATTGTTTCTCAAACATGATATGATCGTCTTTGTTGTGATGATCTAAAACATGTTCATTATTCTGTATTGGTTTAATTCCAATGTACCACCATTTAGGTGATCATTTCTAAATGTGCAAGTTAGAGTATCTTTTTTATTAGTATCTTACAACAATTACGTAGATGTTACCAATCAAAAGAAGTTCTAAGAAACAAATTAAAAACCCCTAAAAACCATAAATTTTATCATCATCTAGATTAAAAAAATAGTGAAGTATATATTAAAATGTATTAGAAATTATAAAAATATATTTCGTTCAATCAGTTCTTTTCGTGTAGGAAAAATTCATCCTCAAACTTTTTTTTTTCTCTATCATACTAATTAAGTTGTCAAAATTAGTCGTATGTTGTATTTCTTAGAGTTGTGTATTTGAGAGAGACCATTACCTTAAATAACCTCCATTACCCTTTAACTTTTTTTTTTTTAATAAACATCAAATTTATTGTTCCTCAGAAAACAAAACATTTTTTTAGAACTCAAATGCTATATATAGTTTCTCGCCAAATCACTATCTTATAATTTTGGACACTTTTTTTCAAAATTGCAATATCAAAATTTGAGATTTCCTAAATAATGGCCTGGTAAACAGCGAGTGAGAGGAAAAAGCCCTATAAACTAGAAATTTTATTAATTTTTATGATAAGTGAGTCAAAAATGTAAAATTAAACCACAAAAATAAATAATTATTTTCATAATTAATTGGAGATAGCTAAAGTTAGTAAAAGGTGAAATATATATAATTAGAGAGTCTTTTCTAGGGTGTCCACATTATCAAAGTAAAAAATATTACATTAAAATTTATAATAAATGTTCATTTGTATCATTTTTTATATTTAACGTTTTTCATAATTATTAGAGATTAAAATTGAATTAAAAAAATAAAAGTAAGTAAATAAATAAGTAAAAATAGTAAATACAAGATTATAAAATATTTTTTTTTGTAATAATAATATAGAGAACGAAACAAAAGTAAATGTAGAGAGACAATAATGTGTATCGGAAGACGACAACATAAATGTTAATCAAAAACTGTTCGAAGAGAATTTGACTAAGTTTCAGAAAGATATAAGCAGAAGACTAACAAAACTCTTTAAGATCACATTCACATTTTGAAATAAATTAGGTTCATAAAATACACGGCATGGATTATTGGATTGGGTTATTAAGTTTAAACTGGAGCTAATTCGTTTCACCATGTAAGCGTGATATGTGAAATAGGATAGAGACATTCATGGTTGTAACGAAAATTAACTTAACGACGCTCTTGCATTCATGGATAAAGCATCATCACCAAAGTCATTATAACATCAGAAGTATTTCATTCATACTTTTCAAGTAAACGATAGTTCATATTTGGCTCGTTCATATTTAATATGTATTGCCCTATGTCCGCATCCGTATTTAATAATTTTTGCGATTGAGTCAATTGTCAAAAATAGATCGTGGGATGATCACCAAGGCTATTTTCTCTTGCCATGAGGTTTATAATTTATTTTGATTATCACTTAGCATTTAGCGATTTGTTGATTTTCAAATAGAAAAATTATCCTCGACAATATTTATGTTATATAATGCTTTATATATATATATATTTGTGTTTTAAAACAAAAATAATTATATGTATACTCAATTATTCGTATTATTAGCAGTTTAAAATTAAAATCTCGCGCAACGCACGAGGTATAGATTACAGAAATCAAGTAATCTATTATATAGCTAGAGAGTTTTCTCTCCTCTTACAGTGTCCACATCAGCAAAGTAAACAATTTTTATATTAAAAACTATTTCATATATTTATTTAATTCATATTAATTGTAGTTTTAATGCATAATTCTCAATTTATATAATATAAAACACAATAAATTAAGTAAAATATGAAGAATAACATCATTAATATTAATATATGAACATAAGATAAGTTATAATGAACTTGATAGAATTTAACAACTCAAATAATGTACTAATAAAAGTAGTTACAATAATATAATTTTGGATTGGAGAAATATGGAGTTAATTATGAATACTTATATGAACAATGGAAAAATTTGACAGAAAACTGCACAATCTCACTTAAAATTGTTTTTAAGAAAATGAGTGTTATTGTATAAAAAATAAAATCATATATATAATTAGAGAGTTCTCTCTCTATCTAGAATATTCATCAAAGTAAAGCAATTTTTATTAATATTAAAAACTAATTGATGATTTTTAATCTCTACTTATTTATTTTCATTGTAGTTTTGATACATAATAAGTCAAAATTAATAACAATTGATAAAGTTATGTCATGACATATATATAATGTAAGCAAAGCATTAGTTGATCATGATAAATCATATAAGAAAATCATAATTTATTTTTGTTTAGTGACAAATCATATAGATCATGGATTTTTTTTTTTTAGCAATTATTCTAAATTAAATAAAATTGAAATAATTTGTTTTTCAAACAAAACATAAGCAAAATATAAGCAAAACAAAAAATAAATTTGAGCGAACAAAAATACAAAGGCTTAAAGTTTTTAATCATTTTATATTTAAAACTAATAGCCATTTTGGGTTAAACCTAGCATTTCACAAATTATGTCTAGCCGCTGTAACTTTTAGTTACCGTTTGAAAAAAAAAAAATTAACGGCTAAATGTTAATCATAACGGATTAAAGCTTATGTATAAAGGAAGAAGCACAAAAAGAATCCAAGAATCAATATAATGTTTGAGAATACCTCAAAATACAAATGAACAGCCTCTGAACACTGAGCTTCTTCTTTTCCTCCTCCACGGCTTGGAGGAGCCAACTCCGTTCGACATCGGAGAGTTGACGACTCATCTTCTTTTCTTCTTGTGATTTGAAGCTCAAGAGAGAGAGAGTGTTTTATATATAATAGGACACTCTTAGGTAATAGGATATTTTATATATAATAGGACACTCTTAGATAATAGGACACTCTTCTCTCTTCTAAGAGTGTCCACATAGGCAAAACATTTTTTTACAATTAATTTTATTTTTAAGTTTCAATTAATTCATGTTTATATATATTTATTGTTACATATAGCTACTTAATTTTATAATTAAATAAAAAACGAAAAATAAGTCAATAAATAACTAAAAGTAGTAAATATAAATTATTTTAGTATTTTATTGTTCTAAATATAAAACTACAACAATAAATATATTTTATTATAAGCTTATGATAATGATAAAAGTTTATATATTCAATATCAAAAATTGAAAATATGGAAATTGGAATTATGTAAAACGAATAGACATATAAGAACAAATGAATAAAAATATAAAGGACATTAAAGAAAAAAACAAATAATATGAGTGTTAAACGATTGTTAAGAATATATATTATTTCACTAAAAGGGTATTGAACCATCTCACTAAAGATGAAATAATAAGATGAAAATTTATAATATACGATTTTTTTCATAATGTTATATTTGAATTTTATGGAAGTATAAAAAAAATTGAAAGTGTTATATTATCATTATTTTAAAGATATAAGAGGTATAAATTGGTGCAAAAAAAACTAGGAATCGCTCGAGTTATATTCTACTAAAAATAAATAAGTGAATGGTTATAAGGAGCATAAAATTGTAAATGGTTAAATCAAATTTTTTTGTTAAATTTAATTAAAATTATAAAACTCATGTATCATGCGAACCATATTTTAAGATTATTTTAGTATTTTATTTGAATATTTTATTTTCTAAATAAAGTATACAATAATGAATATATTTCATTTATATTATAGTTCATTAGGAAGTAATCCAAAATATTATGAGTTTAATAGAATTGAATAAAAATGTAAATTAACAAAATGAGATTGAAAAAAAAAGGATTAAATGATGTCAATTATTGAAACATCGTAATTGAGTTTCAACCGATTGTTAGGAAGTTGAAGATTCAAGAGAAAGAAGACATACGATTTCACTAAAAGATATTGAACAATCTCAATAAAATTTTAAAAATAAGGTGAAAAACTAAAATATAAGATTTTATTCAAATGTTATAATTGAAAAACATTATATGTGTTTAAGAAAACATAAAATAAAATTATGATTATGTATAAATTAATTTTCTATAATTATATTGGTGTATTATGAAAAAATGACAAAAGTAAATATACTGATATGTGTGTTGCACGATTATAATTGAGACGACCCAACCCGTCAAAATAAAAAAAAAATTCCTTCGGATCACTATTATCACCAACAGTAATCCTCTACGGGTCCAATATAACAACAAAGCGGAATAACAAATGATTAAACAATCAAACTAATTTATTATTTAGTAATAATAATATCATTTAATAATCAATCAAACCAATTTATCATTTAGTAATAATAATATCATTTAATAGTCCCATAATTATTAAATATAAAAACATAATCAATTATTTTAATAATAATAAAACATAGTTTTAGAATTGCTAACACCCTAGCAATTCTAACTTAATAACACTAAAACGAGCCACCAGATCATCTCTTCTTCCCGGCCATGATTCCACGATCAAACCTTCTCTTTACCTGCACCACATGGTTATACGAGATGCGTGAGTAGTATCACAAATACCCAGTGAGACGGTCATCCCATCTACAGACTATTTATATATAGATATAACAAATATTATAATACCAGGATGAACAATCAACACGGAAATCGATCCCGAACAACACACAATCGTATTCTAACACTTCTTATACCTATATAAGTCTATGGTCACGCACTCACCTCGATTGGAAAGGAAAAACGGATGAAAAACCGTCAAAATCGCCAATAATACGTCGTTCCAAAGAACTCAACGTACACGACGAAAGGATAGTCCAAATTCCAATCTGAAGACGGCGCTGGAAACTAGACACGACGAGCTACACAGCGGTATGTAGAACGTCCGCTAAATCCCAATGGTTCGACGGGAAAACAGCCCGCAAGTTCGGCAATCCGAACTGGAACAGAAACGACACGTTGAACAAAAAAGCACACTGGGAACGGAAAACACAACGGAATAAAGATCGGAAACCCGATCTACAAACTAGACAGAGAGAGATTTCTAACCGTATATAGAACGCTCTCTAATTCCCAACGGTTCGACGGGAAAACAGCCCGCAAGATGACGATCGGAACTGGAAAAACTGCACGAACCACCAAAAATCACGCCGATCCAACGCGATTAACCTGACCGTTTGTCTCCTCCAAAACGCGACGAAAACAGCTCCAAAAACCCTCAAGAACACTCCCAAAAACTCTCTAACACTCTCAAATCCTCTCAAACACTCTCAAAACTGATAATTCTGTCTGAAAGAAGCCTTGCCGACACTTCTCTTAATATAAAGAAAATATCTTCAATTTTTTTTTTTTTTCCGTGTCGATCGACACACACCCTCTGTGTCGATCGACACACGACCAAATATTCCGTAATTTGGTTCGCGGTCGTTACAATTCTCCCCCACTAATAAGGATTCGTCCTCGAATCACGCGAAACCGCCACCTTACGGTTAAACACAACTGCAAACAGTCCTCTGGTCTAACTCTGCCAGCATCCTAACCCCGTCTCACTAAAGTTGACACTCATGTCTGAATCTCGACCAGATTCTCCCGAAAAACATCTACAATGCAGCACTCGTTGATCCGAATCAGGGTTGTCCGACTGATTACGCAACAATCAAACAAGAACATGCTCGACCAACCGTAAACCCAGACTTTAGACCAATTGATTGCACAACAATCAAACAAGAATATGTACGACCAAGGAGGCTACATATGTTTACCAAGATCGTCTGAAAGAGGTTCCAGACTCGAGTAAAAACCCTAGATTAGACAACCTTCCTGACCAAAACCCGGTCAACACCACCTGAGATCATTCCCGATCCCTGAAGTTCATACAGTCTCGTACCTATAATCACACTTACATGCACTATTGCTCAAAATCATATCTCTATACACCACTCACACTCGCAGGATCGTCACCCTACGAGCTCTCGATGTATAACATACCGGCTCTCGGTACGCTCCAGCCCCTCCCACTCTCGGGACACACAGTCCGTCGAGCTATCGGCTGCAGAGGAATCACACATCCTCTGGAGAGATCTACGTCCCTCAAAGTATATGCAGAGGAATCACACATCCCCTGGAGCAGTAACACTGTAATGCGTATTATAAGTTCCTGACAACTGAATTACTTCCCGTGGTTCCCTCATAATATTCCCTATCCCAGAATATTACCCCATGACCCATCCCCGGTCATCCGAAACAACCTAATCACCAGGGTGTTTCTCTCGGAGTCCCTGGAAAACGATAGTCTTATCTCTCATAAGACTTTTGTTCCACACTCCTCTTAGAAAATAGATAGGTTCTAACTCACATACAACCTCTATTTTCCAGCCCTTCTCATGACCTTCCCAATCATCACACACACGACTAACCAGTCATCAAACCCATGACCTACTAGTCAAACCATAAGAACACCCGTCTTATAACACAATAATAAGGAAAAACCATCTTATTATATCATAACAATGTATATCGTTACAACACAACAAAAATACATACAAAACATAGCAACAAGCTAATACAACCACTGAAAACCAGAAAGACAATCAAGCCTCCGCTTGCTTCTCGAACCACTTCGAGAACTTTGCCTTTATCCTTGCCTCTGGTTCCCAAGTCTCCTCCTCGACACCGTCAAAGTCCCACACAACTCGAACCAATGGTTCTGGCGCAGTACCTTGACTCTCCGCTCGAGAATCCTCACAGGTCTCGCCTCCAATGCCATGTTGGGCTGAAGATCCTCCGGAATCCTAGCCAACACCTCCTCAGACTCATGTAGACACTTCCGTAGCATTGATACATGGAATACCTTATGAAAGGCTCTCATACTCTGAGGTAACTCCAACCGATAAGCCATTGGTCCAACCCGCTCCACAACCCTGAACGGGCCCATAAACCTCGGACTTAGCTTATTCTCTGAAATGGATCTGTTAGGACCCCTCAACATCGCTGCCTTGAGATACACCTGATCTCCCAGCTCAAACTCCAGCTCTTTTCGTCTTCTATCTGCGTAACTCTTCTGCCGATCCTGAGCCTCTCTCATATTCAACCTCAAGACACGGATCTTCTCCGTCGTCTCCTGAACGAAATCTGCACCAAACATGCTCCTCTCCCCCACTTGAGTCCAGCATAATGGTGTCCTACACGGCCTCCCATACAGAGCCTCATATGGAGCCATCCCAATACTCGCCTAGTAACTGTTGTTGTATGCAAACTCTACCAGGTTCAGATGATCCGCCCAATGACCACCATAATCTAGCACACACATCCTCAACAAGTCCTCTAAAGTCTGAATCGTCCTCTCAGACTGACCGTCCGTCGGAGGATGATACGCTGTGCTCAAATGCACCTTAGTGCCCATCTCTGCCTGAAATGCCCTCCAGAATTCTGAAGTAAACCTCGGATCCCTGTCTGACACAATACTTGCTGGCACCCCGTGCAGCCTCACTATCTCCCGCACATACTTCTTAGCCAAAACTGCCGCTCCATCGGTCTTCTTAATGGCAAAAAAATGTGCTGACTTGGTCAGACGATCCACTATCACCCAAATCGCATCATATGTCCGTGACACCGGCAACCCTGTCACAAAATCCATGGTAATTATATCCCACTTCCACTCGGGAATTGGCAAACTCTGCAACATACCACTCAGAACCTGATGCTCAGCCTTCACTAACTGACACACATTGCATGCTGCAACCCAGTTAGCTACATCTCTCTTCATCCCGACCCAGTGATAATACCACTTCAGATCGCGATACATCTTGGTCGCCCCCGGATGAATCGATAACATACTTGCATGAGCCTCCCTCAAAATCTCTTGCCTCAGATCCTCATCCTTGGGTACACAAACCCGTCTATTCACCAGTATCGTCCCATTCGCCAAGACAAGATACTCTGAACCTGCAACCCTAGAAGCATTAATCAAAACCGGATCCAACTCCTGAGCTGCTCGAATCCGACTCAGCAAATCTGCCTGGTTAGCTGCCTCTAACCCCAACGGCTCCTGTGAGATCACACACAATCTCAACGTACCAAGCTCGCTCACTAGAGCCTCCATATCACGCTCCTGAGCTGAAGCAACTCTCATCCTACTCAACGCATCTGCAACCAGGTTAGCCTTACCCGGATGGTACCCGATTTCCAAATCGTAGTCCGCTACCAACTCCATCCAGCGCCTCTGTCTCTGGTTCAGTTATGGCTGAGTAAAGAAATACTTCAGACTTTTATGGTCTGTGAACACCTGAACCTTTCCGCCATAAATATAAGATCTCCAAATCTTTAGAGCAAAAATCACTGCAGCCAACTCCAAATCATGGGTAAGGTAGTTGCACTCATGCTTCCTCAACTGCCTCGAAGCATATGCAATAACCTTTCCCTGCTGCATCAGGACACAACCCAAACCAACTCCCGAAGCATCTGTATACACCACATAAGACTCACCCGGCTCGGGTAACGCCAACACCGGTGTACTCGTCAGCATCTCCTTTAGCTTCCCAAAACTCTCCTCGCAAGCTGAAGACCAAACGAAAGGGACATCCTTCCCTGTCAACTTAGTCATTGGCTTCGCCATACTCGCAAACCCCTGGACAAACCTCCGATAATAACCTGCCAACCCAAGAAAACTTCTTATCTCAGTGGCATTCCCAGGTCTAGGACACCCTCTGATAGCCTCAATCTTAGCCGGATCCACAGAAACTCCCTCTGCAGACACCACATGGCCAAGGAAACTCATCTCCCGCTGCCAGAAACTGCACTTACTCAACTTCGCATACAGCTTCTGTTCCCGTAGCTTCTCCAGAACTACTCTCAGATGCACCTCGTGCTCCTAAGGACTCCTCGAATACACCAGGATATCATCAATAAAGATGATCACAAAAACATCCAGATACTCCTGGAACATCGCGTTCATCATCCGCATAAACGCTGCTGGTGCATTCGTCAACCCGAAAGGCATCACCACGAACTCAAAATGCCCATACCTCATCCTGAAAGCTGTCTTCCTAACATCTGCCTCATCGATAGGAATCTGATGGTAACCCGAAGCCAAATCGATCTTGGAGAACCAAGTAGCCCCTCGCAACTGATCCAACAACTCATCAACGCGCGGTAGAGGATACCTGTTCTTTACAGTGACTCGGTTAAGTCCCCGATAATCAATGCACAACCGGAAACTACCATCTTTTTTCTTCACAAACAACACCGGCGCTCCCCACGGTGAAACACTCGGTCGAATAAAACCCTTATCCAACAAATCATCCAGCTGCTTTTTCAGTTCTGCCATCTCTGCTGGAGCCATACGGTAAGGTGCCTTAGATACCGGAGCCGTCCCGGGTTCCAACTCAATCATAAATGGATCAGACCGCGATGGCAGTAATCCCTGCAATGACTGAAAAACATCCTGGAAATCCTGAACAACTCGAATATCCCCAACTGCAACCTCTCCAACAGCCTCCGGCATCACTATCGTTGCCAGATACGCCTCGCAGCCTTTGCCAATCAACTGCTCTGCCTGTATCGCTGAAATCATGAGACTCCCAGAAGTCGGTCTCACACCCTGATAAACCAACCTTCCTGCCTCTCGCTCAAACACCACTCGCCCACGATGGCAATCTAGATGGACCCTGTACCGATCTAACCAATCCATACCGAAGATAACATCGTACAGCTCCACCGGACTGATGATCAGATCTGCTGGCATCGACTCTCCTGCCACCAGAACATCCACACCACGAGCTCGCCCAAAAGTAGTTAATGACTTGCCGCCCGCAACCTTAACTACTCCTAGCTGCTCTTCGGGATCACTCTGGATTCCACTGACCTCCGCACACTCCGGAGTAATAAAGCTATTCGTAGCTCCCGAATCGAACAACACGTGAGACTCACACCCGCCTACTACTAAGGTCCCTGCACAATCACATGTGCTTAAGAACCCTAACACTCTAGCACAGACTCACAATTTTTTTTTTTTTCCAAACAGACAAAAATTCTAACGCCAACGAATCTTAAAAGTCCAATTCGGAAATTACCTGTGATCAGTCTGGTGCTAGAACCACCCGCCTCCGCCGACGTGAATACTCATGGTGCCGCTGCAATCTGAGACATCGGCTGCACTGCCAATGGCTGCACTACTGCCACCGCCAACTGTTGCAGCTTCGGACACTTGGGCTTAATGTGCCCCGTCTCTCTGCAGTGGTAACACACCCGCGTATCCTGGACCCCGACCCGCGCATCCTGAGTCCTGGTCCTCTTCGGACAGCTCGCCACCCGATGGTCCATGCTCCCGCACCCGTAGTAACCCGAACCACCCTGACTGGTCCCGGAAGTGCCATCCCACTTCCTCTTCTGTCCCTGAGCAGGCTTGCCACCCCTGCCTGAACTAACCTGTTGATGAGATCTCTTCGGCTGTTGCTGCACCGGTGGACTAACCACCACAACCTGCTCCCCGAGATCCTCCTCGATTGCAGCAGCCATCTCAACCAGCTCCGCCCTCGTGGCGAACCTACTCGCCCTGCAGCGAATCCTCAAGCCTTGACGAAGTCCTCTCAAGAACCTCTTAACCTGAGCCTCCTCGCCCTCCATGCCTCTCCCCGCATAAACCAGAAGTCGACTGAACTCTGTGTCAAACTCCCTCACTGACCGATCTCCCTGAGCAAGACCCAGAAACCTAGACTCCAAACGATCCACCGCCTCCTGCGGGAAATACTTGGCGTTAAACTCCGCCAAGAAATCCTCCCAGACCATCTCGGCCTGCACCCTCCTGGCCTCAACACCTCTCCACCAGAGATGAGCATCACCCTCCAGATAATGCACCGCCAGATCAACTCGGTATCCCTCTGGACACCTAATAGAGCGAAAGTTACGCTCTAACCTTAGCCGCCACCCATCAGCCTCCTCAGGCTTGGCATCTCCTGAGAAAAATGCAGTACCAATCCGCTGCATCTGCTCCATCATCCTCAGATAAGATGGAAGCTCCTCTACCACCCCAGCCAACCCCGGCTGCACATCAGCCAACCCCGGCTGCACCCCTGGAGCCTGACCCGGAGCCTGACCCGGAGCCGGTAACCTCTCCAGAATCATCTGTAGTAGACCCGCTAGACGATCATCTCGATCTGTAGCAGCACCTGCGGTAGCACCCCCACCAGGGCCCACCGCACCACCAGCTACACCGGGATCCGCACCAGCCCCTCCAGCCCTCACACTGGAACCCGTAGCTGTCACACCCACGGACCCCTCCTGAAATGTCTGCGAATCAGCTACTCGATCCTGCGTGGTCTCCTGGGACACCCACGTGGCAGCAGGCTCACTCCCAAGTCTCCGCCCACGTCCACGCCCACCACGACCACCTCGTCCTCTACGGCCCCCACGACCTCTGCCTCTAGTCACTCTAGCCATCACTCTCGATTGGAAAGGGAAAACGGATGAAAAACCGTCAAAAACGCCAATAATACGTCGTTCCAAAGAACTCAACGTACACGACGAAAGGATAGTCCAAATTCCAATCTGAAGACGGCTCTGGAAACTAGACACGACGAGCTACACAGCGGTGTGTAGAACGTCCGCTAAATCCCAATGGTTCGACGGGAAAACAGCCCGCAAGTTCGGCAATCCGAACTGGAACAGAAACGACACGTTGAACAAAAAAGCACACTGGGAACGGAAAACACAACGGAATAAAGATCAGAAACCCGATCTACAAACTAGACAGAGAGAGCTTTCTAACCGTATATAGAACGCTCTCTAATTCCCAACGGTTCGACGGGAAAACAGCCCGCAAGATGACGATCGGAACTGGAAAAACTGCACGAACCACCAAAAATCACGCCGATCCAACGCGATTAACCTGACCGTTTGTCTCCTCCAAAACGCGACGAAAACAGCTCCAAAAACCCTCAAGAACACTCCCAAAAACTCTCTAACACTCTCAAATCCTCTCAAATCCTCTCAAACACTCTCAAAACTGATAATTCTGTCTGAAAGAAGCCTTGCCGACACTTCTCTTAATATAAAGAAAATATCTTCAATTTTTTTTTTTTTCGTGTCGATCGACACACACTCTCTGTGTCGATCGACACACGACCAAATATTCCGTAATTTGGTTCGCGGTCGTTACAATAATTAGAATATGTTCGAAGATTAGATGGAGCTATCATGCAATAAAAAATAAAATAAAAAGTTCTCAAAACCTACAAAATATTTATTTAAAACTAAATGTCAAATCGAAAGATTTTTAAAAAGTTACACCCAGATTAATACTTGAGCATATGATGTTACAATATGTTAATGAATGTAAAAAATACATAATATAAATGCAAAACATAAGAAAATAACACAAAACAAAACATCAAAGGAAACCAAACTCCGTCCAACCCTAGTATACCAAATAAGGGAGTTATATGCAACTGCAAGAGACCGCTCAAAGACATATCAATAACAAAAACTATTGTAAGAAAATCCATAAAACAAAGTAAAGCGTAATCTCCTAGATCATTTCATTGAGAATCTTCCATAGATTTCGATGTCGATTTAAGTTGTAGTGCAGAGAGACTCAAGATTCTCTAGACGAGACAACAATAATCTAGGAGGATTTAAGGTGTTTGTAGAATTGTAGATAATACTAATAAAAAAAGGTGTTCTTTTTTTAATATTCCTTCATACAATTAAAATCAAAAACCGAAATTCACAAACATTACAATCCACAAACTTATTAATTCAGGTTACAAGATATATACAAGTTACAACACAGTGTTTATGCTTAGACATTACACTCATACCAAAATATAACCGGAATCATCGAACCGTTCTTCCACAGTAAAAGAGAAAAAACCGGTTTACATATACCACTCTAAAGCTGAACTTTTAGCAAAGTTGTGTAGCTCATTATATCTCACACATAACCATGAATTGACAATGATACCAATAGATGATCGATCGATTGGTCGAGTAAAAACCAGTGTTCTCGGCATTACTCTATTGGATTTTCGAAGGCCGGATTTCAATTCCGTGAATGATCAAGCCACTCTTCCAATGGAGTTGCTTAGTCTCTAAAACACTCATCTCAATTTCATCACAATTCGTCAATCCTCCTTCAATGAAGAATTCCCCGAGCTCTATCTCCATCCACCCATCTCCCCTCTCCTCGGGTTTCACCAAGTTCCTCCTTCCCCTCCTTCTCCTTCGATTCTGCCCATCCGTAGCCGAATCAAAACATATCAATCTTCTAGTAGCTTCCTGTCCCACAACTCCAACTCGAGCTTCTATTGCCACATCCTCAAACCCGTTACATCGGTTCGCTTCCTTGAACACAATGTAAGCCGAGTAACGAGTTCTTGAAGACAGATCACGAGTATCCATTCTACCACGAATCTCAAACCAACATACATCGATAAGCTTTGCAACTAATTCAAACCTGCATATAACTCATATCGACATGTTTCAGCATTCTCATCATTCACAATTACAACCGAGAAATGAAGTTATACTACCTAGCTTCAGGAATCTGAATCCATTGCCAATACATAGGACTATCTCCCCATATGATCGAGAGGCTCATTGCAGATAACATGATACACTTGTTCCCACTTGCTTTCTCTAACCACAAGCTCTTTCATTTTACAAGAGAAACATGAATTACAACTTCAAATCATAGCAAAGTGGATGATTCTATACACGAATTTTGAATTTGATATCATAAATCAGATTCAATTTCAATTTGATCTGTTTATTACCTTTTTACCATGTTCGATTAGGAGAGGATCATCGCATAGAGTGAGATAGAGCTCTTTCTTCGACGAGAAAACTCGCGACGGAGGAATCAGAGATGGATATTCCGGCGGGATAAACTTGTCCCAAATCTTATCTGATTTCGCCGCCGAATTGAAAGTTCTCGAAACCGAAGCGACGATGCAAGCGTCTCGTGGATTTGTGAATGAGATTATGTTGGAGATGCAATCCTCCGGTAAGGAATCGAAAGAGACGATCTCTCTTCCGACTTTGATTCTAGAATCGACGTCGTCGTCGTCGTCATTTTTCCCCATCGCAGATATCATCGTCTTCCCTCTCGAGAAGAGGTTTCGAGTAATCTGACTCTTCCCAAGTCGTTCAACAAATTTACGAAATTGTCCCTTAATTGCAAACCATGGAAGGAAATAGACCTGGTATATTGTTTTCTCGGTTTGATTTGGTTTGGTTTTTGGGATTTTCAGATTTTTATTTTTTTTAAATAGGTAACAACAACACAAAACTTTATTTTAGTTTGATTTAGGTTTTAATCCAACTAGAAAAAAACTAAATAATCAAATAAAAAAACCAAACCATAATTTCTTATGGTTTACTTACTGTATTCACATTTTTAAAGCCGAAAACCAAATTTGAATCAAAACAGAGACAATCTATATTTTAGTTTAGTTTGGTTTAAAAAATTATATTTTGGCTAAAGTCCATGTTTAGTTTTTTTTTTCACCGTTAACTAGATAACCCTTAGTCCCATCTAGATAAACTACAGTAACCAATTGAAATGTGTAACATATAAGCTTAAATGGATTCAATTGTGTTTTTACAACCAAAGCACTGAATATGAATATATATCAAACAAAAGGAAAAAAAAACAATCCAAATATCGATTTTTTAACAAGAAAAAATAAAATGAATTCACAACAAACCATTCACAATAGATAAAATTTTATTTTAAATATTATTATTCATAAATTAAAAAATATGAAAAACCAAAAAAATACAAGGAACAATTACAAAAATACCACTTTTTATATATCATTTTTCAAAAATGCTATAATTATCTATTTGTAAAAATACCACCAGTTATAAATTTTTAAAACCTAAATCTTGAAAATTTAAACCTTAAAAAATATTTTAATCCCTAACAAACTTTAAACCTTCAAAACTAAACTTTAATATAACATATTTAACTCAAATATAAATAATATAATAAATAAATAATTTTAAAAAAATAATATTTTCCAAAATTTCTCAATCAAAAACCAAAAACCTAACAAAACTCCGGAAGTAATATCCGCGAGTCTCATTCACGCTTCCTGTTTTTGGTCATAATCTCAGGATTCGTTGGTTATGGTTATGGATTTGGTTTGTAAGAAATATTCCAAACTACCAAACCAAATTATTAAAAAAATTATAAAGTCAAGTCAGGTATGCAATTTACATGGATTCAACGGTACAAATAATATCTAGTTTATTTTTAATATTTTTATAATAATGTCTGACTAGTCATTATTCCAGAAAAGTAAAGCTTAAGCTAACACATAAAAATATTGCAGAAAAAAATGAAAGGAAAAAGTGAAAGCTTTCTCTTTTTCATTTGAATTTCCGAAAGAGAAATCAAAATAATAATAAAAACACAAAACACGCTTTTTTATTTTGTTTTTTTTGAAGCGAACAAACACTAAAAGGAACCTGAAGCTAGAAGACGTAAATCCTCCGCAACAACCCAGTTTTTTCCCGGCGGTGTTCGAAGTTTCCGCCGCCGTAACGCCGTCGTTCTCGCCACGAAGCTTGCCGTACTGTGGTTTGTGTGTTTTGCAGGTGAGATTTGGTTAAACCCTAGCTCTCATACTTTCTAAGTTTTTTTGTAATCTGTGATGAATTTCTTCGATAGATCTTAGTGATTTGACTACTCTAGGGTTTGTTTCTGATTGTTTGATTTCTATGGATTCGAAACTATTTTCCCCTTTTTTAGCCGTAATCGGAAATTTCGATGTTCGGAGATTTCGTCTTCGTGATTCTTATAAGCTAAGAATCTTTGTTGTTTCTATTGATTTACAAATCTTCTAGGGTTTGTTTCCATTTTGGTTCTAGAATTGGTAATTTTGTTTTACCTTTGATATCGATTTCTTGTTCGATTTGTTGCTTCTGAACACAGATGTCAAACACATTGAAGGAATCAGTAGACGGTAACTTAGACTCTGTTCGTCATATGAGAGAAGATAACGAATATGTTCGGCTAGTTGTGGCTCATGAAGCTGCTGCAGCTGAAACCGTGTTGACCGTATCTCAATCCGAAGCTCGGAGTAAAAGATTGATGTGGTGGTTGAAAGTTTTGGGACTATCTGCATTTGCTCTCTTGCTTACGCTCATTTTCGCTAAATGGGGAGTTCCATTTGTATTCGAAAAGGTGATTTCTTTTACTCATTTCTCAAGTTTCAGCGAGTTTCAATAACGTTTATTTCCGATTGTAGGTTCTTATTCCAATTTTGCAATGGGAAGCAACTGCATTTGGTCGTCCTATGCTTGCGATTGTTCTTGTTGTTTCCTTGGCTTTGTTCCCTGTATTCTTGATACCTTCTGGTCCTTCCATGTGGTTAGCTGGGATGATTTTTGGTTATGGTCTCGGTTTTGTTATAATCATGGTTGGAACCACTGTTGGTATGGTTCTTCCTTACCTAATCGGGCTAATGTTCCGTGACCGCCTTCATGTACGAAGAACCTTTTGACTTCTCTTTTTCAAGTTATATGATGACTTCTTACAAGATCACTAACTTGTACATATGATTTGTTCTTATGAAATGCAGGAATGGTTAAAAAGGTGGCCTCGTCAAGCTGCTGTTCTTAGACTAGCTGCAGAAGGAAGCTGGTTCCATCAATTCAGAGTCGTGGCAATCTTTCGTGTTTCCCCATTTCCTTACACGATTTTCAACTACGCAATCGTCGTGACAAGCATGAGATTCTGGCCTTACTTCTTCGGTTCCATAACAGGAATGGTACCAGAAGCTTTCATCTACATTTACAGGTCAGTCTTATTACACTCCCCGAATTTAAACAGTTAATTCACGTAACCGAAAACAATTTCTAAAAGCGAAAATTCATATGTGCAGCGGTCGGTTGATCAGAACGTTCGCCGATGTGCAATACGGACATCAACGTTTGACAACAGTAGAGATCGTTTACAACGTAATCTCTTTAATCATTGCGGTAGTGACCACAGTAGCTTTCACTGTCTACGCGAAAAGAGCATTGAGAGAGCTTCAAAACGCAGAAGCTAGCGAAGATGAAGAAGCTCAGGTAAGAAAACAGGCGAGATTTGAGATGAAGAACGTTCTTGAACACGAAGATAATCATCGGCGATTGGGTTCTTCTCATGCATTGTCCTAACTGAAAACTCTCACGGAGGATATGAATAGATTTGTATAAAGCTTTAATGTTGATTTGTTTTTCAAGCAGGAGTAAGAAGTAAATAACAAATTGGTAATATCTGAATATGTCTGATGTAGTAAAACCAGGAAGACTAGTCTAAGGTTGGATTTTTATTAGTGTTGCCGATACCAAATAATTGAAATAAATAAGAAGCAATTAATATTTTTTTTTATTATCCAATTCGAGTATTTTGGATAATCTTATAAATTTTCTGAAAAATCATTGATAAAAATCTAAATTAATTATTGTGATTTCTTCTTGAATCAAACTCATGAAGTGAAGATGAGCCCTCGAACCATATGAGCTACAAGAACAGGCTAATACACATAAGTAACAAACATTTTCATAATGCTCAATAGATTTTTGAAGACTTTCAAATAGTTTGATGAGAAAATTGGAAATAAATACTATATACATGTTAATTTAATAAATTAAATTTGGCTTGTGATAAATATTAATAAATCATAAAACTTCTACAAATTAATAATGTTAAGATTATAATTAATAATTTCCGTTATCGCAAAATAATAGATTTTCAAAAGTGGCATTTTTGCAATTGTCCCAATTGTATAATAGACTTTTTCTCAAAAAAATAAAAAAGAAAATAGCATAGTAGACTATCGCCAAACACACCAAATGTAGATTATTAATAAGAATCTAGAAATTTTTTACTTTGCAAATAAACTTATGGTTACTGGCTCATTTAAAAAAAAAAAAAAAAAAAAAGATAAAATTTAGTCTTCAAATATATTCAAAGACCAGTCGTAAAGAAATAAATATTTAAAGACCCAAAAAGAGGAATTATATGGTATTGCCCCGCCATTGTGGATCTCAATAACCAAAACACACCAAGTGTAGAAATTTGCAAAGAACAAAAATCATTTCCTCATGGTATCATCTCTTTTTGTGTTTTCCTGTCTAGACTTTTTATTTATATTTTCCATTGGTGATAACATTTCATGTTCGATCCATTCAAATTTTCGATTTTTCCGATCATTGACTTTGTTTTTATTTTCAGGCGTATTCCGGCGAGGATAAGTCGGAGAAGCTTAAGCTCTACTCTTACTGGAGAAGCTCGTGCGGCCATCGAGTGCGACTAGCACTTAGTTTAAAAGGTCTCACGATAGTTTTTTTTTTTTTTTTTTGGGGGCTTCTTGTGAGTGTTTTACCTCGATCTAGCTACTCTTGGTATATATATTTATTTGGATTAGTTTTTGTTTCTATTGTTTTTAGGGATTGAATATGAGTATATACCAGTGAATTTACTGAAGGGAGATCAATTTGATCCAGGTTAGTAGATTTCAGTTTATTATTTTATTCAAGGTTATACTTTTATTGATAAATGGCAAAACTATATGTATGTATTAGGCTGGATTGTAATCTGTGTGTATGTATGCGTGTGAATGTGTATATTATATTTGTGTAAGCGAAATGAAATCTTTATGATTAAGGGTCCAATTAGTTGGCTCGATAGGTTTACAAACTCTTTTTTACTATTGATAAAAACATAAAACATGTAAATGCCTAAAATAGTTGCTTTGGCTTTGGAAAAAAATGATTTAGTGAAATTCGTAGTCATCAACACTCTAAATAAATCGTTTTGATCTTCAAGATTTCATGAAGATAAATCCAATGGGTACTGTACCTGCGCTTGTGGATGGAGAAGTTGTGATCACTGATTCTTTTGCCATTATAATGGTAAGTAAGACGTCCATTTATGTTTTGTTGGTTTTTTTTAAAAATTTAATGGAAATTTTTTTTTCATCAAACTTTGGGTTTTGTGGTTTTCTTGATTGATAGTATCTTGATGAGAAGTATCCTGATCCACCTTTGTTACCTCATGACCTCCATAAACGAGCTTTAAATTTTCAGGTATTTTTTATCCGAAAATACTGAAAAATACTAAAATGTACGCATAATACGAAATTAATGATTCCTTCTTTTTGTTTCATATATTTCAGGCTGCAAGTATTATCTCATCTAGTATACAGCCTTATCAAAATCTAGCTGTTATTGTAAGTACATAAGATTGATTTAAAATTTTGAGAAAAAAACAGAACTAATTACGTTTTTCGATCTTTGTTTTTACAGCGGTATATCGAAAAAAAAACAAATGCTGAAGAGAAAATTATTTGGGTTACTAACGCTATCAAAAAAGGATATACAGGTATTAGGTCTCTAATATGCAACATTCTGTCATTAGTAGAAAACCCTTTACAAATTAAGAAAAAACATTTTGTGATTAGCTTACTTTAAGATACAAAATATAACCAAGAAGCTACCATAAAATATATTGTGAAAATTGGTTGAATCTTTGTTCACTTACTCTTGGCTAAACATATGTCTCATTTTGTTTCTTAGCTTTGGAGAAATTGTTGGTGAATTGCGATGGTAAATATGCGACTGGTGATGAAGTTTACTTGGTAAATGCTTGAAATTCTTTACGATAACTCTCTTCCAAGATTTGAAAAGCAAATTGCTTGGTTTCAAACTATGGATGCATTGATTTCTTTTTGGCAGGCTGATATTTTTCTAGTAGCCCAAATCCACGGAGCAATGATCAAATTCCAGATAGATGTGGTAATATAACTTTTCCTTCACGTCCTTTCTCAAAAAAAAAAAAAAAAAGACTTGCTTTTCAAAATTATTATATTCTATTTTCATTATCCGGTCCGTAAAAATTATGGACCTAAAGTTTGGAACTTCTTAGTTACTTGCACTAGTATTGTAAAAAAACATGTTTTGTTTTGTATGGATTTTCTACAGGAACCATATCCGACACTGGCAAAGTGTTACAAGTCATACAACGAATTATCTGTGTTTCAAGATGCAATCCCAGCGAAGCAGCCAGATGCTCCTGCTCCAGCTCCAACCATTTGATTTTGTGAAAGCATAAAAACTTTTCTCATCAATGTCTTAAAAATGATCACAGTTTCTTAACTTGTTTTGATTATATATATGTTTCAAATGAACAAAAGATGTTTAGTTATTAAATGATCCCATTCATTGACTCCGCAAAATAGTCGGGACTGTTCTCATTCTCAATCCAAATAACCGAAAATCTCGGTTCAGTTCGGTTCGGCATGATGTTGATTAAATTGGAATTTTGGTTTAAACATTGTCGTCTCCGAATTCGCCACTTCTTCTTCTTCTCTATGATGATGATAGATTGATAGTCTTCAAAATAATCAGAAACACACACACACAGAGAATCGCAAGAATCTACGAAGAACAATCTGTACCTGATCCATGGTTACAATCGCTTGACTTTATTCAAATTTACGCGTAATCTTTTTGTTCAGTTTGTTGAAATGAGTGATGGTTTGTTCAGGCGGATTCTTCTGGTTCAGAGAAGAAGCTTAAGCTTTATTCTTACTGGAGAAGCTCCTGCGCTCATCGTGTCCGTATCGCTCTCACTCTAAAAGGTTAGATCGCTCTCGAGTGATTTTGCTGTCGCTTTTACTCAATTTCTGAATTGGGTTTTGTTGTTCGATTGTTTCTTCTCTAGGGCTTGAATATGAGTATATACCAGTGAATTTGATCAAAGGGGGTCAATTTGATCCAGGTACGTTGTTTTGATTCGGATTCAATGTTACAGTGAACAACTTGCACAAGCTATATAGTAACCAGAATGTGTAGTGAATTACTGATAATTGGTTTCTTGATCCTGAAGATTTCAAGAAGATCAATCCAATGGGTACTGTACCAGCTCTTGTTGATGGAGATGTTGTCATTTCTGACTCTTTTGCCATTATAATGGTCAGTTGAACATCCCTTGAGGGTTTTCTTGTTGGTGGTTTTGTGGATCGAAAGGAACATTTCATCGATCTTGCAATTTTCGTTTCTTCGGTTATTGACAGTATCTTGATGAGAAGTATCCTGAGCCACCTCTGTTACCTCTCGACCTCCATAAACGGGCTGTAAATTACGAGGTAGTTTCAATCTTCTGTTTCTTGGTTTCTCTTTTGAATCATGCTTTGTTATATGTGTTGCCATCGAACTATACTAGCTTAATTTGTCTTGCTTAACCGCTATGATGCTTCTATTGTGAGTGTAAAATGGTTCATATATTGTATTTTTTTTTCAGGCGTCGAGTATTGTCTTGTCCGGCATACAGCCTCATCAAAATCTAGCTGTTATTGTGAGTACATGAGATTGACTATAGATTATACCATTGTGGGCGCTAGATAAAGCAAACCTAGTTATGTTTCTTGATTTATTACAGAGGTATATCGAGGAAAAGATAAATACTGAGGAGAAAACTGCTTGGGTTAATAATGCTATCACAAAAGGATTTACAGGTATGACATCTTTACTCTACCCTAATCTATCATATTACTAATCTGCTTGGGTCACTTGTGATAAGTAATATGATACAGAGATGTAATCAAGAACCAAGATAATGTTGTAAATTGTTTTTAGTTGATATTGTAGTTGAAGATTGTGAAAGTCTTACTCAGTTCTCAGTTAAACATATCCATGGTTTATGCTTTGTTTATCGACCTTTCTAATTACATTCTTATTTGACTCTTTCAGCTCTTGAGAAACTGTTGGTGAATTGCTCTGGAAAATACGCAACTGGTGATGAAGTTTGCTTGGTATTTGCTTTAAATCTCTATCGCACTCAATGCCAAGTTTTGAGAAACGGCTCAGTGATTCTTTTGCCCTTTTATCACAACCAGTATGTAGACAAAGTGTTAAAGCCATGAAGCATTGTTTTGCAGGCTGACCTCTTTCTAGCACCACAGATCAACGGAGCAATCAACAGATTCCAGATTAACATGGTACTTCTTCCTGTACCCAAGATTTTTTTTGTGTGTTTATATCCCCAAATCCTAAGAATCCTGTATCGGTTTTATGGTAGCATGAGCCGCATATATCTGTCTTCTCACTCGGTTTCTACAGTTTGGCAAAACATTTATTTCCCTTGTATCGATTTCTATAGGAACCATACCCGACTCTTGTAAAATGTTACGAGTCATACAACGATCACCCTGCGTTTCAAAATGCAGTCCCAGAGAAACAGCCAGATGCTCCTTCCACCGTCTGATTCTGTGAACCATAAGCTAGCTACTCTCAGCTCAATAAAATCTCACAGACAACAACAACAACAATGATAATAATAATAATAATATAGATGTATCATACAAACCAGTTTATTTCTTAGTTCCTCTACTTGTATTCCATATTGCTTGTATTATACAATAAAGGTCATGGAATTTGGAATTTGGAATTTGCAATGATAGCTTATGCATTTAGAGGAAACCTTTGTCTTTAAGACTCTGGACCGTTTCCTTCACCGCATCTTCAACTGCAGTGAAAACCATCCCGAGCTTCATCAGTCTCTTAGCCGCATCATGACACGGTGTAAGCCCGGGTTGAGTTTCTCCATCAAACTTGTGAACAGAAAACTCAGGGAAGAGTTTGGACACAAGAGCAGCAAACTCACTGAACTGATAAATCCCATTAGTGCATAGAAACCGACCAGAAGCTTCAGGTGTTTCGAATAGCATCACGTGACTTTTAGCGACATCTCTCACGTGCACCACACCGAGCCAGTGATGCTCTTGTGTCTCAGTCGAGCCTTGTAAGAGCTGTAACAAAACCGCGCAGCTTGCGTTTAGGTTCGGTTGCAGTAGCGGTCCGAGACATGTTGATGGATGGATTGTGACAATGTTGGTTCCATGCTTCTCTGAAAAATCCCAAGCTGCTTTCTCAGCTAATGTCTTCGAAATTGGATACCATTTCTACATTCCAAATTATAAACACAAATGGTTACAAATATACAAATTTCATTTTGAGATAATTTTTGTTATGAATTCAAATGTTTTGAACCTGCATCGATTTGCAAAAATCGAGGTCGGTCCACGACGATTCGTCGACGATTTTGCCTTCCAGCCAATTAGGGTTCGGAACCAAGGCGGAGATAGATGACGTGATCACCACGCGTCTCACATTAAACCGCTTAGCTGCTTCTAACACGTTAACCGTTCCCTTAACCGCCGGTTCGACCAGCTCCTTCTCGGGATTAACCGGTGGATCTAACGTACAAGGTGACGCCACGTGGAACACTCCCGCGCATCCATCTATAGCTCTGGAGATTGCGTCGTAGTCTAAGAGATCGGCTTCGAAGAATTTGATCTCGGCGTCGGATCCTGGTAGTTTCAGGAGATGGGTCGGGTCGGATCCTGGGTAAATCGAAGCGTGGATTTTGGTATATCCTTTCTCGAGTAAAGTTCGGATTATCCAGGATCCGATGAAACCGTTTGCTCCGGTTACACACACTGTCTCCTTCGCCATTGATGATTTAAGTAAGAGCTCACAGAGATTTTAATTGTTTTATCTCTTTCTTCCCTTTGGTTTGCATTTTAAGTGGATCATCAAGCTTCGTATTTTAAAAATAATTTTACATTTTGATTTTCGGATTAAAAAGTTGGGTATTTTGGTTTTTTCTTAAGATAGGAAAAAAAATACTTTTTCAGTAAAAAGGGATTCTTTTTCTTTACTCAGAAAAGAAAAAAAAAGAAAAGAAAATCGATTTTCTTAAAAAATAGAGATAATTACAAAAATAATATTTTGATGTATCTAATTTTAAAAATACTATTATAAATTGTTTATTTTTAAAAATTGTATTCTAGTGATTCGAACTCATAACATAAAAACAGTCAAAGTAATTTGTTTTTCAACTATTGAACCACCAGTAATTCACCGCCACTAATGTTTCTTTATTCTTTTGTTTTAGGTAACCCGTCCATGCATATTGATGTTTTAAGTTTTTTAATCTGTTCCATAAAATTGATGTTTTAGATTATTAAATGATAATTTTTATAAATTTCAAAAAATATTAATTAAAATTATTTAAATTATAAATTACTATTGGTTAATAAGTATTGAAAATATCTAATATTAAAAATAATGAATTAATAACTTACAACTAATTATTTTTTAATTTATGTGAAAAAACCAAAACATCAGTTTTCATAAAACAGATAAAATAATATATAAAAATAAGATTTTTATCAACATTTCTCAAGCATCTTCAATAGAGGTTTCTAAATGGGTTTTGTGACCTTAAAAATTAGTAAAACTTACAAAAGTAAGTGGGAGGAAAATGATTTGAGAAACTCTAAAAAAAAAAAATGTGAGAGACTCACGTACACTTGTCACAACATAATTGATTCAAACTTTTTTGTTTTTAATTTAATTATACAAATTAAACTTTATGAAAAATATTAATATTATACATGGTGAAGCAAGTATCTTATCTTTACCATTACTATTACCATTACCATTGGGAATGCTCTCACTTCCTCTAATGAAAATCTCGAGTAGAAAATTAATATACTTTTCGTGTAAAAAAGTATCATCTTTCTTTCTACAAAATTAACCCAAAAGAAAACGAAAAAAAAAAATCGATTTTCTTAAAGATAAACGTTGAATCGTTGACATGATATTATCCACTACTTTTCAAATTCTGCGACGCATCAAATTAAACAAAATTACAAAGTCTTGTAGATGAAAACCGCCGGAGCGCCGCCGCATAGAGGTGGCTCCTCCTCCGCCGCATACTTTTACCGGTCTTCATCATCATCTTCCTCCGATAGCTGTAGAGTTCTCGTAGTGAAGATGGGAGGAGGAAAAAGCAAGAAGCCTCAATCTCCCTCTTCTAAGGTCTTCTCGTGATACACATTTTGTGTAAAGGTTTCGTCTTTGAGACCCAAAAGTCTCTTTAAATTAAATAAAATTGAGAATTTGCAAGAGAAATTAAATGGGTTCTGAGATTCTTAAATCATTTTCTTAGTTTTATGATCAATTTGGTTCCTTTTTAAGATTAAAGTTATACATAGAGCATTGAAGAAAGTTCATAGATTTGTATGCATTCTGAAATTCTCGTTCTTTTTTTCTTAGTTTTATGATCAATTTGGTTCCTTTTAAATCTCTAGTATCAGACTGATGAATGTCCATTGAGCATTTTGTAACCATTGATTTGATCATAGCAGGATTCAGAGCAAGAACCACCGAGAATCAAATCGAATGTGAAGCATAACTTGCAGCTTCTCAAGCTATGGAAGGCATGTGCTAGTCTTATCTTTTGTTTCCTTACCAATTGTGCTAATTGAATATGTTTAATCCTTGGAATGTTTGTGTTATGTGTAGGAGTTTCAGAACAGAGGATCTGGCTCAGCTAAGCCAGCAACTAGTTACAGGAAGAAGAAAGTAGATAAAGAAGAGTTACCGGATGATACCGAGCTCTACCGTGATCCTACAACTACACTTTACTAGTAATTACACTGTTTGGAAGTTTTTCTTCTTTATGTTGTTTCAAGAATGGTATTTTGAGGTTTGAAAGTTTAAGGAATGTTTGTGTTTCCCTGAAAGCGGTTTTACAGCACGAATCAAGGTCTGTTGGACGATGCAGTTCCTGTATTGCTTGTTGATGGTTATAATGTATGTGGATATTGGATAAAGCTAAAGAAACATTTCATGAAGGGTAGGCTTGACGTTGCTCGCCAAAAGTTGGTTGATGAACTTGTGTCCTTCAGTATGGTTAAAGGTACAACCTTGCAAAGAATTTGATTTCATCTATGCCTCATTTTGCTTCTATGCAAAAGTTTGATTTGAAAATTATTGGTGTAGAGGTTAAAGTAGTGGTTGTGTTTGATGCTCTAATGTCTGGTCTCCCTACTCACAAGGAAGACTTTGCTGGGTAAAGTAAATCGTCGTTTTTGTTCTTCTGTGTAAACCATTGTTTTTCGATTTCTTCCTTTACTTAAAAACTCTTTAAAAGGTTTCTCCTTTTGGCCAGTGTTGATGTGATTTTCTCAGGAGAAACTTGCGCTGACGCTTGGATTGAAAAGGAGGCAAGGAACCCCCAAAGACAGTTCAAATAGATGGGTTTTCTCTAATCATCGTCGATGTTTCTTAGTTTGTGATAAGACTATTGATATTGATAGGTGGCTGCATTAAGAGAAGATGGATGTCCCAAGGTTTGGGTTGTAACATCTGATGTATGTCAACAACAAGCAGCACATGGAGCGGTATTGCGCATCTTATCGATGTTATAATGTCGTTATGCTCGTTATCTTGTTCTTGATTTGTAAGTCAAACTTGACAGGGAGCTTATGTTTGGAGTAGCAAGGCATTGGTTTCTGAGGTATGATCTGTAAAAGAAGTGCACTTTTTTGTTTTTTATTCACTTTTAATTTGATTTTGTGTGAACATTATGTGTAGATCAAATCAATGCATAAGGAGGTTGAAAGAATGATGCAGGAAACAAGGTTACAATGGTTTTACGCATTTTTTAGTTCCGCGATTAGAGGTAACCGGGAAAATTCTGAAAACTTGGGACTGCTTTTTGGTTTCCACAGGTCAACATCTTTCCAAGGGAGATTGCTGAAACACAATCTTGATACTGAAGTCGTCGATGCTCTTAAAGATCTTAGAGACAAATTATCAGAAAACGAAACAAAGAGATGACAAAGATCAATCTGGATTTATAACTAGACTTGGTCTCTCCATTTAGCTTCTGTCTCAAGTAAGCTAATCTGACTTATGAAAGCAGAAGCTGGCAGGAAAGAGAGGGAGCTCAAAGCCAATATATTGTTGTCTTTTTGTGTCTGATTTTTGTATAATTTATTCTATAGATCCGTTTCCTTTGGTCGAAAAATTTGTTATGAGGTGTACAGATAATTTGTGAAATCAAATTTTACTTTTGAGTTTAATTCTAAGCTTGATACATCAGAATTCAGAAGTCATCTTAACCTGTTTTCTTATGTTACAAAAATGTTTTAACTTTTTTAGTTGAATAATGGAACAAGTCGTTGGAACAAACACAAGAACATTAGAACAATATTTGTTTATCAAAAAAATCTTGGAAAAGATGAACTATGGTACAGAGTCAAAAGCTTGGAAGAGAGTTTCTATTTTGGTATGTCAGTGTATAGAAAATCCTTTTTGATTTACTGCAATTTTTATTGCACACTTAATATTATGGATCCTGGTTTTGCAATATGTCAGAGCATGCTTTCGTTACATTATATTTTGATTTTGGTTTTGCAATAACTTTTGAGAATAATATAAAACCAAAACGATCTTTTTAAATAAGCATATGATTACTCATAAAAATTACAAAGTTTTGCACTTTGCCAACATGATATCAGGTAATCATTTAGATGAATTATCTATAAATCAGAAATGTTAAGTATTTGTGTCTCTACAATATGGTACTTCAAGGTCTTTTTCTGCGGGAGACGGTAAATTTATTATCTTTGTTGCATTTTAATGCATATACAAATGTTAATTAATAAAATAAATAGTATTTTTTTATTTAAAAAATCATTTACAAGTACTCTTTTTTGGGGATTTGAAATTTAAAACTAATGTAATAGTCGGATACAAACACATTAGTTTCAAAAAAAAAAAAGAAGATGGTTTCAAATAATCAATGTTTTTAAAACCGGACTACCGACCGAACCGGAAAAATATTTAGGTAGTGGGTTATTGTGGTCCGACTAGCTTCAACCAGGTTTAATAATATTTCGAAAATATTAATATATTTAGTTTTATACTTTATTTTATTGATGTTTAAGACTTTAATATCCAAATATCAAACAAAACATTTAAATAATTATAATTTTTGAAAAATTAGAAGTGTACCAATGATTAAAAAATAATTTAGTAGCATAAATTTGAATTTTTTTACATTTAATAATTAAATCTCGTTTATTACGATTCAACTGATTCGCCGATTTTCGGGTTTTTGCCGGTTTGATCCGGTCTAACAACCGGTCTAATTATATTTGGGTTTTAATGTTGATCCGACTCGGGGTATCTATCCGGTTCACGGTTCAACCCAGTCCAACACCCGATCCCGTTTTGAAAACCTTGCAAATAATAATTATTGTTTTAAGGTTTATACATGGTGGGCTGAGAAAGAAAATGGAGCAGGTTAAATTGTTTAGGCCCAATCACATAGGCTTTCAGGTTTGAACCCAAGGAGGAAAGATTCTTGCCTATGCTCTGCGTTTTGTTAGACTTGTGATGACGTGAAAAAAATGGCTGAGCTGGAGAGCAATTAGCACACAGAAGTGATACATCCTTACAGAGAGAAGTTTGATTTCATCTTCTTCTTCATCTTGTAATCTATGTGTGGGGGGGGGGGGGGGGGGGGGGATTGTTAGGGAGGTGCTCGTCATCGCAAGAGCAATTAGGCATGTGCATTTGACGGAACGAGAAATTTAGGACATTGAAAAATGATTACTATAAGTATTTATTACTAAATCATGGAAAAAGACGTGAACGAGAAATCAAGGAAACAAGCTTACAAGAGATTTTTAACGTGTGATAAAATAGAATCGTATGAATTGGATCAAGCCGGAAGACTTTTCCATTATAGAATCGTCCATGTAACATTTCTTATAATTTAAAATAGAATAATAATAAAAAGCAGTGTTAAAAAAAGTATTTTCGATAATAAACAGGATGAGAAGTTTGGATAACGAAACGGTTTCGGAAAATTTCTGTAACTAAAATCTCTTCCCGTACTCTCAATAATTTATATCTGATGATTTTTTTTTAAAAAGGAAAAATTCAGTAATTTTGAATTGTATGAGAAATTTGGAGAAATTTTTGAAAATTACCGATAATTTTTGAAGTTTTAATTCTTAAACAGATAATTCATATATTCTATCTCTTCTTTCTGTAACAAGTGGTTCATTTTTTAATTCTTAAACGGATAATTCAAAAAAATTTAACATTTTCGGATCATTTTTGCAGATATTCTGAAATGTGAAATATGCAAAAAAATATGAAAGTGAAATGGGAAATGCAAGTGTGTGTATATATATAAGAAGCTAGAGAGGATGGCGGATGCAACAACAACTCGGAAACGAGAGAAAATGGCGGATGCGAAAACAACTCAAAAGCTGGAGAAGGCGGATGCAACAGATGATCTGAAGACAATGGTGGAGAAGGATCATAAGCAGACCATGGTGTATGAGATGAACAATCATAAGGTGGATACCATGATTGATGCAAGAGAGAGAATTAGACAATAACAAAGTCTTCAACATCGGTGTAGTCTTCGTTCCTCTGAAAGAGGTAGTAGTGAAGTCTTCAACATCTATGTAGTTTTCGTTCTTCTGAAAGAGTTAGCAGAGAAAACTCCTAGTCATAGGAGAAAAACCAAAACATCAAAGCTTTTTCTACGAAAATCATCCAAAGAACCTCGCAAACGATGTATGTGAATTAAAGGAGGACGAACAAAGCAAGAATCATTGAATATGTCGCTGCATATTATAGCTGAATGCATAGAAAGCAACCCAACAACGAAAAAGAATAGACTACTCTGTTTATGTATTCATTGCAGTCAATCTGATGAACCGTAATAGTCCAGGTGAAACACAAGTTTGATACAATGATAATTCGTAGATATGTGATAAATTGACAAGTCTGAATTTCAATGCCAATAAACATTTCTGTAAAAATGGTAATCCAGAAAAATGTTAAAAAGAAAAGAGAAGTTGTATAAAATTAAGCTATGAAAACTGAACATAATGCCGCATAGTTACATTTTTAGATGTAGTGCAGTTAGTAATTATAACTACCATCTACTCAATGCTTCATTCTTTTAGTGTTAACATAGTTTTTGCTCATATTGCACCTGCATTTTACTAATGTTTTGCTCTTTTTTTTTCTATCTTTTATTAGATAGTTAAAAAACATACAAGTACATTAAATATAGAGAAATTCCTTAAAATGTCATGAATTAAGTTTTCTTCGAAATATAGCGTCACTAAAAAAATTTATATTCCAAAACACCACAAACATTAACAATGATTTTTAAAGATTTATAATTTAAATATTTGGAACAAAACTTATTTCTAATTCAAGAAATAAACAAAATTAGTTTTGTTTTAAAAAGCAGACTTAAATGGATAGAATTAAGTCTCGGTTTAAAATCGGATTTCCGGTTCAAAAATGGATCTTGTAATCGTTTTTTTTAACGATAATTTATTATTGTTCTATTACAAACTATGAAAATTGTTACATCGACGATTTAAAATGGGCAATTCTACCATCTTGTGGGGATCCATACCAGACAATTTCACTTGTACTATGTTGAAGATCTCATGTAACTTTGTTTTCGTTAATCTACATAAATGATAATAAATTGTATTTTCTAAGATTTCTTAGATTTTTTGGTATAAAACATTAATGAACACTTGATCAACCACTAGGTTAACGGGTTTCCATAAAAATAAAAATAGCATATGTAACTGCATTTCAACTCCCACGACGAAAAGGGAAAATAGTTTGCAAAGTGATCGGTTTAGAACCGAACAAACAATTTGTTGGTTCCTTTATTTCTCTTTTGGAATTGGGCTTTGCAGTATACTTCCACATTTTCTTAACAATAATTTACGTTTAGCAAAAAAAAACAATAATTTATTCTTGAAACTCCATTAAAATTCATTTCAAATGACACAATACACAATGATTTAAAAAAAAATTATAATTTTAAATAACAATGAATTTTAATGAAGTATTTGAATTGAATAACACCAATATTTAAAATTTCTTAAACATAATTTACAAATATCATATCTAACAACAACAAATTTATATACACAATTTATAATCATCGGTTAAATATTAACAAATTAAGAAAGTATCCGACCCTTCTCGAATCAAATCAAGGATCTGTAAATTTTTAGATAATTTAATGGATTTCTTCTGGCCATTCATAATACTATTCACGCTATAAAATAAATAACTAAGGATTATACATTGATTTATCGTCTTACCATATTAAAGAAAAAAATACATAAAACTCAAGAAAAATATTCCTTGATTATCCAGTTTTCGTTTGCTTCCATTATTTCCAATATAGCTACTCGTTGACCTTAGAAGAAGATAAAAAAAAGATCCGTGAGAGATTACAATAATGCACAAAAATACATGAATCCATATAGGTACAAAGAATAACACAGACAAAACTTGAAACTGTCGTTTAGAACCCGTTGACTTATCATAAGAAACTTCCATAAAACACGTGTATAGACAAAGTTACACACACGTATACCATATAAATATGACAGAGCAGGAGAATGGAAGTATGTACGAGTGAAGAGACGATAAACAGAGAATAATAGATCCAAAAAGAACATGAAAACATTACAGAAATACAAAAATATATATTTTAAATTAGAGAAGAGTGTAATAATTTTGGTGATAAAGTTTCAAAAAAAAAAAATGGTGATAATAAATTAAGTCAACGGAAGAAAGAGACGAAGAGATTCACGAGATATCCACCTTCTCATTAAATCAATTTTGTCCTACAAAGAGACATTTCTTTTATTTCAGTACACTTCCATGGCCCGACTTCTCCGACCATTATGTCCTAGTACTACTTTCTATTTATTTTTCTTTAGGGCCTCTAACAAACTTAATGTTCTCCATTCAAAATTTAAAACTTAAATGGACTAGATTATTTTGTATTGCTGAAATTTGTCTTATTATATGTCTTGTATTTAAAATAAGAAAAAAAGTGAAAGACATATATAATAATAGAAATGTTGTGTGAAGATAAATGTCCAACATCGAAAGTGGAAAGAGATTTGTACAAGAGACTTGACCTAATCCACTCATTGCCAATTCATTTTTAGTTGGAAACCTATGAAACTTAACATATTAAACCGGTTAAACCTAATTTTGTTATGAACACAATTGTATCAGTTCAACCAGATAAACTCAATCATATATATTTGAAACTATTTGTTAATACTAGAAAATATAGAATTTGCAATCGTTTAATTACAAAGTATTCTCAATTGCTTGTGACACATAGTTTACGATTTCAGAGAATTTAAACCACAATCTTGGACTCATCGAATTCGAGATTTGAATTGTTAATGACATTAATCGGCCAACTAGGGTTTTTTTTTTTGTGGGCTAGACCTAGCTAGGTAGCTTGATCGACTTCATATGAATTTTTTCAGAGAATGTAAAAGTTATTCAATAAGAAACTGCTTTTACAAACAAATGTTACTTAGATTTTAGAGAAGGTTCTCGACCAGATTCAAGAACTAAGTTTGACACACCAACAAAGATATATCCGATGGTTTCTTAATTACATTTTCAAGATATTTATAGAGATATACATACTTATTTGTATCCATTCTAGTGAAAACCACAAAAATAATAAGGTCCCCTTCCGCGTGACTCTTAGAAAAAGAAGAATATCAAGATCAAATGAATTAAATACTAAAAGAAAACACTAAACGAGAAGTTGGTTTAGTTGTTATTAAAACTGGGAAAAGAACACATTCTAGTAGATATGTGTAATTAAAATTTAAAAAGTCAGAGAGTCAACGGACTGTCAGAGTCGTGTTCGGGGTCCGTCTAGTCAGAGAGTCAAGCATTTTTTTTTTTATAATTGACCCCATCGTCATTAAATCCGACGGTGGTGGTGGGCCTCTTGTCTTATCTATCGTCCGGTCATGATCCTACCACGTCATTTATCCATTTTCATGACGTCACACGTACACATTCTCGTTTTCTTTTTTACATGTACTTTTGACAATCGGTTACAGTTTCTTGAATTTTTTTACATGTATATTTCACAAAGTCCGATTATAATCTAAGATATAAACACCAACAAAGAAACTCCATGTATATGAGCGAGCTTTTGATAAATAATTTTGAACGTAACGCTGGTTCAGATTCGGGTTCAAACATATTTATAGTTAATATCCTTTGTTCGTCCGATGATTCAGTCGCGTTTGGATCATATATATCAATATCATTGCCTCTGTAAAGAAAACAAAGAATATTAAAAATATTAGAGACCGACCATGTGGAATTCAACTTGTCATGCAATTACAAAAACAAAATGCCAAATATGTAACAAACAAAATAAATACTAAACTCACACAATGAAAGATATATATATACTATTAAAAACTCGAATATTTTAGTATGACGCAATTAAAAGTTGGAAGAAGATAGAAAATGATGTAATATTTAAAATCGATGTAAGGACGAATACCAAATGTGTATACGGTATTGACTTTTTTGTATACGGCATTGACTTACATTTACATAGGCATCAGATTTGTCCCTCTTTTCTTCTAACATTATAGATTGAACAAGTTTGTTATTGTTGAAAGAAGCATTTTACAAGGTATATATATATATGCACATACAACTTTTTTTATGTTTTGGTTCATTTGCACAGGGCCGGCCTAGAGGAGAAACCACCCAAGCCAAGAATTGGGGTATCCAAATTAATAGGGCATAATTTAAAAAAAAAAATTATTAGTATTGATAAATAAATAAAATTTGTAGATTTTTTTGTTAAAATATTACTTATTAGACATTTTTAGTTAGAATAAGATTTGTTGGACTTTTCAGTAATATTTATAAATTTGTTAAAATTAAATATATTAGTAAATTTCTATTTTTCATGATAGTTAGACATTGGTGATGTGAGATGACAGGGCTATGACAACGGATATAATATGAAAGGAAAGAATAAAGGAGTTCAAAAAAGGTTGCTAGAAATCAATCCAAGGGCATTCTTTACACCATGCGGTTGTCACAGTCTTAATCTGGTGTTATGCAATATAGCATCTTCTTCCCCAAAAGCTGTGTCTTTCTTTGGAATTGTTCAACGAATATATTGCTTATTTTCTTCTTCAACAAACATGTGGGACATATTGACAGAGATGGTTAAATGACTAACCCTTAAGTCTTTGTCTCAAACACGTTGGGAAAATCATGTTGAAAGTATCAAAGCAATACGGTTTCAAGCTTCAGAAATCAGAGAAGCATTACTTTGCTTGGCTGAAAGTACTGACGACCCAGCAACGCGAAGTAGTACTGAGTCCCTTGCTTTAAGTGAAACACATGGAATTGGAGGTTTCGAGTTCTTGTTTGGCATGGTTGTTTGGTATGACCTTCTTTTTGTTGTCAACACAGTAAGCAAGAGTATACAATCAGAAAACATTGATATCGATGCTGCAATTCATCATCTGAAAGGACTTGTGTCTTTTTTTTAAAATATCGGGAAACTGGTTTTGAGGAAGCAAAGGCTAAGGCTAGGCAAATTGCAGCTGATATAGAGATTGAAACTGAATTTCCTGTGAAACAAAAGCGTATCATTAGAAGGAAAAAACACTATGATGAAGACCCAGAGATTGATGAAAATGTGATATTATCACCAGAGGAGAACTTCAGGATTGATTACTTTAACACACTCATGGATCAAGCTTTAGTTTCCCTTGAATCCAGATTTGAACAATTCCAAAGGTATGAAAAAACTTTTGGATTTTTGTTTGATTTAAAAAAGCTAACAGATGCAAGTGAGGATACATTGAGAGCATCATGTTTGAATCTTGAAGCTTCTTTACGGAATGGTACTCATTCAGACATAGTTGGTGACGATTTGTTTATGGAGCTAAAAATTCTTCGAGAATCAATACCCGAAGAAGTTCAAAAGTCTATTGAAGTGCTTGACTTTTTGAAAAGAATGGAGGATTGTTATCAAAACACAGAAATTGCTTATCGCATATTGTTGACCATTCCGGTGTCATTTGCCACAGCTGAAAGAAGTTTTTCAAAGTTGAAGCTGATAAAGAATTATTTGCGGTCTACAATGTCACAAGAAAGGTTAAATGGGTTAGCTATGTTATCAATTGAGACAGCTATGGTTGAAAGACTTGACTATAGGAGTCTAATGGATGATTTTGCAGGAAAAAATGCAAGAAGATCTATATTTCAAAAATAAGTGTTCTTAATATCGTTGTTTTTTTAGTAAACTATGGAATTTGATTTTTTTTAATGAAAATTTAAGTTGTTTTTTATATTGTTTCGTGATCTTGATAAATTACGTACACGGACATAATTTTAAATTTTGATTGGGGTACTATAAAAGGTTAATCCGGCACTGTATTTGCATATCCAGAGAAAAGGTCTATCCGTGGGCTGCATCTTAATCTGGACCCTCCATAGATTCTAGGATTTACTCTAAATTATATAAAAAAAAATCTTTATGTTGTTGTTATTAAAAAGGCATGCATACAACTTGGAAAATAAGCAATAGCTTAACGTTACGTCCCTACCTAAATTTTGTAACACATGACAGATTTAAAACTTAATCGTATCATAGACCATCAAATTTATGGAACTTTTCAAGACTCGAGCATAAGTACTCGTACGTTATAATTCTAAAAGTAAACCACAAAATATCTTTCATCAATTCATTAAATAATTCTGTCCAATTTATATAGATACGAACATTAATTATTGCAGTCTCTATAACGTTCAATAATTTCTCATTATGGACGTAAGGTCTCGAATCTCTTCACGAAGTTATGCTTCGTGGTCGGTCCAAACAAATTCTTGAGCGCACACTTACACACACACACACATAAATTGTCGAAAGCTATATGAAAATATAGTATACTATCAAAATTATTTTTATTTTGAAGGACTAGTACACGAAGACGATCGAGATGGTTCATTGGTCGTTTTCATGCATTAAGTTTTGTCCCCACAATTAAAATTAAAAAAGTTAAAATTTGTAATTTTGTGTAAATAGAGACAAAATGATTCTGCGATAAACTTGTGGCTGCATTATTGGCTGGGCGGTCCTTACAACACACACTCAAGATAAACATAAAACTGTACATCGGTCTTATTCTTCCATGCAATTTGGTCGGTTTTCTTCGGTGGCTATCCCCAAAAAACCGCTATTTTTTGTTCTTTTCTTTAGAAATCTCTATATACTCTTTCCGTTTTAAAATAATTGTTTAATTTTTTGTTTCATATTACTTATCATTTTGCAATTTCATGCACATTTATGACTAATTTTTCTATTTTATTCATATATTTCAGCTTATTAATTACTCTTATCTAATAAAATATTATATTAATTAGAGACAAAATAATTTTTAATATATTTTCTTAATTTGTGTGAAAGACTCCAAAATAATATTTATTTTGAAATGGATGGAGTATTTAATTTTTGTCATACCATTTTCAATTTACATTAATTCAATGGATCGTAAATATCATTCCACCATTAATTAATTCTTTAATTTACTACTTGTATTTCTATATCCCTACATTTAAAATTGTTCCGTTAATCATGTCATTATTTAATGATGTGTGCGGTATAAAAGAGGGGGTTAAGAAATTAACGGTCTAACGTATAGTTAGCTTATTCTTTTTTTTTTTAAATATCCATTAAATAAAAGTGTCTTAAGTAATTAGAAGTTAGAACTAACCGTAATTCTCACTGTTTATAAATTTATTTTTATCATATACAGCCTTTTTTTTAACTAATCAATTTACAACTGAATGGTCATTTTTTATTTACTTTCATCGTTACTTATTTTTATAGTCTCAATAAGTCAATAGTACTACATTCTTTATCATTAAAATTTAAACCCGTTTTATGCCATCAATAAGATTATATCGCTATTTTACTTGTGGAGTCGTACCTTAAATTTTACTTTTCCTCCTATCATTTTCTAGCAACTTGCAAATATCTTATCAATCATGCACCATGCCTTTGTATTCATAGGCCGGCTCGTCATGATATAAGATGTTGGCGTCACCTATCTCTCATATTTATAAATTATTCTCTTTTCATAAAATATAGATTATATGGTTTATTTTTGTCAATTTGTATGTATATATAATCTACTAGACATTTCTGTATAATTTTTACCCTAATATTTTTCATGTGGCTGTAAATTTAACGAAAAATCATTACTTTATGAATTCTTTCGCAATTGTGAAGAACTGAACATGATGAGCATTTATGGAAGCATTTCGTCATTTATTAAACTTTCAAAGTCAGTTAGACGAATTGGTAATTCTTGTATGTGACGTAACTATTCATAACTGATCATATATAGAGGGATATTTAATTTTTGGATATGGAAAATAAAATGTGGAATATGCAGAAAAATACGAAAGTGAAATGGGACATGCAAGTGCCAATATATATATACATAAAAAAAGATACAGGGGCGGCTCATCATTTATGTTTGGGCCATGTGCAAAAAAAATTTCTTAAATTTTGGGTTTTTTTGTAAATATTTAAAAAATTTGGATCTTAAAATACAAAAAAAAAAACTAAAACAATTGTAGACTGCACGGTTCTTTCTCAACGCTATTCTTCATAAGATATTAACTATTTTCTCTGTTTTATATTAGTTATCATTCTACATTTATTTTATTGTTTTATATTATTATTTATTATTCTGCAATTTCAATGTATAATTATTACTAAATTTTTTATTTTTATCTTTTTTAAATTTATTAATTACACATATCAAATAAAATAATTTATTAATTAAAGGTAAAACAAAAAAAATATTTATTTTTTTAATTTATATAAAAAGTTTTAAAATGACAATTAAATTAAAATGGAAAGAGTAATTAGAACATAAAAATACAAACAATTGAGTAAATGCAAAAAGAGCCAAGAAAAAGGGTTGACAACCGCCAAGAAGGGCCAGGCCACGAAATGCTTGTGGCTCCCTTATTCCCAAATACATCATTATCATATATATATATATTGACATAAAAATTTTAAATAGACGTATTTCTACCCGAACGTAGAGTCAATGTCCTGTATTTTAGTTGAATTTTAGATTATTGTTTTTACAAGTTGAGTTTGGCTTTACCAATTTAGATGGAAAAAAAAAACTTGATGCAAATACAACATAATTAAATTATAAAATCTAAGTTAAACTTTGATTGAATTATAATATTTTGTAGCAACTATATTTTGTAGTTGTGAGAAAAGCCTTAAAGAAACTTACTCCCAGAAAGAATCTTTTAAAACTCTATTTTATAGGGGTATTTTTTTTCAAAAAAAAAACTATATCATTAGTAACTCGGGTTGTTTTTTTAGATAAATTAATTTGTAACTCGTGTTGTTAAAACACACATTTTTAATATCTCAAAACATTCTCTCCAAATTGACATTATAGATTTTTTTTTTGGTCGAAATTGACATTATAGATTTATTGCTCGTTTTTAAAGTAAATAGTGGATCACTTAGTAGTAACAAGTAAGAACACCATGAAGTGTGTGTGTGTGTGTGTGTGTGTGTGTATATGGTACTTCTAAAATTTATAGGGATTTTTCAAAGTAATTTCACTGATTATTAAGACTTCTTTCAAGCATCTGAGAAGAAACAGTTAGCGGGGAAAAATAACTATGAAATAGTAAGTGTTCTAGATATTTTCCGACTACGTAAGACCTGGATCCAAATAACCAATCTTGGAAAAATCTTATATCGAAATTTAGTCATGATTTAACAAAATATAGACATTAAGTTCAAGAAGTCTATTTTAGGTTTAACTACAATATTCTATATTTGGGACTAAAATATCACATCAGAAGTTGGAAAGGATCTTAAGTAATGTATAAGGGATATTGGTCAATCTATTCATTGTAAATTGATTTTGAGTTGGAAGCTCATATTCTAACATGGATCAGAGCCCACTATCCAAACTGTCTAACCCGATCCACAAATCGATATGACCCAAAAATTGGTCCATCGATACTCGGACCGATCTAAAATTTGATCATGCCGCTCAATGCCCAATATTCCGAGATTAACGGCCAAAAAATCATCATCTCGAGAGGCGTATTAAAGACTAAAGTTCCACATCAGAAGTTAGAAAGGATTCTAAATAATATATAAAAGATATAGACAAATTCATTTATTATCAATTGTTTTTGAGTTGTAAACCATATTCTAACACATTCTAATAAGATATATATAATTTGAATGTGAAGGATACTTCGAGACAATGGGCGGTCTTTATCATTAGAACTATCGTCAATAAAGAATTACGAGGGAGGCTCAATATATAATAATGATTTGACTAATAATATATTAATTTAAGAATTATGTTGGTGGAATAAAAGAAAGTTGGTTGATGACCAATGAGATTGTGTTGATGGGTAACCAAATCAAAATGATGTTTACGTAAGTGATGGAAAATTTAGAATTCACAAGAATGTGTGAACGATACGATCCGTTTAGAGGGTAAATATTTTAAAAAGGTCGATCCATGCATGTCATTAGAATCTAGATATATCCCAAAAACTTTGAAATAGATTTAAATAATTGCGGTGAAGGAAAGGGTCGATAATTATGAGAGTGTTACTGTTATACGAATTTAATAATAAAGTTGGTGGAATAATGAAATACTAAAGTTCAATTATTTCTTGTAAAAGTAAATTGAATCACCTAACTACAAAAAATGATGACCAATGAAATTGTGTTGATGGGTAACCAAATCCAATTAAATTATATTCTAGGAAAAAACGAATCCAATTGGTTGAAGTGTTTGATTTTAGTTAGGACAAGACTTTTGACACTGATCGCATAAGACTTTTGGGGTTTTAGTTACTTAACCAGTTCTAGCATCATCTTTCTTAAACCTCTTTAAAATCCTTAAATTTTTGTTCTCGAACCCGCTTGAATCTTTTTCTTTTCATATTATAATTTATTTAGCCTAAGGATGATTAGGAAATGATGTCGAAATTTTCGGCAATTTTCAAAATATTTTTACAACATTTGTTTTTTTTATATTTCATTCGTTTTAAAACGCAAACACTGAGTAGTATAACATTTAATATATAGAGACTTTATGCAGTAACGCGAAGATGTAATGGCTATACAATTTGGTCAAAGCAATTTCTAATGGTGCAATATATTTCATTCGCATGTTAGGCAAACGGGAAGCTCTTTGATTTTATTTTCTTTAAAATTTTTAGTTTTTGTTTAATTTGCTTGCTATATAAAACATTATAAATTATACCAAGTAAATAGAATATATTAAGTGGTTTTCGCATCTTTGGATTTAAATCTAATTATGTACACGTATAAATTATAAACGCTTAATTCATTTATGTTAAGTGGTACATAAAACATATACGTCAAAAAGGTGGAAAAAAAAAAATCTAGGAAAGCAACAGTTTTAATCATATATATTCACTTGAATATATAATCAAATCAATAGTTTTAATCATAGTGAAACTAATGTACAGAATAATCAGACCACGTTTTGTAATTTACAAAATAATATTTAAAAAAAAAATTGAATATCAATAAGTTTAAATTTCGTCTTACACTTGTGGAACCATATTTTAACTGAAAATCGAGTTCATAAAATTACAAAAATTACAAACTTAATCATCTGGAAGGTACTGATAATTATCCTCGCCACCCTACTTGCGACCCCTAGCTAAAACTAAAAGCCAAATCCATGGAAGACTCGTTTGCATTAAACTATGCATTACCTTAATCTTTTCTAAAACTCTAGATTTGAATCTCCCTTTATCTCACATTTCTCTTATTTTACATCTATCCTAGATTTGGTCAATAAATATATAATTTTAAAGAAAATCTATTGACTGAGCTCAATCCAAAAACAAATGTTGTGAATGTGATACATGCATTCACGGATTTCTTTTGAATTGGAACATTTGAGAAAACAAATAAAATAATAAAATAAGAAGTTATCAAAACGTAGAGTAAGGTTCCAAAAATCCCCACTCTCGTTTCGTAGAACCCCACTACCACCGCCTCCATTTCATTCATTTCTTCATTTAACTTTAATACTTTTCATTCATTTTTTTTTTGAACAAAAAATATATAACTATTTCTAAGTAATATTTTCATTTTTGGGAACTGTATGCTATCTTCTCCTCTTCATTCCATTGGATTTGGAGGTAATGATGAGGTCGTTATAGAATGATATCTAATCTAGATTCTGGGACTGGAATATATAGAATCAAGCCAGGAAATTACCTCCAACTCATATCGATCTTATCTATTTATAATGTAGAGTTTATATCTTACATAATTTTGATTTCTATCAACAGTTGTTTTTTACTAATTTTTTAAAATTTCTTTATTGCTAGTAGATGCTATATATAATACAACTTTTTAAGAAATGATAGGTTTCTAATATGTGTTATGTAAGTTCAGTTTCTTACTAATTTTAGAAATATGGAGAGCGCGCTGGCCAAAACAAAAACATGGCGAGTTTGTTTCGCATTCATAATTGTAGAAATAATTATATAATGAAGATATGGTGGGCCTAAAATATCATTTAACAACGAAACAAAAAGAGAACGTTCACGAAGCATAAGAAAAACACGTAAATATATTTATGACGAGGGACAGAGTAAGCGCATACATGATATTATTAATTAATTAGTAATATAGGCCACCAATCAGAATTCTTTGTCCCAATTAATGAATAAAATAACAAGAATACTCCAAAAATATTAACATTATTTTATTTGAAATCCGATATTCAATTAGTCTACCTATGACAATGAACTATTATGCATCTTTGATCGCTATGCCTTGTGTTCAAAACATCAGTAATTACGTATTATATATGTTAAACTGGGATATATGCAGTAATTAATAACTAAAACTTCAGTAAAAAATAATATACTTTTTTTATAAAGAAAAAATAACATACTCTATAATCACTTTTTTTTTATAGATGGGGTAATTCCTATATGGACCGAAGTTTCATTTTAGGGTTTCTATTTGAACCTAAACTAATGTTAGTCAATTTAATATATATATATATATATCTCGTTAGTCCAATTGGTAAATATGTTTAAGATTATAATAGAGTTGTATAAATACTTTTCTAACTTATGATATACATACAATCAAAGTTTCAAAAAAAAAAAAAAAAAAACGTATGCTACATCTAGTAATAAAATCGATTTCTTTTGACTGTGGTCTGTAAATGTAACCAACACAACACCAGTAAACCAATAAAATTTGTGTCTATGTTATTTCTTTTTGTCCATTTCATATCGTTATAACAAACATCACATAATAAGATTTGTAAAACTGTTAGATATTTGTTTTTATGAAAGAAATTTTTTTTATAGAATTGTAGAACTGAGAGAAAGGTCCAAAGGCACGGCTAACAAAACCGTGGACACCCTGTCCTCAATTTGACAAGTCTTTGTCTCCTCCTTAACTCTCTTCTTCTTCTCTCTCTGTCTTATTATAGTTTGGTCTCAACTCCTAAAAACGATGACGTTTCATTCCTCTACAATCTTCTTTGCTTCTTCTCCTCCTCCTCTTATCTCTACCCAACACCACTCAATTCCATCTCTCTCTTCTTCCCTTCCCTTGTTTAGTATAAAAACCAAACAAACCCTTAATCTCTGTCCATCATCGTCTTAATCCACATGCATACACATATACATATATAGTCTCTTTTTATATATGGCAATTGTAGCTTCCACAACAAGCATAATCACCATGAGTAACCAAGTAAACAACAACAATGAAAAAGGTATGGAAGAATATGATCATAGAGGCGGCCACGAGAGTCAAGTTCCTAATGATGATGAAGATGATGATCATGATCATGACATGGTCATGCCTGGATTCAGATTCCACCCCACTGAAGAAGAACTCATAGAGTTTTATCTTCGCCGCAAAGTCGAAGGCAAACGCTTCAATGTAGAACTTATCACTTTCCTCGATCTTTATCGCTATGATCCTTGGGAACTTCCTGGTAAATATACATTCCACATGTATATATACACAGAAATCGTCTCAAACTATTTACAAATCTTATATATATATATATATATATATATATACATATGTTAAGATCTATAGAGATACAATCAATATCTTTTTTTTCTTAAACCTATTTAACTTTTTATAGATTATATCTATGTCGATCTCTAATAATTTTTCAATATATTTCAACACTTCCTTCTCTTTGTTTCCTTTCTCTTAACAACGGATATGATTTTTAATTTAACAAAAAAATGGCAGCGTTTTGTAACAATGAAATTCCCAAGAACTAACCATAATATATCATCTCTTAAACCTACACAAACCTCCTTTTAATTTATGGTAGCGTTTTGTAACAATGAAATTCCGAAGAACTAACCATAATATATCCTCTCTTAAACCTACACAAACCTCCTTTTAATTTATCTCATCATAACTTCATAAGATATGCACATTTGTGCGTGTATCTATAAATAAATTATATGTTGTTTTTGGTGTTGTATATAAGATTATATGTGTTTGATGATATATATTTGTATGTATATGCAGCGATGGCGGCGATAGGAGAGAAAGAATGGTACTTCTATGTGCCAAGAGATCGGAAGTATAGAAATGGAGATAGACCGAACCGAGTAACGACCTCAGGTTATTGGAAAGCCACCGGAGCTGATCGGATGGTTAGATCCGAGACTTCTCGGCCAATCGGTTTAAAGAAAACCCTAGTTTTCTACTCTGGTAAAGCTCCTAAAGGCACTCGTACTAGTTGGATTATGAACGAGTATCGTCTCCCTCACCATGAAACCGAGAAATACCAAAAGGTAAATTCTATATATACATCCATAAATACATACATACATAGATATAACCCTAGCTAGGTAGTGATGCCTTATAAATTGAAATGAAATTAATCCCTAGATTGTTTGAAGTTGCTTTTCTTTGTTTTTAATTTGATTCATTACTTTATATTTTTCAAAATTGGAATTGATTTGAAAAGATCCAAAATGTTTGTGAAGGAACTAAATGTAAAGCGGCGTTTGCGCATAAATCCAGAAAATGTTCATGCCATATGCATGACTCTTTAAATTACTAGCCATGGCCCATATGTATAGTAGAAGGCATTAATAGAGATAGCTACATACATATACATACACACAAGTATCACATTCGACATTCACACATCTATGTGTATAGCATATATACCTTAATTTCTGCAGAGACTTAATCACTGTTCTTTCAATTTTATCACATTGTTCCTGCTCTTTCTCACATTCATGTCTTATATTTAATTAAGTTGCCCAACTTAAAAAAAAAAGAATCTTATATGAATGTCAATATAATACGAAAACTAAAATCTATATATAAGTTATGATTGGTAATGTATATGGAGCAAACCAAAAAAGTAATAATGTATTTAGTGGCGGACCGATCGATAAATACATTATTTTTTTGGTTTGCTCCATATTTTTGTCACTAATGAAACCATACAAATTATGTGAAAGATGTATGCATTAGTCCTTATTAGGTAGCTGAAACACCAGGCTTGACATAAGTTTACAAATCTAAATTTGAATGTATTACACATTCAGTTGCACTATATATAGTGAAAATGCTTAATATACCGCAATGTCTATATATGTTTTACACATCCAATTAGCATTATAGTGAAAACACTTTATTAGAGATATAGAGAAAATGTAATCAACCTAATATATGTACAGGTACTTGACCATGACATACAGTAATAGTTTGGGTTAGCTAGTGACTACCATTCGAATTCAAATTCGCGTATTGTATATTGAGGAAAGATATATATATATATATACTCGAATTTGATGCAAAATGACAATAGTCTACCCATGTCATCTAATTTTTGTTCTTTTGTCAACAATATGCAATATTCAAAGATAAATCGTCACAAATTTCTTTAATAGTTATTAAGGAATTCATATAGTTTGTGATCTTTTTTCTTTCAAAATCTTCTCTTTCTTTATATTTTGCATCAAATATGAATTTTATATAAATGTTTGTTAACCTATATATATATATATACTTTTTGTTAACATATATGTATATCTCAAGTCTCTAATCGATGTGTTCATGTGTGTAACATAGGGTGAAATATCATTGTGCCGAGTGTACAAGAGGCCAGGAGTAGAAGATCATCCATCTTTACCACGTTCGCTCTCCACAAGACATCATAACCATAAGCATAACTCATCATCATCATCTCGCTTGGCCTTAAGACAACAACAACAACACCATTCATCCACCTCTACTCATTCCGACAACAACCTTAATAACAACAATCTCGAGAAGCTCTCTGCTGAATATTCCGGTGACGGAAGCACCACAACCACCACAAACAGTAACTCTGACGTTACCATAGCTTTAGCCAATCAAAACATTTACCGTCCAATGCCTTATGGTGCAAGCAACACAACGATAATCTCTACAAGTAATCAAGACGATGATGAAACCGCAATTGTTGATGATCTTCAAAGACTTGTTAACTACCAAATATCTGATGGAGGTAATATCAATCACCAATACTATCAAATAGCTCAACAGTTTCATCATAGTCAACAACAAAACGCAAACGCAAACGCGTTGCAGTTGGTTACGGCTGCGACTACAGCAGCGCTAACGCCTCAAACGCAAGCGGCCTTAGCGATGAACATGATTCCTGCAGGGACGATTCCAAACAATGCTTTGTGGGATATGTGGAATCCAGTAGAACCAGATGGAAACAGAGATCATTATACTAATGTTCCTTTTAAGTAATTTAATTAGATTTTGAATATTACCAATTAAACTAATAATGCTGTTCTCGTTATATATGCTAAAAGCCTAAAACAAGTAATCGTATATAGCTGAACTTTGATTGATTATTGTGATTTTATGTAATGGAACTGATTCTATTATCTACATATATATAGTCACTTATAAGTACAGTAATTTATTTCTTTATGCTATATCTAGGATATTTTTAAATTTTAATTCAATGGGATGTGAATATTAACCATGACTAATGTATGTCCAATCAGGTTTTCACCGATTACAATCGAAATCACAAAATTTGATTCGACAGATTGCATTTTATATACGAACAAACCGCAAGTTATAAAAAAAAAGAAAATTTCAAATATGTCAATTTTGAAATATCATTTTGCAAAAATACCACAATGAATTGTTCATTCTAAAAAAATACCATAAATTAAAGATTTCTTAAATCTTAAACCCTAATTCTAAACTTCAAAAAAGGTTTTTGACCCTATAACAAACCTTTAAACTAAACACTAAACTCTAAATAACATAGTCCCCAATATAAATAATATAATATTAGTGATATTTTTGAAAAGAATTTAAAATAATGGTATTTTTGAAAAACGAGATCTTAAAAGTGGTGTTTCTAAAAAGTTTTAAAGAAAAACTAATTAAAAACACATATACTTTAAAATGTTTCAAATTAAAATATATTTTGCTAACAAAATATAATAATATTCGGTTTCATTCCAGTTCTTTAAATCATAAATTTGAAAAACTCGGATACTTTTTGTTGTTTATTTATCAGTTCATTCAGGATTATAATGTCGTTTACATTAGATCCAAGATTTTAAACCTGATTATAGCGACTTTGGAGATAAACAAACCACTAACATCTAATGATTCAACAATTGATGATGAGACAGACATTAGCTAGTTTTGTCTTCGCAGATATAAAACTTAGGGTTTGACAAAAACAAAAAAAAATTGTAAGAAGTGCAATGTAGTAAAAGCAATTGGTTTGGTCCCGTGACTTTAAGATATGACAAGCATGAGAATAAGTATAACTGAACTGTATATAAGCATTGATAAATTGATTTTTGTTCGAATAGTTGTGACGAAGAATTTTTTATTTAAATATAAATCCCTTTTCATTTATCTTTTTTTTTTTTTGCTAAAAGATGAAATATATATTTTAGTCAAAAATATTTTCTCTTAATAAAAATTTTCATATCGAACTTCAGCCGACAATATTGTACATATCCACAAACGTAAAATCAAATTTTTTCTAAGCGCACTACTAAATCAAATAGCTCTAGAAATAGATCTAAATCGCATTTGCGTGTTTGATTACTTGAAAGATGTATTTTACGTAATTTTCGTCGACTAGATCATATTACCTAGCTAGTGCAAAACCTACAGAGCATAATCTTATCCAGAAACATGAAACAAATTAATATTCATATTAAAAAAAAACATGAAACAAGTCGATTTATAAGTTTGTTATCCCGGCGAAAAAAGACAAATGTTTTCGTTTTGTCTCTATTATACATTTAAGAAAATAAAATTATAACTTAAAGTTTTTTTTTAAGAAATAAAATACTCAAATTTGAATTGATGTGGCTAATCACACCAAAATGGAAAACCCATAAAACTAACTATAAAGAGACACGATCGAGAAGTCCGAAAACATCCTCCGCAGATGAGAAGACTCTTTCAGTTCCGTGGATAAATAAATTTGGCCATTTTTTCGATCTCGCAATCATTCTTACCATGTTCTGACAGTTAATTCCAAAACTCTTTCAGCTCCGTAGATAAATAAATTTGGCCACTTTTCCGATCTGGTAATCATTCTTACCATTTGCTGACAGTCAATTCCAAAACTATTTCAGCTCCGTGGATAAATAAATTTGGCCACTTTTCCAATTTCGCAATCATTCTTATCATGTCAGTCAATTCAAAAACAAAGTGGACTATGGATGCTAAAACAGCGCATGGCCCAAATGAGCGTCTCTAGCTCTGTGTGTAGTGTAGGGGAGAAATCCCCTAGGCAATTTGAAGAAATATTTATTTCCGGTATAATCGACAGAAAAAAACTTCAAAATATCATTTCCCTTACCACAAAAGCCCACTTCCGTTTATTGGGCTAAAGAGGCTATTTTCTTCACAATTCAACTAAAATTGGGCTGGAAATTTGGGTTTAAGTTTAAAGGCAACTTTTGGTTAAACTCAAGAAATTTGAGTTTGATCCGGTTTGGATCCCTTGGATAAAATCTTATTTCACCTTTTGTGTTGTTTGGTTAAGATTCGGTCTAAATTTTCATCAGAACCGAAATAGTTAAATCGAAAACCAAATAAAATTTTCAATTTTTGGTGATTTAAGAAAAGAAAAAAAGTAGGAATATAAAAAAAATACTCATAAATCTCTCAGCCCCAAAACTGTCTTTGATCATTTCCTTTCCTTTCCTTTTTTTTAATTCGTTTTAGGGTTTCTAGCTCTTTTTTATTTTTTTCCTTAATTTCCACAAATTAAATCTTCTCTATGAGAGATTTATAAATTTCATCTCCCCAAATCCGAAACCCAAACTGAAAAGTTTCTTCCTTTCTGGGTTTTCTTCCCCTGTTTCCAAACATTCGACCCAGATTTTGATTTTCACCGGAATACTCACCTTCGCCGGCGATTGTGAAGCTAACTCCGGCGACATCGTCTGTTTAAGAAAATGGAAGGAATCACTCATACTATACCTCGAACTGTCGAAGAAGTCTTTAGCGACTTCAGAGGTCGACGAGCTGGTCTGATTAAAGCTCTCACACACGGTTAGATTTACGGATTTTTTGCATTTGGGTTTTTGCTTTTTCGCCAGAAACAAACAAAAAAAAACCCAACTTTCGTGAGATTTAACGATTCTGGGTTTGTTTTTTTTGTTCTTTTATGCAGATATGGTGAAGTTTTACCAAACGTGTGATCCTGGTGAGTTATATTTCTTCAACAGTATTTAAAAAGTCTTGTTTTGTAGCTTTGTCCACTTCCCAGTTTACGGTTTCTAGTGGAATGTTATGTTGAAGTTAGTGAGATTTGTATGTTTGTAGTGTCGTTTCATGAAATTTGTTCACTGATCAATGGTTGTCTAGAGTTTTAGTTGATTACAATGTCCTTAATTGTTTCCTATTGATTCGTGTTTATTGTTGTTTTCGCGAGTAAGATTGAAAGTATTTAGGAGCTATTATAGTTTCCTCCTGTGTTCTTCCTCGGATTTGCTCTGTATCTGAATCTTTTTGAAGACTTGATTTGTTGATTATGAGTGTTTACATATTTGTGGATAAGGTGGAAATTGTCCTCTCATAAGGTGTTTCTTTATTGTTTATGCAGAGAAGGAGAACTTGTGCCTCTATGGACTTCCAAATGAGACATGGGAGGTTAATCTTCCGGTCGAGGAAGTTCCTCCTGAGCTTCCTGAGCCAGCGTTAGGCATCAATTTCGCTAGAGACGGAATGCAAGAAAAGGATTGGGTATCGTTGGTCGCAGTCCACAGTGATTCATGGCTGCTTTCTGTTGCATTTTACTTTGGTGCACGGTTTGGATTCGGTAAGAACGAAAGGTAAGATTCCTTCTTAGCTCAGTCTTTGAATGTGATAATCTTGGTTGCTCCTGTGTGGTTAGGTTACCTTATAGGCTTATAATGACCGTTTTAGCATCCTGTTGTCTTTTCTTGGTGCTGATGTTCAATGTTCAATGGCTTGGTTCTGATAAACCTTTGTTTGCTCCATGAGACACAAGTTTTATGAATCTCACCAATATAGGATTCAGGTCAATAGATGTGATACGTGCCTCTTATTCTGATTAGTATCTATTGTGTTAGTCTAGTGTAGGATCGTTATTATTAGCTTAGGCAGTTTGCACTGGATTGTAACTTTATTGACGACTTTGCAAGAGTTGTTGAATCCATTAGCTGAGAGATAACAGTTTTAAAGGAAATTTGAGCAGAAATGACTTGGTGATTCTGGATTTGTCTAGGGTCCTGTATCAGAGTCTCTGTATGTGTAGTTCTTTTGGTGGATTTAATAAAGGAACATTACCGGTTTGGATCTCACCGGAATCTTCTTTGGAATTAAGTTTGTTAAAACAACTAAGCTTATGTGATGAACCGCTTCATTTTCAGGAAGAGGCTTTTCCAGATGATAAACGAGCTCCCAACCATTTTCGAGGTTGTGACCGGCAATGCAAAGCAATCCAAGGATCAATCTGCTAACATCAACAATAGCAAAAGCAAATCTAGCGGCATCAAGGTATTTCCTGTTTCTCTCTCTGTTTCTTTGTCTTTCTTTATCTCTGCTAAGTTGTAATCTCTTTGGTGGAATTCATTGCAAGCAGTCTCGCCAATCAGAATCCCTCACAAAGGTTCCAAAAATGTCATCACCACCGCCAAAAGAAGAAGACGATAGTGAAGACGAGAACGAAGACGATGAACAAGGAGCTGTTTGTGGCGCGTGTGGAGACAGCTACGGTACAGATGAGTTCTGGATTTGCTGCGACGCGTGTGAGAAATGGTTCCATGGGAAATGTGTGAAGATAACACCAGCAAAAGCAGAACACATCAAGCACTACAAATGCCCAAGTTGCAGTAACAAGAGAGCTAGACCTTGAAGTTAAAAATGGTAAAAGAGTTGGGACAAAACTGTGAAAGAGGGAGAAGAAGTGCCTAAGTTTATTGAACCAAAAAAAAAAAAATCTTCTGTTTTTATTGCTTAGTCTTTGTTATGAGATTGAGACTGTTTACAATTTGTGATGTCTTTCTTTCTTTTTAATTTTGGATTTTTTTTTTTTTTTGTTAATGGCAATGCTACTACTAATTTGTTTGGTCTGTTTGAAATATTTTTAGTTCTTGTTAGTTGCAAAAACATTGAAATCCCCTTCCTATTAAAACTCAAGTGCAATTATTAATTTAGTTTAGTTCCTATTAAAATTCAAGTGTAATTATTAATTTAGTTTAGTTGTTTTAATTTTATTGGTTAAAAACTATAATTTGGTTTTAGGAAAATGATGACATGATTTGAAAAAAATGATGACATGTCTTTAATAAAAAATGACATAGTTAAAAATTATTACAATTAATTATTTCAAAAATTATGAAATTAAATTAAAAATTACGAAAAATAATTTTAAAGTTGTTCTTATTGCATTTTCAACATCTTTGCAAAAAATATCATTTTTTGAAAAAAAAATTTCATTATATCATTTATGTTTGTATTAACTATGTTGTATTATGATTTAGTTTTGAGGGTTTAAAGGGTTTTAAGGGTCAAAACATTTTTTAGGGTTTATAATTTTAAGATTTAAACTTTAAAAATCCATAATTAGTGGTATTTTTGCAAATGGACATTCTTAAGTGACATTATTGCAAATGTACACACGAAAAATGGTATTTTTGCAATTGCCCCAATAAATATTTTATATGGTTTAAATTTTATTACTCATATTATAAAAAAAAATAGTATACTTTGATTGTCATTTTTGATTCTTCAAGATTTTCTAAACTACTTATATTTAGTTGAATAAGTAAATATTACATGAATCTAAATTTTAAAATTTTAAATTCATATTAAAAATACAAATCCATCTAATTAAAACACCTGAATATAATTACTTTGGGTTCTTTTTTAATTTTTATTTACTTAAGTTACCAACTTACTTATTTTAGGACGACTTTAAACCATATACAATCTTTTAATTATGTTATAATTTAAAAACCCTATTCACTTAACATTTTATATAAACCATATCATTCTCACCATTTTCGATCATCTCTGTTGATTCTCATTAGCAATTCCATAAATTCTAACATTTATTTTTCATAGCTTACTTTTTTTATATAGTTGAAATAGTTTTATCAATTCAAGCTACTACGATTTTTGTTGCTTGATCATACAACTATATTATATATTATAATCAATGCTTTGAATTGTCTTTCAATGAGGTGACTTGGATCCATGTTAATCATTTCTAGAGAAATTTGTATTATTCTGCATCTTAAAATTCGTTTTGCTTTGTTGTTTATTTTGTAGTTCAATCCCAAGATATAATTACTGCATTTCTCTTATTAAAATGTTTTTGTGTTATTAGTAGAAAGTGAAAAAAATTAAGCTTTCTACATTTGATTCAAATAACTATGTTATGATTTATCTTCATTGTTACAGTTAATTCTCTCTGATTCAAAGGTTAGTTTTCTCATCATATTTATGTTTCTGTTATTAATCACTATCTGATTTTGAATAATACAAATACATATTTAATTATCCGTGATTCAAAGGTAATTATCATTATTTTAATTATGAATTAATTGTCGATGAGTTGTAGAAATGTTTATATTGCTCCAAGCTAATTCTGTGTGATGCAAAGGTACTTCTATTTTTTTTTAAATTTTTATTATGATTCTTTTTTATAGTTTTTGTTAATAAATCATCTCTTATGTATTTTTTCATATATATATATTATTATTTTTTGTTATTTTGAGTGTTTTTGGTATTTTCATTCAAATATAAACTAATAAGTATTTTCTTACATAATGTGATTTGTAAGTGTAATTTGTTTTTATTTTATGATTATTGATGGTGCTTTTTTATATAATTTTTACGTAAAGAAATTCGATGATATGATAGATCCTAAGGAATATATTGTACCATATATTATCTCTTACGTTTTTTATATACTTAAAAAAATAAGATTTTAGGATCTTGAATTTGTTTGAAATCTAACATTAGTCCTATGTGGATGTCATATTTGAGAAATAACAAATTTAGAGATTTTAATGTAAACGATTGTGTTTTTTGGCTGATTTATTATAAAGAAAAGTAAGACCAGAACAAAGTTTAGAAGTACAAAGAATAATCAAAAGATTTTGTTCTTTGTTTTTTTGTTCTAAGCAACATTCTTAAATATAAAATTATTTTTATGTGATATTTACTTTTGTCACATCATCACATGGTAACCCTAATTTCTAAACCCGTTTTCTTATATATATATACACATCATTTTATCAATCATTCACTCACCATTAATTTTTGGGTAGATCTTAATTTTTATGTTTTGATCATCAATTGTTTTATGTTTTATAATATATTTTTTTATCGTTCTAGCATTATATTTTATATTTTGTCGTTCTAACAATAGTAAATTATAAATTTATATTTGTTATAACCATGGCGCTTTAAACGTAAAAAAATTTGCATTAATTTAATATATTGTGCATTAGAACATGTTAATTATAATGATTCATAGTAATTACTAAACACAAGCATATGTCATATTTTATAAGTAAGAGTGAATTAAAAACTATATATTTTAACTATTAACTCATAAAACAACACATACATTTGTATGACTCTTTCCATTCGTAATTTAAATAATATAACTTTAACATTCTTTTATATTACACTATATAAAAAATTATTGATGGAAATGTGCTTTGCGTATTCTGTTTTCAAACAAACAGAACTTTATTCAAACGACATATCCAAACTTTAGTATTCGTATTAGGCAAGTGTTAGTCTTATTCCTTTTTTTTTGTCTAAAAGCAATATATGACTGAAAAATAAACAAAACAGGAAGAAAAAGAAAATAAGTAAGATGAAGGGAAAGAAGAAAATAAACAACGAACAAGAAAATAAATAATACAAACGTAAACGTAAATGATTACTAAAATTCATGTTCATATTAAAATTAATTTATTTCCTAAAAAATGCATGTCTGTATATCATATTACATAGTCATCAAGTTAACACAATAATGATTACGTTGTGTTAGATCACAATAAAAATTTATGAGTCATATAAACAATTAAACATGAAATACATAAACACATGATATGGAATTTTATTTATTATAAATGACAAATCGCATCGTAAAATACTAAATTTAAGTTTAATTTTCTATAGAATTTTATACCTGCACACGGTGCAAGTCAATCATCTAGTTATTAATATGTGCTTAAAATTATGTCATATTTCATTATCTTCATTCGTTTACTTTTTACATTGTCAGTTATTAATGAATGAATGTTAACTTCTAAATGTGAAAGATATACGCAATTCGATCGATAGAAGAAAGGCTATGACAGATTATGAGAGCTAAAAGCCTCAAATTACTTTTTTTAATAGAGGCCCATTAAGGCCCAATATTAGGACAAGGATTTGTGGTTGGATTGGCTTTTCTTGTGACAACTTACATGCTATATTTACTTCTTCTATCAGAATTTTGCATAGGGCAATTAAAATTAGGGTTAAAATTATATATTTGGATCTAGATAATTTATTCCAAAGGTAAAGGTAAGGGTAAGGATTGTATGTTATTTAAAGTACTTATTAACACTTTGATAATAGAAGTGTTTTTTCTCATTAAAATGTAAAATTATACAAGTGTTCGATATATATACAAGTTAGTATTAAGCAAAAGGAAACTTAACACTAACTGATTAGTAACAGATTAGCAACAACCACTAACCACCATATAAGCTTAATACACCCCCCTCAAGCTGATTTGACCAAAGGTAAGAAGAGGCTTGAAACATTCAATCTGTTAACGAGGGAGTAAAACGGACCAGGATGCAAAGGTTTTGTCAAAATATCCGCAAGTTGATTACCTGTAGATACATGTAACACCTTCAAAAAACCATTCTTGATCTGATCCCGGGTTGTGTGGCAATCCACTTCAACATGTTTCGTCCTCTCATGAAAAACTGGATTGCTCGCAATGTGCAATGCAGCTTTGTTATCACAGTTTAGCCTGAGACTCAACTTCAATATGAAGATCACGAAGCATTTGATTAAACCACAACAACTCCTTAGTAGCAAGAGCCATGCTACGGTACTCTGCTTCTACACTAGAACAACTCACAGTGTCCTGCTTTTTAGACTTCCAAGTAACCAAAGATGTGCCAAGGAAAACACATATTCCAGTAACTGAGCGCCTAGTATCAAGACAAGCAGCCCAATCCGCATCGGCAAATCCATTCAAGCAAAGACTTGTAGAAGCAGAATAGAAGATACCTTGTCCAGGGTTGTTTTTAAGATACTTCAAGATATGATAGGCAGCTTGAAAATGAACATCAGTCGGACAAGAGAGGAATTGACTAAGACGATGGACCGCAAAAGTTATATCTGGACGAGTAATACATAGATACAACAGACGGCCAATCAGCTCTCTATAAGGTGTTGCATCAGCAAGCAAAGTCCCTGTCTCCTTACTCAGAGGAACCTTAGGATCCATAGGAACCGATTTGGGCTTACAAGATAGTAAATCACAATCAGAGAGTAAATCCAGACAATATTTCCTCTGACAGACCGAGATTCCACTAGAATTGCGAGCAATTTCAAGACCTAAGAAGAACTTAGCTGGACCTAATTCCTTAGCCTTGAATTTGGCAGCCAAGGTGAGTTGAACAGACTTAACCGCAATATCATTGTTACTCACTATAAGAATGTCATCAACATACACCAATAAGGCTATAAAAGATGTACCTTGCTGCTTGACAAATAAGGTATTATCAGCTGAAGATTGTAGAAATCCATCATCAAGCAATGCTTGAGAAAGGCATTTGTACCACTGCCTTGATGCTTGTTTCAAACCATATATGGATTTGTAAAGTTTACAAACAGGATTCGGAGGCAGATGCGTACCAGGAGGAGGAGTGTAACCCAATGGAAGACTCATGTATATCTCTTCTTCAAGTTCACTATGCAGAAAAGCATCAGTAATGTCCATTTGAGTCAAACTCCAGCCTTTCTTTGCTGCTAAACCCAGAATCAACTTAACACTTGCAAGTTTAGCAACTGGGGAAAAAGTATCAAAGAAGTCAACCCCTTCTTGCTGAGTAAATCCTTGAGCAACGAGCCTAGCTTTATAACGCTCAATGGTACCATCAGCAAGGTACTTGATGGTGTATACACACTTGCAACCCACAACATTTGTACCAGGGGGCAAGGAAACCACACTCCACGTCTTGTTAAGTTCCATAGCCTCAAGTTCCAAATCCATGGCATTAGTCCACTTCACAGATATAATAGCCTGTTTAAACGTCTTAGGCTCTGTCTCAACAGAAATGGAGAAAATGTAGGATTGATATGGGAGTGTGAGATTAGAATATGATAAAACAGAGGTCAAGGGATGTGGAGTAGTAAAGAGTTTAGGTAAAGGTGTTGCAAGATGAGCAAGAGAGCAATGATAATCAGTAAGATAACCTGGAACCTTAGTAGTACGCTTTGGCCGATCATTAGGAAGAGAAATAACTGCATGATAGTATTACCAAAAATGTCCAGTGATGTATCAGAATGATTAATACTTGTAAAAGGAAAGATATGTTCATGAAAAATGACATTACGGGACACATAAATGATATGTGTATCAAGATGTAATACTTTGTATCCCTTATAACCAGAAGAATACCCTAAGAAAACACATTTATCAGCTCTGGGACTAAACTTATCTCTATCCTTATGTAAAGTAGAAACATAGCTAAGACAACCAAATGATTTAAGAAAGTAATATTCAGGTTTCTTGCTAGTAAGAAATTCATAAGGAGACAAATTGTTTAGACTAGCAGATGGTGTCCTATTAATCAAGAAAAAACCAGTTTGAATGCATTCAGTCCAATAACAAAGAGGAACATTAGATTGAAATAGTAAAGCACGAGCAACATTCAACAAATGTTGATGTTTCCTCTCAACCACAGAATTCTGTTGAGGAGTATAAGGACAAGAAAATTGATGAACAATACCATGATGTCTTACTAAATCAGTAAAGGCCAGTTCCGGAGCATTATCAGTTCTAATAGATTTAATAACAGCTTGATATTGAGTATGAACATGCTTTAGGAAATCAGAAAATTCTTTAGAAACATCACTTTTATTTCGTAAAAGATATATCCAGGTTACATGAGAGTAATCATCAACTATAGTGAGAAAATATCTATAGCCATCTACAGACTCAATACTAAAAGGACCCCAAATATCTAGATGAACAAGTTCAAATGGTGAAGAAGACCTATGTAAACTAGACTCAAATGGTAAACGTTTTTGTTTTGCTAATGGACAAATGGAACAAGGTGAAACTGTATGAAACCTGGACTTAGACATGGATAATGCATCAGATAAAAGCTGTAACTTGTCAGTAGATGGGTGTCCTAGGCGCTGGTGCCAAAGATGTCCATCAACCGCCAACGATCCAACAAAAGCAGATGAATGTGATGAAGAGTCAAGCTGCAAGATGTATAAGTTGTGCAGGAGAATGCCTCTACCAATCATCAAGTCCTGAATATACTCCTGAATATAACAAAAATCAGGATAAAAATGAGTTGAGCATTGGTTATACTTCAACAAATTACTAACAGAAATGAGATTGAATTTAAAAGATAGAACATGAAGGACATTATGCAATGTAAGAGAGGATGATAATTGCACAGTGCCACAATTTGTAATAGCCACTCTAGCCTCATTAGGTAATGAAACTGTAACCCCAGAAACAGCAGTCGTCTCACTAAATAATGACAAGTCAGAGCACACATGACTAGTGGCTCCACTGTCAATGATCCAACTACCAGGAGGAAGAGTATTAGCAAGAGAAGAAAGACATTGATGTTGAAAAGTAAGGTGATTATGTTCAAAACGAAGGGAAGTGGAAGAAAAAGTAGATGGAAAAGGAAACTCTGTTGAGACATCACTTGAAGAAGATTACGGTGCCATAATACCATGATCAGTAACTGTAGCAACTAATGGAGAAGGAGCCGAAGGCTCTGGAATCTTAACATGAGTAGAGAGTTGTTGTAGCAATGTCTTGAGCTGCTCAGGACCAAGCTTACTGATATCCAGACTCATAGCATTTGTGGCAGGAGATGGGAGATAAGGAGCAGCATGTTCAGTCAAAACATGAGCAACAGCATGAACTGGTGTAGGAGGTCTATAACCTGTGTCAACACTATGTCCTCTAGGCTGATGGTTAGGTGCAGATGCACGAGAAGAATATCCAAAAGCAATGCTTTTAAACCCCGGAATATAGCCTGGTGGATAACCATGAAGCTTGAAACATTTATGGATAACATGTCCCATCTGACCACAATGAGTACACATAGGCCTAGAAGATCGTGGTTTGAACCTATTATTCTGAACAGTAGCAGAAGCAACAACATCAAAAGCAGGAGGCTCTGAATCAGTAGTAGATGCCTGGAACACAACACTGTTGTTTTTAGATGCAGGACGAATATGCTTTTGACGTTCATCTTGAGTAACCAAATTGAAGACATCTTCAATGGATGGAATTGGTTTTAACATCAAAATATGCCTGCGAGTAGACTCATACGCTTCATTAAGCCCCATAAGAAACTTTGTGACTCTGCTTCTTTGCTGCAACTTCTCCCATAATACAGCCGCAGTACATTCACACTTACCACACGTACAAACTGGCATATCTACATAGTTACGATACTCCTCCCAAAGAGTGACAAGTTCAGTATAATATGTGCTCACATCCATGGATCCCTGTTGAATATTGCTCAAGCTTTGTTCTATCTCATAAACACGAGGAGCATCATCTTGCTTAAAGCGAGAAATCAAATTGTTCCAAATACCCTCAGCCGTAGAGATAAACAACAAACTCTGACTTATCTTCTTAGAAACAGAGTTCAAGATCCATGTAGCAACCATATCATTGCAACGTGACCAAGAACCAAAATCACGATGTGAATCAGGAGGTTGAGGAATTGTACTGTCAATAAAACCAAGTTTGTTGCGAACATTAAGCGCCATCCGAACCGAGCGACGCCACGAGTGGAAATCGGCACCGGAAGCAAGACGATCGGAGACAAGCAGTAATCCGGCATGATCGGAGCTATGAAGAAAGTAAGGATTGTCGTATTGATCAACAGAGAGACGCGAAGATTCAGTTACAGAAGAATCTGGAGCTGGATTCGAAGACGGAATTGGTGACGTCATCGGAAGCTACAAATCTCTGAGAAATGTTGCAAGGGAGTGATTCAAGCAACGAAATCGATGATAAACGCAAAGAAAATTCCAACCACCAAGAGAATGAGCTCGATAAAGATGGTGATGAGTTGTGCGAAGAAGACGAAGTTGATGGAATAAGAAGAAACGGACATTGCGCTCAAATAAAAGCTCAAAGTTGAAACGAAGATGATGATAATGATAGATTCAGTGTGAATCGAAGAGTGGATGAAGCGGAAGGAAGGAAAAAAAAATTGAAGATCGAAGCTCAATTTCTGGGTTGGATTTTCTCGAGAAAGATGAATGAGAAAGAGAGCTTTTTGTGCTCTGATACCATATTAACACTTTGATAATAGAAGTGTTTTTTCTCAATTAAATGTAAAATTATACAAGTGTTCGATATATATACAAGTTAGTATTAAGCAAAAGGAAACTTAACACTAACTGATTAGTAACAGATTAGCAACAACCACTAACCACCATATAAGCTTAATAGTACTAGATTTGGACCCACGCTAAGCGTAGGATTAAATGATTAAATATGTTTTCTAATCGATTTTAATATTTAAACGTATAAGACAATTGACAAAACATATGATTTCTAATATTTATAAACGTAGAAAAAATAATATGTATTATGCATAAAAGTAATAAAGTTAAATTTTGATCAAGCATATTTTGTTGTCGTTAGTTTTAATATTTTTTGTGTAAAATTGATCAAAATATATGCAAATTTTATTTATTTCAATATATTTTAAATGTAAAATTACTTTTTTTGTATTCGTGCAAATTATAAAATATGCGATAAATCAGATAAATTTTAGAAAAATTTACATGTATATTAGGCTTTGTAGCCACAATTAAACATCTAACAATCACTAAATCATAATAAGGTGAGTAACACATAACCTAGTTAAAATTCTAAAAATGCCCTTATGCAATTATACAACTTTTTACATTAAAAAAAAAAAATTAAAACCCTAATCTAATCCTTGCTCTCCCTCTTCTCTCGCCTCCTTCCTCTCCATCTTCTCTCCCTGTATTCCCTTATTCATCTTCCTCTCATGATTCACGCTCACTTTTCTTTTTTATTCCTCTTATTCTTCTATTATCCTTCTTCTTCTTCTCCTATTTCTCTTCCATCTTGTTTATATTTAATTTACTATGGATCAAAATCTTAAATCAAAAATTAAAATGGTGTTTCTTCTCTTTCGTTCAACTCTCCATTGTCATCCTCTCTCTATGTCAAATTGAACCCCACTAAAGTTGACATGGTTAACTATATCCGGAAATGGTAATTATGTTTTTGATATAGCTAACTATGTATGTTTTTATGATAAGTAACAATGTTTCTGATAATATTTAACTATTTATGTTATTTTTCTCATTATAATAGGTAACTATGTTTATGATAATAGTTAACTATGTAGGTTATGAACGTAGTCAACTTTGTTTGTTTAAATAAATAATTATTACAACACTATTTTCATGTAGTCAACTATGTCATGAAATTAGTAGAGTAGATAACTATGCTATGAAAATAGTTAACTATATTTTAAATTGGAAACTATTTTCTGAATATGGTTAACTACTCCTTCCGTTTCATGAAGATTGATGTTTTGGGGTTTGCACATATATTAAGAAAAAGTAAATCTAACAACTTTTAACACAAATTCCGAGACAATTAAAACACATTAGAGCCAATGAAATTCATTCTGTAAAGAAAAGTGCATTAATTAAAAAATAAAACATCAATCTTTTATAAACAAAAATAAAACTCAAAACATTATTCTTCATGGAACGGATATTTTAAAATGATAGTTAACTATATTCTCAAATCAATTGAATAAATAGTTTTGAAATAGTTAACTATGTTATTAAATTGTTAATTGTTATAACATATATACTATATATTATTTTTGACATCTTCTCAGTGATTTTTTTTCTCGAATAATAGTGTGAAGCGCATATCTACTTTATGTAGAGATACAAGCATATCAACAATTTTTCAAAGATGAAATTAATGAAAGATTTTTAGAGATTTTTTCTTTTTATATTTACTTTAATTACAATTATAAGGGCGCTCTCGTCATATTTTTATTTCTCTCTGCTACTTAGCTAAATATATTTTTGGACATGTTATTTACCTAATTTTTACCCCAAAAGTAATATTCTCCTAATTAACCTTAACTTTTATATTATATGAATTTGTCAGTCATAACAAACGAAAAACAATATGTTTTTTCCAATAATGAAATGTATAAATATTTGTAAATGTAGTTATATATGCATAATAGACTACATGATAATTAAAAATTTGTATATAGTATATTAATTTGAATACATATTTATTGTGTATAAAAAAAAAATTAAAATAGATGATATGGTTAGTCTAAATATTACATTTAGTTGGATAGATTTGTAAAACATATATTAATGGGATTATATTATAAAATTGATATGAATATGTAGAGATTTCTACCATTGCATGTAGTTTACTAATTGAATAGTCGCGCATACGCGCGGGTTTAAGTTAAACAATTGTTTAAAGACTGACTATAAATATTGAATCTATTAGAAAATCAAATTAATAGTTTATAGTTTTGTTTTCAGTAAAGTTGATTTTCCATAAAACATAATAGATTTTGTTTTGATGGTTTTATTAGATTTATGTGATATTAATGTGCAGTTAGAATTTGCAATAGCCAATGTTGGATTGTAATTTTTTATAGCAAAAAACAAATGCAAACATTACATCAATGTGTTTGTATAAGTAAAGAATATGGACACACACACAATCAATAATATAACGTAATTCAAACTTTGGAAAAGCACCAAACGATTGCTTGTAGCCATTGAATCCTATGTGGCACTGTTGCTTTCATCGTTTCTTCGAAAACGTGGGATATCGTGTTTCAGAACTATGATAATAAGAAAGCATAGTTCCAACTTCTTCCAAGTGTCATGATCTTCCAACTTCTTCCAAATTTTAGGAAAAACAAAACAATTAACTGCAAATCATACTTAAATGATTTAAGTTAAATATGAAAGAGTACAACATATGTGATTAAAAACAACGATAAGATATAAGAAGACATATGTGGTTATGAACAACCATAAGATAAAGGAAGACATAGAGTTTGGAGAAGTCTTGATGCCTTGAATTCCTTAGTCATCTTAGCACGTTCTCGTTTTCGTTCTTCATATCGATCTTACTGGGAGTTTCTTCTCTAGACGCGTCATTGATAGACGATACATATGACTCTTCTAGGAGAATAAAATGACGCATGATGTTTGAGCGGTAGCGAAAAACAAGTTTGTTATGTGAAAACATATTTTGGTGAATTTGGGGCTGCTTGGTCACTGATTTGTTCTATATACCAAAACCGGTTGGCCGCAACTACAGTTCCCATATTCAGTTCATGACTTTAATACTCATTCTTGCCATAGATGCATATAAATCAAAAAAAAAAAAAAATGTTAACTTACAATAGAAGAACCATTCCTCTGTACAGTCTGGGTTCAGCCACAAGAATTGTTACTACTAACCATATTCCACTAAATCAAGATATATAGAAATAATTAAAGCAGAACATAAATGAAACATAAGCAACTCACATACTAGACACAACAACTTCAAATTTGAGCAAAAGAATGAATTATAGAATGACTGAAACTTGAACATGATATATGGTAATGAGAAGAAACAACTAATTACAATCAACTTAGATTGGTTCATGTGTGGATAAAGAGAGTCATGAGAAGCTTAAAGAGCCACAAGTAGTACGAATAAGCTATAAGGAACATGAAAAATAAAATCACATGGGAGGGGACATGAGTGAAAGAATTTATAAAACTGATTAACCACGCAATTAGTCATAACTGGATCGAGATTGACTTTGTACAAAGCAACATCAATAGTTTATATTCACAACCAGGAGGCAGGGATGAAATCAAACCTTCACTAATGTAAAGATCATATTGTAACGCCCCGAGCTATCAGTATGAAGGGGAAATCCTCATCTCTCAATAACATACAAGAGAAATCTTTATCCCCTCAAGAGAAATCTTCATCTTTCAATGGGCCCCACGCCCACTCTCGGCCCATGGGCCCACCCCTGGCTCACGGTCGGTGCGTTAGTCCTTGAGACTCGAAAGACACGTGATTTTTCCCCGTGTTTTGTCTTCACTTCCCAGTAGGTCATCCATCCTTAAATTGCTCCATCCCAAGCATGAAACGACCCGACCCAAAAATTTAAAAATTTTCCTTTCGGATTACTATCATCACAGATAATAATCCTTGATGGGCCAACACGAGCAATGCGGATGATATATCATGGTTTTTACCCGTTTTTTACCATGATATAAGTCCTTTTCATAGACTCTTTTTGGTATTTTTCGAGTCTTTTTGAGTCTTTGTAGGTTAAAGGACGATTGGAGCTTAATGGAAGCATTTGGAGCATTTTGGAGCATCGAGTAAAGAAGGACCGAAGTGATTAAGTCGGAGTCGAGATTTCAAGCCTGTGTCGATCGACATGCCCGTCTGACACGTGAAGACTTCAAGTTTTGAAGGAATTCCAGTTTTGCCAAGAAGCCAATAAGCTTACAAGAAGCCCAATCCGAATTTTAGAGTTTATATATAGTTTTTCCTTAGGTTTTTAAAAAAGATCTTGTTTTTAATTAAGACTGGGGAGATTCAGAGCTTTCAGGAGATTTCAGACTTCCGATTTTCATCGCTTTCGAAACTCTGTATCTCTTACTCTAACTTTTTAATGCAATTTATTTCATTCATTATGATTTCATCATCTATGTCTGAGTAGTTTGCTTGTTAGGTTTAGGATAGTTCTAGGGTTTGATGAGAAATTGGTAGGATTGAAACCCTGTTAGGATTTATCTTTATGTTCTTCATTTATATTGATTTAATTCTGATTTTAGGACTGATCAACTGAAATTGGATATCCTAGGTTGCTTTAATAGATGCGAAAGTATTATTAACAACCGGACATAATCTTAGACGAGCAAAATTATCTATTCGCAAAGAAATTTGGCTTAGTAATTTTGTGAACAATTGAACCTGAACTTAATGCTTGTCTTTATTCACTGAATTTGCAAGGAAATTTGGAATTTAGGGATTTAGTCATAGATAATCTCTGTAACGAAAGTTGATTGGTTTTATATTCGTGTTTGAGTTCTAGAACCGTTCTTAACAAATCCTAACTGTTTTTATCCTCATGTCGATCGACACGGACATCCATGTCGATCGACACAGCCGTATTTCAAGTCATTCCTGCGAATTACCCAATGCGTAACCTTTTGTCTAATTGATTTCAAGAACTTTATCATCACTCACTGTTTACATTGCTTGCTATTTTTACATTACATTCATACTTATTTACTTAGAAAAATTTGAATTCAAAATCTTTTGTGTGAATTGATTCCCTGTGGATTCGATCCCTAAGTACTACTACGATCTCTTAATTTGAGGGAGTAGCTCAGGGTAAATTTGAGCATATCAGTGGAACAATTAAAAATAAACCATAACACACCAATCAATAAATCTCATACTTTATTAATTCACTAAACCGTTCAATTCCATAAAACAAATCCATAACCAATGATTCAATTCAATCAAATTCCATTCGAATAACAATAACCAGGGTTCCAGAATTACTACATCCTAACAAGTCTAACTCAAAACCACAAAACGAGACACTAGATCATCTCCTCTTCCCGGCCATGATTCCACGATCACATTTTCTTTTCACCTGCAACACATGGCAAAAGAGTTGCGTGAGTATTATCACAAATACTCAGCGACGCGGTCATCCCGTCTACAGGCTATTTATACACAGGCATAAACAACAGATACAATACCACGATGAGCATACAACAAGCATACACGAAACAATCAAACACGAACCAGTCCAGGAGCACTGTGTCGATCGACACGACATCGCATGCACCGAGAACGAGCCTATCCTCTCATGGCTCGAATCCCAATGCGATTTGTCGATCTCCTGCACAATTTCATTCACAGAAACACACAAAATCCAATCTAAACAACCACAATCGCATTCTATCAATTCCTTATACCTATATAAACCTACGGTCACGCACTCACCTCGAAAAAGGATTGAAACGCTCAAGAATACGAAGAACAGAACGCCTACGAAGAACGCCTCGCACACGAAGAACGAATTATCCAAATCCGAATTGAAAAAAGGCTCTGGAAACTAGATACAATGAGTTACACAACAGTGTGTAGAACGTCCCCTGAGTCCAAACGGTTCGACAGGAATCCTCCCTCGAAAGGACTGATCGCAGAAGAAAACTGCACAAACCTACCCAGTTAAAACGATCATAACTCCCTATATACTTGACCGATTGACAAACGGTTTTCTCCTACATCAAGAACAAAGATTGGAGAACTTACCCACAAAGTTTCACTCTGATCCGACGCGATTTACCCAGCCGTTCGTCTCCTCCAAAACACGAACAACACTTATTCTCAACCCTCAAGAACAGTCACACGAAAAATCACTTGATTCTCTCTCAAATCTCTTCTGATTTTTCCTTAAAAATGCGGCCCAACGCGTCTGATCTCCTTTATATATCGAACCCTAGGGTTCCCTAAACTGATCGCCAAACCGCGTGATCAAAAACCGAACATGTTGGTTCAATTGAATCCCGTGTCGATCGACACACTTTACCTGTGTTGATCGACACACCCTCAGAACTCGACTTTTCATAAGTCCAAAAACACACGTGTCGATCGACACACACACCCTGTGTCGATCGACACCCAACCGAAAATCCATTTTTCGGTTCACGGACGTTACAAAGCACGCTTAACTCTGGAGTTCTCTTTGGATGTGTGACAGAAAAGATAAGTGCACTTTAGTGATATAAGTAGTCAAATCAATTCTCTTAAACCTCTCCGCATGCACCACATATTTCCTGAAACCGGAATGTTACAATCGCCCCCACTAACTGATCGCAACGTCCTTGTTGTGTACCAGGATCGTTACCCCTGATAGTATAATTCACACACTCGTCAGGGTTCGCTCTGATACCACTTGTAACGCCTCGACCGCCGTCGAGCTATCGGTATGCAGGACAAATCCTCATCCCCTCGAGAAAAATCCTTATCTCTCAATAACATACAGGGGAAATCCTCATCCTCTCAAGATAAATCTTCATCTCCCAATGGACCCCACGCCCATTCTCGGTCTGTGGGCGCACCCCTGTCCGACGGTCGGTGCGTTAGTCTGGGAGGCTCGGACGACTTATTTACTAACCCTGCAAATCACCACGTGATCATTCCCCGTATTTTGTCTTCAGTCACACGGTACTGGAAATGACTTCCCAATAGGTCACCCATCCTTGAATTGCTCCAGCCCAAGCACGCTTAACTCTGGAGTTCTCTCTGGATGTGGAACAGAAAATATAAGTGCACTTTGGTGATATAGGTAGTCAAATCAATTATCTTAAACCTCTCCGCATGCACCATATATTTACTTAAACCGGGATGTTACACATAATGAGAAAGAGTACCTCTGAATTTCATTACAAACAAAGATAACAAACCACTCTCTCGGATCAAACAAACTAACTCTCGAATACTGAAAGAGAGATAGACCGAAGAATCTGGCACAAACCAAACCATTTACTACTCAAAGAATATGGATTTTAAAAATATAGTTCCATATCAAACTCTTTGTCTTTCTCTGTATTCCTCTGATTTACACATAAATTTGGAACACCAGATTTAAATCTAAAAAAGTTACTACTCAATTGTAAAAGAAAATTTACCACTCAATTCCATCGCATATATGAGAGAATCAAGCATACGTATTGAGTTATCATATCCCACTCAATTACCAAATATGTAGTATAATATGTAGACACATCCCATCGATTTGTAAAAAAAAATTACCACTCAATTCCAATTCTAATATACCTTATCAAATATCAATCAAGCATATGTATTGAGTTATCATATCCCTGTTTAAGGTTGGATGAAAAGTAAAGACATGAAATAGCAGGAAAACAAATGTAAATCTACCAGAATGCGTGTAAGAGTTAAGGTTGCAGAGATTGTTACTCTATTCGTTGAGTTGAACCTTCGCGTTGCCTCAACCATATTCATTGTCCTCGAACTGTTGCTATTTCCAAACCGACTATACTCCAAAAACCAATCAATAGTATATCAAGTCAGAAGATATATCAAATCGGAACTCTAATGCGATAAACTGAAAAAGGGCGAGGAGGTGAGACAGAGAAACGATTGAACGCGAAAATCCGTGAGAGGATCTAAACCTCACCATGAAATTTCCTCACCGATGCAGCACGGCGGGGGAGGGATATATTGGCTGTTTAGGAGTTGGATCAGACCGCCTTCACCGCCGTAATTGAGTCTCGACACTTTTTGGGTAGACTTGAGCGTAGAACCGAATTCATGTTGGGGAAAAAACCGAAAAGAAGGACGAAGAGGCGTTTCAATTTTTATTTTTTTAAAGATATTAAGCCAATCTAAATAAGTAAAATTGTTGATTTGGCAATTTTCTGGAGAGAGTCATTCTACTTTTATATAGTAGTAGATTCTCATTGGTTAATTTAAGTGACATATTTTTTTAAATCCTCAATGAATGATATCTAAGATTTTTTTTACCAAATGTCTGTTCAGTTAATATATAGAGAATTCGATTAATTATTTGGATGATTATTTTTTTTAGATTAACGAAAATTATTTATAACCTTTTTAATTTACGCAAAAGTACTAAATATTTCAAATAATTATCACATTATTTATGAAGATAATCTAAAATTTTCTAAACACTATCCAAAAATTATTGTCCTAATTTGTTAAATTACTAAATATTCAAATAATTGTCACAAAATTTCTTAAAATGATCTAAATTTTCTATACACTAGCCAAAAAATATCTACAATTCTCAGTATTATCCAAAATTATTCGTAATTATTTTTTCGATTGTGAATTTGATCTTTAGGAATACACATAGGATAGTAATTTTCAATATTTGATAATACTGAGAATTTCCAACATTTGGATTCCACCAAAGGTGTGGTGGCCTAATGGTAACATAAGGGGATTGGTTCTCTTATGCCCCGGATTCAAATCTCTTTTGGTACAGAAGGTTATTCTTTAAATCGGAATATTCAAAGACTATCTCTGGATACTATAAAGATTATGAGTCAAAGGTTCGAAATTCCAACGGTTTATAAAAAAAACATTTGGATTCCAAATCCGCACTTATATTCGTTGATCGGATTTTTGAATACGGAAGATAGCTATAGTACAAACTAATAGACTCGATTATCTTTAATATTATTTGTTTGTTCGTTTAGTAGACTATATCTTCAATATTATTTGTTTGTTCGTTTAGTAGACCAAATTTTCTTTAAAAGGGCTTTATCATGTCATAAAACTCATGAAATAGATTGGACCATTATCCTAACACATGAAGTTAAGGACTATAATATATATGGTCCCTAGGGATAGGGGCCTCCCAATATCTAACAAAACAGTTGCATGTGTTTTTTGGCCTTTTGTTATTATGCAATTATAAATGCATTATTTAAAGAATCCAACCTATAAGTTATAACCATAACGTTTTTGAAGTGCAATATTTAAGGGGAATTCTCTGCTATGTACAAAAACTTGTCATCTTCATATAGACATCTTATGTGTCGTTGATATATGTTTGGTAATAACCATTCAAAGCAAAATCACTGGATCTTTTAAGATAACCATTTAAAGCAAAATCACTGGATCAATCAATATTCAATCTAGTCATTCTCTTTTAATGCTTAAGTTAGAGCCAATATTAATTCTGTTTTTTTTGTTTGTTAACTATATGAATACACGAGACATACCAAATAGTTGTATAAATATATTTTAATATTAAAATCACCATATTATCTTATAATTTTCCGCTTTCAGTTTACTAATTTAAACTGATATTTTATCAACTAAGCTTGGTTTATATGGATGTTTTTTAAAAAAACCGAGCTTAAAAAAAAGAAGTTAAATCTCACTAAATTTTGTTCCAATTTGGTATATATAGACATATCAGTCAAAAGCTAAAACTTGATCTGTTAATATCATTGGGAATTTTGAAATATTTTAGGTCTTAAAACTCAAAAATCATATTTTTTTGGTTGTGTTCTAGTTAATGTCTTCCGGTATAAGATTTGTCTATTCGAATAATGAAATTATTATTTTCGTTCTTTCGAAATGGTAAGAAAGGAGAAACTTATATACATTTTTTTGTGGATTGGCAAAAGAATAATTAGGGTTGGACAAATTATCCATTAAATTTGATCCGATTCGGTATTCGTTTTGATCCGATCAGGAAAATTCGTTTTGAATCAAAGCAAAGCAAATATTAAATTTAGTATCCGTCTAAACCGAAATAAATCACAAATACTAATTTTAAAAATCTGAATATCCGATCTGATCCATATATTACTTATATATACATATAATATGGTAGATTTATAACGTATATTTACATTTTTTGAATTTTAAATATATTTGGCGAATATATTTAGAGTAAAAATATATGGATACTAACTTTATTTGAAATATATTTCTTAAATAAAAAATATATATTTCATTTTTTATCGTTTTAATTTTTTACTTTAAATAATTTATCGAATAAAATTAGAACAATTTTATATATTTATTGATTAATTAGTTTAAATCTTATATTAAAATATCTTTTTTGAAAAAAATAATATGGTGTTTTAAATTTTTTTTTATGTTGAAAACATATATCTGCGAAGATCCGGATATTCGCAAATATCCAAAAAAAATTCGGATATCCATCATTCCGGATATCCAAAATTTTTTGAAGCAAAACAAATTAGATATATGTGGATGATTGGTTGGACTATAACTGTAGAATAATTGCTGTAGAATTTAGGCTATAGATGTTTTTGCTGTAGCTGTAGAATTTTAGTTGTAACTATTTTTAAATTAAAGTGCGATTGGTAAAGTATAATTATGCTGTAGAATTTGGGTATATAGATGTTTTTGCTATAGCTGTAAAATTTTGGCTATAATTATTTTTAACTAAAGTGCGATTTGTAAAGTATAATTATACTGGCAAAAATTGTTTATCATATATATTTTTCAAAACAAAATTAATGATATTTATTAATATAATATATATGAAATTTTTTAAGAATAAAAACTAAATATGGAATATTTTTTATACGAATAGTAGTACGCATATATAGATATTAAAATTATGATCCGACCAAAAAAAAAGATAATAAAATTATGCAATATGCATATAAATCTATAGAACATCATTATGTATACAGGAAAAAAGTATATAGATGTAATATAAGTGAGTTAGCAGAAGCAAATTCTACTAGGCATTATATAATACAACTATGATCATATTAATATATATATATATATATGTATTATATAAAATTTTAACAAAAATAAATATGTACGTATAAGAAAAGGAAACAAAAGAAAAAATGGAAACAAAAAAAAATCGTACAACCTTCTTTTTTTATAAAGCTTCAAATGTAGAGATATAGGAAATATGGGTTCTACAGCCAATTTTTTTTTTTTTTTTTTTGCTGTAGTTTTAAAAAATAATTTAAAACATGATTGGTAGTATTTAGGGCTGTAAATAAAAATTAAAGTTGTAAGTGGATTTTACAGCCCAACCAATCATCCTTTATGTCAAAAACAAATCAAATCACAAATACTGCATTTTTTCTGGATATCCTATCCGCGTCCACGACTAAGAATAATACTCTTCTGATAAGCATTAGACAACGAGTCTCCTATCCTTATCTTAGTAAAGATGTTTGTTATGAAAAAGTATATATGATATTTAATTTAACGTAATTACGGCGCATGATCCTAGTAGAGTTGACAAAAAGGGAAAATTTTATAATTAGATTGCAATAATTGGAATTTTAAGACATGGCTAGGAAGTGGTGAATTTTCAATGTGTCCACATGATTTTCCATCTCATCATTCTCGTTTGGCCTTCTTATAAGTTTGATCAAATCATAGAAAGGTTGCTCAAGATTTACCTCAGTTAATATTATTTTCTGTGAATTGGGTTATGTAATTAATCACAGTATAGAATTCGAACGGAACTTCTGTTGTAATATACTACTAATATTTTGGTTTTTGGACTATATATTATGGATTTTTTACGTTATGAAAAAATGTTTCTTAAATAAACCATCACCGTCCATGCACGTAGATATCATGAATTATGAAGCTGGGTACCTGATGATAACAACAACTGTGATCATAAAAATATAAATCAATAATAATAAATGGCAACAAATAGTCATGTGATGTTATTTATTTAATCATTTTCTTCAGCGTATATAACGGACCATACATTAAAACAGCTAACACATTGATAATTTTACAGTTAAGAAAGATATTTGTCACGAAATGTGGACAAAAAATGTGAACAAAAAAAGAAGACAAAAAAAAAAGAAGAAGACATTTGTCACGGCAATGATTTAGGCTTTTATTGTCTCATAAAGCAATTTGGTGAGGTTTCATAGTTATAGAATTTTGTTGGTCAATATCGTAACCAAATAAGCGGTATAAACAAAGTAGCCAACAACAAAAACAAGTATAAACAGTATACAAAATTAATCGACAGAAACAGAAAAAAAAGAACTAGCGAAGCAAAATATGGTATGTATAAAAAAAAAATGTATTCGAATCTCTTCAAATTATTTAGATTAAAATCTTGTAACCACTCGTCAAACCAAACTAACTGATCGCAGCAATTCTTGTTTTTTACATTTCAATGAACAATGTTTTTTTTTTGTTTTTTGAAACTTACCGATGAACAATGTTGTTGAGCTATACTATCGTATATTTTTGTAATTGTAAGTTTTGTTACGGTTATATTGTCTGACTATCTTTTAAATGTCAAAGAGAGAAAATTAGCTTAGAGTCCATCTTTCATTCATCCATTCTGTAAAATTAGCTTTGAACGTCGTTGAGGTGTTCCCTTCAAAACTTCGAATTTCCCAAATTTTAAATTTATGTGGATTTGGTGAATATTTCATTCATAAATTCTGATTTCAATTTTATGATTTTTTTGTTAACTCGGCGAATCCTAAGTTTCATCGAGCATATAAAAATTTAGATTGTATTGCTACTCAAAGCGTTTACAATAGCCAACAATGATCGAAATCTTAGTGGAAAAACTCAATCGTTGGTTACTAAACTAATAAGATGAATCTTCATTTATCACTAGATCATCCTAAGTTGATTCCATTATATAATATTTTAATTACCTTTTATGAAATTTGAACTCTTTTGTAGACCCAAAACTACACAAAAAAATATATATAAATTTTTTTTTTCCGTTCTATGATCGTAAAATATTTTTCTCACCGCAACTTGAACTAGACAAAACATGAAACTATATGATGAATACCATGGAGTATTTGTTCCATATAATTCTTTTTATCTCCGGTTTGAATCGTTCGGATGAGTTTTTGGGCATTTGATTTCAAACAAATGTTTGACTAGAGTTAGTTTTGGTATGGATATGGTAACTAAAGCCTCTACCACAAATGGTGAGGAGCTAACAATGGACTCCATCTACCACGCTGCACCAGTGGTAATAAATAAGTAATTTTAAGAATATAAAAATGTTTATATTGCATGTTTAAAGATTTTATATATTTTGAAAGTATTTTTAACCGCGTTGCATGAAGGTATTTTATTATTCCACACTAAACAATTTTTATGAAAAAGGAAATATCTTTCCCTAAATTTATTATAGTAAAAATAGTTTTTTTTTTATAAAGATAGTAAAAATAGTTATAATATTCTTTTGATTAAGGTAAGATTTCTATTTTACCATACATAAAACATTTCCATTGATAATGCATCAAACTGTTCTCTATTCATCTTCTTCTGTTTATCAGTATTTTTTTTTTTCTTATGGCTAAATTTATCTTGTATTAGTCCACTATTCATCTAGGTCTCATCTACAAAATTATTACTGACACCTTTTCTTTATAAAACTGCATGACGCACGCTTAAACAGACAACACTAGACAAGGCTTGACCATAATCAGAGCAAAGGTGAAAAAAATAAATCCACCCTTCCCTGAGAGTTACAGTTTTACTTTCCTTTTTTTTTTTTGGTCAAACAGTTTTACTTTCCAAAAATAAAAATATATCATTCTAATTTTAAATTGAAATTTATTCTCTCTCTCTCTTCTCTTTCTTCTTTCATGCTCTCTCTCTCTCTTTGCGCAGTCTCAGGCCAACTCCAGTTTCAGAACTCGAGATTAATCATTTTCTTTTTCCAGCTCCGGCGATGTTATAAGCAGCTCCGGCGAAACTACGGAGAAATAAGTAGGTTTCCTTCTTCTTCAACATTTTCGTACTGTTTGTTTATTCTGGATCTGTTGTTGATTTTTGCTCACTTTGATTGTTTCTCCATGGTGCTTGAGCATGCGAACAGTTTCTGAAATGCCGTTACGAAGTTGAGAGGAGGAGGAGGAGGAGGCGAAAATCGAGGGAGGAAGGATTTTGTGTTTGTTTGTTTTTCCGAAGATTTAGGGGAAATGTCGGGTTCGAGAGTTTCGGATCTGAGCAAATTGCATTTGAAGAGAGAGCTGACTCAAATCAGGAAAGCTGGCCGTGTTTTGCGCGATCCAGGTACTACTTCCTCTTGGAAATCTCCTCTCGATTCATCGAGATCCGTTACGGCGAGCAAAAACGGCGGGAGTTTGAGTCAGAATGGTAACGCTCAGATTCGAGGAGAGAGTAGTAGTAATCGAGGGATTGGGAATGGGAAAGAGAAGAAAGTGTTGTTATACAACTGGAAAACTCAGATATCTTCAAGCGAGAAAAGCGGATTAGCTAAGAACGGTAAGGAAGAAGATGCTTCTTCGTGGACACAAGCTAGTGTCAATGATGATGATGATGTGAGTGATGCGAGGAATGGTGGAGATTCGAAGAGTGATTCATATCTTGAGGAAGTCCAATCGGCTTCGATGATTTTCAGGTGTAGAGATACGAATCACGCGTCGCCGAGTGTGTCAAAGATCAGGAAGAGTAGTGTTAGTAACAAGAAGAAGAAGAGTAAGAACAAAAACTCGTCTCGTTTGGATTTTTTGTCAAAGTATCAACCTAGAGATGAGATTGTTCCTAGGAAATCTGTAAACTGTAATGCTGCATTAGGTTTAGCTGTAAGGAGAGGTGATTCTGCTGAATTATCAGATGATACAGAGGAATTTAGTAACTCGGAGGATCTGAGGAAGGTCAATGGTGCGTCACCTTTGCTTTTGAAGCTTAAGCACAAGAACTGGTCACGTTCTTCTTCTAAACTGTTGAGAACTGGTAGGAAGGAGGATTCTTCTTGTACTTATAATAGTACACCGGCTTTATCGACTAGCTCCTACAACATGTATGCTGTTCGTAATCCAAGCACGGTTGGATCTTGGGACGGTACCACGACTTCGGTTAATGACGGTGATGATGAGTTGGATGATAACTTGGATTTACCAGGGAGGCAAGGTTGTGGTATTCCGTGTTACTGGACGAAGAAGACAATGAAACATAGAGGTGGTTGCAGAAGTTGTTGCTCTCCGTCGTTTTCGGATACTTTGAGGAGAACCGGAAGTAGCATTTTGTGTGGGAGTCAATCGGTGTATCGTAGACACAATCGACATTCTTCGGGAGGGTTTAGTAAACAGAAAATCGCTTTAAGAAGTGCTCAAGGTGTTTTACCTTTGCTCACATACGGTGGTGATGGTAGAGGAGGGTCTTCTATAGGAACCGGGCTTAGTGATGACGAGCTTTCTACCAATTGCGGAGAGCTTGATTTAGAAGCTCAGAGTAGATTGGACGGGAGAAGGTGGTCTACTAGTTATAGAAGTCAAGATGGTTTTGATGTTGTAGCGTTAGACAGAGAAGGAGAAGAAGGAAGTACACCGGAAAGCATCCGAAGCTTCAGCCAAAAGTACAGACCAATGTTTTTTGATGAACTGATTGGGCAGAGTATAGTGGTTCAATCGCTAATGAACGCCATAAAAAGGTGTAGGATCGCTCCTGTTTATCTTTTCCAGGGTCCCAGGGGAACTGGGAAAACATCAACCGCAAGAATTTTTGCAGCCGCCTTGAATTGTGTTGTGGCCACTGAAGAAATGAAGCCTTGTGGGTACTGTAAAGAGTGCAGTGATTTCATGTCTGGGAAAAGTAGGGATTTTTGGGAATTTGATGGAGCTAATAAGAAGGGATCTGATAAGGTTAGGTACCTATTAAGAAACCTACCGACGATACTTCCAAGGAATTCCTCAACATACAAGGTCTTTGTGATAGATGAGTGTCATTTGTTGCCATCGAAGACGTGGCTGTCTTTTCTTAAGTTTCTTGAGAATCCTCTGCAGAAAGTTGTCTTCATATTTATAACAACAGACCTTGACAATGTTCCTCGGACCATTCAGTCAAGGTGCCAGAAGTTCCTGTTTGACAAACTCAAAGATGCTGACATAGTAGTTAGGCTAAAGAAAATTGCTTCAGACGAAAATCTTGATGTAGAATTGCACGCGTTGGACCTGATTGCTATGAACGCTGATGGTTCACTTCGAGATGCTGAAACTATGTTGGAGCAGCTGAGTTTGCTTGGAAAACGCATCACCACTGCTCTAGTAAACGAGCTAGTAAGTTTTTCTAGACCGTCTATGTTTTTGTCTGTGCATTTTATAAAGTAAATCCCATTAATGTTAACAATGTGGCACTCGTGTTTGTGTAGGTGGGTGTTGTTTCAGATGAAAAATTGTTGGAGCTTTTGGAATTAGCATTGTCATCTGACACAGCAGAGACCGTGAAGCGAGCTAGAGAGTTATTGGACCTTGGAGCTGACCCAATAGTTTTGATGTCTCAACTGGCCAGTCTTATTATGGATATCATTGCTGGTACATACAAGGTTGTTGATGAAAAATACAGCAACGCCTTCCTTGACGGACGAAACTGTGAGTTCCCAGCAAAGCATACAAAATCCATAGTGGTCATATGTGCTAAAAAATTAGCTTATTGATGCGTTATAATCTATTAGCTTGTTGAGATCACCCTTAAGCCAATATTTCTTGTGAGAGCAATTTTACGCTTTATGTTGAGTCTTAAACCACTTTGTTTGATTGATATTGGCGAAATTCTTGCTTCGTTTTTGTAGTGACTGAAGCAGATATGGAGGGACTAAAGCATGCTTTGAAACTTCTTTCCGAGGCTGAGAAGCAACTTAGAGTTTCTAATGACCGTTCAACATGGTTCACTGCGACTTTGCTTCAGCTTGGATCAATGCCTTCTCCTGGCACCACACATACAGGAAGTAGCAGTAGAAGGCAAAGCTCTACGTCAAGCATTTCAAGGGAAGTGACGGCTTACAAACAGAGAATAGGAGGTCTTCACTTTAGTAAGTCAGCATCCCCAGCTTCGATGCAAAAAAAGAGCAGAAATCATTCCCATGAAACGAAATCGTTCTCCAGGGTTATCGATAATAACTGCTATAAATCCTCTTCATCTAGCCAAGATCCAGAGAGCGAAGTTTCCATTACCTCACATGACAATAGCACCGCAAGCACCATGATGCTTACTCAAAGAAGTTCAGAGAAACTAAACGATATATGGAGTAAATGTATAGAAAGATGTCATTCCAAAACATTGAGGCAGCTTCTCTATACTCATGGGAAACTTATATCCATCAGTGAAGTTGAAGGTAAAAAGCCTAAACTTTTCTCACTTTTTTTCTCTTTAAAAGTTTGTTTGCATTCTTAGAAAGATGAATATGATTTGCAGGTATTCTAGTTGCTTATATCGCGTTTGGAGAAACCGATATCAAATCGAGAGCTGAAAGGTTTCTTAGCAGTATCACAAATTCGATGGAAATGGTACTAAGGCGAAGCGTAGAGGTCAGAATAATCCTCTTGCCTGAAACCGAGTTACTCGTCTCCTCTCAGCAAACCCAGAAACAAGAAATGATCAACAAAGGTGGAGATCTAAATGCCATAACTGGTTTAAACGCTGAATCAGACCTCGGAGTTGGTAGCAGCTTAGAAGGCAGACAAAAAGTTCCAATGCAAAGGATAGAATCGATAATCCGAGAACAAAGATTAGAAACTGCGTGGTTACAAACCGCTGATAAAGACACATCTGGATCGCTAGTACGGATAAAACCTGAAAGGAATCAAATTCTACCTCAAGAGGACACTTATCGCCATCCTAATAATATAGGTTCTGCTATTTCTTCTTCTGGACTAACCTCTCACCATTGGGTAGATGAACTAAACAATGAAGTAAAGCTTTTGAAAATCGGCGAAAATGGCGAGCTTCAGGAGAATCTAACCAGTAAAAGAGGAGAGCATTGTCCTCTTTCACCAAGCTTACTTCATGATACTAACTTCGGAAACAACAAAGACAATCTGTAAGTTCCTCTGGTCCCTACTTTTCGATTCAAACCAAAAGAAAAACCGAATAAGGTCTTTATAAATGTTTTTTGTCATAATGATTTTGTAGAGGAGGATATGAGTCTGGATCAGGAAGAGTTGGTTGTAACATGTTATTTTGTTGGACTGCAAACAAGAAGACTCGAAGAAGCAAGGTTTGTACTAATTAATCGAAACTGTTCTTTCTTATTCGATGTTTTGATTCGTATTTTTCCTCATGAAAGCAACTTTTTGTTTGCGGATTTGATTAGTCGAAACAGGTTAAAAGAACTCCTGTTCGTTCTCGAAGAAATCGGAAGAGACAGTTCTCTCTGTTTAATGCATGTGCTAAGCCAAGGAAAGCAGAAGGTAACTTTAGAAGATGAAACTAAGTTTCTTAAAGTTATGAAAACAAAATTGTTCCCTTCAAGCCTCTAATTTCTCATTTGTTCTTCCACTTTCATAGAGTTTTCCTTTAATTTTATTTGATAAATTGATATGTCAAAGGATGATTTTAATTTATTCAGTGTAAAGTTCATGTCCTATGACTATGAGTTTTAAAAGACTCCATTTTTGTTTTCTGCTTATAAAAACTTCAATAATGTTGTTACCATGAAATAAAAAGAGTCAAAGAGTAGTTTAATCTTGAACAATTTAGTTTTTTTTTTTAGGTTTTGTAGTTTGTAGCAACCTCCAAATCCATACTTCTTATTAAGTTCAATTTTAATTTTTCTTAGATTCGATTTTCTAAGAAAATGAATGAAGAGATTAAACGTTATTTATGTCAATTATTCTGTGAAGAGGCATGTGTAGATGATTCTCTCATATAAACTATATTACACCAATAAAATCACGACACATATCATCGACTAATACAACTTTTTTTTTTTCTAACACAACATATAATTCCAACTCGGGTTTAAGATCACAACATATATTCACAACATAAAGAAAAAAGAAATTACTCCTTTGGTTTTCTGCTTGTTCTTTGCAATAAGCAAACTAAGCTAAACATTTTAAAATCAGACCACAAAGATGAAGAAGATCAAGAACTTCTCTGCAATCACTATGGTAGTTACTCTACTTCTTCTTACATCTGGTCTTGTCCAAGCTAGGTAGGATTGAGCCTTTTCCTCCATCACGAATACCAGATTTCCAAACCAACTCTAAACCGATTAATAAACCACCAGTTTTTCGAACCGAACCAATTCTTCCCATACCAAACCAGCATGCGAAGAAATCAGTGGAACAATTCCCCATCCCAATTATTTGTCCTCCTGGTCTCGGCCATTGTATTCCTCCAGAACTTGACTAGTGGTTATGTTTCTTTTTCTACCACTACACCTTTACAAATTAAGTACATGACAATATGAAATCTGTGCCTTGTATCACAAATCTATAATAATAATAATAATAATAATAGTTTGTATTATTGTGTCTTGTATCACAAATGAGAAGTGGACGTACAAAAAAGAAAATGATAACTCTTAAGATATAATTTTTTTTTTTGTCACAAAGATTTTTATTTATTTAATGTTCGAATTCTGTTAACCGCAAACCAAAATGTGTTTATTCAGCAAAAAAAAATATGTTGAATTAATCACGCGTTATCAAATAAAATAGCGATTTATCGGATAAAATATCACTAATATATATCAATAAAGTACATGAGTTGTTATCTTTGAATTTTGTTACATAAGTTAACAGCTCATTAGGTAACCAAATAACGTTATTTGATTGAAACAACAAATCAAATGTTAAAATTCGTAACATTTTTAAAAATGTAAATCGCTGTTTTGAATGAAATAAGAACATGCATGTTATATCACATGTGTGCATCGGTGATGTATGCTAGCTTTTAACCCCAAAAGATGTGTGAATCGGTGATAACATTCTTGTGGGTTTCTTCTTAAATTGTTATTAGACCCAAATATATTAAAAAAATTAATCTTTTTTTTCTGCAAACAGATTCTCCTAATTTTTGTTCTCTAAATCTTTTTCTTCTTGAGTCTAACATGATACCCATTTGGAAACTACAATCCAGGAGTTCAAATTATGTTTCCTTCACTAACTTTTTCCCATCTGATCAAATCCAAGAACTCAACTTTATCAAAAATCAATAACAATTATTCTCTGTTTTCAATCCACATTTGAAAGAAAAAAATAACAAAAGTGTATAGATTACTTTGACAAGTGTCAACTTTTTATCAAAGTTTAGTTTTCTTCTACTGTTCAATGCAACTATGCAACTGCGAGAAGTCTTGTCAAAGTTCATTTCTCATATAAAATAGCCGTTAATTGTATTTCTTTTCAAACGGTAACTAAAAGTTACAACGGCTAAATTTGTCTTCTATAAATATATCAATTGATTTTGTTAACTTTGTTTTGCTAAAAAAAACAAACTACAAATTGTATATTTCGCCTGATATCTCTCTTGTTCTACTCTTTTTCTTCATTCCAACAAGATTCATTACTTGATCGAGTAAGCATTAAAAAAAACTGAATCTTTTTCAATCATCAAAACATTTTTGTTTTTTGTTTTTTGAAAACATATTTGCTTACTTGTGATTATTTTGTTTACAGATGTTGTTCAAAAAAAAAAAAAAAAAAAAACAGATGTTGTTCAAGATCTTCGGGTTAATCTTTAATCTTGTGGAAGCTTTAGAGAAAGTAGCAACAAAACCCAACAAAGAATGAGTGATCGATGTAAGTTATGATAAATATTATTTCCATTTAAAGTATGATCATCAATATATATGAACCACATGCAATATTTATAAGATAAATAAATAAAAAATGTAGCAATCAATAATTAAGCATGTGCTTAAATTTGATTCTCTCTGTACTTTTGTTTTGTGAATGTGTAGGAAAATCTCCATTGGCAAAATCCAGTTCACGAAGAGTTACTATAGAGAGCTTCAGCAACAAAGTCTAATCACAGTCATGGATAATTTTATCTTGAAGATTTGGTACAAGTTCTATTTCCCAAAACTCTGAAGCCTCTCACTAAATTCAAATTTTCATCTTTTCATGCTCTTGTGATCTTTTGCCCGGCATTTTTTATGATGTTTTCGTATTTTTAAAGCTAATTTTACAAAAAGATTTCATTGAATATTTTAAAATTTTCTGGATTTTAACCAAAAAAATTTGAGTGATAAATTTACGATATATTGAGAAAAACTATTTTAACGTGGAATCTTGTTTTTGGTTTCTATCTTTGATTGTTAGCGATGCCAAGTTCGTTTAGTCGACACAAAGATAACATGGATTATTTGACAATGTTGGTTTCTATCTCATGTTTCTATTTTATTTTTTCATTTGAGTTTTTCAAATTATTTGACAATAATTTTTGTTTTCATCGATTATTTTTTAATTAAAGGAATTTGAGTGTTAAAATTATAGAATTGTGAAAACCATTCGAACGTGGAATCCCGTCATTGACCATTGTCTTTGTCCGTCAGCGGTGCCAAATTCGTTTTGTCAACACAATATAACGTAAATTTGACACTCAAATTTCAGATTTTGTTTTTTACCGAATTTAATTTATTACTTTTTCACCACATAGTTTACATTTTTGAATTGTAATTAAAGAAATTTGAGTGTTAAAAATGCAAAATTGTAAAAGCTATTCGAACGTGGAATCCCGTCTTTGACCATTAGCGATGCCAAATTCGTTTTTGTCAATACAATATAAGTAATTTTAATGCTCAAGTTTTTGATAATTTATTTTTTCACTGAATTTTCAAATTTGTTTGACAATAAAATTACTTTCAGCGAATAATTTTACCTTTTAGATTTTTGAATATTGTCCTTGTTTCTTTTAAACGTGAGAGGAGTCATCATTTTGAGTTGTATTCATGAATATAATGTATGTAAATTGAGCACTCTTAAGTTTGTAATTTTTCAGTTAATTGTATGTAGATTTATATTGTGTAATTAATTAAATAATCTCAAGTGTTAAATAGCATAGTTATAATAATTTTTTAATGCTAAATTGGATAATTCTTAATACAATTTGAACAAGATGCAGATGAATATTTATAAATCAAACGTTAAAAATCGTAATATTTTTTAAAAAATGTAAATATCTGTTTTGTACTAAATTAGAAACATGCATGTCAAAATAATCGTAATATTGGATAATTGGATAATTCTTAATACAATTTGAACAAGATGCAGATGAATATTATAAATCAAACGTTAAAAATCGTAATATTTTTTTAAAATGTAAATATCTGTTTTGTACTAAATTATAAACAATATGTGATTTTTCTGCGTACACGGCTAAATTATTTATACAGTTTTATTTTTAATTTTAATCTTTAAAAATGTGAAATATGTAGTTTTTTTATTTTATTATAGATATTGTTGTTGATTCTTTTGTTGTTAATTTTTTTAGTCAATAATATTGTTTTTATTAATTATATGAATTTTAGAAATTTAGTTTTACCATTTAATTATTTATATATGTAAATGTATTAAATCAAAATGTAAAACATTAAAAACATGTTAAATTTGGTTTGTCTGAATATCTTAACTAGTATTTAGAATACAAATAAATTATTTAATATAATAATAAATTTAATAAATAAAATGCAGATAAAAAAAATTGTTCCTTTCGAATAAAAAAATACTTTTATTACTTTCAAATTGTTTTGTATAAAAAAAATTTCAAAAGAATAACTACATTTTTTTTATAAACTTGGAAAAAAAAATTTCACAAACATATCAAAACTATTTTAAAAATTTGTTAAGTCTTTATTATTATTTTGAAAAGAATATTTATTCTATAAAGATATTCTCTAATTTTATTATTACAATAGTCAATTTCTAAATTATTTTTAAATGAAAAACCAAATTTGTATATAACTTTAGAATAAAAAAATCTGATAATATATAAATTAAATACTCTTTGATTTATCTATGGTATTAAATATAAATTTAGTTGTACAAGATTGTGTTATTGATTCAAAATTGTCATGTCACAATTTTGTTAGCCATGGCATAATTGTTTTGGTGAGAATGATTGTAGAGATGACACAAAAACATCTTCTTACAAATCACGTCTGTGAGGATAAATAATTGAAATCGTTAAGATTATCTTCACAAAATATACGATGTATTTTAATATATTTTCATATAAATATTTTCGAGACTTTACTACCTTAAAGATTTTGTGGAGATACTTTTAACGATTTCCCTAATTTTCCAATTATAAATAATGGTACCAAACTTTCGGATGTTGTTAACGTCAATCAATTTACCAGGATATGATAATTCTTATTTAGTTGGAATATTTCCACAAGATTGTTCTTAGGTAGATTTTTTACTAAAGATTTTCATATTTTTAAATTTGGAGTTGATAATACATAAATTTTGGACCATAATAAGTCTGTTATTAATTATATAAAAAAATGTTAATTTTTTTTTATTGAAAACTTTCAATATTTTAATTATCAAATACTTTCATATTTAAAAATTAGAATTGATGATACGTAAATTTCAGAACAGCCAAATTCTACACTTTTAAATTTATAGTTTCTCATACATTTTATTTCTGAGATATTCTTAAATTTTGGATAGACAAATTTGTGGAGATAACGATTTCCATAATCTTGTAACGTCAGATTAATCTTGTGTAAATTTTATTAAAAATTATCATACCTTTAACTTTGGAGTTAATGATGGTACATAAATTTACATTTGGGCTGAACGAAATGTAATCGGTTTATTTAATTGATCTTTTTGGTTGATCATATTTTTTTGGAAATAAAATATGATCCATTAAAATCCAAAAAGAAATTATTTTTTAAAAGTAACAATAACTAAAATCTTTAATCAAGTAATCGAAAAAAAGTATGTAAAAATATTATTCTATTCCGTGAGATTATTTTTGGATAATCACTTCTTAACTTCATCAATGAAACCATCATTCTCATCCTCCTTTTGAATCTGAGCTAATTTTAATTTTTGAGTTTGGACTAATTTTAATTAAAAAGTAATGAGCTAAATTAGAGAGAATGACATGTCATATTAAAATTGGGAGAGTGATCTTAGTGAAGACACCTAAGCTTTTTTTTGAAAATTACCCTCCAATTAATATATAAGGGATGAGCTAATTTTAATTTTTGAGTTTGGACTAATTTTAATTACAGAGTAATGAGCTAAATTAGAGAGAATACCATATTATCTTAAAATTGGGAGAGTTATTTTGGTAAAGACAGTGAAGCTTTTTTTGAAAATTAATCTCCAATTAATATATAAGGGATGAGCTAATTTTAATTTTTGAGTTTGGACTAATTTTAATTACGGAGTAATGAGCTAAATTAGAGAGAATACCATATCATCTTAAAATTGGGAGAGTTATTTTGGTAAAGACAGTGAAGCTTTTTTTGAAAATTAATCTCCAATTAATATATAAGGGATGGATGTTAAAATAAAATAAACTTGTGTGAATCGGTGATACATTTTTAATTCTAGTTTCCACTCATGACTTATTTTCAAAATTTATAAAATAGTTTTACAAATGTCCTCATACTACCTTTTTATCTTGAGAAATTTTAAGGAATGCCACAACTCCTATGCCACTTTGCAAAAATGCCACCTTCTTAAAAGTTTTGCAAAAATGTCATTCTCTTTTTTTAATATCCCTAAATTACCCTCTCCTAAAAACGTATCTCCCTCAGATCTCTTTCTCCCTATTTGCGATATTGATCTCGATCTCGATCTCGAGAGAAAGAGGGAGAGAAATCTCTTTGCAATCTCGATTTTGATCTCTCTGCGATCTCGATATCTCTGTGATCTCGATATCTCTGTCGCTCTCACATAGAGAGATCTCTTTGCCATCTCAATCTCTCTCCCTCTTTTCTTTCTCGCACAGATATGAATCTCGGATTTTCTGGCATCAGATTTTTCTGTGAAGTCTGTATTCGTTGTTACAGAGTCGGATTTCGCCTCCATCGTCGAGTCGGAATTACAATTAAGGTTATAATCTGTTTCTCCGTTTGATTTGATCATCAAGTTACAACTATAAAAATCCTTATAATTTGTTTATAAAATATATCAGATTAGCATTACAGACGGCTAAGCAAACTTAATTGATTAATAATTCAGTCATAATCATGATTTTTAAACCTTTAAAAAATCGTATAAAATCCTTTAAAAATCCTTATAAGATTAATTTCTATATAATCTTCTTAAATTTCTTTTACCAGGCATTAATGGTTGAGTTGTATTCTTTGTGTGGACTATGGAGGATGACGGATGACAGACATTGGGATTTTATGTTTGATGTTGAAAGGGGATCATCTCTTAGCTTTGTCGATGAAGATATTAGTTATAGTGATTTATTGCGTGTTGTGTCAGAAGATTTTGTTGTGTGTGGAAGTTTTGTCAAGCTTAGTTACATGTTACCAGATAGAACACATCTTCCTCCGATGTATATTAGGAACGACAGGCAATTGCATGTATTCATGAACAAGTTTGTAGAGAGTGGAGGGCGTATTCACTTATATGTGTCTGTGGATGAGGTATGTTTTGATAACTACTTATGGAGAGATGTGATTTTGTGTTTTTAGCATTCACGAATAAGTTTGTTTAATGTTTTTTTTTGTGACAGGGACAAACAAGCTCATATCCAATGACAGAACAAAGCAACATGGAAAATAGAAACGACTATCAGTTTACTTCAGCTTCTACAGTTTAGTTCTACCAACTTTTGTGTTTCAATTTTATCTCTCTTTTTCTGGCTAAATAGATTTGTCAAGCCTTCTGTATTTTTGTAGGCAGAAATGAATTTACATATATTGATAGATGAAGACAGTAACGAACTTCGTTTCACTGCTCCTGCTCCTGCTCCTTCTCCTGCTCCTGCTGCTGCTCCTGCTCCTGCTCCTCTATCTCACATTCCGAATAAGGTATTTTTTCCGTATAAAACCCTTCGAAGTTCTGTATAAAATATGTATATCCATATAAAATCCATATAAATATCGCATAAAATCTGTATAAAATCCATATAAATATCGTATAAAATCCATATAAATATCGTATAAAATCCGTATAAAATCCATATAAATATTGTATAAAATCCATATAAATATCGTATAAAATCCTTATATACTAAAGTTGCATAAGCTTTTGTTTTATATAGAGCGTGTTTGAATCAGAACGGATACTACCTCAGTTTCCAACTTCTGGGCTGTGTGAAAGTGGTTCTTCAAATTCATTTAGTAATGGTAATGAGTTGTGTTGTGGGATGAGTTTCAAGACGAAAAAGGATTTGTCTAGAGCTTTGAAGGCGTATGCAATCAAGAAAGGCTTTGAGTTTAAGACCTATAAATCAGACAGTTTTAGGGTTTCGTTAAGGTGCATTGATGAAAAATGTATTTGGAGCTTGCGCGCAACTAGGCTTCATGCCTCAGAAAGTTTTGTGATTCGCAATATAAAGGATGAGCATAGTTGCGATGGCTCACTAAGTAATTTTAATCATCGTCAAGCAACAACAAAGACATTAGGTGAAATTGTGAGTCACCATTTTGATGGAGGGAAGAGTGGACTTAAGCCTAAACAGATGATGGAGATGTTTAGGCATGATTTAGGACTTGGTATCCCTTATGAAAAGGCGTGGCGAGCTCAAGAGCATGCAACCGACCTTGCTAGGGGAACACCTGTTGATGGTTATGAATCGTTACCGAGCTGGTTCCACATGATAAAGTTAAAGAATTCTGGTACTGTGACGCAGTTAGAGGTTAATTCTTCTAACAAGTTTAAATATGGATTTCTAGCGTTTGGTGCATCACTCAGAGGGTTTAGGTTGTTGAGGAAAGTAGTTATTATCGATGGTGCACATTTGAAAGCAAATTTTAAAGGGACTTTACTTGGTGCTTCAGCCCAGGATGGGAATTTCCAGTTGTACCCTATTGCTTTTGGGATAGTGGATTCTGAAAATGATGCATCATGGGACTGGTTTTTGAAGATGTTGAAGACTGTTATCCCTGACGAGCCTGATTTAGTATTTGTGTCTGATCGTGCGGCGTCAATTGAGAATGGTCTCTTGAACAATTATCCACTTGCTCATCATGGGATCTGCAATTTTCATTTGCGTAAAAATCTTCAAAGCAAATTTCATGGTTCTGTTCTTATTCATGTTGCAGCAATGGCATCTGATGCTTACACAATAAATGACTTCGAAGAAACTTTCAGGTTTGTGCTTATAAATTTATAAGCTTTTTAAACTGTTTTTACTGGGGTTAAAAAAGATTTAAAAAACCTTATAAAATCCTTATAAAAATGTTAAAAAACTCTTATAAATATTATCAGTTATTATAACACTGTTTTTTGTATTCATATTCAGGGAACTCATGCTCGCAGATCCAAAAATGGGAGAATATTTGTGGAAAGTGGGTTTTATGAAGTGGTCATGGGTTCATGCACCAGCCAATCGGTACAATATAATGACATCAAACCTGGTTGAGTCTTTGAACTCCATGCTGAGAGATAGCCGCGATTATCTGATAATGTGTCTTCTTGAGACGATCAGATCGATTCTGACTAGATGGTTTCATGAGCGGCGTGAGGAGGCTAGTAATCATAGGCATCCTGTGACAGATAATGTGGTGAAAAGGATGAAGAAGGAATGTTCAGAACTGTCACGCAATCTCGAAGTTGCTCAAGTTAATAGATCTGAATTTGAGGTGAAAGGAGATCGGCTTAAACATGTTGTGAATTTTGGAGATAGGTCGTGCACTTGTGGTATGTTTTCTATCGAAAAAATCCCTTGCGCTCACGCAATAGCAGCTGCAAAACATGGTAATCTAATAGAGTACGATTATGTTGATGATTTTTATTCTACTGAAAGGTATTTTTAATTCTTTTTTATTACTGTTTACAAAACGTTAAAATACCTTATTAAGCTTATAAATATTTAAACTTACAGGTGGAAGTTAGCATATTCAGAGAGTATTCGCCCAGTTGGTGATAGGAAGTTTTGGGACATTCCAGACGATGTTGCTGCTTTTGTTTGTAAACCACCTACTACTCGTGTTCCTAGTGGTAGACGAAAGAAAAAAAGGATACCTTCTGCTTGGGAGTATGGAAAGACTCGAACTAATGCCAAATCTTACAAATGTGGTAGGTGTGGCAATCTTGGACACAACAAAAGCTGTTGTGTGAATCCAATCAACTGAAATATTTTTTTAGTTACAAACTTTCTCTTAGATATCAACATTTTATTTGCATTTTATTTTTATTTTCACAACAGTTTAAGATATAAATGTAAGTGGGCTTATTTGTTTTTTAGCTTTTATCTTTTTTTGTTTTGTTTTGTTATGGCGTTAAAAAAATCTTATAAAAGTGTTAAAAAAACCTTATAAAATTGTTAAAAAAACATTATAAAACTGTTAAAAAAGCATCGTGATTTTTCAAAAGCATCTTTTTACAGGGGAATAAGCTTGAAATAAATGAAAAACTAGGTAGACCGACTGGACCCACGACGTCGTAAATTTTTACAAATGGTCCTACAACAAAATAACAAGTATCGTGCTTTTTCAAAAGCATCTTTTAACAGGGAAATAAGGTTGACATAAATGAAAAACTAGGTAGACCGACGAGACCCACGACCTCTTACACTCCTTGAGGATTCAGCTCCATCTCTCGGGCGGGTTCTTACATTCCTTGAGGATTCAGCTCCATCTCTCGGCTGGGTTTTTACATTCCTTGAGCATCCAGTTTCATCTCTCGGCTGGGTTCCGCGAAGAGAATGTTGAATTTGGATGTAACGAGCTTGAATTTTTTCCAACCGAAATTTGGTTGCTTCAATTTCTTCCATCAAAAAATTCTGTTTACGTAGTAGCTCTGATGGATTAACAGCCTGGACAAGCACCTAAACAAAACAAATAAGAATAGTCAGCAGAAGACAAGTTTGATTTCTTAGACAAAATTTGTTTAAAAACTATGTTATAAAAGCATTAAAAAAACCATATAAACCTATTAACAAAAATGTTGCAAGGCTGCAAAATGCACCAACCTGAGAAGAACTGCCAATCACAGGTGCAGCTGGAGAACTTTCATTGTCATCAGAAGAAACCTCTTCCTCATTACTCGTATCCGGAACTTCTTGAAAAAATCATACATGTTACGTGCCGCTACCAAATTATCAATATTCTCTGCAAAACGAAGTTACAAAATTTTAAAAGTCTAATCAGAACTGTATTTTTTAGCTATGAAAATATTTTTTTAGCGGGGGCTCACGTTGGGGGATGTATGGGTCATTGAGAGATGTGTTTAGTGAAGTTTTGTCCACGACACGAGGGTGCAGCAATACGGCAGTTTCTCTGAAACGTTCTTCCAGCAAGTATAGTGTTTCAGTGAACGATTCATCAGAAATCACATCCTCTGGTACAACTCCTACATAAATTATAGACAAACAAAATTTTATAAGCATTTTGTACAAGTTTTAAAACGATTTTATAAGGATTTTTTAAAGATTTTTTACGGATTTTATACGTTTTTTAACAGACTTTATAATAGGTTTAAACAGTGGCATTTTTTAAACGATTTTATAAGGATTTTTAAAAGATTTTTTACGGATTTTTTACGTTTTTTAACAGACTTTATAATAGGTTTAAATAGGTGTATAAGTGTCCATACCTATGTCTGACCAGTAGCTGCGTACTCTTCCAATTCCGTCGTGGATGATATAGAAAAAATCTCCACCATCAGCATTTGCATCAAGCCACATTGAAGGATCAACTGGAGATGTTTCACCTTCGCGAAGTTGGAGGTCAAATCGTCGCGAATTGCCTTCAACACTAACAAGGCGAAATGAGTGTGCGACCATCTTCCCATTGATATCAAACCCTGTTAGGTCGGATAAGACTTGGAGAGAATGGATCAGTCCCCAAGCTCGGAGAACCAGTTGACTTGGTGCAATTTTCATCAATTCACAATATTCTGTTAATATCCACGACAGATATCGCCGGAATCCAACAGCAATGCATGAACGATACACTGTTGTAGCAATCGATGTAGGAGCAGCCGACGGAGACGATTCTCGATCTCGATTTATTTGCACTTGTTTATGCACGTTTGATATGGCCAGATACGCTGAGTATAAATCACTTGCTGGATTAGCCATCTCTCAATCAAGAATATACTCTGAGTATATATCACTGCAATGTTAAAACCATTAAAATTGTTGGCTTATAAATACGTTTTAAAATCCTTAAAAATTTTCAGTAAAATCAATAACTATAATTACAGTGAAATATCAATATCTTTCCCTATCAAAGCAAATAGACAGATTAGGAACATACAAACAGATACACAACCAACATTTTATAAGGATTTTTAAACAGATACACAACCAACATACAAACAGATCAACCAACATACAAACAGATACACAACCAAAATCAGTAAAACCCTTGTTTTTTTTCTTCTTCCCTGAACCCATTTTTTTCTTTCTTCAAAAACACTATTTTTCGGAAAGAGATAGCGTGGAAACGGTTAAAGTTAGTGACTTTTACCGATTACAAACCCGATTTCGCAAATATCTGACCTAAATTGATAAAGCCTTCAAATTTTTTCTTCAAAAAATACAATTTTTACCCTCGAAAACTTAAACTAAAATGCGAATACATTGTTAAATATATATCATCGAAGACTTTAAAGTTAGAGATTTACCTTTAAAACGCAGTTCTTCAAGTTTTGTTGACAGTTCGTTTTCTCAGAGAAGAGGAAGAAGAAGAAGTTCGGATTTTTTTTTTATTAGTAAAAGAATAAAAAGTTCCGCATATATAACTGTAAGTGGGTCTTCTGTGTGGATCTTCTGTGTGGGCTTTTTTTTGTGGGCCTTTTTCACAACAATTTAATATATAAATGTAAGAGGGCTTTTTTTCCTGGGCTTATTTTTTTTTTTTGTGTTTTTTCTGATCCGGCATTAAAAAACCTAATAAAATTGTTAAAAAAAACCTTATAAAATTGTAAAAAAAGCATATAAATATGTTAAAAAAACCGTATAAAAATGTTAAAAATCCGTATAATAATGTTAAGAAAATCATATAAAATCCAAGAAGTGATAGGTCCGATTTTCTTGCCTAACACAGATCAAACAAATTTAAAAATGGTCCTACAACAAAATAACAAATTCATGTTTAACTTTACACAAAAAGCTGCTAACGTTTAAATTTTTTCATATGGATTTAAATGTTTCTTCCACTTTCTTGGCTTTCAAAATCCCGTTCTACCTGTAAATATTTTCAAATATCTTCCATTCTACCTGTAAATTGTAACGAAATGTTTTTAGTAGATATTTCTTATGAAGATAACTTTAAAAAAACCAACACTTAACAAATGAACACACTTACATTCATACACTTGGTAATTTTGTCTGCCAAGTATATGCGTTCTTCATCACCTTGAGACTGTTTGTCTGGATGAGTGATGATCATTGCTTTTTTCTTCAATTTCCTCACCCCTTGTAAAGTTTGAATATCCTTTATAGTAATTTTTTTCCAATTACTATCATGCCAAATAATCTGGAACATCCAATCAAATCATAATAAGTTAGATATATTAGAAGTTTGCAAATTGGTTTCATTTGTCAATATAAAACATACCTCGTGCAATGTCAGCAGCAGTTCCGTGAATGTCTTATACCTCACCCAATCGTCAAATTTTTGATCAATTGCCAGTTTTTCTTCTTGACTTAAAATTACCCTTTCAGGCATCTTTACCTGGCTTTGCTGCACCTGGGAGCTCTGCCCATGGGAGGCCTGCCCCTGGCTTTGCTGCCCCTGGGAGCTCTGGTCCTGTGTGCTTGGTGCTTGGCTATTTTTTTCCTGGCTTTCCTGACCCTGGCTGCTGTCTTGGGGATTTTGCATGTTTTCATTTTCATCACCAGATATATACACAATATCTGGCTCTCTTTCATCCCTCTCATCATCACTTATGTCCATTGCTTCCTCATCCGATTCAAGTTCTAGATTTTCCTCATCCGATTCAACTTCTTCCACAATCTAATTGTAAGATATATAAAAAAATTTGTAAGTTGCATAAGATTTTTATAAGGCACATAAGATTTTTATATTTACATCAGGCGATTCATACCGGTTCAGCATAAGAAGCATGAGTTTCTTCTTCTTCAAATTGATTTTGAACTCCCACATTCTCCACGGGATTAGTCGAAGTCTTGTCTTCTGCAGCCTACACGTTTTGTAAAGGGTTATAAAATGTTTTTAAAAGTGTTAAAAATATTATTAAAAAACGTTATAAAAGGTGTTTAAAAAGTGTTAAAAATGTGTATAAAATCCTTTTAAAAATCATTATAAATTTATTTAAAAATCTTTATAATAACCTTACAAAATCCTTAAAAAATCTTTCAAAGAATCTAACTATTATATATTTACATCAGGTGATTCATACCAGATTAGCATGAGAAGCGGAAGTTTCGTCTTCTTCATAGTGATCTTCAACTCCCACATTTTCCACAGGATCCTCGTCATAATTCTTGAAAATAAATTTAAAGAATCAATGTTTAAACTTATAAACTGTATAAAATATATGTAGGTATTATACCTCAGTTTCTTTATCTTGATTCTTTTCTTCAAAAACAATTTCCACACCGTCACTTGAGTCATCAGAAATCTGATGATCATCAACATTCATTGGACGATTGGCCTGCAAAAATAAATATATAATATAAATAACTATAGATACAATACAAGATACAACAGATAACATTTATTTTTTAGGGTTGTTAGTTCATTTACCTGTTCCTATTCATGTTTGTCTTTGATAATTTTCTCAATGACCACAACACGTTTGAGAAGATTGTCACATTTACTCAGAATTATATCAATTTTCTCATCTAGACATATTCTTCTTCGTTGTGGATTTTCTGTTTCAGCTTCCTCACCTGATCGTTTCCTATTATAGACAGGAGAAGCATGAAACCTGGTACTGCTACTTCCAACTTCTTTAGTTATTGGAAGTTCATCGATCTTTACCCAGCCATTGTTCCAGTCGGCCTTCTTCAACCTATAACCTCCGTTAATAAGTTGAACAAGATCGATCAGATCCTTGTCCTCAGGCTCTGCTGGCAAGACCAAATGACTGTACTCTTCGGGGTCACCAATGAAAGTCAAAACTTTTACCTGACAAAAGATTTTTATAACTGTGTAAAACAACTTTATAAAATTGTTAAAAACGTTAAACGATTGTTAAAAATCTTCATAAAACTTGTAAAAAACGTTATAAAATGTTTTAAAAATCCATATAAAATGTTTTAAAAATCGATATAAAATCATTTAAAATCCATATAAAAGCATTTAAAATTCCATATAAAATCCTTTTAAAATCAATATAAAATCCTTTCAAAAGTAATATAAAATCATTTAAAAATCCATATAAAATCCTTTCAGAATTTTTTGTTGAAATAATTTTTGAAAAGCTTTATATTCGGGTAAAGTAATATGTACCTTGGGCTTCTCTGAGATTATTTCTCCTTCCTTTTCCGTCGGTGTTTTGGTTTCTGTCCACTGCAAAATCAGTGGCGAACGGTGAAGATTCTCTCTTCTACCAAATGCATTACTTAGCTCCTCAACTGAAGCTAACGCCCATACGTGAAAGGCAAATGCAAAACCTTTGAGGGTTTGCAGTTTATTACTCAACAGTTTCTCAGCATCAATTTTTAAAATGCCTTCAACCAATGATGTATATCCAATTCTTCCCCCACTGTTGCTGCAATACTCTTCAAAAGATGCAGCTCTTTGCATATGCAATGGCGATAAATTATTAGACGGATTCTTCGCTTTCACAATCCACTCCCCTACTAAGAACGCTGCTAGACGAAGTTTTTCGTTGTCCGTCATAACTGTCTCAGTCAAAGTTATGAGGAGTTTCTTCAAATTTGATTGAGTCTTCATCCAAGGGTCTATTATCCTCTCATACGGCTCGCTCTTCCTTGTATCTTCATCGGGCAATCCTGTTATCATCACAAATTCCCTCAAAGAGAACCTCATTGGTTGCTCTCCAAAAAGAAACCACAACTCCTCTGATCTAGTTGTCGAAAGTCTTCTTTTCAAAATGTGACCGCAAATATTTCTTGAGAAACATATGTCGTTTTGCAGCAGATACTCAATTATTGGCCCAAAGCATCTGGCTTTTAGCCTCTCGAAGCATTCTTGGCTTAATGCATCCTTGATAACAGTCAGCACTGTTTTTTTAGCTGCATGCAAAACTATTTTTGGGACTGTCCCATTGTTTACAGCGTGCTGTGATACAATTGTTTCTGGCAGTTTCAACTTCTTTGAAGTAGTCATGATTAGTAATTAATCTGGAAGAAAAAAAGAAAGAAAACAAAAAATTAATCTCACATAAGCCAACATATATCCGTTTAAAAAGCGTATAAATCAACTTTTTGCCCAGACTATTTGTTTTTCTGGAAACGAAAACAGATTCGTTTTGAGATGCGAAAACCATGTTTATCCGAAATCCGATTTACATTTTCACACAAAATCAGTAAAACCATTGTTTTTTTTTTTCCGGAACCCATTTTTTTTTCCCTTCAAAACACTAGTTTTTGGAAAGATATAATTTCAAAAACGGTTAAAGTTAGTGACTTTTACCGATTACAAACCCGATTTCGCATAGATATGCCCTAAATTGATAAAACTTCCAAATTTTTTCTTCAAAAAAATACAGTTTTTTCCTTCAAAATACTAGTTTTCGGAAAGAGATAGTGTGGAAAACGGTTAAATTTAGTGAATTTTACCGATTACAAACCCGATTTCACAAAGATCTGAACTAAACAAAAAAAAAAATTCAAAAGATACAGTTTTTATCCTCGAAAAATTAAACTAAAATCGGAATACATTGTTAAGTAGATATCGTCGAAGACCTTTAAAGTTAGAGATTTACCTTTTAAAACCGAAGTTTTTCTATGTTCTTCAAGTTTTGTCGACGGTTCGTCGTCTTAGAGAAGAAGAAGAAGGACTAGATTTTTTTTTTTCTTTTTTTTCTTAGTAAAAGAAAAAAAGATACTCATAAAATCGGTATTTTAAGGTACTGGGCTTTTTTTGTGTGGACCTTTCTCTGGGCTTATTTTGTTTTTTTTTTTGTTTTTTTAGTTCTCGGTGTAATAAAATCCTTAAAAAATCCTTTAAAAATCCTTATAATATCATTATAAAAATCCTTAAATGGTTATTTTGTTTTTTTTTGTTATCCGGCGTTAAAATTGTTAAAAAAATATTACAAAATGTTAAAAACGTATAAAAATGTTAAAAAATCCGTATAAAAATGTTAAAAATATTTGTCTTGCGCTGTTAATCAGCTATTCAAATACTGAAACAGATCAAACGAATTTAATATACGAAACTGAAAATAGAGAAATTTAGATACAAATGTCATAAAAAACCTTTACACAAAATCATGCAAATTCTGTCAACTCATGGAAAATGTCAGCTGCTAACTTTGTCCTCATATCTTGGACGCTGACTTCTGTAATTTTGCTTGAGTATGGGATCCCCATTGAATAGCATTCGATTAACTTTAACATGAAGATTCATGAATCTTCTAAAGTTCAACTCTGATATACAAAATAAATATTATTAGCATGTTAGTTATACTTCTTTAAAAACAAAAAAAAAATTATAATTTACCTTTGGCAAATCTGTCTTTATGGTCACTTCATATGGAGACACATCAATTTGGTTGTCTTTTCTGATGTACCTTATGAAGTAAGGAAGCATCTCAGAAAAAGGTTTAAATCTTTTTTTGTCTTCTCCTGTGGAATATTTGGAAGTGAACAATCTTCAACATTAATTTCCCTGTTAAGCAAATCAATTACCACTGGCACCCAACACTTAGCCTTCACCAAATATGGCATAAAGATGACAAGAGTGTCTCGACCAAACTCTTCTTTTCTGATCTCTTGTGTTGGGAATTCATAGCTCTCCTTGTCGTCGACAAACAAAGCATACTCGTCATCAATCAATTTGAAGAATGACGGTTGAAGAATGACACATCCTTTGCGAAATAGGTCTGGATTGTCTTCCTTACGTTTATTAATCATCCCCACAGCTACATCGACATGCTGTCAAATCATTTATAAACATTTCTACTTGAGTTTATAAACATTTTAAACACAATTTATAAAGGAAAAATAAATTACAAAAACAATACCGTTTGTTGGAAAACTTTGCCAGGCATCTCTAGGTATGTAAACCACTTTGAATCAACATCTATTCCTTCGATTAACAGAGATCTACATTTTTTTTTATAAATGTAATTAGTTTTTATAAATGTAAACAGATACTTATACAATCATTAAAATATAGTTATAAAATCCGTAAAACATCTTTATAAATTAAACTTACTTGTTTTTCCACACTGTCTTCCATTCAGCCAATTTGGCGGCCCTAGCTGGAGCAACTTTCATAAACGGATAAATTGTTGGGTGCTTCTTTTTCCCTTCCGTGTAAGGAGAGACAGTTTTCAATGAGGGGATATGATGTCGTTTACTTCTCCTTTGCACGATGTCAGGGTTGTCAGGGTTGTCAGCTTGTTCATTTTCTCTAGTCCTTTTTGTCACCTGCGTAGGGATTAAAATGTAGCATTAAAAAAAGATTATAATATATCGGATAAATTTCTGAATTTCAAATGCTAATCACTTTTTTCGTAGTCTTTCTTCCTGATCTTGGCTTTCTGTAGGATTTTATGAATTCTGGATTTTCATCCATCTTCTCGCCCTCCTTCGGACTGGGAACTTCTGGAGAAAGAAGGTTAAAATTCAGAGTGGAGAAAGATGTAGTAGTTGATTTAGGCTGCAAAAATAATAGTATAACTTTTTAGACAAGTTTACAATAATATTTTGGTTTTAAAGTAAAACCATCTTAGAGATTTTATATATCTTGTACTTCGTATAAAATCAGTATAAAATCCATATAAATTTCGTATATAATCCATATAAATTTCGTATAAAACTGGAATCCAGCCGAGAGATGTACCTTTGTGTTTGGTTGTCTATCTTGTACTTAGTGAACATCATTATTTGTGTTTCTTTCTTCTTCCTCTTCTTCGTCATCTGCCGCATAACTTGCGTCTTGCGTATTTGGCTCTCGAACCGAATCTTCAAATGTGCTTGACAAATTGATTTCGGCATCATCATTGTTGAACTACAACACAGTTATAAAATACTCTTTAATACACTGTTAAAAAACCTTACAAAATCCTTACAAAATCGTATAAAATCCTTAAAAAAATCGTTATAAAATCGTTACAAAATCCTTATAAAATCCGTATACACTGTAAAAACCCTTGAAACTCTAAAAAAATCCTTTAACCTCTTTATCTTGGCTCTCTTTTTCTTGGGTCTCGTTCTCTTGTTTCTCGCTCTGCAAAAGGAACAGTTTATGCAAAATAAGTAACATATTTATTAAAAAAACATTGATAAGTAACAAATTTGTTACACTTACCTCTCTTTGTTCTTCATCTGTTTTGATACCCAGGACCTTCTCTATCCTTTTTATTATTTCTTCCAATTTAAGAAGAATTTCGATGATCATCTCCAGCTTCTGGTCCATTGTCATTCCACAAAAATTGGGTTGGTTCGATTGCTCTTTAAGCGACTCGTAAACCATCTGTGTTGCCTGTTGATAGGTTTCCTCTAACCCTAGACACAGATCAGAAATATCAACTTTTCCATTGATCCAGTACGATGCTTTCATCCTGAGCTTTCCTTGCATGATAAGGTTGACCATATCCATAAAAGACAGGTCGTCTTCATGCGTTTCTAAGGCCAAATGTTTGTGATATTCTGGATCGCCAACAATCGCATGAACCTTTACCTGGAAAACAAATCCTTATAAAAATATTAAAAAAACCTAATAAAAATGTCTGTCATTCAATAATTATTATTTGTCATCCAATAAGCCGTTAGAGAAAGGGATTAGGAACTTACATGACCCTTTTTTTCGAGAAGCACAATGTCTGTCATTCTTGGTGCTTCAGTGCTTTCCCATCTTAGACACAATGGAATTGCATCTTCTGATCCTTCTCTTTTGCTGGCGAATCTTTCGCCAAAGATAGGAACTGCACTGAGCACCCATAGGTAAAGCGCGAGAACAAAACCTTTGACGTTGTACCTGTCTTTGGTCCATGTCTCTGGACCCATCTTTGTTACACAGGAAGAGATGATCGCGAAAGCATCTCTACCCCACGGTTGGCAGCAGTACTGATCAAAATCCGAAGCATATTTAAGGCGGGAGTATGGAATCTTCTCCGTCGAACTAACACCTATTAGAATACCTTCGACCAGTACAACTAATCCAAGGCACTGCTTCTCATCATCTTCAATGTCTCCTTTTTGCAAAATATTGAGGAGATCAATGTGTAGAAATTTTTTATGCTGCATCCAGTGATAAGGATGCACTTCTGGCCTTTTGCCTTTTCTATTCTTTTCAAATTCCAATTCTTCACAGTGAACACCTGCGTACAACAATAATAAACGCATAAAACTTGTTTTAAAATGATTGTAAAATCTTTTAAAAATCTGTATAAAATCCTTTAAAAACTGTATAAAATCCTTTAAAAATCTGTATAAAATCTTTAAAAATCTGTATGAAATACTTTAAAAATCTGTATAAAATCCTTAAAATTACCTGTGGTAAGGAAGAATTCCCTTTGTGAGAATCTTGTGGGCTGGGAATCAACCCTGAACCACAAGTCTTGCCCTTTGGTCTTGATTCTCCTTTGCATCAGAAAATGGAACATCTTTCCAGAAAATGTGATATTCCTCTTTGCAAGCTGTACAATAGGTCCGAGAAAACTGTTTTCGATCCTCTGGAATAAGTCTTGTCCCAATGCAGTTCTGACTGTGTCAACTAATTGCAGGTTGACATGTTGCTGGGCTGTTTTGTTATCGTTTGGTTCGAAACCAGGTTTGTACACTTGATCTGGCATCTTCATGCTATCGTACATCTCATCATCTGTGTGATCCATCTGATAAGTTGTTGAAACACATGTTAAAAAAACCTTATAAAAACACCTTATAAGAATGTTAAAAAAAAACTTATTAATGATTTTGCACAGATATAAATTTTAGATGTACAAAATCTGTAAAAAATCCTTAAAAAATTATTTTTATATCTTTGCGAGATCCATTTTGCTAAAAATTACCCAAATCGACAAATCCAGAAATTGCGAATCAAAAACCATTGAAACATACAAATTAACTATCGAACGACTACAAAATCTCATCGCACAAACTCAAAACGACTAAATCGAGATTTAGATCTAGAAATCGTAAATCAAAATCAACATATCTAGATCTAGAAATAGAGAAATCGCTAATCGCGAAACAAGTTACCTTTATTTTTCGATCTTCGTGTGTAAATTAGCTTCGATGTTCGATCTTCGATTTCGTAAAAAATCTTCGATTTCGTCTGTGAGGAAAAAGAAAAAGTTTTTGAGTCGGTTTCGTTTGCGAGAGGAAATCGAGTCGTGTTATTGTGCAGGGGCAAATTTGTCAGTTCGTGACAAATAGGTGGCATTTCTGTAAAAGTGTTTCTAGACGTGGCACGCTTGTAAAAAACGGCCACTTTTATGGCATTTTTGTCAATCCCCCTTTTATCTTTTCTTTGGTCAACATTCAACTAATATAATTACTAAATGTCTATATCCTCTTTATATAAAAAAAAAACATTAAACATATCAGATTGCTTTCTTTTTTTGGGTCACAAGTTCACAACAATATAAATAATCAAACGGTAGGTTAAACATTTTCATAAACACAAACATAAAGATGATCAAGATCATGAAGTTCTTTGCGATAACAATGGTGGTCACTCTACTTCTTGCATCTGGTCTTGCCCAGGCTAGGACCGAGCCTTTTCAAACCGACTCTGAACTGATTTATCGACCAACCGAGCCAATTCCTCCTACTACACTAAACCAGGATCCGAACCAATCAGTGGAGCAGTTCCCAATCCCACCTATTTGTTTTCCAGGTTTCCCCGGATGCCCACCACAACAAAAACAACCATGAAAACATAAAACATGTTTTGTATTATTGTGCTTTTTAAACATACGTCTAATAATAAATCGTGTTCTCTTTAAATTGTTCATATTTTACTTTAACCATGAAGCAGAGCATTATTGTCTACACTTAAATTAACCCGAAACAAACTCGAATCTTAAACGAATCATCCAAACTAAAATTGAATCGAAATCTTTCGTATATACTATTCGAAACACTTTTCAGAAACCAAACCGAAAAAAATTCAGTTCCATTTCATGAAAAGAGTCCCAAAAAACTCGAAAATTGCCACCAGAGTCGACTCGAAAAACCCAAGTACCAAGCCGTACTTCATCCTACACACATGGAAACAAAACAGTTTTCACAATCTGAAAACTCTTAAAGCTTTATGAACATTTTCATGTCATCAAATTGATACAAGTAAACAAACTTATAATGATACCTCATGAATCCTCCTCCATACTCAAGATTCTCTCTGCAAGCAGTAAATCATCAGGTGTTGTAACCTGCAAAAGAAAAGACAATTTTAACTATCAAAAGAGCCAATTTTTTCGTTCTATCACCGCGGGGAAAAAATTAATCTAGTTTTTTTTGTTTACTTTGATGTTTGTATAAGATCCTTGAGTGACATAAACCGGATGCTTGAGGTATTCAACAATCGAAACATCATCTGTTACTTCAAGACCTTCTCTGTGTAAGATATATAACACATATAATAATCAGTCTTCTTTAATTTTAATCAAGGCCTCATTGTTTTTAATGTTCACAAACCTTTTCACAAGCTCGAAACCTCTCTTCAATAGCTCGGGTTTAATCACCTAAAGAAAAGGCATTATATTGAAGCATCAATCAAAACATTTATATCTCAAATGAAGCATGAAGATAGTATAAAACCTGTGGTGTCTGCATTTCCCAAAGGGTTTTTCTGTCAAGAGTTTTCACGACGAGCGAATCAGAATTGACCTGCATATCACAATGGAACAAGTCTATTATGTCGCGGAAAAGAGATCATGACCTTAAAGAAACTAACTTTACGTTTTTGCCGAATAAATTGAAGAATCTGTACCTCTTTGATTGTAGCTTTCGCTGGAACACCAAGTACGGCTGCTCCAACCGCCCAACCATCTTTAAGTACCTAAAAGAAACAAAACCGTGCAAGAAAATTTATAGTGGACTTAGATAAATTTGTTTCTCTTTCCCTAATATTTTGCTACTTTGCATAAGATATCTATGAAATATACCTTCTCGACATCGTCAGTGTCCACCAACGGTCTGGCAGAGTCGTGGATACAAACAAGCTCAGAGTTCACATTAACTTCCTGTGAAAAATAAACTACAAGCTTATTTATAAGACCTAGAACAATCAATACAATGTAGAATAATTTATCCTGCCTAGTGAAAATATTCACTGGATATGTTAATTAAAGAAATGAAGGTATATATACCTGAAGTCCACTGTGAACAGAATCTTGTCTTTCTTTCCCCGGAAGAGCGAATCTAAGATCAACATCAATTGAATCTTCGTATTCTATAAGACAACAACAAAACAAAATCTCAGTGAAATCTTTCAGTGATCACTCAACCAGAAACATAGCTAGTAAGAGGGAGACAGAGACTAAGTAAACCTTCAAAAATATCTCGGAAAAATGGATCGCAAACAACTACAATTTCCTTCACTTCAGGCATACGCGAAAACGTGAAAAAGCTACAGACAACAAGGCATAAGTAGATCTCTTCACACGAAATCAAAACATTCTTATAATTATAGATAATACAATACAAATCGACAAGCAGATATTGCAGATCGAAAACAACCAAATCAACGAATTCGAGTGCCATTAGTTCTAAGACGACTCATTTCAGCGATACAGATTCAAACAACATAGAAGATTTTACAAAATAAATGACTTTTGATTAAGATTTTGTTACCTATACAAAGCAATTGGCTGACCAAGTAGTGGTATATACTGCTTTGGCATACTCATCTATTCACATTAACAGATAAAAAAACCAAACAAAATGGTAAGCAAATGAGAAACCAAACAAACTCAATCATGAAGAAAACTCAGCATAAAGTTTGAAACTTTGAGACACATTACTTTCATTCTCTTCCCTTGACCTCCAGCTAAGAGAATCACTGACACACTTTTCTCCTTCACAACAATATTGCTCTGAATAAACAAAACAAATTAAAAGGGAAAGAAATTCAAAGAGGTAAATAGCTTCAAAGCTGAGTTGATTCCAAATGTTTGAACTTACATTATCAAATTGAGCCGAAGAACACTTGATTGAGAATGATATTTCATTTCTTCGGTAAATTCTACTAACCCTTTTCGAAAAATCCAGTTTTTGAACTGAAGCAACATTCGAAACAATCAAAAAACTCCAAACGAAAGAGAGATTTATTTGTTTAAAAACAATAAATTGAAGTGTAGGAGAAATTGCCTGGAGAACGATAACTAAAGCCCAGAGATTTATTGACTACAAGCTTCGAACACGACAAAGAAGAAGAAGAAGAAAACGGAACTGTCGGAGATTTAACAAAACCAAGATTCGCTTGAAGCATCGCCATGTTCTCGCCGGACGTTCACCGGTGAAACCCATATATATAAAGCCAGCTAAAACATTAAGCCCAATAAGCTCTAATAGGCCCATTAAGGCCCATAAGTGAACCCAACAATAACATACCGCCGATAAATCGAGAGGAGATGAAAAAACGTAAGATCGACGAAGAAGACCGGAGAAGAAGAAAAAAATGGCGAAACCGTTGGGTACTACCGGAGAATTTTTCCGGCGACGAGATGAGTGGAGGAAGCATCCGATGCTTTCGAATCAAATGAGACATGCACTTCCAGGTTTCGGAATCGGTGTTGGTGCTTTCTGCGTTTACCTTATAGGTGAACAGATCTATAGCAAACTCACGGTTCCTTCTGAATCATCTCACCAGAAACAACCGGCTACGTCTCACTGAGACGTGCGATAAGGTTAGTTTTCCGATCTTCTTCTCGAATCAAATCACTAATTTCATCGGAAGATCTGGAAATTTTCTTCTAGGTTTTTATCCAATTGGATTTGACTTGTCTGTGTAATTCTTAATTCTTGTGTTTACTTAGAGTTTTAGTTTTACGAATTTTGGATATTGTTAGATTTTGGAACAAGGAAATTTCGAACCTTTGGAAATGTTATGTTTCAGGTTAAGTTTTGAGTATATCATTTAGGATTTAACATGGAAAATGGTTTAGGCTTTTACATGTTTTTGTTTGATTTCAGTACTTTTTCTTTCAGTGATTCTCTTAATGAAAAGTTGAAAACAAAAACTTGAAAGTTCACAGCTTTTTATGTCATGTTAGTTATTGGCAATTGCTAATTTGTTCTTGATTTGAGAGATGGATTCAATTCCTTGAGAAATTAAAAGCAAAGTTGAATAAATACTTACAGACCAGTACAAATAGTTTTAAGATGTAGAAATGGTTTATGGTTTTTAAAATCCTGAACTAAGTATTGGGATTAAACCGATTTTTCATGTTTTACCCAAATTTCAGTACCTCTTTTAGTGATTCATTTTATGAAATTTTTTGAACTTAACAGCTTTAGTGTCAGTTATTAGCATTGCTAATTAGTCTTGATCAAGAGAGAGATTGGCTCTTTGCAGCAAAGCAATACAAGTAACTTTTTACGGTGTATGTGTTTCTTTGAAGTCATCGCTTGCATCTTCACATTTTGCGTAATCATTGTCTTTTGTATTGCATCTTCTATGGGACCTTTTGGTTTGGCTCTGAATCTTTTGAGTTTTGGAGTAAAAGAATGTAAACTAAACGAAATTACTTTGTCTTGATGCAGATTGTTTCGATGAAAGTACCGTGGCGGATAAAGAGCGGAGGGATTCACAATTTACCCTTTTTCTTGGATTGTTTCAATAAGATGTTGATGAAAGACAGAGACTTTTAATCTCTTTGTTGAATGTTAAAATCTTGTATGACAGTTTACAATATGGTATTGTTATGTGTTGTCTTTGTTTTAGTAAGAGTTCTTCTAACATAACATTGAAGAAGAAAATAAAGATTTGCTTCTTTCATTTTAGAAACTACGTCGTTTACGATCCAAGCTAGTATCCTTTCTGAAAATGGGCCTGTAGGAAACAGAATTGGCCCATCATATTTGGGCCCAAGTAGTTTTGATATATAAAAACTGTCGCGAAAGGAGACTTCGAGACATCATACAGTAATGTTTTTGTTATGTGAATTATTTTTTTAAAGTATATATAAATCATCTATCCAACTTTAATACTGTCAAAAATCACATGTAAACTGAGTGATGGATTGAATGGATCGTTGCCGTATTATGAGAGATATATTAATCTACAAAAGTATTTATTCCGGTACTTAATATATGTTTTTGCCGACCTATTTGGTTTGGCTTAGTTTATGAAAGAAAATATAAAAAGTACGGATTGTATTTTCTTACACGCTACGTCCATTCATCCACTGCCATATTATTATTTTTCTTTCCATTACCATATTATTGTACTTGATCTTCATCGTACTATTTACACATCAAATAAACAATATATATATATATATTTATTGTGTGTCTTATTATATAAAAGAAGATGCGCATGATGAGATCATGACACGTAAGCAAAATTCTAATTCTTCAGATTACGACATATGTAATTGTTAATTTAGATTGTGACATGTGTTAATATTAACAAAAAAATAAATTTTAAAAAAGAAATATATTTTAAACAAATATTATGAACTAGTTAAGAAAAAAAAAATTGTTCTACTAAAATATGTAATATTTCCAATATTAATAAAAAAAATAATAAAGAATATATTATAAATAAGAATTATGAATTAATTAAGAAAAAGAAAAAAACCGTTATACTAAAATATGTAACATTTCTAAATTTTTATATTATAAAATATATTTTTTCCATTATAAATTATTGAAATAGTTAAAGACAAAGGGAAATGTCATATTTATACGTGTCATTTTGCTACTATAATAACGTGTATGAGATAATTTTAGTATGAGATAAATATAATAAATTAATTATTTAATAAAATATAATAATGTGAGTCGATTTTAGAATCTATTTACATTTTTCAAATTATAAACGTTATAATTTTTAAAATCAAAAATATTTACTGCAATGCATTTTTATATCAGCATGACATGTAAGCAAAATTATAACTCACGAGATCGCGACATGTATCTAATATTGATCATATGAAGAATGTGTTAAAACTTAAAATTAATTAAGAAAAATAAAATTTAAAATGAAAAGTAATTATCAAGTTACTAATCAAATAATAAAAAATAAAATATTTAATATTATCAATAATAATTAAGAAATAAAGTTTAAGATGAAATATATACATGACATAAGCCATAAAATAAACAAATAATACATATAGAATAAAAATCTCAATTAAAATAATTAAAAAGATGAACGGTAAAAAGAAAGGGTATATATATTGAAAAAAAAGTTAGAAAGGTTATATAAACCTCAATTCAAAAATATACATAACCATGGAAAAATAAAATAAAAATAAAAATCTATAAAATACTTATTTTTATCAATATAAAATTACAGAATATCACAAAAAAATAGAAATTTTTGACCTATGATGTCATTGGTACTCGTCAAGTGTATATATTGAAAACTATATAAGTTAAAAAATAATAATATTATATTTATTATTAAGTTAATACTATATAAAGTTTGGTGAATATAAATCTCTATGAGAAAAACGATAACATAATAAAATACAATTATCAATCATGTACTTATGTGATAGTTCACAACATTATTTATAATTTTTATAAGGTTAGTAACATAAAATTTAATTATTTTTTATTTAACTATATAGTATTTTAGTTTTTTTAGTTTTCTATTACATAATCATAAATATTTATAATTGGTTAAAATATATATTTTCTCTGTTATTAAGAATATATTTTAAATTCTGATAATATATATTTTTGGATTTGCATGATATGTATTATAACATGAGAATTATGATATAAATTAATTTTTACTGGTTTTATGATCCACATTAAATAATATTTTAAAATTTAATGGATTACTAATTAAAAATTAAATATTTATTTTATTAATTTTTATAGTATTAATACGAATCCTATTCTAATGTAAAATAAGAAGAAAAAGGAAAGCTGTTGTTTGTCAGTAGTGTAAGAAATTCGAGCAGTCGTGCATTTGCTCGGTAATAAACTTTGAAAATTTTATTTGATCTTTGCTGTGTCAAGAACAGACACTTCGTTTGATAAAAAAGCACATTGTTAACAAAATTGTGGAAATAAAACATAATTATTATAAGCAATAACAAAGCATGCCTGAAATTGCAAATATTGTATTTTATTTTATTGTTAGTATTTTTAATTTTTTTTCATAAAACATGTTAAACTTTAAAGAACAATGGACTTTAGCTTAAGCATGCGCCCTTTAGCTTTTATCGTTCATGGGATCACTAAAAGGCAAAACATTCCCTTTACTTGCATTGCAGCTTCAAATGCACATTGTTCCCTTTGTTTTTAGTTCTTTAGTTGGTACCTATAATCATTTTTTCATTTTTTTTATTTCTTATAACAAAATTAAAGCCTTATCCCACTAACAAGTTTTGAAATGAAAATTTGTGTACTGCTGTATATAAAGAGCTAGTTTACAAAATTTTGAAGTTGGAACTATGATTTCTATGTAGCTGGTGAAAATCTTGTCCAATTGTCTAATACACAACTTTCGATACTAGTTTTGTAAACGCAGTTTAAGTTTCTTTGGTTTGGATTGCTAAACCATCTTAATTGATATATATATATAGATCTGTTGATAAAAAATCATCAAAATGTAGTGACATACAATATGGCTCACATTAGAGCTTATCAGTGATCTTCTTATCGATAACTTATCCTCGTGTATCTATTAAAGAGAAAAATTAAGATTCTTCAAGGAATAAATTTTTGGATAAAAAGGGACTTTGCGTTTCCAACAAATTCGTTTTAATTCGTTCGTATTTTAAATATTTGGTAAATAATAAATGGGAACAGAATAAAGAAGAAAAAACAAATTTACTTTCTGTGTTAGATAAAAAGAAAAATATTCCCACTAGACTTATGTATATACTGATACAGTACATATTTGTCAAATTTGTTTTCAATATCAAAGTAGATTATTCCCAAACAAATGGGTTATGACTTACAAGCTAGTCAATGGTCCCCAATTCCTCTGTCGCACCATTTCTTGTAAAACAGAAATATATAAACATTTATAAATTATACATATTCTTTTGTTGACAACATTTATGAATTTTATTTTTCAAAAAAAAACATTTATGAATTCTACATTTCTATCTAAAGTCGCAAAACTATAATTTTAATTAGTTTTATGATCGGAAGTCGTAAAATTAGTGTCATGGTGGTCAAAAATTATTTGGTGAAAATCGATCTTTATTAATGAGTAGTGTTTTGGTTTATTAATCTGAGTTATTAAATTTAAGTATTACTTATTTGGTTTTTATGCAATCATTAAAAATGTCATCAACTACGTGATTCGACGATAGATTCTTGATAATATGCGACATGTTTTGATCCCTGCATGTCAACTCTAGTATCTTAATTTCAAAAACTTCAAAAAGCATTTTGTCGAATGTTTTTATTACACTAAAATGTGTCAATTTCTAAACATTGTGACCCTATGTTATCCGAAAAGAATTATTTATAAAATTAGTCATTGTTTTCTCTATATATGTATATAGATCTTTGTGTGCCATATATTTATCTTTATAATAAAATATTAATTCATTTTAAATATTAAAATCATCAGAAGATGAATATATGGACTTCATGAGAAGATAATAAAACTATTACATTTTTCCCTATTGTATATTTTGTCTATTAAGGACATTTTGGTCCACCTTCTTTAGTCTTCCAATCGTTGTAACTAGGGCTGGGCATTAGACGGGTACCCTGAAAAATTTGACTACCCGTTACCCGATCCTACCGGGTATTTGACAAACAATACCTTTACCCGACCCGCAAAAAACGAGTACCCTATATAACTGGTACTCGGCAAAAATTCGTTGACCCGCCGGATACCCGACCCTTTACCCGTCCAATTGTAATAGAGTTTATGTATAATTAAAGTTAAGCAATTTCTATAACAAAAAAATAAAAAAGTTATTAGGAAAAGAAAAAAAAAATCTCTTAATTGACAACATATAGTTCATTAAACATAATATTACAAACTTCAAAACTTAAAACTTGTAATATATCGTTTTCAAAATTATCGATGACAATTAAAAACACAAAAGATTGACGTTCTGAGTATTTATACTATACTATATATTATACAGTTTATTTTATAACTAAGTTTATCAAATATTAGTGATATAAAATGCGAGTATTTACGGGTCGGGTAGCAAATTGAGTACGAAGACGAGTAACGAGACGGATAGTGAAGAAAAAAATGATACCTTTTACCCGATCTTTACCCGCGGGTATTAAAATTATAATATCTTTTATCCGACTCGAACGTTACGGGTACCCTAATTTTCGAGACGAGTACGAACTGGGTAACGGGTAAAGGACGGGCAATGGGTATCTGTGCCCAGCCCTAGTTGTAACAAGTACATTTTTCTTTGTGTCCATACGTTCCCGAAGGCACACACAAACATCTTTTGCAACATAAATTGCAATACATCAGACATGCACTCTTGTAAGATGTCGTTGAACATCGGTAGTTACGTGCTTTCGGACATTCTTTGCATAAATATACAACATCACATAATTAAATGAACAAAAGAAGTTAGAAAAATATTTTACTCAATCTATATTCATCAATTTTATCAAGGAATTAATAAATCACTTTTACATAATATTACCTTCAATACGAAGTGAACCCTCTCCTCTATTCTGCAAAGTTTTGGATGACGCATAAGTTTATGATAATTAAAAAGAATATGTGCAGTTACATATGTAATTATATTATATATTGATTTTCTATAATTATTTTAGTTTTATGAATACCTTGTGACTTGTAGGTGCCTCATAAGGACTTTCAAATACTTTTCCCTATAAAAAATATAAAAACAAATAACTCTCTTAAATTGATTCACAAAATCACAACTTAAAATATCGAAAATAATTACTCAAAAAATTACATTGAAAAGTTGAGTCGTAAATAATAAGCTGAATACAATAAAGACTGCAAACAACTTAGCCATTCTGTTTCTTCTTAATTTGTTTTTAACTTTTCTTGTTTCTCTTCTGATGAAGTATTTGTATGTCAATTTTGAATCTATTTATAACCAATACTATTTGTATATTATAGAAGATACATTAGTAGTTCAATGCAAATTTAATAGATTCCACAAATAAATACAATTCAAAGCCATTTAGCATATTTCTTGTTAATAAGATGATGCATTTTATTTTCTTAATTTACGTATGTAAAAGAAAATGTCTTTATCTAATAAATTTCCAATTTAAATTTTTTCTCTGTTCAACGCTGTAAGATTTTTAATTTAGATTTTTCTGAAAAGGAAAACTAACCAAATATAAAATTACTTCAAAATATTAACAAAATTGCGAAGTGTTATAACAAAAATTATTACTCCATTTGACTATGTAAATACAAAAATAGTTACATTGTTTTCATAATGTTGATGCATGTTAATGCATTACCTATTTGTATATCTCTTACTCTTCATTTCGACATAGTTCGTACGAATTACTTTAAAGTTTAAATTATTGGTAGATAACCAAAAATTTAGTATACAGTTTACGGATTTCTACTTTTTTGCAACTTTAATTCATAGATATTATATATATTGAAAATATTTAGATATTATAAAAATAAAAATCTTTTTTTATTAAGCAAACACAAGAATTCATGCTGTTTCAATTTCTACAGATAATTAAGAATCGAAATGGTGTGTCATAAAAGCAAGAACAAATGCAAAATGTTAACAGTAAACTTTACTTTATTTAATATTATTCTTCGCTTAATTTTTTTTAGCAATTGATGTTATATTATACAAGATGGTAACACTTACATTTAGTCATTTTATATAACACTTTACACTTACATTGATGTCATAAAATTTTTTAGCAATCGATGCATCAGATTTAGTCATTTGTTCATTTGCCCCAAAAAAATGTCGGCTGATTCTCTTAACATTTACAACCAAAAAAAAAAAAACCACCCCTCTGATTCTTTGCTTGATAACAGTCAAATTTATTACAGTATATTATATTTACGCAGTTTTTAAATAACAGTATTTTCACAATTTTTTTAATCATGATTTCAACTGGTGTTGCTGTTTTTGAATTGTGAAAAAAAAATGTAATGGAGGAATGATTAAAGAAAAGACAATTTAATTGCTATATGGTGATTTTTCGTTTTTGCTAGTATTAAAATTTGCAAAATGATTGATTATAAAATGCAATTCTAAAAAGTTGTATGTAATAAAAAAAAACTCATAATATTATGCCATTCTACTATTTATGTGCATATCATTATAATTTTTATATATCATGTGAACTTATGTTACCTGGACCGGAATGTCATATATACACCCATGAATAGATATGTTAATGTGTGACTGAGTAGTTATGTGGCCATATCCCTTATAAATAGATATGTTCAAACTCACTTAATTAATAGGGAAAAATGGATGATTTACAATGATTAATTCATCATTCAATAAATATAATATTTTGAGAATGCATGAATAAGAAACTCAACGATCATTAGAGGTGTAATCACATGCTTTTTAAAAAATGCAAATGATGTTGTGATCATATTTTCCTCCTAACAACTGCTAAAACGGTTGATTAAATTCATTTATTTAAGGAATTATGAGTCAATAATTAGTTTAGTGATGTCTTAGGGTATTCTTCTAATTTCAATGTTGGTGTGCACCGTGATTTATATTTGCTAACAGAAAATAATTTAAATTTAAAAGTAAGAAAATTACTTGAAATTTGGTTGTTATAAATACTAATAAAAGAAAATCGGTATAGTAAATTTTTTCGTCAAATAAAACATTTATGCATGGGTAGTTTAGCTAGATAACATATATCTGAGTAAACAAAAAAACGAGTTGAAGTTTTGTTTTTACACGGATAATTTCAACAAATATTATGTATAAATATATCATATGTAACAATAACGTAAGCGTATCATATTTAAAATAAATATGCTATTGGAATAAATAACATCAAAACATTTGGAGTAAAAAATTATAACTTATTATCTACTTATGTATGTTTCGCAAATAGATATCGAATCATTAGTAAGGTTAGTTACTTTTTTTTTTATCAAAAGACTTTCAATTTTATTTAAACCGGATATAAACCGAGGTTATAGGTACAGAGTGGAGAGCCAATTTTGCCAAAGCATCGGCTTCTATATTTTTCCCCTTTTGAGCATGATCAAAGGCAAATACATTCAGATCGAGAGAAAGATAGAAATGGGAAATATCTAGTAGGATTTCATAGATCTCTATTTCTTGATTCTTTGAACTGATTAGATTTAGCGAGTCCGAGGTTAGGTGGAATCGGCACAGTCTTTTCGTAGATGCATGTATCAGAACCTTCCGAATCGCCAAGGCTTATGCCATTAGAGGTGAAGAGATATGTAAGGTTAGTTACTATAATTACAGTTTATATAGTCCATTGTCACTTTAAAAATTGTATCTCCCGTCTCCTTATTTTAGTTTGTGTTGTTGTTAAAGTAAAGTAATTTGCAAGGGCACATATTAACATATCATTCTTAGATACCACACATTATTAGACTCTCGAATATACACATACATTCATAGTAAAAGAAGAAGAAACAAAATATAAAGAGAAAATCATATAAATGAATCTTAGAAGGAATATTAAATTATTGAGCTTCACCATCTTTTCCCTTTATTCGTTTTTTCTTTCAGCATAATTTTAAAATATACTTATCTTTATACATTAAAGAAGTTGAGCAAATACAAAATGCACGACCATCTTGAAAATTGTGATCTAATTTCTGGACCATCAAACCTAACTTCATTTATTTTTGTGGTCCTTTTTTTTGCCTCGAATAAAAGTCACTTAACGTGTGAATAAATACATAGTATGGACAACATGAAAATGAATTATATATCTATTATCATGATTTTGATGATATTTTATATAAGGTACAAAGAAAAATAAAGAAAAAAAGCTGCCACATTGGAAAGAATTTACAAGAAGAATAGATAACAAATAGAAACAAGAAGGAAAAAAAAAAACCCCATCGGGGGGTGATAAAAGAAGAAAAAGTGAGATGCACCAATTTTGTTGGTCACTAGCTTAGACAACTTAATTGTATGGAATTAGAGCGATTTTCTAAGCGGGTTTTGCATGATTAAAATTAGTATTGCTAAACGACTAAGAACAGTAAATCTGGAATGTTAAGCAAGAAATTCCATTTACCAAGACTTACTATTCTTAGGCCAAATACTAAAGTCATGTTTATACCCTTTGTATTTGTTCTTCAAATGCATACTCAAGTATTTACATATATTGCATCCATGGATTAACTGAAATGAGGGTACTATCGGAATTACAATCAACTTAATTATAAATAAGCTATAATATGTGTATTGTCATTTTTGTTATATCATTATGAAAAAAAAACTTTTTTTAGCGATTTATCATTTATAACATAGAGTCAACTTAGCCATATATTAAAAACGTAACTTTTCAAAAATGGTTTAATAATATATGTAAATACTACTGATTAATACACCAAATTATGTAAATACTACTGGGTTATCATTTTCAAACAACCCAATATGCAGTATAGTAATTTTTTTTAAATAGTTTATAATATATAAATTTTCAAATTTAATAGAAATATAAACCAAATTTGATGTAAGAATATATTAATCATGTTAGCCAAAGAGATTTCCACATTTTTGAAGTATTAGATATGACACATAAATAATTATTCATATACTTATTAAGACAAATTAAGTTTTTTCTTATATACGGTATTTTTTTTGGAACAATAGTAAAATGTCATTATTGATGTGTTCATTTTCAAAAATACAATTAATTAAAAGTTTTTCAAATTTTAAATCTTAAAATCTAAACCCTAAAAAAAAATTAAACCATTAACAAATCAAAAACTTTAAAAATAAAATAGTTAATCCAAAAATAAATAATATTTTGAGTAAATAATATAATTGTAATAGCATTTTGAAAAGTTTTAAAAGAAAAGAAAATGAATGATACATTTATTTTTTAACAAAAGATCGTAGATTCGTTAAGAGCACATATTTTGTAGGACCATTATAACTTTAAGTGACTAATGTAAATTCACATGACATGCATGACATGACATGACATGACAGCCTCTAGAAGCTAATACCATAGCTGACGTATTTAATGCTGCTGATAGATAATTATCGATGCGATTTTGGGTAAAGAAACAATATTTGGTTTTACTAGTTTAACCATATTTTTCTTTAAATATCATGCAGATTTAAATTGAGATAATGACATTACGACTTCACGTAATTAATGTACAAAGTATTCAGCTTAGCAAATTAAAGCGTTCGGTTTTTTCACATTATGATTTTTGTGACATATAATGCCTTAAATTAACTTCAAAGTATGAATTTGTCATGTGACTTTATTGGTGATTAAGTGTGCATCTATTGAAAGCTATCTTTTACATGTTTTTAAGATGCACTGGTATTTTTCAGCGTATAACGGCATTTCAATCAGTTTTCCACCATTTTAACAAATTTTTGCTTTTAATTAGTTATCGCAACCAATATTGTATGTATGTAATCAAAACCCAAGAGGAGATATTGCAATTTAATTTGAGAAATGCCACTTTTGAAGTGTCACTTTTCAAAAATGCCACATTTTCAAAATCTTTGCAAAAATGCTAATTTTCAAAATTATTGATTTATTATATTAATTATGTTGGGTTAAAATATTGTATTAGGTTTTAGTTTTGAAGGTTTAAAGTTTATTAGGAATTAAAATATTTTTTACGGTTTATAATTTTAAAATTTAGGTTTTAAAAATCTATAATTAATGTTATTTTTATAAATACACAATCCATTGTGATATTTTTGAAAAATAGCACAACAAAAATAATATTTTTATAATTATCCCTTATAATTTACTATGACTTTCCATTTCCACAACAAACGATGATGAATTTTAATTTCTTAATTTCTTTTTATAACCTTTAACACCCAATATTTTTTGTATGTAGTTTATATATAAAACCTTTATACAAAAAAGTGTAGTTTAAAACCAAGATAATATATTGTAATTTATTAAGACTTTCTGTTTGTCTATCTGCTTCAATACTCTTCCCACTAAACTACCTGACACGTTTCTACACTGTTGTAAATTTGATGTCTGATAGTGCAAGCCAAGCAATCTCCCATAATCTTTAAATCGGAATTTTTTTTCTTCTTCTTCGTCTCTCTTGATAGTTTTGTTTGGGTAAATTTGAAATTCTTGTATTAAGTAATTGACTTCTAAAAATAGATTATATTGATCGTTACTAGTTAGATAGTGTATTTTAATATTGTAATATAACAATTCTAAATTAATGATTTTTTGTTGTTGTTTTAGATTTAGATGATATAGTCACTGATTCAAATGAAATCAGGTCAAAGTGACGTCATTAACCAATGATGTTTTATGGATGCACAAAAATAATTTAATGATTTTTTTCTCTTTGTCTGTAGAAAAAGAGATAAAATAATTGGCTCTGGTTCTCATTTCTTTCACTCTCTCTCTAGCTTTTTTAGGCTTTAGGCTTTAGGCTTTCACTACTAATACTAAGCCCTTAGTTTAAGGAGTGCCTTCACATCCAAAACCCACCTGCAATTCTCTCTCTCTTTATCTTCTTTCTTCAAAGTCTTTCACTTTACAAAACCCTAAAATCTCTAAACTTCTTAATCTCCCTCAATTTCTCTTGAACCTAATTGTGGTTTAGATACTTTGATCTTCCTGGTTAATTATCCTTAAGAAAGTTTTGAAAGCATATTAAGAGAGAAAGCTTGGTTGTATAAGGGTATGTGTTTCTTTCTTCAGTCTATTTTCAATTATCTCAAACTTTCATTAAGATTTGAAGAGACCATTTGTATTTTGAATCTTTGATAATACAATAATTTGTTGGGTTAATGTGCTTCTCACTTGAACTAAAGACTTTTTTCTTTCAAAGTGGGTTTATGTCAGCTTTTACTTGAGCAGGCTTGCAATAACTCTTTTTTTTTTTTCTGTATTTTTTCGTTTTGTTTTCTATCTTTTGACCTTCTAAAATTAGGGTTTTTACTTTTCTTGTTTGGAAGAAATTATTTTAAAAATGGGGTTAATGAGTAGTGAAGAAAGCTCTTGCCTTTTTTTATAGCTTAATCATTTGATCTTACTCATTAATTATCTTTACTCTTTGGTTTTTATTAAATCTTAACTATTTTCTTTGTCCCCAAACCAAGAAACACTTTGCAAAATCCCAAAAAAGTTTCTCAAATAATTGTGATTATCTTCTTCTATAGACTGAGATTCAAAGAATGGAAATTGCAAGTCAAGAAGATCATGACATGCCTACCCCAATAAACACTAGTTATGGTCATCATGGTGGTGGGCATGGCCACATGATCCATCATCTTCATCATCATCATGCCAATTCTTCTCCATCATCTCTCAACATTACTACTTCAAACCCACTACTAGCCCCCTCAAATGGTAATGGTCTCGGGAAAAACCACGAACATCCTCATCATCATCATGTGGGTTACAACATCATCATCAACAACAAGATCAAGGAGAAGCCTTTGGTGGTCAAGTACAAAGAATGTCTAAAGAATCATGCAGCTTCCATGGGAGGCAATGCTCTTGATGGTTGTGGAGAGTTTATGCCAAATGGTGAAGAAGGTTCCATTGAAGCTCTCACTTGCTCAGTTTGTAACTGTCATAGAAACTTCCATAGAAGAGAAATCGAAGGCGAAGAAAAAACCTTCTTTCCCACTTACAACCACCAACCGCCTCCGCCGCAGAGGAAACTCATGTTCCAACACAACCACAACAAGATGATCAAATCACCATTACCACAACAAATGATAATGCCACTTGGTGTTGCAACCGCTGGATCCAACTCAGAGTCAGAAGATCTCATGGAGGAAGACGGTGGAGGAAACTTAACAACATTCCGGCAGCCACCACCTCCACCAGCACCTTACGGTAGACATAATCAGAAGAAGAGGTTCAGAACAAAGTTTACTCAAGAACAAAAGGAGAAGATGCTGAGTTTTGCGGAGAGTGTTGGTTGGAAGATGCAGAGACAAGAGGAAACTGTTGTTCAACAGTTTTGTCAAGAGATTGGAGTTAGAAGAAGAGTTCTTAAAGTTTGGATGCATAACAACAAACACAATCTATCCAAGAAGAGCAACAACGTTAATAACAATGTCGAGGTTTCTGCTGGTAATAACGACATCAATAAAGCCAATGGTGGAAATCGTTTAAGCTAAGATTGTTGTTGTTCTTTTTAACCCTTCATTTGTTGTTTATCATTGTTTAAGGAGCTTTACAAACATATGTTCTATTAAGGTAAAATCTTAGCGACCTTATCAATGTTATTGTAGTTCTTGACCATTTATCTCATATATATATATATATATAATGTGTATATACAATACTGATATAGGAATCTGTGGAATTTTAGATCTTTATACTGATATAGGATCTGCAGAATTTAGATCTCAATAGTTATGTAACTGTTCTCACTTCTCATACATAAACATTATTTTTTGGTCATACATTATTTTTTTCTGACGTCAGATATACTCACTTACTTTAGTTTTTAAAAGTATGCTGTATTTAACAATCTCATAATCAAAAATGTATTGCACGGAAAACAAAGAAAGCAATAAATTATTATTTCTATTAATGGAGAGTTGAAGATTGTCCTTGCGAGTGCAAGTCAAGTCCTATTATGTGTGACGTATTAGGTTGAGTAAATGCTTGGTTGGTGTCACAAATTTATTAGTAACATTTTTTTTCTTTTCTTTTCTACTCCTTAAATGTATAATTTGAAATTATGTGCATTTATTTTGTGAGAATTCTTGGCATATTGTAGTTCGTGTAGTGTGATATGGGCTAAATATGTCATGCATCAAAAGGGATTTAAGATTTTAAGATGGTTTGTTGTTCCTTGTGATATCACATGTTTCATTTATTGTAATATATTGAATGTAACACTTTCATTATGTTGTTTTTATGTTGGATACTTTTTAAATGTCTTTTTTTTAATATATAATGCATTCTTTTGATTAAAAAAATATATGTGTCTTTTGCGGTTTGTTACCACATAAAAAATAGTAGATATATATATCCGCGTTACACGTGAAAATGTATTTTAGAATGTTAGTATCTATTAAGAAGCAAATTTGTTGGTTAAACTAAGAGCTCTTTTTTAATTCTATGAATGGTGGTGTATAGTCGTTCTTATTTGGTGGATCGATTTGTCTAATTAATTGTGTTAACGAACGAGACCTCAGCCTGCTAACTAGCTACGTGGAGGCATCCATTCACGACCAGCTTCTTAGAGGGACTATAGCCGTTTAGACCAAGAAAGTTTGAAGCAATAACAGGTCTGTGATGCCTTTAGATATTGTGGGTTGCACGCGCGCTATATTGATGTATTCAACGAGTTCACACCTTGGCCGACATGCCCGGATAATCTTTGAAATTTTATTGTAATGAGGATAGATTATTGCAATTGTTGATCTTCAACGTGGAATTCCTAGTAAGCGCAAGTCATCAGCTCGCGTTGACTATGTACCTGCCCTTTGTACCCACCACCCGAAAAAAAAAACTTTAACAAAAAAAAAGTTTGTTGGTTGAAAACACTTATTGAATAGAGGTAAGTATAACATTATAAACTAATATATAAAAAAAAAGTAGTTGTTATCATATATCTCCATTATAAACTCATATATATATAAAAAAAACTTGTTATCATATATCTCCGTACAATTCAAACAAATGATATATATGTAGTTTTTTTTTTAGTGATTATCAGTCTAAAGTCGACATAAAATGATAGCATACTAACTTGATCAAGCAAAGAAAGAAACCCAGGCTCTTAGCATTTGACCAATAATGGAAAAAAAAGTAATTGGGCCTAGCCCATTTGTTTCTAAATGGCTAAGTCCAACATTGAATCTGTCGCACTGCCGGTTCTATTAAAGGCCAGGCCCAATTACTTCCCAAAGGCCCATGTCGTTCAGTTTCTCTTGTTAAGAAGAGAGAAGGTCGAAAAATCAAAGCTTCAAGAGAACGGAAAATTTACAGTGCCCATCTTTTTTACTTTCCTCTGGAGTTTCCTCTCGGCTACTTCACCACCATCAATCGGACTTTCTCCGGCGTTCTGTTCCCGTCTCCGGCGTTATCTCCGTTCGATTTCTTCTTCTGAGGTTAGGGTTTCCTCACTTTTGCTTTTTGTGCGACATCGAGAAGATGTCTGGCATTAACTCTGTTGGTCTTTGTAGTCGTACTCATAGTCTTAGGGTTTTGGTGCGACGGTACTTCGATTCATCAAACCGAACTTCGTCTTTGTGATCTTCGATTGATTTGCAGGTTTTCTCTTAGGGCGATGGTGAATTAGGTTTTTGTTAGTGGGAGAGAATTAGTTACTGTTCGTTTCGTCTTCCTTGTTCTTCTGTGTACAGCTTGATAGAGTTACATTGTTCTGCTGATATGATTTTTGACTATGTGTTTTAGTCCAATGAATGTTTGATTCTCTTTCTATGTATTTATTTTGTTAGATCCTCGTTTGATTGCAGTTGGAAGGGGTGAATTGATAAGGTCAAGCCAAGATGACGAACTTACAAGTATCTGGAATTATTGAAAAGGTTTTTCGTCATCTATATATTGAATTAAGCTCAATTTTTGTATTTGATTATATCCACTTTCTTATTTCTGTGTTTTTGTTGTTCTTATGTTCAGATGACGGGTAAAGATAAAGATTACAGATATATGGCAACCTCGGATTTGCTCAATGAGTTGAATAAGGATTCCTTTAAACTCGACCTGGACTTGGAGATGAGGTTGTCGAGTATCATATTGCAACAGCTTGATGATGTGGCTGGTGATGTTTCTGGATTGGCTGTTAAATGGTTAGCTTTCTTCTCTTGGAAACTTATGAACCAAACTGCTGTTTATATCATCGACGTTCTAATTTTCTACGTTTGTCTTCCTATATCTATATTGCACCTTTAGTTTTCTTGTTATAGAGATTTTCAAAATTAGCTGAACTATCTTCAACCCTTGATGTATGATATTGTTCCAGTCTTGCTCCATTGGTGAAGAAGGTTGGAGAAGATCGAATTGTGGAAATGACCGACAAATTATGTGATAAACTGCTGCATGGGAAAGACCAGCATCGTGATACCGCAAGCATAGCTCTCAGAACTGTTGTCGCTCAAGTTGCCCCTTCGCTTGCTCCATCTATACTTGTTACTCTAACCCCACAAATGAGAGGAGGGATAAGTGGCCAGGTTAGTAGTTGGTAGGCCTATTCCTTTTTTCGTGGTTGCTTATGCCACTGTGCCTAAGGTCTGATATACAATTTCAGGATACCAGCAAAATTACAATTCAGTAGACAAAATCAGGCTACACATCAGATTGATTGAAATCTATAATTGTGCTGATTTTATGTTAAAAGTTTTGCTCGCACTATTACAGTTTAATAGCTCTTTCTTAATAAATCTTAGTAGACCAGAGAACAGCACACACATATAATCAATTGTCTACTCTATGGATTCGAGGTACCATGTTCTTGTTTTGCAAGTAACTAATTTTCTGCTGGCTTGCTGCTGAAGGGAATGAGCACAGGGATTAAGTGTGAATGTCTTGAGATCATGTGTGATGTTGTTCAAAAATATGGAAGTCTAATGGCAGATGATCACGAGAAGCTACTGAAGACATTGTTATTTCAATTGGGCTGTAACCAAGCCACAGTCCGGAAGAAGACTGTTACATGCATTTGTAAGTTAACAAATTTGAGTCAATAGATTGCTGGCTAGTTCTGTCAATGGTTTGCTAAGTTGAAATCAGGTTTTATCCTCACGGGGCTTGAGTGACAGTTTTCCTTAGCCCAATATTTAGGAATATGGATAGCTTTTGGTGTCAATTCTTGTGATACCAACGCGGGTTGAAATGATATATTCAACTCCATTTGTTTTTTTCCCCCAGTCTTATATAGAACTCTTATTTCGATGGTATATATTCTCTTTTAAGCTTCAATTTTTTTCCCCGGGTTTCAGCATCTCTTGCTTCCAGTCTGTCTGATGATTTGCTCGCAAAGGCCACAGTTGAAGTTGTGAAAAACCTATGTAACAAGAATGCGAAATCCGAGATTACACGCACCAATATTCAAATGATTGGAGCTTTAAGGTACTTCTTGTCTATCCTTATATTTGGTATGGTATATGTCTCTTAACACTTCTCACCATGTATTACTGTGTAGTGTTGTAATATGTTTCTGTAAGTTCTGCTTGTCCTACCTATTTATTGCATAGGATGCATGGTTTACCTTAGACATCTATGACTAGGCTTGCCATGTGTGTGATGGTATTTAATGCGCTTTTTGTTTCAGCCGTGCTGTCGGATACCGATTTGGGACTCATCTTGGTAACACTGTTCCAGTTTTGATCAATTACTGCACTAGCGCCTCAGAAAATGACGAGGAGCTTCGCGAGTATAGCTTACAGGTCTCATGCAAGATTCCTTATTTTCTCCTTTCTCATTAGGCGTGCATTTTTTGTTTTCTCATCCAATTTCTTAGGGGTACTTGTAGTCTCTTATCTTTTACCCTGTCGTATTAGATTGGGAATTTAATATTTAAGCTTCAATGAAATTGATATGAGAATGTAGGCGATAACATGTCCTCTCTGAAATTTAACTGCAGGCACTTGAAAGTTTCTTGCTACGGTGTCCAAGGGACATCACACCATATTGCGATAAAATTTTAAATCTCACTTTGGAATATATTAGTTATGATCCGAATTTTACTGACAACATGGAGGAAGATACTGATAATGAGACTCTTGAAGATGAAGAAGATGAGTAAGTTCTGATATAAGCATTTGAATTGTTACCTAGGCCCTTGCAGTGCACCATTATCTCAGTGACATATGTCTTTGTTTTCACAGCGAGAGTGCAAATGAGTACACAGATGATGAGGATGCCAGCTGGAAAGTTAGGAGAGCAGCGGCGAAATGCTTAGCAGGATTAATAATTTCTCGTTCTGAGATGCTCTCTAGAGTATATCAAGAGGTATATCATTTTTTATATAATGACCAAGAGGATTTTATATAGATAATTTTTCATCTTTCATTTGCGTTGATAATGTTTAATTAAAATAAGAAATGAAAATTGACTGGTCTTTATTGTTGCGAAATTAAGTAATAAATCTCTTCTTATGCAGGCCTGCCCAAAACTAATTGATAGATTTAAGGAAAGGGAGGAAAATGTGAAGGTATGGAAAATAAATAAATTGTTTATCCTGCATTGCTATATGGCTCACTGAACACTGAACTGAGGCACTGTTGTTGCAGATGGATGTTTTCAACACATTCATTGATCTGTTACGACAAACAGGAAATGTGACGAAAGGTCAAATTGACACGGATGAATCAAGGCAAATTTTCTGCATCTTTTCACTCCATCAATATGTACTCTGTCACATTATTGATGAATCCCTGCTAACTAAATATATACCTTTGATTGATGCAGTCCAAAATGGCTACTGAAGCAAGAAGTCTCAAAGATTGTGAAATCTATAAACAGGCAACTGCGTGAAAAGTCTGTTAAGACAAAGGTACAAAAGTGTTAACTCTCTTTTTGGTTTGGTTCCTATTTGATAATTTCTTAACTTCTTACTTATCTGCAGGTTGGTGCATTCTCTGTTTTGAGAGAACTTGTGGTTGTCCTGCCTGACTGCCTTGCTGATCATGTTGGCTCACTTGTTCCTGGAATTGAGAGGGCGTTAAATGTTAGTGGGATATTCTGTACACTTATATATGTACTGTTGTTCTTTGTTCTTTTGCTCATGTTTCCTCTTTTTTTTCCCTCTCCAGGATAAATCTTCTACTTCAAACTTGAAAATTGAAGCTCTTGTCTTCACAAAATTGGTCTTGGCATCGCACGCGCCTCCTGTTTTTCATCCTTACATTAAGGTAGGAAACATTCTATGGTTTTAGTCCATTAAAATGTTGACCAAATGTTCAACGACTAGTGCTAAGTCCATATACTTTATAACACAGTTTTTAAAAGTAAATGAACATTAACAGCTGATGAAAGTTGATTTGGCTGACTCTTGAACTTTTATGTCAATCTAGGCTCTTTCTAGTCCTGTTTTAGCTGCTGTTGGTGAACGTTATTACAAGGTGACTGCTGAGGCATTAAGGGTTTGTGGGGAACTTGTCAGAGTAGTACGTCCAAGTACTGAGGTGGGTTACATTGAGACTTCATGTACACACTTATTCTGTCTGTTTGATTCAGTGTCAGGGTTCTTTTTTTATTGAGAAGTTTTAATCATAGACGACCCACAGATTTTTTTTTTGCATTCATTAATATTTGTTTATTGTGTGGGTTAGGGAATTGGCTTTGATTTTAAGCCATTTGTTCAACCAATCTACAATGCGATAATGTCGCGCTTGACAAATCAAGATCAGGACCAGGTTTGTCGGATGGATCCCCAATTTTTTTTTTAAAATCCATTTTTATGGCAAAGAGATCATATTCATTTTCTTTATAAACTTGTAAATTGTCATTATGATTAATTATATAATTGGAAAATGCAAGCAGATTGCTGTGTGCATTTTTACTATTAATCTTTCTTAATCTCTCTTTGCTTAACAGGAGGTCAAGGAGTGTGCTATTACCTGCATGGGTCTTGTGATTTCAACATTTGGCGATCAACTGAGAGCAGAGTTGCCTTCATGCCTTCCTGTGCTTGTTGACCGAATGGGAAATGAAATAACTCGCCTCACAGCAGTAAAGGTTGTTCTTGTGCTTCTGTTGTTGAAGCTTTTTTATATTCAAACTTGTTTAGCTCATGTCTGTGATTTTGTGGGTGGATGCAGGCATTTGCTGTCATTGCCACTTCTCCGCTGCACATTGATCTATCATGTGTCTTGGACCATTTGATTGCTGAACTGACTGGATTCTTACGGAAGGTATATTGCTTTGTACCTTGATATCTTAATAGGCATCAAATATGTTATTTCTTCTGTTTACTGTCTAATAATCAGTGAGTTTTTTTCCGGAATACAATATTGACTCTTTGTGTTAATGTTTTGTCCAGGCTAATCGGGTTCTAAGGCAAGCAACACTGATTACTATGAATACCCTGGTAACAGCCTATGGTGACAAAATTGGTTCAGATGCTTATGAAGTTATTCTTGTTGAGCTTTCATCGCTGATAAGGTTTGTTTGCTTGTCCAGTGAATTTTCTCTGATGTTGTTTTCTTTCTTTCTTAGTTGGTGGTTTAATCAAGAGGATGACTTTTGTCTGTCTCTTTCAGTGTTTCGGACCTGCACATGACTGCTCTTGCACTTGAACTCTGCTGCACTCTGATGACTGGAAAGAGTTGTAGTGAAAATATTAGTTTGGCGGTTCGCAACAAAGTTCTTCCGCAAGCACTAACTTTAGTCAAGAGCCCATTGCTCCAGGGTCAAGCACTTTTGGTAACTTTTTATTTTACTTCGAATTGTTTTTATATTTTTCGTGAGACCAAAGCTAAAACAGAAATTATTTCTTGGATGCTTGTCACAGGCTCTGCAAGGTTTCTTTGAAGCTCTGGTGTATCATGCAAATACTAGTTTCTACACCTTGCTGGACTCTTTACTTTCTTGTGCTAAGCCTTCTCCTCAGTCTGGAGGTGTCCCAAAGCAAGCATTATATTCAATTGCGCAGTGTGTTGCGGTTCTTTGTCTCGCCGCGGGTGATCAGAATTGTTCGTCTACAGTTAAAATGCTTATGGAAATCCTTAAAGATGACAGCGGCACCAATTCAGTAAGCTCTCTGACTTTATAGTTAGTGTGTGAGCCATTAGGGCTTAGATTCTTTGTAAATATACGGCTATTTGAAGGTATAGTTTTATGATGATGGTTTTCTCGTGCAGGCAAAACAACACCTTGCCCTGTTGTCTCTTGGTGAGATTGGGAGAAGGAAAGATCTAAGTGCTCATGCTGGCATTGAAACAATCGTCATTGAGTCTTTCCAATCTCCATTTGAAGAAATAAAGTCTGCAGCTTCATATGCTCTTGGAAATATTGCTGTGGGCAATCTATCCAATTATTTACCCTTTATCTTAAACCAGATTGATAATCAACAGAAAAAACAATACATTCTCCTTCATTCACTCAAGGAGGTACGTTTTCCTGAACTAAGTAAGTATCCATATTAGAGTATCAGATTAGTGTTGGATTTCATATCTTGTTCCTCGGTTTTTCAGGTTATCGTGAGGCAGTCTGTTGATAAAGCGGACTTTCGGAATTCCAGTGTTAATAAAATACTTGCTTTACTGTTTAACCACTGTGAAAGCGAGGAAGAGGGTGTAAGAAATGTTGTTGCTGAATGCTTGGGAAAAATGGCGTTGATAGAACCTGAGAAGCTGGTTCCTGCACTTCAGGTAGAGAACAACAGCTTCAGAACAATCTCACTATCTGCATATGTACTACTCATTTGCTATAATGGTTAGCGATGAATAATATTTGTTTTCATTCTGAATTTTATAGGTAAGGACGACGAGTCCAGCCGCTTTTACTCGTGCGACTGTTGTTACTGCTGTGAAATATTCTGTAGTGGAACGGCCTGAGAAACTAGATGAAATCATCTTCCCAGAGATTTCTTCTTTCCTCATGCTAATTAAAGATGGTGATCGGGTAAGTCAAATAAAACGAACCCTTTTCATTGATAACAACAAAAAACTTTATCATGGCATAAGAATGATTTTGTTGTTTAAATAATCATAACTCTTACTCCGTTTGATGGTTTATGCAGCATGTTAGGCGTGCAGCTGTCTCAGCTTTGAGTACTTTTGCTCATTATAAACCAAACCTTATTAAAGGACTCCTCCCTGAATTGTTACCGCTTCTTTACGATCAGACTGTTATTAAGGTAATTTCCTTAAAAGGTTCTTAGTGATGGAACACAAAATTTGCAAGATTTCGTTGTTCCATCGCCTGAGACATTTTGTTCTTGTTGCAGAAAGAGTTGATAAGAACGGTTGATCTAGGCCCATTCAAGCACGTTGTTGATGATGGGCTTGAACTGAGGAAAGCTGCTTTTGAGTGTGTATTTACTCTGCTCGATAGCTGTCTTGATCAACTGAACCCGTCTTCTTTCATTATCCCTTTCCTCAAATCCGGACTAGAAGGTGAGTGTCTATCTCTCTCTCTCTCTCTTATGTTAATTATTAATCCGCCATTTTCTTAGTAATCTTTTACCGTTCTGTGTATGCAGATCATTACGATCTAAAGATGCTTTGTCATCTTATACTCTCTCTACTAGCGGATAAATGCCCCTCATCAGTGCTAGCTGGTATGTTAATAATACCTCTTCCAAAATCCATAATTTAAAACCGTAGTAAAAATAAAAGAGATTTTCTTAATAATGTGTCATAAATTCCTTATTACAATGTATGTATCAGTACTGGATTCTCTTGTGGAACCACTGCAAAAAACAATAAACTTCAAGCCAAAGCAAGATGCGGTGAAACAAGAGCATGATCGTAATGAAGACATGATCAGAAGCGCTCTTCGAGCAATATCATCGTTGGATCGTATCAGGTTCTCTCTCTCTCACATTTTGATTGATTTGTTTTCCTTTTGAAATCCAAAGTCTCTGATCATTATTAACTAACGGTAAATTCATCAACAGTGGAGTGGATTATAGCCACAAGTTCAAGAGCTTAATGGGTGATATGAAGAGGTCTGTACCATTGTGGGAGAAGTATCAGACAATCCGGAACGAGTAAAAGCTATTGTGTATGTTGTGATATTACATCCCCGGAAATAAAACCGATCAACGATGATTTCTCTCTGCTTTGAGATGGAACTATTCCAAGAGGGTACAGGAAGATATTGTTCAACTCATATCTGCAAGAGTTCTCTGTGAACTTGCCTTTTTTTTTTTTTGGCAATAGTTGAGGCTTTTTTAATCTGTTTTCTTCATTGGACACTTTGTTTCTTTATTGTTGCTGTTTCTTTTCTTCTTCCTTTTGTGACAATGTGAGGGATTTTAACCCTTTGTTTTGTTCTTCCATGATTATTCGTAGTATTGTGTACTTTTGATAATCATCTTTAAAAAGGAATTAAGTAGTAGCAGCACCCTATTCGCTTCTCAAAAGCTTTGAACACTACTAATTTTGTCGCATTATCCATGAATGTAGAAAAAATATCATTTAAACTTATATCATCGGTTTTTCGGATTTAATGTTTAGCGTTCAATACCGAGACGCAGGGTTTAAGTGGAGCAGATATGGAAGGAGAAAGTATGGGGTAAAAACAGTGGCTACTTTCAACATTAACAACAACCTCGAGTCTTAGTCCAGGGATCTCAGTCTTGAAGGTCTTCTTGGTCATTGAAATGACAATTTAAGTTATCATTCTCTCTTACTTTAAACCCAACCTTTTTAGATAGTCTAGTTAATAAAATATTAGATGTATAGAGTCTAAATAGCTTTTGTTTTTAGGATAGAAATTTAAATTGTTGCGAATAGTTGTAGTAACTTAAGTGGATTACATAATACTGAAAACTAACATAACATAACATGACATCCCGTCTTTTGATCATTGCTATGTCTAATTTGTATTTTCATTGTAATGTATGTAATCACTCAGTTTCTAACTGATTTGACGAATAAAGGGAAATAAAGTTTAACTTAGGAAAAACGAATTTACGTCTTAGTTCTCAAATCTTTTACAACGACCACTAGAAAGTTATATAGTTTTATAGAAGTTCTCTCTTCCACGACCACGACTTTCTTTCCATATTACCATATTTTGTTTTAAAATGAGACATTTTTGTTTTTCATTTCACGGTACCTCTATAAATTACTTCCAACGGTTGGTTCATCATTTCAAACACAAATACAAAGAAAGAAAGGGGGAAAAAAAGAGAGTGAACAATCATAATCTCGGGGATCTTCTCTTCCTTGTTCGCATTGGTTACGACTATAGAAGCATTCGAGCCAGTGTTGGATTATGGTACGGGTAATCCGATTCGCAGGCGGGATGGGTATGTTATCAGAGCCATTTGGAACGGACAACATTTGAACGTTGACAAAATGGACAGTCCTTACGTAGGACTCCGGTTGGGACCACGACCATCACGCGTCGTTCAACTCGAGCCGCTAAGAGAAGCGGATGCGAAGGGTGAATTTGTGAAAACATTCACCAAATGTCGCGTTCGGTTCAGTGATTCTACAAATTATTGGAATGATATAGCAGATATTTACAGAATATCTGAAACGGGAATTGGTCCCCTAGCCAGAGGCGCATTCAAGTTCGATGAAACCAAGGAGAGTCATGTTGTAGCAATGTTGCATTTGGAGTATATTGTTGGGAGTATAGTGAATGAGTTTGAGTGGAAGGAAGTTGAAAGTGATAAAGTCGACGTGTCGGACAAACTGGAGTTTATGAAGTATCCTCTTAAGGCTCGTGTGGTGCCTAGAAGAAGAAGACACATCTTGGTCATGGCCAAGAAACACACTAATAGCTAAGTTTTGTGTGTAACCTCTCACAATTCTAAAATGGTATAAAAATTAACATTTAAATAAAAAAAATGACGATGCATATTAGATTGTTTTTATTTGTTTTTTTTTTTTCATACTAAAAAAACTAGTGGATTTTTTTAGTAAAGTTCATTCTATCGTCTATTTTTATAGAGATGAGCACGACATGCATGGCTTCTTCCCAAAATTTGGGGAAAATGATGAGGTTTTCATCTTTACCTTCCAAAAAACCATTGTATTTTCTTGCTCTTTCCATAACGTTTGCATCTTTTCTCACAAACCTTCCATTTTTTTTATAAAGCTTCCATTTTTTCTCATATAGCATCCACTTTTTTATGAAGTTTTTTTTACCGGCATGTCACATCCTGAAACCTAGGTCTTGGAGGACGATTGTGAGTATGTTAAAAATCAGGATCATGGAGACAAAGAATCGATTCAAATTCCTAGTTAGAGCAATGGACCATAGCGTAAGAACCGAACCTAGGGAAGCCTCCACGAATCATAAAATTGTGCCAATACAGAAAATAAAGACGAAATAAACACTAAATCTTGAGAAATAAATAGAATAAACACTAAGCACGAGTCATAGAACTATAGCAATAAACAAAAGCATGATTCCAAAACAAAAATGATCGAGTTACCTTTAACTATGTTCAAAGTGCAAAGCAAGTACAAGTAAAGTTGTATAACAAACTTCAATTCCTCTTCAAGTTGCCTTGAGCTTTTTTCAACTCCTCTTCAAGTTGTTCAATCTTTAAGCAAACTTTTGTTTCTTGAGCTTTTCCTAACTTCTCTCTAAACTCTTCCATCTTTTGTAAAAGCGGCTTAAGCTTGTGCTTTACCTTTTTATTTTAACTCCAAAAGAGTTTCTTGAGCTTTCTTTAACTTAAGAGCTTCCTTTCTCCTTATTTTCTCTTCTTTTTAACTGTTTTCTATTACTCCTCTTTTTTTCTTGAGAAACAAAGAAGAATATGCTAGAACTGTCTTACTCTCAGCCATGTGGATGTATTCTTGAAACAAAAAAGGGTCGAAGCCCTCTCTTCTCCAGATAGGTCAAAATGTTTTTCGAATCTGAATCCATGTCGATTCTTTCACTAACAACACGCAAAAATGACAGCCTCTTCTCAGATTTCCAAAACAATGGATGTTTGATGACTTCACTTGCAGTAAACCTAGAAATAAACAAACAAAGCAAATCATATTAGATAGTTATGTTTCATAAATTTCACAACAATCATTAAACAGAGATAGTTGATTACCGTCTACAAGGAATGCGATTCAACAAATTGTCAATCAGATGAAAACCTTCAGGTTTATCACGTACTTCCACGATATCAAATTTGTTGGATGTAATGTTAAAAGTTCGTTTATCACTTCTTCCAAATGGATGTTTACCACCAGTGATGATAAAAAATATTATACACCCTAAACTAAACAAATCAACCGCAGTTATTTCGTCTTGTCTAACAAGTTGTTCAGGAGCTTGCCAATGGGTATCACATGCAACTTTTACATAGTTTGATTAAACATTTAACTAAAAACTTAATCATCTAACTAGTCCACCACTTAACAAACAATTATATAAACTAACATGTCTGGTGTGTGGCAAAGTAATGAAAACATAACTCGTTTTCTGATAGAAGCTTGCTTGCACTAAACTCTGAAATCTTGGCACCCAATTTTTGTGTTCCAGTAAGTACTATTTGCACACTACGTGGCTCCAGCTTCCTATGAACTATTTTCTTTTTTGTGCATGTCATAAACTCCTTCAACGATATCCCTGTAAAAGTTTATAAAGTAATTTCAACTAACTACAAATATCACAAATAATATTTAAATAGACAATTTAAAACTTACCGGATCAACTTTAGCTTAAGAGGTGACAAACGGAACTTATCTTTCAAACTTTCACCTTTTTTCCATTCTTCATCTATAACCTTTGAAATTGCAGCTATATTTTCACTGGGTTGCATTCTTTCCCATTTTTTGTCATAGTGAATTTTACAAGGTCATTAAGATGACACACTCCTTTTTCAACAACCATGTAACAAAATTCAGAGTTTGACTTATACGCAAAAGCTTCCAATATTTGTTTTGATTCCATGATTTGTTTTGATTAAACTCGTTCTTAATCATATATTCCTCACAAATCGATCGGGGTATGCGTTTAATGGCCACTAGATAATCTCTAGGAGAATTAAAACCCTCAAGCACCGCATATTCACAACCCACCACATATTTTTTTTTGCTGTAAATAATTTTTCAATTTCTGTCCCATCATATGAGAAAGAGTCTACATACAAAAAGGCTCCCAAAATACCATCTAAAAATGTCCACATCTCTCTACGTGGAAGCTCTCTACATCATTGTGTTTTTCATCACCCTCATGAGTTTCACCATCTGGTGCATCTGGTGCTGAGTTTAGATCACCTTGTTCAACCTTTGCATCATCATCCTCATGAGTTTCACCATGTGCTGCCAAGTTTAGATCACTTTGTTCAACTTTTGCATCCACATCCACAACACTTGGTATCTCTCCACCATCTCCGCCAACTGATGCACATGGAACATTTGCATCACCAGATGCATCGTCTGTGAGAGTTATTTGAACCTCGTTACCTGTCTCTGTAACAATTATTATAACATATCAATTAGTAATCACCATTATAACATATCAATTAGTAACTAACTAACATTTATCCTTGTAATAGCTTGATTGATTAGGATGATGTTCAGTTTTGAAACACCACTTATGTTATTCTTTGTATCCTTCAGGATAACATAATAAAAACTCATTTCATCAGTTATTCAAACAAATCAAGATCAATAGATTCCAGTAAGAGTAACAATATTTACCTTAAGTTGATCCTCAAATTGATTTACCGTCTTCGTTATGTTATTCTTTGGAAGAAGATGTATTTATTTTCAAAATGTAACACATCGAAAAGTTGTGTTATTCTTGATAGAAATTTTTTGACCTCGATATTGACCATTCAGGACAATCTTTATAACCTTTTTTTTTTGGCTTAGTGCTATTAATGTGATCTTATGCATAAGATGTCACATTCACATAAGGGAATAGACTAGAATTAGGCAAAGCATGTATCGATGATTATAAATCAATTAACTAGATTTACGTAAGTTAAGTCAATACTCTCATCTCATTAATAACTCATCTCGATAAGATATACTAGTAGTTACCTCGATAACGTACTTAGTTATGATGGAGAAAACGTCTTTGCTCAAACGAAACGAAAATGAAGACGCTGACTAGACTTTTATAATTGAAGAAGAAAATATATAGAATCTGCCAATAAATATATGAATTGTAAATGAATAGCGAATTCTTGATAGAAACTCGTAAACAATACATATATATAAACATGATTAAGCAGTACAAATGTATCAAACAATTAAACAATAATAAACTTGTTTGGTTGTCTTTATCAAAGTGCTAACACGTAACATGTATCATGAGTATAAAGCATCTAACTGTAATTGATAACTTATATGTATTAATTAAACATGAGCCACTAACAAAATCATATAGCATTATATACTCTCATACTAATTTGAATAAGATAGCATTCATCGATTTGTTTAAAGCATCATATGATCTAACAATATCAAACTAATCAGACCAAAACATTCCAAACAATTAATTTTTTTTTTTAATTTTGATAAATCAACAAAGCTAAAATTAAGCATGTGTGTTGGATTCGGGATCTAAGCGAATCAATAAATCATTAAACCAAACGTGAAATTCTAAGCGATCAAACATGGATATATTTAACAAACCGCCAATACCACAAAACTAACGATTTCTCAAATCTGTAATTGATGATTTTAAAACCACAAAAAAAGCATGAGAATATTAAATAATATAATATGAACATTGTGTAAAGGAATGCTTAATACTTTATTAGGTAGAATCATTTACAATATATAGAGCGAATACAATAGGGTTTTAGCTAATAATAATTACATTAATACCCTAACTATATACATATCTTTACACCCTCCCTCAAGATGGAGGCAGTTTGTTGACTCCAATCTTGGAATTCAGCTCTTGGAAACGTGGTTTTGGGAGTGGCTTAGTGAGTGTATCAGCCAGCTGATCCTTTGTTGAAACATGTGACACTCGAAGAGCCCCTGATTGTATGTTCTCTCGGACAAAATGATAGTCTAGGGCGATATGTTTCATTCGGAAATGAAAAACAGGATTTGCGCACAAATACGTCGCTCCCACATTATCACAATATATCACGGGAGCAGTAGGTAAGGAAATACCACGTTCTGAAAGCAGTGAACAGATCCAGTGAAGTTCCGAAGCCGTGTTTGCCACCGCCCGATACTCTGCTTCGGTTGATGATCTCGCTACACTTTTCTGTTTCTTGGAAGACCACGATATATGACTGCCACCAAAGTAGATGAGATAAGCATTGGTGGAGATATAATCATCAGCATCACCTGCCCAATCAGCATCGGAGAATGCGTGAATAGTGAGTGGTGTGTCTGCACGAAGAAAAATGCCATGAGTTGGTGTGCCTGCGAGATACCGCAACACCCGTTTGACTGCTTGCCAATGTAAGTCTGTTGGGCGGTGCATGAATTGTGATAAACAGTTGACAGCAAATGCGATGTCTGGTCGCGTTAAGGAGAGATATTGAAGACTGCCAAGAGCTGCACGGTACTCGTTTGCATCCGGTAGAGCCGTACCCGAGAGAAGAGAGAGCTTTGGTGTCGGAGACATGGGGGTAGCAACTGGTTTTGCATCAAGCATATGTGTCTTTGTCAAGAGATTAGTAATGTACTTCCTCTGCATTAAGTGAAGACCTTTAGATGTTCGCGTTGCTTCAATGCCTAGAAAATAGCTTAGTGGTCCTAGATCCTTTAGGGAAAACCGATCTGCAAGAGACTCATTGAAGGCGCGTACTAGGTGATCATCACCGACTATCAGTATATCATCAACATAGACAAGAACATAGATGAATGCATGACTACGTCTGTATATGAACAGTGATGTGTCGACAAGAGAGTTGCGAAAACCCGTATCCAAGAGATAAGTGCGTAGCTCATTATACCACACGCGGGGTGCTTGTTTCAGGCCATACAAAGCTTTGTTCAGTTTGCAGACATAGTGAGGACGATCTTGATCAACAAAACCAGGTGGTTGGGAGACATAAACCTCCTCCTTTAGCTTGCCCTGAAGGAAGGCATTGTTGATATCTAGTTGATGAATGCTCCAATTCTTTTTCACGGCGATTTCACGAACGGTGCGTATTGTCGTGGATTTGATAACGGGACTGAAAGTTTCTGAATAGTCGACGCCATATTGCTGGTTGAATCCCCGAGCCACCAACCTAGCTTTGTAGCATTCAAAAGATCCATCAGAACGATATTTAAGTGTAAAAATCCACTTACAGGAGATGACATTGCGAGCAGCCGTTGGTGGAGTTAAGTCCCATGAGCGCTCACGAATTTGGGAATTCATTTCTTCACACATGGCTTGTCGCCAATTTGGATCTTTTAGTGCTTGAGCAACCGTCGTCGGAATCGTTGGAGAAGACAAAGTTGTTTCGGCCATGAGGTTTAATCGGGTTTGTGGTTTTTTTATGTGATTTTTGGCTCGGGTTTTCATGGGGTAGTTGTTTTTAGGTGGTGAAGGTATGTGAATTTCTGGGGAGGTGGAGTGGTGTGTTGGATTTGGAGGGGGAGTAGAGGTGGAGGATAGGATCGGTTGTGTCGCAGGTTGTGGTGAAGGAGACACTGTTTGGGTTATTGGGCTCTTGTTGATTGGGGTTGAGTTAGGTGTTTATGGGTTTGGGCTATTAATATGTGGGCTTGGGTGAATTGGGTCTGATTGTGTTTGGGCTACAGAGGAGCTTTCTTCTTCTTCTTCGACAGAGTGAGACCGTGAACAATTTGATGGAGACTGTGAAGCTTGAGGCGATGACGGCGGAGCAGTTGGCGACGGCGGAAGAGGTGGCGATGGCGGAGCAGAGGATGACGGGTGAGGATCTTCGGAGCACGGAGGCGACGGGGAATGAGCTAGTGGCAGAGTGGTGGTGACAACCGGCAGTGATGGCGAGGAATTGGGCATATGAACAATCTCAGTCTCTCTCTCTTCGTAATTCAGTGCCGCTTGACCAGCAGCATAAGGAAAACTTGATTCCACAAATTGCACATGCCTGGAGGTGTAGATTCTTCCCGATTCCACGTCCAAGCAGAGATACGCACTTTGAGTCAAAGAATATCCAAGGAAGACACATTGGGTGGAGCGTGCTTCTAGCTTGTTCTTTGCATACAGACGAATCCATGGGTAACACAGACATCCAAAGACCTTTAGTTTGAGATAATTCGGTGGTTGCGTGAACAATTTGGCATAAGGAGATACACCATTTAACACCTCCGTCGGCAGTCGATTGATAAGATACACAGCCGTTGAGAAAGCGTAAGTCCAGTACGTCTTCGGGATAGACGCATGAGTGAGCAAGGTCAGACCGGTTTCAACGATATGACGATGCTTCCTCTCGGAGATTCCATTGTGTTCCGGCGTGTGTGGTGGAGTGGTAAGGTGAGTGATTCCTTGATCGGATAAGAATTGCCGGAGGGCAACAAATTCACCACCATTGTTTGTGTACAAGGTACGGATCTTGGTTTGAAATCGATTTTCGACCAATGCCTTAAACGCCACAAACACTTCTTTGACTTGAGATTTTCGTTTTAGTGGGTATAGCCACGTGTATCTTGTGAAGTGATCGACCAGTACGAGGTAGTATTTGAAGCCATCAACAGAGACCAATGGTGACATCCAAACATCACTATAAAGATATTCCAGTGGGGATTGAGAAGAAATTGTGTTTGAGTGAAAAGGCAATTTGTGACTTTTATTAATCGAACAATCCGAACAGGGTAACTGTTTGGGAAGAGTGTTTGAGACTGGTAATGAAAACTGAGAGACAACAGATTGAAGAATGGGTAACGAAGGATGCCCAAGACGAGAGTGCCATGAATAATGATCCGTTTTTGGTGAAGAAGATGCAGAGAACGATGCGATGCGGTTGATATCAACGGGCCACTCATATAGCTCATTCCTAGTTCTGCCTTGGAGTAACCGGGCCCCCGTGCTGAGATCCTTCACCTGAAAGTGTGCAGGAAAGAATTCCACAGAAACTTGATTAGCATTGCACATCCGATATACCGAAATAAGATTCTTTTTCACATCAGGCACATATAAGATATCATTAAGGGCAAGAGATCGAGATGTTGTTGGGAGTAAAGAAGAACCCGTATGAGAGATTTGCAAAGCCGAACCATCTGCAATCTGAACTTCTTCACCACCATTGTAAGGTTTATGGAGGGAGACATTAGATAGATCGGTTGTCAGGTGATGCGTAGCACCACTGTCGAGGATCCAGTTTGTTGCGTTGTATGGCGGTATCCCAGCTGCATTGGCTCGAGGCTGCCATGGTGTATTAGTGTGAGAGACTTGCGATGAACCACCAGAAGACAATTGGGGACATCGGCGTGCACTGTGGCCGTGTATGCCACACAATTGACACTTCCCTTGGTAACCACGGCCAGCAGATTGAGTGTGTTGCTGCTTCGGGTTGAAGTGTTGGTTTTGTTGCCACGTTTGGTTGGGGCGAGGAGCAGAGCGTGGCTGGTTTCGCATGTTGTTGCTAGACCCGCGAGAATACGTCGCGGCATTAGCAGTAACCGGAACCGATGAGGAGACCGTCGCGATGGCTTGCAGTTTGAGTTCATGATTTATGAGCTTTTCATGAATCTCGGTAAGGGATGGTGGTGTATCGCGAGCCTCGATCTGATCAGCGATGGACTTGTAGTCGTCAGAGAGTCCAGAAAGGATGTAATCAATCTGATCTTCATGGTCAATGGCTTTACCAAGTAAAGCGAGTCGATCAAATCGTGTAGTGAAGCCTTGAACATACTCATCAATGGATTTTGTGCCTTTGGTCCATTGATCGAGTTGTTGTTTCAATTGCCTGACATGTCCTCTACTTGGTTTTGCATAGGTAGAGGAGAGTTTGCTCCAGATCTGAGCCGAAGTGTTGGTGGTGGAGAGGATTGGCTGCACGTTGACGGAGATAGCACCGAGGAGAGCGCTATAGATCAACTTGTCTTGTCGCTTCCACAAGACAAATGATGGATTTTCAGATGTGACACCATTGATAGTAACAGTGCACTCTGGTGCGATGACAGAGCCATCGAGATAGCCGGCCAAACCATACCCATCGAGCAAGGCATGAATTTGTCGTTGCCACATCAAAAAATTTGATGCAACTAGTTTGGTCACATTAGACATGTTGACATTGAGCACCGTGGTGGTGTCAGAGACAGTAATGGTGTCATTAGAGGATGTAGACATGGCTGGGAAAACAGAGTATCGAAGAAGAAGAGAAAGAGAAGAGGCGGCGGAAATTTTTTTTTATATTTTTTTTTTATAGGTTTGTAAGTATCGTGGCTCTTGATACCATGTAAAGGAATGCTTAATACTTTATTAGGTAGAATCATTTACAATATATAGAGTGAATACAATAGGGTTTTAGCTAATAATAATTACATTAATACCCTAACTATATACATATCTTTACACATTGAATCGTGATCATGAAACAATTTAATTTCATGTAAAGCAGATTGATAATATAAAACAATATCGACTGTTGATTCTAAACGATAAAGCATGACGTGATAATTGTAAGCCGATTAAAGTATGAAATAAATACTTATCTCTGAGATTGGAAGTAGATTAGAGATCACGTTGGAGAACATGAACAACATCGGTTAGGAATTTCGACAGAGATATCTATTTGCTGAGACGGTTAGGGTTCCGTGCTCAGATGATTAGGGTTTCGTGGATTTTGCTCAAGGGCTAGAGTTTCGTGCTGATAACGTGTTATGAATAAGAGAAAGAGAGAAGGAATTGTGTTGTCTTATTCCATGAATAATACATAATATATATAGGATTACAATGACTCGGAGAACATGTAGAACTTGGAGAGCAAGCAAGTCTAGAACATTCTAGAATATGGGCCTATAATGAACATCCATCTAATGGGTTTATAACAGAAACTTGTTTATTCGTTGATTTTTCCCAAGGGTATGAATCCATTATTTAAATAGTCCATCTCACATGCAAATAGACAACAAAATGGGCTTGATTGGACTTTTTAGTGAATCATACTTTGTTAATCAATCACAAATTTCTCCTTGTGAGAGGATGTATTATGTTGGTTTAACACCACTCCAAATTCTGCTCCAAAATAAGTTTTGGAGTAAAATTTTCTCCAATTCTACTCCAAATTTCACTCCAAAATGGAGTAAAAGGTAGGTTTACTCCAAATGTGGAGTAATGTCATTTATCACTCCATTTTTTTGTTTTTCACTCTATTTTTTACTCCAAAATGGAGTAGGGTGAGTAAAACACAACTCCATTTTAGAGTCATTATATTTTAGAGTAAAAATTGAGTTGTGGTTTAGAGATGGTCTAAGGCATTGATGTTGCAAATTATTTAGAATCTTTTTAGGACATGAATTTGTTTACAGCTCCAAGTGATATATATATATATATAATTCCGTGACATTTTAAATCGACTTTAATTCTTTTATCTCTCCGTTCAAAGCATGAAACCAAGGGCAAAGAACACTACAAACGCAAAACATACAACATAAGAGAAAGAGATAAAAATATGGTTCAATTGCCTAAACATTTAAAGTTGTAGAAAATATCTACGTCAATGTTGCAAAGAGGTGAGATGATGTCGAAAACATAGAAACACACATAGTAATCCAATGTGCGAGACTAAAACTACAAGTAGGACTCGTTAATACGTCGTAATTAAGATAACAAATTTTAAGAATACTAAAAATGCTAACTAAAATAGTTCATTTTAAAAACTAAATAACACTATATATAACAACATAAAAAAATAGTTTATAAGATTTTTACAAAACATAATTTCGTTTCTTATAAAAAAAATAGTTTCTCATTAAATATAAAAATATTTATGGCTTTTTATGGCTCTCTAATGCAAGTACTAGTTCTTACCAACACACTTTTCACCGTATTTGTCTGAAACGAACTTTGTGTATATTCAAGATTCTTGAAAATGTCGAATTTTTGCAAGAAGCTTCATGTTGTCTACTTTTATGTTCGCAAGGACTTTATCCTCGCACTCATGATTTCCTGCAACTTTTCCTTTTGTGATCAAACAAAAGGAAATAGATCAGTGTTGAACAAGACAAAGAAGAAAAAACATAGATAAACGATGTAATTTGAAGTATTCAATTGCATAATTACTCATGGACACAACTTAGTGTGAATTTTACTTTTCATTGATTGATTTAAAACTAACTATAGGAAAATGTTTCCGAAAGTGAATTACATTTTCCCAGAAATTGCATATTATGAACACTAATTCAATGATTGTGGATTTTACTTTTTTATTGATTTATTCAAAAACTTATTATACAATCTTGGCGTTTCAATGGATTACTATATAAAAAAAAAACAATTTGAAAGTACATTTTCTCTGAAATTGCATAAGTTTATGAACACTAATTCAATGATTATTTAGCAATTATATGTGTGTTTAATTGTCATAAAGTGACATAAATAATGAAACGAAACAACCCAAACAATTTACTAACAGACTTTTTCTAATAGCTTAATACTAGGGCTGGGCAAAAAATCCGTTAAATCCGATCCGATTCGCTATTACCAAAAAATTCGAATAACCGTAAAATTTCGAAGCAAAGCAAATACTAAAATATGGTATCCGTAAAAAACAAAGCAAATAACAAATAGTGATTTAAAAAAAACATTATTATCCGATCCGATCCGTATAAATATATACATGTATATATATATATAAATACATTAGGTACTTAACGGATCGGATCAGATACTTAAAATATAGTGATTTGAGTTTTGAGGTTTTGGAGTATTTTTTAACGGATCGGATCGGATAATCGCGGATACTTAAAAAAAATTCGGTTATCCGACTTATAACGAAGCGGATCGGATATTCGTGGATATTTACAAAAATTTCGGATACCCGAATTTCCGGATATCCGAAAAATACCAGAACGGATCAGTTCGAAAAATCTAATATCCGATTCAAACGAAGCGGATCGCGGATACCGGATTTTTTCAGGATATCCGTTCCGTGCCCACCCCTACTTAATACACACTAACGAGCGATGCTTCCTTTCCACGTCACAAAAGAGAAACATTCTCGTCACTCGTCAATAATCCCTATATATATTCCATTTGCTCATCTTCTTCTAATTACAAACATTCTTAAACTACATACACAAATTATTACAGATTCTTCACTCTATGTACTATTTTGTTCATTTCAAAAAAGCAAAAAAAAAAAAAAAAAAATCAAAGATTTGAGTGAATTTTGAAAGAAGATATGGCTTCAAGATTAATCCAATCAACTTTTGCTTCTCGTTACGTTCTCCTTATGATAAACCCAATATTTTAACCGGAGCTAATGTTCAGGTAAACCAAACAATTTTTTAAAACCGGTTTAGCTCTCTAGTTCTTAATAGAAAAGTTAAACTGTAAATCTATATATTGTTTTACAGCCTTTTAAGTTTGTTTCCAAACACTCCTAATCTAGTTTTTTAAATTTGTTTCCAAACACTCATAATCTAGGATATTTATCAATCAAAAATTGAAAATTCATTTTATGAAAACAAATTAAATCGACAATAATGTATGATACACGAGTCTTAAAAGCTTTTTTCATATCCTAAATCTAAAATATTCTTCCTTCCTCCTAAATCACGGGTCTTAAAAGCTGATTACCTATTAGATGATCGAAAATATTCATCCTTCTTCCTAAATCATGGGTCTTAAAAGCTTATTCTCTCTTCCTAAATCGAAAAGTCCCTCTATGGAAACAAATTAAATTGACAATAAACTCCTAAATCACGGGTCTTAAAAGCTTATTACCTATTAGATGATCGAAAATCTATTTTGATGTTTATGAAGTTTGTTATGTGGAAACAAACTTCTTCCATATTCTAAATCTATTATATTCTTCATTCCTCCTAAATCACGGGTCTTAAAAGCTTATTACCTATTAGATGATCGAAAATATTCATCTTTCTTCCTAAATCATGGATTTAAAAGCTTATTCTCTCTTCTTAAATCGAAAAGTCCCTCTATGGAAACAAATTAAATCGACAATAAACTCCTAAATCACGGGTCTTAAAAGCTTCTTCTCTCTTCCTAAATCGAAAAGTCTTTCTATGGAAACAAATTAAATCGACAATAAACTCATAAATGACGGGTCTATATTATTATTTTTGCAGTCTTTTAAGTTTGTTTCCAAACACTCCTAATCTAGGATATTGCCAATCAAATTCCAAACACTCCTAATCCAGGATATTTTCCAATCAAAAATCGAAAAGTCACTCTATGGAAACAAATTAAATCGATAATAATTTATGATCCACGAGTCTTAAAAGCTTATTATCTATTAGATGATCGAAAATGTTCATCCTTCTTCTTAAATCATGGGTCTTAAAAGCTTATTCTCTCTTCCTAAATCGAAAAATCCCTCTATAGAAACAAATTAAATCGACAATAAACTCCTAAATCACGGATCTTAAAAGTTTCTTCTCTCTTTCTAAATCGGAAAGTCCCTCTATGGAAACAAATTAAATCGACAATAAACTCCTAAATCACGGGGTTTAAAAGCTTATTACCTATTAGATGATCGAAAATGGGAAAGGATTTTGATGTTTATGAAGTTTGTTATGCGGTTTAATGTTTTTTTTTAAGTCTGTTAAGTTATCAGTTGTTGGTATTTTGTTTGGGTGTGGTATATTTGTATTACTATGATGTGCGTTTAACTTATCAAACAAGAATTATCCCATTGTCTTTTATATATTCGCTATTCTGAATAATCCGCTATTCTGTAGAATTACGTCATAGCATTTATATTCTCATATAAGAAACTGATGTATACAAAAATGAATCGTAGTCTGTACTAAAGTCAGAGATTCAAACCAATTAAAACAAAGATAAAATACAAACAATACAAACGTTAAAATAAAGTAACCACTGTGATATTCTAACAATACAAACGTTAAAATAAAATAGATATAAAAATTTCGAAAAAAACATAGCCCGTGATGTACCACGGGTTAAATCCTAGTTTGATATTATAATTGAATTTAGTTTCTATACATACATGTTTTCTCAATTTAAGGTTGACCAAACAAAAAAGGTTTGATACGGTTTTCATTTTTGGAGAAATTTTCTTATGGTATTTCTGGTTTTTTTTTTAACCAAAAAAAACTAAAACTAAGTTTGGTTTAGCATTCTGCTAACACTTAAACCAAACCAAAATAAATTGAATTTAGGCCCAAAAGTTGAATTATTCAACCGATTAAGGGTTACTACTAAAACGAGAAAACAATGAGATATTATACCCAAAAATTGGTAACTCCGGTTTAAGTCGATGGTTTTCTCAATTTCCGGTTTATACAGGTTTGCTGGGAGAAATTCGCAATGTATTTCGAGGTGAAGCTTAAGGTATTACGTGATGGATCCTCAAAAAGCGGTTGAATTGGTAGACGAAAACACAATCTGTGTCGCGGCAATCCTTGGTTCGACGCTAACCGGAGAATTCGAAGACGTTAAGCTCCTTAATGACCTTTTAGTCGAGAAAAACAAGCAGACCGGGTAATTAAACAAGAAAACGGATAATGGAACCTAATAATTAATCGGTTTTAACCGGTTCAAACCTGGTTTAACGTATTTTGAAAACGCAATTTGCAGATGGGAAACGCCGATTCACGTGGACGCAGCGAGTGGTGGGTTTATTGCACCGTTCTTGTATCCGGAGCTAGAATGGGATTTCCGGTTACCTTTGGTTAAGAGCATAAATGTGAGTGGTCACAAATACGGTTTGGTTTACGCTGGTATAGGTTGGAATATCTGGAGAACCAAATCCGATTTGTCGGAAGAACTTATTTTCCATATCAATTATCTTGGCGCCAATCAACCCACTTTTACCCTCAACTTCTCCAAAGGTAACATATTATTACATTATTAAATACATATTTTATAGAACCATATTATTATCTTGTATTTGTATGCATATATATATGGAATTGTTCTATGAATTAATGATTCGTAAATATGAACCAGGTTCAAGTCAAGTGATTGCTCAATACTACCAGCTGATTCGTCTTGGATTCGAGGTAATTAGTAACTCAACAATGACCACATTACCATTTTTCAGAATGTTAATAGAGTTAATACTATGTATATGAACCGATATAATTTGGTCTAAACTTTAAATGATCGGTCTGCAAATTCCTCTTTAAAGGGAACAAAGAATAATAATCATACTTCTTTTAAAATCGGTATGTTAGTATATTAAATCATGCTTTTATTTTTGTTTGTTCAGGGATATCGCAACGTGATGGATAATTGTAGAGAAAACATGATGGTCCTAAGACAAGGATTAGAGGAAACAAGACGTTTTAACATTGTCTCTAAAGAAATAGGCGTTTCGTTAGTGGCGTTTTCACTTAAAGACAATAGCCGTTACACCGAGTTCAAAGTGGCAGAAACTCTCCGCCGCTTTGGCTGGATCGTTCCGGCTTATACAATGCCTGCGGATGCGGAACACGTCACCATCCTCCGCGTTGTGATCCGACAAGATTTGTCTCGAACCTTAGCAGAGAGATTGGTCTCAGACTTTGAGAAGGTTCTTCACGAGCTCGATAATCAAGGATTAATGCCATAATTGCCGACGAGTAGTTTGTCATAAATAAAAATGTGTGGTAGCTTTTTGTTTCTCTCGCTAACACTTTCATGTAGCTTGGATTATTATAAGTGTTTTTTTTCAATTTTTAGTTTTATATTGTTGATGAATGCTGATTTTTAATGTATATAAATGAAATAAAATTTTATATTATTTTGTGTGTAAAATTTGATGTAGGTAAAGTTATAATAAACATAAAAAATAAGATATTAATTTGTAATGAATTTTTGGTTAATTCAATTCGGTTTAGATATATTTTTGGGGTTACGTCATATATCATTCATCTCATCAAATGGCGAGTATTTGATTTCGCTGTCAAGATTTAATATTTAGAAAGTTTGAACATTTTTATTCCAAGTACGGATTCAATTTTTTTGTTAAAATCTAAATCACATATTGAATAATTTCGGATTTTAGATTAGCTTATATATACTTTGTTCGAATTGAAAGTTTAAATCTTCATTTAAATTTTAACCTATCATTATATTTTGAAAAGAACAAAACAAAATTCACAATACTCAAAAGCTCAATGATGTCATTAAGAGGTCGTATAACTTTCTCCCGGAACTAGACGTATCGGCCAAAAACCCAACAAAACCGGATATATTTTCATTTTCCCCACTTATTTCTTTAAAGACTTTATGCTTGAGTGTCACGCTAACAAACTGTAACCTAAAGAATCTCCCACACGTCTATATATAAGAGTTCAAGAAGAAGAACCTAAAAAGCATAACAAGAAAAACAGAGAAAACAAAAATGGCGACACGGTTTCTCATCATCTTCTTCTCTCTCTCTCTCACTAAGTCTCATTCTCCATCTCTTCCTCCACCGCAAAACCTCTCTTCTTCTACCTCCTAACCCTAACCTCTTCCCTTTTCTTGCTCCTCTCCGGTGGCTCCATCAAGGCTTCGGTGATTTCAACTCTTATGTCCGATATGTTCACCACCGTCTCGGCCCAATCATCTCCATCCGCATCAAGTTTTTCCCCGCGATATTCGTCCCTGATAGTTTCTTAGCTCACAAGGCACTCGTCATAAACGGCGCGCCGTCTTCTCCGATCGTCCTCTGGCGCTTCCAACAAACAAGATCATCACCAATAACCAACACACTATCAACTTGGGATCTTACGAACCCACGTGGCGATTTCTTCGTCGTAACCTAACCTCTGAGATTCTTCATCCTTCTCGAGTTAGATCTTATTCACACGCTCGTCGCTCTGTTCTTGAGACCTTCTTTGATCGGTTTTCTAGGTACCGCGAAGAAGAACCGATCGTCGTCGTGGATCATCGACGTTACGCAATGTTCTCGATTCTTGCCTTCATGTGTTTCGGAGACGAACTCAGCGAAGAACAGATCAAGAAAGTCGAATTTGTTCAAAGAAAAGGGCTAACCACTTTCCCTAGATTCAACATCTTCAATCTCTTCCCTAATATCACCAAATTGTTTCTTCGAAAGAGATGGGAAGAGTTTTATCGGTTCCGGAGTGAACAAAAGGACGTGTTGCTTCCCCTTATTCTTTCCCGGAGAAGGATCGTGGAAAGTAGTGACTTTTCGGACAAGAAAGAGTATGTACAATCGTATGTAGATACTCTCTGCTCGATCTTGAGCTACCAGAGGAGAAGAGGAAACTAAACGAAGACAATATCATGAGTTTATGCTCGGAATTTCTCAACGCCGGTACCGATACAACGGCCACGACTCTGCAATGGATTATGGCGAATCTTGTGAAAAATCAAGAAATCTAAGAGAGGTTACATCAAGAGATCAAAAGGGTAATCGGAGAAGAAGCAGAAGAGATCGAAGAAGAAGAGATGAAGAGGATGCCGTATCTAAAGGCGGTGGTGTTAGAAGGTCTCCGGCGACATCCACCGGGACATTTACTGTTACCACACAGAGTAAGCCAAGACACCGAATTGGGAGGTTACAAGGTGCCTAAGAGAGGGACGATTAATTTTAATGCGGCGGAGATAGGGAGAGATCCGACGGTTTGGGAAGAACCAATGGAGTTTAAGCCAGAGAGATTTATCGGAGAAGAAACAGAGGAGGTTGATATCACCGGAAGTAAAGGGATAAAGATGATTCCTTTTAGAGCAGGAAGAAGGATTTGTCCGATCTGACAATACCATACCATAATACTTCGGAGGATTGCGCTCGGCCAGATTTATCAATCAAATGTTCGAAGACTACAAGTTCGTGTTCATGTGTTCAACGCAATCGGCGACGAAGATTACGAAAACCGTTTAAATTTCGACGACGACGATTCTTCCGCAAGAAACGAAGCTTTACCAAAAACACAAAATGTTTCCTTTGTCACAAAGAAGGACATTTTGCGAAGAATTGTCCGAACAAATCGGCAAAGAAGAAGCAGTACTTGATCAACTCAATATCTAAGATCGCACCAGATATTGATCTCAAAGGTCACGATTTGGAGTCCGTTCTATCTTATGACAGCGACGACAACGACGCCATTTGTGGCTACTCCGATTACGACGAATATGACAATTCCTCTGATACATCCATTGAAGAGGAACATGACTGCTGTTTCAAGATCACGGAAATGCCGCGTCAAGAAGAATTACAGTCACCTCACCTACCAGTGACAATCTTTGACCCCGCAGGTCACGAGAGGCCGATACACATCATTGCTTTTATCGATACCGGCGCTCATGCAACGATAATGAATCCGAAGATTCTATCACCCTCAATGTGGCTTCCACACCACCAGGAGTTTCGAGTTGCCAATTCAGGATCATTGACCATCAAGCTCAAGTCAAAGCCGATAACAATCGAGATTTTCCCAGGTTGTCAGATAACAACCAACGTACTTGGTTCCGCCGAACCAGGTAAAGATCTGATTCTCGGATGGGATTTATACTCTACGATGAAAAAGAATTTCGACATTTCTCTCGAACCTAGAGGGATACGATGGGAAAATCTTTACAAGGCGTTCACGGCAATACCAAGGATGTTTGCAATTGAAAGTCTGATGTCAGCCGAATTCACAAAAATCAAGAATGAAATGACGGCGATCTCATGTGCTAACTCGCACATGGATTTTCTCCTCAAATGCAACAATCCGCTTTGGCTCAACACGGAGTTCTATGTGTCATTACCATTCAAAGATGATGTTCAGACTACTCCAACAAAGGCAAGTCATGCAGGAATGCCACCTACATTACTACAGCAAGCTAATGAAGAATGCGATCAGCTTGAAAAACAAGGAATTGTTTCTACAACAAATTCCCCGTGGGCTTGTAAAGCATTCTACGTCAACAATCGTGCTGAGCAAACAAGAGGAAAACTTCGGCTGGTTATTGATTATAAACCTTTAAATCAATATCTTCAAGACGTCAAATTCCCATTGCCAAACAAGAAGGCACTTTTTCAGCATCTTCAAGGAGCGAAGATATTCTCCAAATTCGACCTTAAATCTGGATTTTGGCAACTTGGAGTCCATCCCAATGACAGATACAAAACGGCGTTCTGCCTACCAAATAGACACCTTCAATGGAATGTCTTACCTTTCGGGCTCAAGACAGCACCGTCTCTATTTCAACAGGCGATGTTACGAATATTCAAGCCTCTTCTTCATACGGCTTTAATATACATCGACGACATCCTTCTTTTCTCGGCTGATGAAAAAGATCATATCCAACTACTTCAGCAGTTCCAGAGTATAATCCGAAACTACGGAATCATGCTCTCAGCCAGAAAAATGGTCATAGCCCAGCCCAGCATTGAATTCTTGGGAATGCAGATCGCAGACGGAAATTTCAAGCCTCAGGCCCATCTTGCTACAGCACTTCTGGATTTTCCTGACGAAAATCTTACAAGACGACAAGTTCAACAATTCCTTGGCGTAATCAATTACGTTAGTGAATTTATCCCGCGATTTTCGCAGCTGACAAGACCACTACAGAAGATGCTGACAAAGAATCCACCCACGTGGGCTACCCGACAAACTGAGGCTGTCAAAAGCCTAAAGCTAGAAGTCCAAAAGCTACCACCTTTAAAGATTCCTTCAACAGGAACGCGCATTCTGCAGACTGATGCGAGTGACAAATATTGGGGAGCCATTTTATTTGAAGAAAGCGATAAAAAACGTCAAATCTGCGGATATGGAAGTGGACGTTTTAAAGATTCCGAAGCCCATTATCACTCCACGTTCAAAGAAATCTTAGCCGTGAAGCGAGCTATTGAGAAGTTCGAGTTCCATCTGATTGGACATAAATTTCGTATCGAAATGGATATGTCATCTTTTCCCAAGATGTTACAATTCAAGCAGAAGATGGTCCCGCACCAACAGCTACTTCGATGGAGTGAGTGGTTCTCAAAGTATGATTTCGAATCCTTCTATTTAAAGGGCACGAAGAATACTCTTGCCGATATGCTCAGCCGCACCCCAGTAAAAGAAATACAGCTAATGGCGAGCTCCTCCGATTCTTCAGCAAAGCGATACTTCGACTTCGCTTCGAACATACCTCAAGACGCTCACCAGCTCATAAACAGCCAAACCCTACACGAGCACTTGAAGGATAAGATCTTCTACTACCAATCCATTATCCTGTCAAGATATGGAGTCCACACTCATTACATTAATCCGCTCGGGATTCATCCGGATTATCCGTACGCACATCTCTACCGATTCCAAAATGCCGACATGCCAGAAGAAGTCCTCTGTTTCCTCTGGTACCTCTGTTCAGTCTACACCATAGGTATCTCTTTTGATATCCAATGGCTATATCAATACGTTAACGCACAACAAGGTCAAGAAGAGTGTTTCTCAACATTCTTAACGTGGTTCGCACCCTTACCTGTCTGGAGTGGAAAACTGAGACGATCAGCAAAAGCAATCAGCTTACCATTCAAGAAACTGAAAGGAGAAGGAGGTCTTAATCCTTTCTTTAACCCACATACTATCTACTTCTTTCACAGGCCAGTTCAGATCAATGGCAAGTCCGGGAAGATTCACGCGTTGCCTACCCTGATTCATCACAACGATTATCATCGAGGTGTCCGTCCTGATTTTAATATCAACGACAACAAGGCGTTCGAAGAATTTCAGCTTCATGCATTTCGCCTCAACAACGCCAGACAAACCTGTTCGGTACCATTTGTCCCAAATTGGATTTATTATCCAACGGAATATCAGATGAGCCTTGATGAAGATCTCCAGTTTTACATGGCAAAACCCTACATTCCAGAACTCAAGCAACGAGCTCAGATTACGGAACCGGCACCATCAAGTGAAACCCTACCTGACTACTTTCAAGATTCGCAACTACCCGATGACTCAATGCATATCGATGAAATCGAGAAACTGCTCGGCGTCAATAATGGTGAAAACTCTCAACAGCTTTATGACGAACCAGGAATGGAGTTCAAATGCCCAGGTGGTTATTATGGATGTTGCGATAAACACAATATCAAGTTTGAGACGAACCACTAAGCGTCGCCATCTACGTAAGTTTATTTTCCGTGTGTTTATTTTCGGTGTGTTTTGGTAAGCTTTCATGTAAAATAAATAATGATGTAAGCATGATATAAGCGATGATGTAATCGCTGCTTATGTAAGGATGATGTAAGCATGATATCATTGCTGCTTATGTAAGCATTATGTAAGCATGATGTCATTGCTGATGTAAGCGCTTATGTCAGCGTACCCATCCTTCCCTATAAATATGTGTGCACCCCATTGTAAGAAACCAAGTTAGAAAAAGTTTGGAAAATAATAAAACCTCTCTCTAAACTTTCTCTCTCTAAATGTCTTTCTAAATTCTCTTAGTTTTCCGGAGCCTTTAGACTTCGGTCATAAGTTCCGGTTTCCATCTTCCATCCCGGAAGTCGGCGATTCTATTCCGTTGCTCTAGATAAGCACGAGTGGATCATCAATACGACGGTCTTTGTCAATAAGGCATTCGTGGGGAACCGTATTATTATCCAAAGAGTGGTTGATCTGTTTAAGGGCCAGAGTAGAGCCGATGTTTGATCCCAATACCTGGATAATATTATCGAACCCTCGTCTGTCAACACGACTTGACTTGTTCAACACGATCATCCACTTGTGGTTACGCTAGATAATGGTATCAGAGCCAAAGACTTTCGTTATGGTTGATGTAAATCGGTGTTTATGATTGAATGTTTTAAGTGTTCTGGAAAACAACTTCTCAGCCATGTCTACTTCAAATCCTACTTCAATCGATTCTCCTTTTGCAATTTCTACTTTACCTAAAACTAGAAGTCGTTCTTCTTTAGCTTCTTCTTCCTTTTCTTCTTCTTCTTCTCCCTCTTCTAAAGTCAATTCTCTTTATGAAATCGAGTATGTTCCGGGCGACCAATTACCCGAAACAACTCTTCCTCTCGTAAATCCGTATGAATACTTTGCAAAAAAGCCAAGTGCTTTTTCTGTCAAAGGAATTCGTGAACTTGTCAAGCCATCTTCAAACCGCCGAGTTCTGGAATATGTTCAATCCAGCAAATTCTCATCCTGTCAAGTTCCAGCCACCGAGGAAGAACAGTTCATTTCACTGACTATTCCGGAGCATTTGCCAAAACTCTGGCTACAACAGGGTTATACTCACCTTCACTTTGGTGTTGTAAGGATTGGTTTGACTTTTCATGCACGAAAAGGCTTACCAGTCATAGCCCGCATAGCCTTGGTCGACTCGAGATTAAAGTCATATCAACAAGCGTGTATCGGAACAGTTCAGACAACGTTGAACGCAGGAACAGTATTTATAACACTGTTTCCCAACTTCAATGTTTCGTTGCAAGATCCAAATCTCTTGAAGACGCTCAAGGTCCAGCTTCAATTAGTTGGAGCCCCTATGCAAGACAAAAGCATTATGGCTACTCTACATCATCAGATAGTCTACCGCGTTCAAGATCATGCTCTGGATCTTATGCTTCCCTCATCCGATGAAGCACTATATCTCGAAGTCACATCTGCATCTCAGGCGCCTAGCGCTATTCAGATTCCTCGGCAAATATCTCGTGAAGAACTTCTTCGGCGATTGCCAGAATCATGGGTAACAAGCTATGAGAAATTCCATCAAGCTATCCAGACGCCAATACAATCCTCCGAAGCCAGTTTCCACTCTCGCACTGATGGAACTACGGAAATCCGATTTGAAAACCCACGATCCTCTTCGGCAAGACGCCTATTCACCCAATTTGCTATACAAATTGACGACAACGACTTCTACGGGCGTCCTACTCCGCAACGTCTTCAACCAATCTCGTTTGGTCAGGATGGATCGGTGTGCTATCCTTTTAAAGATGCAGACGGACATTGCTACTTTGATGTTTGTAACTGTTCCTACTGTACAGACGTCAACTATGAATCCGACGAAGATATACGCCGACGAAGACGCAAGAAAAAAGATCCGCTATACAAACGATATCTCGACGGAGATCCCACAGTAGGTCCCCTTGGAGAAGGAGGTTACGACTTCATAGTCCAATACTCTGCCGAACAGAAACCAACATCTCCGAAGCAAATCATGATGATGGAACCAACCGATTTCCCACCTCCTGAAGATTTCGTCAAAAACAGCATCAGTCATAGCCCGAAGATTTTATCAAGAGCAATCAATCCTTCGGGTCCAGATCAACTAAGCCAAGCCGAAAAGGTCCTCAATTGGCAAACGGAGAACTCTATTGCCCAAAATCAACTTTTGGCAGCAATTAATCACAAGGTTGATCAACAAGCAGACGACCAGACTAAACGACTGCTGAGTCTTCAAAGCTCGATAGCGGAGATACACAGCCGACTCGATAGCCTCCACCAAGAAATGCTAAATATGGCGCATCACATGATGGTAGGAACAACCCAGTTCCGTAGCAAAGAGGCCGAGACAGCTAGTCTAAAGACCCAACTGACTGATCTTCAGAAGTATCTCGAAAGTATGCTTCAAAATCAAAAACCAAAGGACACGTACTATAACCATTATGGATCCTATTCTCCAGGATTCCTTACTGGTTACCAAGGACAAAAACCAGTACCCCAAACACATGGTTTTCTTTCGTCCGACGAAGCCTTCACATCCCGATACCGCTCGGCTGCATTTAGCACTCCACATCCACAACAAGCACGAGCAAAACAGCGAAGGCAAAAGGAATCGGAGTTCCAAGTCAATCTATCAAAAAAGCCAACTCAGGCATCATCCTCCAGCCATGAGTCTATTGACGACAAAAAGGGAAAAGGCATTGGCATGATTGAATTCTCAATGTCTAATGTACTCGATACTCTTGGCAAGCACTCCGACGACTCGGTTCAAAAACCTGCTATTCCACCTTCGTCCTCCAGGCCCATAGCAAATATCAGTCATTTCTCGGAGTCAAGCTCAAATTCTGGTGAAGAATCCTTACCGAAACAATTTGCTATCGGAAACGGACAAACCACCCCGAAGCAGGAACCTGATATCCATGAAGTTTATTCCACTGATGAAGAGATGGACTATAACATACCAAATGAAGAAGTACCGCCAAAGCAATTCAACTCAAAAGTCATGGTGTTCACGTTTGATGACATTCCTTTTGAAAAATGGAATAATCGACTTGACGAGTTTAGCGCGTGGATGACTTCCGAAGCTATCACATCCCCCTTGCCTTTGGTGATCCAGCAATTTACTGCCCGGCTAGCAGGAGCGCTTAAAGAATGGTGGAATTCGCTCGGTGAATACAAGCAATTACAAGTCTATCAAACAACAATACCAATACTTCTCGGAGAAATCCACAGAGAATTCATTGGTACACCGACGCATCTTAAAGACCAGCTCCAAGAAGAATTCTTTCAAGCAAAATGTTGCTCGTTGAAGAAAAAAGATATAGCAAAACACTTCGAACGACAAACTCGAAGGTACTATGCACTCGACGGTCTCAACAATACAAGCCTGAAGCAAGTCTATCTCTCCTCCATTGATGAATATCTCAGTCAACAAACTAAGCTATACATCAAAGACCAAAACCAGACGATTGAAGATATCTCGATCGGGCAGATCCAGCAATATGTCTTCAGAACTCTTGATAAGTTGTGCAAACAAAAGGAATTCTGGACAGAATTCATGGATAAATCAAAACTATTATCCAAAGTTTGCGCTCGGCCAGATTTATCAATCAAATGTTCGAAGACTACAAGTTCGTGTTCATGTGTTCAACGCAATCGGCGACGAAGATTACGAAAACCGTTTAAATTTCGACGACGACGATTCTTCCGCAAGAAACGAAGCTTTACCAAAAACACAAAATGTTTCCTTTGTCACAAAGAAGGACATTTTGCGAAGAATTGTCCGAACAAATCGGCAAAGAAGAAGCAGTACTTGATCAACTCAATATCTAAGATCGCACCAGATATTGATCTCAAAGGTCACGATTTGGAGTCCGTTCTATCTTATGACAGCGACGACAACGACGCCATTTGTGGCTACTCCGATTACGACGAATATGACAATTCCTCTGATACATCCATTGAAGAGGAACATGACTGCTGTTTCAAGATCACGGAAATGCCGCGTCAAGAAGAATTACAGTCACCTTACCTACCAGTGACAATCTTTGACCCCGCAGGTCACGAGAGGCCGATACACATCATTGCTTTTATCGATACCGGCGCTCATGCAACGATAATGAATCCGAAGATTCTATCACCCTCAATGTGGCTTCCACACCACCAGGAGTTTCGAGTTGCCAATTCAGGATCATTGACCATCAAGCTCAAGTCAAAGCCGATAACAATCGAGATTTTCCCAGGTTGTCAGATAACAACCAACGTACTTGGTTCCGCCGAACCAGGTAAAGATCTGATTCTCGGATGGGATTTATACTCTACGATGAAAAAGAATTTCGACATTTCTCTCGAACCTAGAGGGATACGATGGGAAAATCTTTACAAGGCGTTCACGGCAATACCAAGGATGTTTGCAATTGAAAGTCTGATGTCAGCCGAATTCACAAAAATCAAGAATGAAATGACGGCGATCTCATGTGCTAACTCGCACATGGATTTTCTCCTCAAATGCAACAATCCGCTTTGGCTCAACACGGAGTTCTATGTGTCATTACCATTCAAAGATGATGTTCAGACTACTCCAACAAAGGCAAGTCATGCAGGAATGCCACCTACATTACTACAGCAAGCTAATGAAGAATGCGATCAGCTTGAAAAACAAGGAATTGTTTCTACAACAAATTCCCCGTGGGCTTGCAAAGCATTCTACGTCAACAATCGTGCTGAGCAAACAAGAGGAAAACTTCGGCTGGTTATTGATTATAAACCTTTAAATCAATATCTTCAAGACGTCAAATTCCCATTGCCAAACAAGAAGGCACTTTTTCAGCATCTTCAAGGAGCGAAGATATTCTCCAAATTCGACCTTAAATCTGGATTTTGGCAACTTGGAGTCCATCCCAATGACAGATACAAAACGGCGTTCTGCCTACCAAATAGACACCTTCAATGGAATGTCTTACCTTTCGGGCTCAAGACAGCACCGTCTCTATTTCAACAGGCGATGTTACGAATATTCAAGCCTCTTCTTCATACGGCTTTAATATACATCGACGACATCCTTCTTTTCTCGGCTGATGAAAAAGATCATATCCAACTACTTCAGCAGTTCCAGAGTATAATCCGAAACTACGGAATCATGCTCTCAGCCAGAAAAATGGTCATAGCCCAGCCCAGCATTGAATTCTTGGGAATGCAGATCGCAGACGGAAATTTCAAGCCTCAGGCCCATCTTGCTACAGCACTTCTGGATTTTCCTGACGAAAATCTTACAAGACGACAAGTTCAACAATTCCTTGGCGTAATCAATTACGTTAGTGAATTTATCCCGCGATTTTCGCAGCTGACAAGACCACTACAGAAGATGCTGACAAAGAATCCACCCACGTGGGCTACCCGACAAACTGAGGCTGTCAAAAGCCTAAAGCTAGAAGTCCAAAAGCTACCACCTTTAAAGATTCCTTCAACAGGAACGCGCATTCTGCAGACTGATGCGAGTGACAAATATTGGGGAGCCATTTTATTTGAAGAAAGCGATAAAAAACGTCAAATCTGCGGATATGGAAGTGGACGTTTTAAAGATTCCGAAGCCCATTATCACTCCACGTTCAAAGAAATCTTAGCCGTGAAGCGAGCTATTGAGAAGTTCGAGTTCCATCTGATTGGACATAAATTTCGTATCGAAATGGATATGTCATCTTTTCCCAAGATGTTACAATTCAAGCAGAAGATGGTCCCGCACCAACAGCTACTTCGATGGAGTGAGTGGTTCTCAAAGTATGATTTCGAATCCTTCTATTTAAAGGGCACGAAGAATACTCTTGCCGATATGCTCAGCCGCACCCCAGTAAAAGAAATACAGCTAATGGCGAGCTCCTCCGATTCTTCAGCAAAGCGATACTTCGACTTCGCTTCGAACATACCTCAAGACGCTCACCAGCTCATAAACAGCCAAACCCTACACGAGCACTTGAAGGATAAGATCTTCTACTACCAATCCATTATCCTGTCAAGATATGGAGTCCACACTCATTACATTAATCCGCTCGGGATTCATCCGGATTATCCGTACGCACATCTCTACCGATTCCAAAATGCCGACATGCCAGAAGAAGTCCTCTGTTTCCTCTGGTACCTCTGTTCAGTCTACACCATAGGTATCTCTTTTGATATCCAATGGCTATATCAATACGTTAACGCACAACAAGGTCAAGAAGAGTGTTTCTCAACATTCTTAACGTGGTTCGCACCCTTACCTGTCTGGAGTGGAAAACTGAGACGATCAGCAAAAGCAATCAGCTTACCATTCAAGAAACTGAAAGGAGAAGGAGGTCTTAATCCTTTCTTTAACCCACATACTATCTACTTCTTTCACAGGCCAGTTCAGATCAATGGCAAGTCCGGGAAGATTCACGCGTTGCCTACCCTGATTCATCACAACGATTATCATCGAGGTGTCCGTCCTGATTTTAATATCAACGACAACAAGGCGTTCGAAGAATTTCAGCTTCATGCATTTCGCCTCAACAACGCCAGACAAACCTGTTCGGTACCATTTGTCCCAAATTGGATTTATTATCCAACGGAATATCAGATGAGCCTTGATGAAGATCTCCAGTTTTACATGGCAAAACCCTACATTCCAGAACTCAAGCAACGAGCTCAGATTACGGAACCGGCACCATCAAGTGAAACCCTACCTGACTACTTTCAAGATTCGCAACTACCCGATGACTCAATGCATATCGATGAAATCGAGAAACTGCTCGGCGTCAATAATGGTGAAAACTCTCAACAGCTTTATGACGAACCAGGAATGGAGTTCAAATGCCCAGGTGGTTATTATGGATGTTGCGATAAACACAATATCAAGTTTGAGACGAACCACTAAGCGTCGCCATCTACGTAAGTTTATTTTCCGTGTGTTTATTTTCGGTGTGTTTTGGTAAGCTTTCATGTAAAATAAATAATGATGTAAGCATGATATAAGCGATGATGTAATCGCTGCTTATGTAAGGATGATGTAAGCATGATATCATTGCTGCTTATGTAAGCATTATGTAAGCATGATGTCATTGCTGATGTAAGCGCTTATGTCAGCGTACCCATCCTTCCCTATAAATATGTGTGCACCCCATTGTAAGAAACCAAGTTAGAAAAAGTTTGGAAAATAATAAAACCTCTCTCTAAACTTTCTCTCTCTAAATGTCTTTCTAAATTCTCTTAGTTTTCCGGAGCCTTTAGACTTCGGTCATAAGTTCCGGTTTCCATCTTCCATCTCGGAAGTCGGCGATTCTATTCCGTTGCTCTAGATAAGCACGAGTGGATCATCAATACGACGGTCTTTGTCAATAAGGCATTCGTGGGGAACCGTATTATTATCCAAAGAGTGGTTGATCTGTTTAAGGGCCAGAGTAGAGCCGATGTTTGATCCCAATACCTGGATAATATTATCGAACCCTCGTCTGTCAACACGACTTGACTTGTTCAACACGATCATCCACTTGTGGTTACGCTAGATAATGTGGGAAAAAAAAAAAATTTAATAGTTTTATAGCAAAAAAAAATATTACTTGGCGACAAACAGAACTCGAAAAAACATCCCTATCGTTCCCGAAGAGGCCGTGAATTAAAAGAGGCTTCTTTGATTAGTTTTCTTCTCACTATTCATTGCAAGTAACTAATCATATCTTCTTTTTTTTTTTTTTTTTGCTAAACTACTAACTAATCATATCTTTGAGTGCTAATAAGTTATTTCGATGATTGGCTTTTTCTCTCTCGAATAATGCATGGTTGAAAGTTGAAACTATACCATGCTTGTAGTTTTTTTTCTTCTTCCGATCCCATTCTTTTTGTTTTTCTGTCATGTGATCACCACGTCCTCTTTGTTTTATGGATGTATTTGTTTTAGTAGTTCTTACATACAAGTGCGTACTTTTTGTTTAAAAATCAGAAACGGTTAAGCTAAAAAAAGACCAATGACGGTCTTATACACAATTGGTATAGCAAACAGTGACGGTCCCGTGAACTAAAACGTAGCCAAAGGGCAGGCATTGGATTGTTCGGCTCTATTGTCAACTACAGAGAAACAATGCGACCGAAAAGAAAAGAAAACACTAATCTTTTTAATTCAACTTACAAAAGACCTTAAATCCACAAAAAACTTGTGGCTTTTGATCTTTTCTTTTTGTTTTTAAGAGGTTATTGGCGACAGAAGAGAGACTCAAGTACCTGAAAAACCCCTTTAAAAAACATGAAATCTCTCTCATTCATCAGTGCCTTCACCATTACCAGACTTGAGATGAAGATGCTTCTCTCGCTTTTGGAAATCTGTCAAACCTTTACCACTTCCAGTGACACCAACTTTTCCAAATGGATCCTCCGGAGACTTGAAAATACTCTCTTTCTTCCTCCCTGTGAAGAACCCTACCTGCCAAAAACAACGCAACCAAATCCAGTCTCAGAATCCGTGAGCAAGAAAAGCAAGCAGTCGAACTCGCTATATTCAACCTTTTTAGTTTTGGCTTTTGTTGTCTGAAACTGTTGCCAAGCATTCTGTTTCTTGTTCTGTACAACCTCGAACTGCTCCTGCCTCGCCTTTGACTTGAAAGCATGGATCTTCTTACGCTTTGCAATTTTCTGTTAAAACAGGTGAGACCTAATAAACACGACCTCATAGGACCAAAAAAGCAAAGGGGTGAAAAATATATTTTAGCAATTAATCTAGACTTACCACATCCTCGGGATCATTAGGATCGATTTTAAGCTTTGCTGGTAAAGTTTTAGACTGATAATCAGAACTCGCAGCTTGCTCAATCTTTCTTTTGAGAGCATTTTTGGTAGCTTCAGCTATTCTCTCAGCTTCCAAGAGAGCATTGTGTTCTATTGGCCTCACATTATCTGGATCAACCTGAATTGTAACAAAGCAACCTCAACATTAGGTTTTATTTAATAAAAACAAACAAATGGGAACAGAAGCATTACCTCTTCCTTGTTTCCCCACTCATCATAGGCAACATAATAGCCATTTATAGTATGTGCTTCAACGGTCGCATCATACCTGAACATTTAACTAATCAAAAGAAGAAAAAAGGGGGAAGAAGACGTAAAGTATACAGTAGATACATTATCAATTACTATAGAAGCAAGAGTTTTTCAACATACCACTCGCCATCTTCACTAAAGACAGCTTGAACTTTTGTTCCAATGGGGAACTTACCCTCATGAATTGGGTTATTCCTTGAATCCTGGACAAACAATGGAATACAACTACGCATTAATCATTAAAAATTGTAGTGGGCTTGAAGTGACAAGGATCCAGGTTTACAATTAACTTTGTTCCTGGTAAGAGAACTGACTATAGCAGTATTTCGAGGTAAGATGACAGAGAGCCGAGAACGTAAAATGGCAAGGAGAAGAGATTAAATGACAGAATAGACCTACCAATTTTCCCCAAGTACCCTCTGGTAAATTGGGTGATCCAGCAGTTGCTCCAGCATCTGACAGAGAAATCTCATTTTGCTTCGCAGTTGCAAGAAGTTCCTCAGTCAATGCAATCACCTACGTGGTGCAGATGCAGAACAAAGTATCAGATAATTGAGGATTCTAACAATATCAAACAAAATATATCTATTAAGATTTTCAAAAGTAAGAACTTCAGGGATCGAACGCGAGAAATCAGGAGATAGAAGCAGGCTGGCCATCATGACCCATATTAGCACACCTGCACAAACAACCAAGATAGAAAATGATGAATTCCTCGCTAATTCTCCTACTTCTTTCATGTATACTCCAACAACTGCTTTTGGCTGACCCAAACTCCACTGCCAGAGTTACATGGCACTCAAAAATATACTCACCTTTTAAAACCACAGAACTGACACAAAAGTCCCACTGTATCCGCTAGCTGTTAAAATGATGTTGCTATATTCGAGCAACATGCTGATGATTCCCTTCAAAAGAGATAGGGAATAGAAACATAAAGGGGCCTGATATTGAAAACCTAGAACCTCAAGTATCCTAATCTAGTGTAGTGGTATATGGCTAGCTGAATGACATCGACAACAAAAATTTAAAAGATTTGATCACACAAAACCAAGATTAAGCCATTCACATGGATGTATCACCTCTTTAAGCTCCTTTTCCATGTCTGCATATTCCAAGTTTCTAGGGTCTTCCGACAAAAGCTGCCTAACCTGAGACCAAATAGTATAGAATCTATCAGATAATCCAGAGGCTGATTGATTTCCAAAGAAAAAACGATATAATGAAACTTAGAAACACTTCTTCGACCAATGAATCCCTAAATAAGCATCCTTTACGAACCCTAACTTAAGAACAATCATCATACAGAACCCTAATCTAATCCAATCTAGGAACCGATAATTCAATTGTTCTTCACCAAATCTGAAGCATCCCTAATTCTATAACTCCGATGAATTGCAACCATATACAAAAATCCTTAAAACAAAGAGAGAGAGAGAGAAATCGTTCGAAACCTGTTCGAGTTGCTCTTTGTACGTAGAGAGATTCGAAGCTAACTCTTTGATACTCACTTCTTCTTCTCCTCCTTTCATTATTTTCTCCAAACACTGAAACTCTGATTCCAAATCCTCTCTTCTCCGATAGTTCTCTCACTGATCTTCTTCCTCTTCTCCGATGTTCTTTCTCACCAAGAGATATTCTAAAATAAAACTGCTTGCCGTTTTGCACCGTCTCGATTGATCTTATTATAATATTACACGAACGCAGCGCGTTTCATTTAATTTCAATAATAACCCTATACTTAAGAAATCTTACACATTTATCTCAAATATATGTTTTACTCAACAATACCCCCTCTCTCGATTGAATTCAATTTATCCAGAGTTCTTGGTCTGATCAAAACCAAAATAAAGCCTCAGGTTCCGATCGATATGTCAGGCATTTTGAGTCAACAATGATCAGATGAATAAGCATCACAGCTGATTTTTTTTTCAAAAAAATGGCGATTTCTACATTAGTCTCAGTCTCTCCTTTTACTCTAACTTCATCATCTCGAAAAACCCATCTCCTGAATTCAACACTCACTACTAGGGTTTTTGCATCTTCGATTTCTCCATGTTTGAAGCAAAAACCTTTCCTACAGAGTCAAAGTTCCATTCTTTTTTCCCCATTACGCTGTAATTTCACAAGATTTTGTTCTTCTTCAGATGGGTTTCTCGGAAAAACCAAAGAAGTAGTAGAAGAAGAAGAAATCATTCAGCTTTCGTCAATTGGCGTAAACCCTGTGAAATTCGCGATATGCGTTGTGTTTTGGGCTTCTTTGTCTTTGCTTTGGTTTGCTAGGTCTGGAGATGCGAAAGCAGCCACTGATTCCATTAAATCTTCGAGCTTTGGTCTTAGAATCGCCTCCACGCTTTGCCGGTTTGGTTGGCCAGACGAAGCTGTGGTGTTTGCTTTGGCTACACTTCCGGTTATTGAGCTCCGTGGTGCTATTCCCGTCGGTTATTGGATGCAGCTAAAACCAACGGTTCTCACTTTCTTCTCTGTTTTTGGGTTAGTCTCTTAAATCTTGATTATGTTGTTGATTTGTTTTGCAAGTGTCATTGGTGATTAGGGTGATAAATGTGTGAAACTTGAGACTGACTTATGTCTGAAATGTTCTTTTTATGTTTGAGGTTACACATTTCTGTTGTTTAGTTGAATAAGTGTTCTCATTTCTGTTGAATCTTTGGTGCCTTGGTGATAACTTGTGTGTGACAATTGCAATCTTTTTTTGTTTGAGGGTACTTGTTTGGTTGAATCTGTTAGGTTTGGATGAGATTGATTCATATGATGATAAGTTAGAGCAAACATTCAATCGATATTCGTACGACTTCATTGTATAAGCGAACAAGAAGTGACAATGGTTTTGGGTTTTTGCAGCAATATGGTTCCGGTTCCATTCATCATACTTTACCTCAAAAAGTTTGCGTCTTTCGTGGCGGGTAAGAGCCAAACAGCTTCTAAATTACTCGACATCTTATTCAAAAGCGCGAAAGAGAAAGCTGGGCCAGTGGAAGAGTTCCAATGGTTAGGGCTTATGCTCTTTGTAGCTGTTCCGTTCCCTGGAACCGGTGCTTGGACAGGAGCTATAATAGCATCGATCCTCGACATGCCGTTTTGGTCTGCTGTTTCGGCTAATTTCTGCGGCGTTGTGTTGGCTGGACTTTTGGTGAACTTGCTGATGAATCTTGGTCTGAAACAAGCCATTGTGGCTGGTATTGGTCTCTTCTTTGTATCTACATTCATGTGGAGTGTTCTCAGAAACATTAGGAAGTCTATAAGACCAGCTTCGCCTTGAATTGGTTGTAGATGTTGAAAAAGAGTTCTTCACATAATGGTTCTTGTTTCTTTAACTGTTAATAATGTTTAAACGATTGAGATTTTGGTAGTCTTCGTTTCCCCAATTCTCTCTTCTCATAAGATTACTAATGAATGCAATTCACCATATGGAGATCTATATGATCACTAACGGAGCTGATGGAAAAATAACCATTACATCATAGTAATATATAATTTATAATGGCAGTAATCAACAATGAGGATGCAGCTCAGATGGTAGAGCGCTCGCTTCGCATGCGAGAGGTACGGGGGTCAAGAGGTTTAATGAAAGCTATTGGTGGTACTGGTACCAACACAAAGATATGGTGTGAGAAATGGCTTTTTGATACGCATCCGAGAGCTCCAATTAACAACCAGAGTTTGATTGATGTTAATCTAGATGTTGCGTCTCTGATTACGTCGTCTGGTTCATGGAATGAGGTCGGTATTCAAGAGTTGTTTCCTACACCAGAAACTTCTCGAGTCTTAAGTCTGCCTATTGGCGGTGGGGAAGATAGACAGATTTGGGCGTGTACCTCTAACGGTACCTACTTGGTCAAAAGTGGCTATTGGCTCGTTTCTAATCATCCTCTTACTTTTGCAACACCTCGAAGTCCTGTGGAACAGGTGAGAATCGATCTGAAGCAGAGGATATGGAAGCTTAAACCACTTCCAAAAATCCGAATGTTTTTGTAGCGAGCTTTATCGTTTGAGGTTTGGTAGTTAATCCCATTTGCAAACTGTGGAATCCATTTGTCATGTGCTGTTTGTTTGTCCTACGGCAAGTCTTCAGTTTGACATAGCTCAGGTTCCCGTACCAACAAAAGGGTTTTCAGATTCTTTAGAAGATAATCTCACTTTCTTACTGGACTTGCTCGATCAGCCTAACATTTCAGAGACAACAAGAGTAGTCATTCCGTGGATGCCTTGGTGTATATGGAAGAATCGAAATGCAGTCTAATTTGGTAATACTCAGGAAGCTCTTGAATCGGTTGTTGGAAAAGCAATGGAGGAAGCTGTGCTTCGGCACAAGGTGAACTCTGTTTTACCAGAAACTGTGGTTTTGTCCAAGTCTTTTGGCTTGGTTTTTCTTTACTCTTGTATTGCTTCACGTTTCATGGTTTGAATGAGTTCAGAAGTTAAAAAAAAAAAAAAAAGTGTAAAAAATGGTAATGATGTTATAAAAGCTATCAATATATAATAGCAAACCCGTTTTTGGGAACGAATGACGTCACCATTTTTTTATAGGAAAAAAAAACTCATCCGACGGTCAAAATAAAACAAGAGTTTTGATTGAACGGTTCAGATTGAGACATGGTTGGATACCCTAAAATTCAGAAGGGTTTTTTTGTAGATCGTCGTCTCTTTGCATCAAACAAAGCGTCTTCTCTTGTTTATTTGTTTTGGATGGTGAAGATCAGTCAAGAGGAAAATTTGCTTATTGTTCGTCGTCAGAGATAAGAACCTTTAGAAATTCTAAAACCGCTAAAATTAATTCATCAATAGTTGCGATTTTCTGTAAGAGTTGCGATTTTCTGTAAGAGTTGTGATTTTCTGGTACTATATATTGAAAACAACCTTACATCGTTTGAAGAAAGTAACAAAATCTCTATTATTTTCGATTTGTCATCTTCTTCGTCTACGTCGTCTTTGTTCATCATCATCACCATCTTTTTCTCATCACGATTCTATAAACAGATTAGTCAATCTCAAAACAAAATCTGTTTTTTCTTCAATTTGTAGGGTTTAAACTTAGTTCTTAGCATCAAGAACAGAGCACATACCTTAATATCAAACTCCCTTATAAAAATTTCCAGACTGGGATAATTGAGAGTCTCGCATCGACCATTTTGAGATTGACTAATCTGTTTATAGAATCGTGATGAGAAAAAGATGGTGATGATGATGAACAAAGACGACGTAGACGAAGAAGATGACAAATCGAAAATAATAGAGATTTTGTTACTTTCTTCAAACGATGTAAGGTTGTTTTCAATATATAGTACCAGAAAATCACAACTCTTACAGAAAATCGCAACTATTGATGAATTAATTTTAGCGGTTTTAGAATTTCTAAAGGTTCTTATCTCTGACGACGAACAATAAGCAAATTTTCCTCTTGACTGATCTTCACCATCCAAAACAAATAAACAAGAGAAGACGCTTTGTTTGATGCAAAGAGACGACGATCTACAAAAAAACCCTTCTGAATTTTAGGGTATCCAACCATGTCTCAATCTGAACCGTTCAATCAAAACTCTTGTTTTATTTTGACCGTCGGATGAGATTTTTTTTTCCTATAAAAAAATGGTGACGTCATTCGTTCCCAAAAACGGGTTTGCTATTATATATTGATTTCCAGACTGGGATAATTGAGAGTCTCGCATCGACCATTCACATTCTTTCAACGTTATCACATTCAATCGCTCCGGTACGTCCCTACTCTCTTCTTCATCTTTTTGATTATTTGATAATTACTGAAATGGGTTGTCATTACTCGATCACTATTGTTATTGATCTCTAATTTTTAATTCTCCGCTCAAATTTGTTGATAAATTGTTGCTATACAAAGTGTTTGTCTATTGATGTTCACCATGGTGTGTCTTTAAGAGTCTGTATATGTTTGTGAGAACTGAGAATATGCTTGGCTTCATGTTTTTGAAATTTTCCTTTTGTCTTTCTATTTGTGAAACCGTTTCTTGATCTGAATCACACATCTATGCCATTGTTGACAAGATTATATCGAATCTCTGAACTGGTTTTCGATAGCCAAGATGCTGGATTTGTTTTAACACTCTGTTCTTACATAGCAATTTTTATATTCCCCATGCTGCTAATGTAATGAATTTCCTGGTTTGTTGGACCAAGTAATATTCACCATGGGTTCTCTACAATTAGATCAAAAGATTCGTCCTTAAACTCATAGTTCGAAATATCAGAATTTTATCTTCCATTTGACTTTGTAAGTTTAATCATAATTTAGTTCACCGGAAATCAGTTTGGATGGATTCTGTTAAGGTTATAAATGGTGTTATCATTGGCCTAAATAAAGGCTTGTTTTGTTTTAGGAAAGAACTGTGGTGCTTAAAGTGATGGTTTTGAGAAATAACCCTTCGTGCATTAATTCAACAGTATGAGAATTAACTTTGAATAACTTTTCACCAATAGTGACATTGCTCAATAATTTTTAGTATTTTCTTTAATTATTTTTATGCCTATCTACCTATTTCTCGTGATTTTAGTCAACTTTAACAAACAAAAAAAGAGTTGTCTACTAACAAATAAGTACCCTGTTAACATGCATAGATGGAAGAAGACAATATTCCACCATAGAAGTATTTGGCAAACGTGCAAATGAGACGTGCGCAACAAAGAATTATAGGGAGAGTAATTCGAATTTGGGAAGTTGTAAATCCAAAAAAAGGGAACGAAATTATTAGTTTAAATTTTTTACTACTTGATGAAGAGGTAAGCTTATGAAATATGTTAATTATTTGAAATACTTTTAAATATGATACTGATTTTGCACACATTCATGATAGGATACAACAATTATGGGATCAATATATAGTCGTTACATTAATCATTTTAAAAATGATTTTTTCGAGGGTAAAATTTATTTATTCAATGAATTTGAAGTGTGCAGAGCAGGAGATCTTTATAAAATAACAACACATGTTTTCACGATTCGTTTAAATGATCATTCTGTTGGGAATGTCCTGAAATCATTTGTACTTTACTCTAGTTAAAGTTGTATTATCGAGGTTTGACAATCGTATAATATTAGGTGGTTATAATGTTTTGCTAGAGACCGCTTATAATCTATGGGTTTGGAATCCATTGCTAATATTATATGATCCTACAAGGTCACACACCTAAACAAATTGGATCAAGTTATAATTGAGTTTAATTTGGATTAAATCAACATTGAGTTTTAAATGGGTTTTCTATTTATAAGATAAATAGAAATAATAAACATATATATGATATACATACATCGGATGTGCAATCCAAAATTAGATTTGGAGTGATTATCACGTAATGGGCTTAAGCCCATATGACCATAATTAGATTAGGTCAACGTGCATGTGTGGTATATATATATATATGCTTTGTGAATTAGGTAAGGTGGCGAGTTAATTAACATTGGCCACCAAGCTTAAAAACCCTACGAGAAAGACAAATAGTTTGTCAAGTTTTGAGATTAGATCTCTACGGTACTAGCATCCCGTCTCGATCCAGTTTGTGTGCGTGTGGATACCAGTAGAAGCACAACACTTGGAGTGCTAGGCAACCTCAAATCGTTTTGGTTCATCTTTCCGCTGCAATTGATCCAGGTATATTCGAAACTATATAACCTAGATTTAGTATTTACACGAATCCTGGTGAATTGAATTCTAAATTAATATTTATAAACAGTTATAAATCGCTATGAATTCCAACACATTCTACTATAACTGAAATATCAAATGAAATGGTATCAATTAATTGGGAAAAATTTAAGTTCCGAGATTATGATGGCTTCATGGAAATTGCAGACAAAAATCAATCATTTGATGGTATGTATTTAATTACATTTCAAAAACTTTGTAAATTTTTTGTAAAATTCTTTAATTTTCTTAATATTAATATTTATTTCTAATAGATATAATTGGAGTTGTAATTGATGAAAATATCATGATTGAAGAAACTGTAAATGGAAAATGCAGAATAACCATAAATCTACAACTTGAAGGGTAATTTTGTTATTCCTTACTAAAGTAATTCATTAATTATTATATAATAAAATTTGTGCACCAAATCTATTACAGTAAATTGGCCCCCACTAAATTATAAATATTATGATGACATTAATAATACATAATCATATGAACAAATTTATTATTCAAGTATAAATTTAATAAAAACTTTGTACCTATAAATATATATATTTTACTACTATAACTAGCAATAATGTAACAGGGGAAGCAAGGTACGACTAACTATATGGGAACATATGGTATCTACTTATGAAAGAAACATGGCAAACAAAGATGCAATAGGAACAGTAAATTGCCCCCCACCAAATTATAAATATTATGATGACATTAATAATACATAATCATATGAACAAATTTATTATTCTAGTATAAATTTAATAAAAAATCTGTACCTATAAATATATATATATATATATTACTACTATAACTAGCAATAATGTAACAAGGGAAGCAAGGTACGACTAACTATATGAGAACATATGGTATCTACTTATGAAAGAAACATGGCAAACAAAGATGCAATAGGAACAATCCTACTTATAACAAGTGTTAATCCTAAGACATATTCAGGTAAAGTAAATAACACAACATATATAAATTATCATAAAAACGTTTAATATTATAATATATATACATAATTCGTATATTGGTTTATTTTTTGGATATTTAAAATTCGTTAATATATTATAGGTTACCTTTACTTGAACACAACTTCTGCCTCAAAAATATATGTGAATGATCCTCTGGGTACTATACAAGAATTCAAAACAAAGTAATTAATTTAACTTTCATTATATTTACTTTTTAATATATATCACTCACAATTGACTTTGAAACCAGATTATTGCCAAAATTTCAATCTAATTGCTGTAACACCCGTGAACCAAAAAGTGGAATTTTGGTAGGTGTGTCGATCGACACAGCGGTGTATGTCGATCGACACGGATTGGAATTAGACCGACAGATTCGATTTAATTGTCCGGTTTGGCGGGCCGGTTTAGGGAACCCTAGGGTTCGGGTATTTAAAGGATCAGACGGGTTTGTCTTCCTTTTTTTGGCCGTTTTCAGAAGAAAAGCTGAGAGAGAGAAGAGTGAATCAGAAATCTTAGGGCTGGAGTGATTGTTGGGAGATTCCTGGAGGAGGATTGATCGTGAGTGGTGATAGAACGAGAAAGGGGTTGTTGCTGTGCTGATTTCGGGTCTGTGTGGACAGAATCAGAGGCTGTCTTGGTGTTCTTCGCTCGTTCTTCGCGTTCTTCATCCTTTTTCAATCCCAATCAAGGTGAGTGCGTGACCGTAGGCTCGTATAAGTATAGGGGGCCAATGGAATACCATTGCTTGGTGGTTTTGTGTGTTTTGTGTGTGGATTTGTGCAGGAGACTCGACAGATCGCATCAGATTTGAGTCATGTGAGGATTGACTCGATTCTGGGTTCTGCGATGTCGTGTCGATCGACACCGAGGTGGTGTGTCGATCGACACGGGGCCTGTGTTCTTCGACACCTAGTGGTTGTGTCGATCGACACAGTGTGTCCTGTCGATCGACGCGGGGCCTGTGTTCTTCGACACCTAGTGGTTGTGCCGATCGACACAGTGAGTCCTGTAGATCGACACGGTGTATTCTGGACTGGTTTTGTTTGCTTGGTTGTGTATGCTTGTTCTGTGATCATCCTGGTATTGTGTTGGTTGTTTATACTTATATTTAATAGCCTGTAGACGGGATGACCGCGTCACTGAGTATTTGTGATAATACTCACGCAACTCTTTTTGCCATGTGTTGCAGGTAAAGAGAAATTGTGATCGTGGAATCGTGGCGAGGAAGAAGAGATGATTTAGGGTCTCACTTGGATTGTATTTCTATGGAATTGTTAGGTTGTTAGTCAGTGGATATTGTTTATTCATATTGGTTGATTGGTTGAACGGGGTTGATATTTAATAAAGTATGGGATTTGTTAAATTGGAATATGTCGTTGATGTTTTATTGTTCCACATTGCTTGGTTGTTGACCCATTGAGGATTATTATCTGTGATGAAAATAATCTGGAGGGAAATTTTTTTTGAAATTTTGGGTCGGGTCGTTTCAGTTTGGTATCAGAGCCCTAGCGGTTCTAGGGCGGGTGCAATTGATAGATTAAGAAGTTAATTGATTGATTGTTGTGTGGGTATGGAGTCTTAGATCATCTCTTCCGAGCCTTCAATGAGATTCCACGGTAAGTGTTGTATGATTTCTGTTTTTGTTCTAGTACATAGTAATCTGCTGTGAGTGCAGAAGTATGGCTAGAGGTGCTAGAGGCAGAGGTCGTGGGGGCCGTGGAGGTCGTGCTGGTCGTGGGCGCGGGAGAGGGCTCGAGAGTGAGTCGGTAGCCGCGAGTGTGGCCCAGGAGACCACGCAGGAGCAGGTGGCAGACTCTCAGGCGTTTCAGGAGGGGTCCGTGGGTCCGGCTTCTACAAGTGTCAGTGTGAGAGCTGATGGGGCTAATGTGGGTCCCGGTGTAGTTGCTGGTGCGGCAGGCCCAGGTGGGGGTGCTCCCGCAGGTGTGGCTCAGGACCGAGATGATCGCCTGGCGGTGTTGCTGCAGTTGATCCTTGAGCGGTTACCAGGTGGGGTACCGGCTCCGGGTCAGGCTCCAGGAGTTCAGCCAGTGGTGGCGGGTGTTCAGCCGAGTGTGGCTGAGGTGCAGCCGGTTGTGGCGGTTGCGGAGGAGCTTCCATTGTATCTGAGGATGATGGAGCAGATGCAGAGGATTGGCACCGGGTTTTTCTCGGGTGGTGCCAAGCCTGAGGAGGCCGATGAGTGGCGGCGGAGATTAAAGCGTAACTTTCGCTCGATCAGGTGTCCTGAGGGATATAGAGTAGACCTAGCAGTGCACTATTTGGATGGTGATGCGCATCTCTGGTGGAGAGGCGTTGAGGCTAGGCGGGTGCAGGCCGGGATGGTCTGGGAGGATTTCTTGGCTGAGTTTAATGCCAAGTATTTCCCGCAGGAGGCGGTGGACAGGATGGAGTCGAGGTTCCTGAACCTGACTCAGGGGGATCGGACCGTGAGGGAGTTCGATTTGGAGTTCAGTAGACTCCTGGTACATGCTGGTAGAGGCATGGAGGGCGAGCAGGCCCAGGTGAGGAGGTTCCTCGGGGGACTTCGAGCTGAGCTGAGGACTCGCTGCAGGGCGAGTAAGTTCGCCACGAGGGCGGAGCTGGTTGAGACAGTGGCTGCGATTGAAGAGGACCTCAGGGAGCAGGTTGTGGTGGTTAGTCCACCGGTGCAGCAGTAGCAGCAGCAGCAACCGAGGAGATCTCAGCAGCAGACAGGATCGAGCAGGGGCGGCAAGCCTGCGCAGGGTCAGAAGAGGAAGTGGGAGAGCACTTCTGGGGCCAGTCAGAGAGGACAGAGTGGTCCGGGATGCTTTGGGTGTGGAAGTATGGATCACAAGGTGGCCAGTTGCCCAAAGAGGACTGAGATTCGGGGTGCCCAGGTGTGCTACCACTGCAGGGAGCCAGGACATATCAAGCCCAGGTGTCCGAAGCTGCAGCAGATGGCGGTGGCAGCAGTGCAGCCGTTGGCGGTCCAGCCGTTGGCCCAGATTGCAGCGACGCCGCGGGTTTTCACGTCGGCTGAGGCGGGCGGTTCTAGCGCCAGACCGATCACAGGTGCTAATTAAGACTTGTCTTTTAAATTCTTGTGGTAATTTATTTTAGTCTATTTGGATTGTGTGTCTGCGTTAGAGTGTCGGGTCTTAAAGCACATGGGATCGTGCAGGGACCTTAGTTGTGGGCGGATGTGAGTCCCACGTGTTGTTCGATTCGGGAGCTACGAATAGCTTCATTACTCCGGAGTGTGCGGAGGGCAGCGGGATCCGGAGCGATTCTGGTGAGCAGCCGGGAGTAGTTAAGGTTGCTGGTGGGAGAACGTTAGCTACTTTCGGGCGGGCTCGAGGTGTAGACGTTCTGGTGGCAGGAGAGTTGATGCCAGCAGACCTGGTTATTAGTCCGGTGGAGCTGTACGATGTCATCCTGGGGATGGATTGGTTAGATCGGTACAGGGTCCATCTGGATTGTCATCGAGGACGTGTAGTGTTTGAGCGGGAGGCTGGGAGGTTGGTGTTTCAGGGGGTGAGACCGACTTCCGGAAGTCTTATGATTTCAGCGATACAGGCCGAGCAGTTGATTGAGAAAGGTTGTGAGGCGTATCTGGCGACGATAGTGATGCCAAAGACTGTTGGAGAGGTTGCAATTGGGGATATCCAGGTCGTTCGGGATTTTCAGGATGTGTTCCAATCGTTGTTGGGTTTGCCACCGTCGCGGTCGGATCTATTTACGATTAAGTTGGAACCCGGAACAGCTCCGATATCCAAGGCACCTTACCGTATGGCTCCAGCAGAGATGGCAGAGCTGAAGAAACAGCTGGATGATCTGTCGGGGAAGGGTTTCATCCGGCCTAGTGTTTCACCGTGGGGAGCACCGGTGTTGTTTGTGAAGAAGAAGGATGGGAGTTTTCGGTTGTGTATCGACTACCGGGGGCTTAACCGAGTCACTGTGAAGAACAGGTATCCTCTGCCGCGCATCGATGAGTTGTTGGATCAATTGCGAGGGGCTACTTGGTTCTCTAAGATAGACTTGGCGTCGAGTTACCATCAGATTCCGATCGATGAGGTGGACGTCAGGAAGACGGCCTTTCGAACGAGGTACAGACACTATGAGTTTGTAGTGATGCCGTTTGGGTTGACGAATGCCCCAGCAGCGTTCATGCGGTTGATGAACGGGGTGTTCCAGGAGTATCTGGACGTGTTCGTGATCATCTTCATAGATGATATCCTGGTATACTCGAGGAGTCCGGAAGAGCACGAGGTGCATTTGAGGTTGGTGTTGGAGAAGCTGCCGGAGCAGAAGCTGTATGCGAAGCTGAGTAAGTGCAGTTTCTGGCAGCGAGAGATGAGCTTTCTTGGCCACGTTGTGTCTGCAGAGGGGGTGTCTGTGGATCCGGCTAAGATAGAGGCTATCAGAGGTTGGCCTAGACCGAGGAACGCCACCGAGATCAGGAGTTTTCTTGGGTTGGCAGGTTATTACCGGAGGTTCGTCAAGGGATTCGCGAGTATGGCGCAGTCGATGACGAAGCTAACAGGGAAGGATGTCCCTTTTGTTTGGTCTTCAGCTTGTGAGGAGAGTTTTGGGAAGCTGAAGGAGATGTTGACCAGTACACCTGTTTTGGCGTTACCCGAGCCGGGTGAGCCTTATGTGGTGTATACAGACGCTTCGGGAGTTGGTCTGGGTTGTGTGCTGATGCAGCAGGGGAAGGTTATTGCGTATGCTTCGAGGCAGTTGAGGAAGCACGAGTGCAATTACCCTACCCATGACTTGGAGTTGGCTGCAGTTATCTTTGCACTTAAGATCTGGAGGTCTTATATGTATGGCGGAAAGGTACAGATATTCACAGACCACAAGAGTCTGAAGTATTTCTTCACTCAGCCGGAGCTGAACCAGAGACAGAGGCGCTGGATGGAGTTAGTGGCGGACTATGACCTGGAGATTGGGTACCATCCGGGTAAGGCTAATCTGGTTGCAGATACGTTGAGTTGGAAGAGGGCGGATTCAGACCAGGAGCGCGATATGGAGGCTCTGGTGAGCGAGATCAGTACGTTAAGGTTATGTGTGATCTCACAGGAGCCGTTGGAGTTAGAGGCAGCTAACCAGGCAGATCTGTTGAGCAGGATTCGGATTGCTCAGGAGAAGGATCAGGGTTTGATTGAGGCTTCTAAGGCGGCCGGTTCAGAGTATGTGGTCTCAGCGAGTGGGATGATACTAGTGAACGGGTGGGTTTGTGTACCCAAGGATGAGGATCTGCGGCGGGAGATCCTGAGGGAGGCTCATTCGAGCATGTTATCGATTCATCCAGGAGCGACCTAGATGTACCGTGGCTTGAAACGGTATTATCACTGGGTCGGGATGAAGAGGGATATAGCTAGCTGGGTTGCAGCGTGCAACGTGTGTCAGCTGGTGAAGGCTGAGCATCAGGTCCCAAGCGGGTTATTGCAGAGTTTACCTATTCCGGAGTGGAAGTGGGATATGATTACGATGGATTTCGTGACGGGATTGCCAGTGTCGCGGACCTATGATGCGATATGGGTTATTGTGGATCGTTTGACCAAGTCAGCACATTTTCTGGCCATCAAGAAGACCGACGGAGCGGTGGTGTTGGCTAGGAAGTATGTGCGAGAGATAGTGAGGCTGCATGGGGTGCCAGCAAGTATTGTGTCAGACAGGGATCCGAGATTCACTTCAAAGTTCTGGAGGGCATTCCAGGCAGAGATGGGCACTAAGGTGCATATGAGTACCGCGTATCATCCTCAGACGGATGGGCAGTCTGAGAGGACGATTCAGACATTGGAGGATTTGCTGAGGATGTGTGTACTGGATTATGGTGGTCATTGGGCGGATCATCTAAACCTGGTAGATTTTGCGTACAACAACAGCTATCAGGCGAGTATTGGGATGGCTCCATATGAGGCTCTGTATGGGGGGCCGTGTAGGACACCGTTATGCTGGACTCAAGTGGGGGAGAGGAGCATGTTGGGTGCAGACTTTGTTCAGGAGATGACGGAGAAGATCCATGTCTTGAGGCTGAACATGAGAGAGGCTCAGGATCGGCAGAAGAGTTACGCCGATAGGAGACTGAAGGAGCTGGAGTTTGAGCTGGGAGATATGGTGTATCTCAAGGCAGCTATGTTGAGGGGTCCTAACAGATCCATTTCAGAGAATAAGCTGAGTCCGAGGCTTATGGGTCCGTTCAGAGTGGTGGAGCGGGTCGGACTGGTAGCTTATAGATTGGAGTTACCTCAAAGTATGAAGGTTTTTCACAAGGTCTTCCATGTTTTGATGCTACGGAAGTGTCTGCATGAGTCTGAGGAGGTGTTGACGAGGATTCCGGAGGATCTTCAGCCCAACATGACGTTGGCGGCGAGGCCTGTGAGGATTCTCGAGAGGAGGATCAAAGTGCTGCGCCGGAAGAGTATACCGTTGGTGAGAGTCGTGTGGGACTGTGACGGTATTGAGGAGGAAACTTGGGAACCAGAGGTGTCGATGAAGAGGAAGTTCTTGAAATGGTTCGAGAAGCAAGCGGTGGCTTGAGTTCTTAACCAGAGTCTGTATTAGCTTGTTGCTATGTTGGGACATTGTATTTTGTTGTGTTGTAACGAGTATACATGTTGGAGATTTAATAAGATGAGTTGCCTTATTAAATGTGCGTTAAGACGTGTATTTATGAGATTGACGGGTGCGTCATGTATTGGTATGACTGGTGATGTCATGGATTTGTGATGATTGGTAGGTCATGTGGAGGGCTAGCGATAGAGTTCTATGTGAGTTAGAGCTTGTCTATCGGCTAGGGAGACTAGAAATGGAAGTTCTATGTGAGTTAGGGCTGTCCATGTTCTAGTAGAATTATCTGGGAATAAGGTTCTATGTGAGTTAGGACTTGTGATTCCCTAGATGGCGCTGGGAAATAGGAGTTTTATGTGAGTTAGAACCTGCCTATTTCCTAGGGGGAGTCTAGAATAGAAATTTTATGTGAGTTAGGACTGTCTTTCCAGGGACTCTGTGAAACACCCTGGTGATTGGGTTGTTTCGGATGACCATGAGAGGTGATTTCAGTCGACAGGTGCCTAAGATGCATGTTACAGAGTGATTGCCCCAGGGGATCGTGGGTCTCCTGGGTATACTTGAGTGGACAGTGATGTTCTCTCCGGGGGGAAGTGGTTCCCTTGCATATACTTTGAGGGGCCGAAGCCTCTCCAGGGGATGTGTGATTCCTCTGCAGCTGATAGCTTGATGGACTGTGTGTCCTGAGAGTGGGAGGGGCTGGAGCATACCGAGAGCTGGATGGACGGCGGTCCTGAAGGTGGGGTGGTATGATATACATCGAGAGCTCAAAGGGTGACGATCCTGAGAGCGGGGTGTTGTATATAGATATGAGTACGAGCAATAGTATCTGTAATGTGGTTGTAAGCATGAGACTGGATGAACTTCGGGGATCGGGAGTGGATCTCAGGTGGTGCTGACCGGGTGGGGTCAGGATTTGCAGCCGTGGTGAGACGGTGCAATGGGGCTAGTATGAGCCTGGTAGAGCTCGGGGATCAGGTGTGATCTCGAGTGGTGTTGACCGAGGGTCAAGAGAGTGGATTGGATGTCGAATCTAAGGTTTTGCTAACGTTTGGAACCAGGTTCGGACAACCCTGGTAATATATGTAGCACCGTTGGTCGTACATGTTCTTGTTTGATTGTTGTGCGATCATTTGGTCCAATTCGGGTTCAACGGTTGGTCGTGCATGTTCTTGTTTGATTGTTGGGCGGTCAATCGGGCAGCCCTGATCGGGACCAGAGGGCGTTGCATCGTGGATTTTCTGGGGAAATCTGGTCGGGTTTTAGACGGAAGTGCGAACTTTAGTGAGACGGGGTTATGTGGTTTGAGTGTGATCTCGAAGGGTCAGCCGGGTTTGGGTCCGGTATTTGTGACCATAGTGCGACGGTGTCGCCGGATTCGAGGTCGAATCCGTGTTAGTGGAGGAGAATTGTAACACCCGTGAACCAAAAAGTGGAATTTTGGTGGGTGTGTCGATCGACACGGGTTGGAATTAGACCGACAGGTTCGATTTAATTGTCTGGTTTGGCGGGCTGGTTTAGGGAACCCTAGGGTTCGGGTATTTAAAGGATCAGACGGGTTTGTCTTCCTTTTTTTGGCCGTTTTCAGAAGAAAAGCTGAGAGAGATAAGAGTGAATCAGAAATCTTAGGGCTGGAGTGATTGTTGGGAGATTCCTGGAGGAGGATTGATCGTGAGTGGTGATAGAACGAGAAAGGGGTTGTTGCTGTGCTGATTTCGGGTCTGTGTGGACAGAATCAGAGGCTGTCTTGGTGTTCTTCGCTCGTTCTTCGCGTTCTTCATCCTTTTTCAATCCCAATCAAGGTGAGTGCGTGACCGTAGGCTCGTATAAGTATAGGGGGCCAATGGAATACGATTGCTTGGTGGTTTTGTGTGTTTTGTGTGTGGATTTGTGCAGGAGACTCAACAGATCGCATCATATTCGAGTCGTGTGAGGATTGACTCGATTCTGGGTTCTGCGATGTCGTGTCGATCGACACCGAGGTGGTGTGTCGATCGACACGGGGCCTGTGTTCTTCGACACCTAGTGGTTGTGTCGATCGACACAGTGGGTCCTGTCGATCGACACGGGGCCTGTGTTCTTCGACACCTAGTGGTTGTGCCGATCGACACAGTGAGTCCTGTCGATCGACACGGTGTATTCTGGACTGGTTTTGTTTGCTTGGTTGTGTATGCTTGTTCTGTGATCATCCTGGTATTGTGTTGGTTGTTTATACTTGTATTTAATAGCCTGTAGACGAGATGACCGCGTCACTGAGTATTTGTGATAATACTCACGCAACTCTTTTTGCCATGTGTTGCAGGTAAAGAGAAATTGTGATCGTGAAATCGTGGCGAGGAAGAAGAGATGATTTAGGGTCTCACTTGGATTTTATTTCTATGGAATTGTTAGGTTGTTAGTCAGTGGATATTGTTTATTCCTATTGGTTGATTGGTTGAACGGGGTTGATATTTAATAAAGTATGGGATTTGTTAAATTGGAATATGTCGTTGATGTTTTATTGTTCCGCATTGCTTGGTTGTTGACCCATTGAGGATTATTATCTGTGATTATAATAATCTGTAGGGAAATTTTTTTTAAAATTTTGTGTCGGGTCGTTTCAATTGCCTTCTTTCAAACAATCTAAAGAAGAATGTTGTCAAAATATCTGAAATCAGGTGATTTAATAGAGATAACTAATAAAAAATTGTTATGTATGTTAATGAAATTTCAAGTTCTAATAAAGTAAAAACAAATAATTATATTTCAATGTTAATTAAATAGGAAAAATAATTTACATGCGAAGGAAAAATAGTTGAAATTTGTTCGAAAAACGGATGGAATTATGTATCATGTAATCATTGTTCCAGAATTTTACAAAAAACAAGTGGAATACTAATATGCAATAACTGTGTCAAACCAAACATAGTTGACATATTAAGGTATCTTTACTTTTGTATCAGATTTAAATGCACACTTGTCAATTAATATTAATACTAATAGTAATATTTTACAATTTATATATATATATATATATATATATATATATATATATATATATAGGTACAAAGTTGAAATCATGGTAGAAGATGATTTAGATATAGCTTCGCTGACAATATTCAACAAAGATATGACAAAGATACTGAATATATCAGCAACAGATTTAATCAAAGTATATGTATGTATGTTTAATAAAATTTGGTATATAAAATTTCATGTGTTACTCAACTTTTAAAAATTAACATTAATATATGTAAATTTACATATCAGAAAAATAAATTGAACACTTCAACAGATGAAGCAATCATATCATTTTTATGCGAAAAACTCATTGGAAGAACTTACAAATTCGATTTGAAAATCAAAGAGTATAATTTCCAATCGACGTCAGCTGGGTTATCTGTTATAGGTATCACATGAGATCCAATATATACAGAGCATGTAAGTTTAATTATTCTTATTTAATTAATTAATTATTTAAAAAATATAAACTAACTAAAATTAATCATTAGAGTTTCTCACAGAGAAAAATGATGAAATTCAAGATGAAGCTAAAAGCAATGATCCTACTGAATTCACAATATATAAAAAAAAAGATATGGAGATAAAAAAACCAATCCTCCAAACAAACCAAAACCAAGTATAAAAAGATTACCAAAGGATAAAGAATTACCAACTATTGAAGATGACAAGCTTAATGAAGAAGACAAACCAACCATAGCAAAAAAACAGCAAAGGAAAAGGAAGAAAATAATATATGATGATTTCATATCTTCATAGTTCAGTTATTCAACTTAGTTAAGTAACTTTATAACACAACCTAAATTCTATTTCATTTGTAATTTTTATTAGATTTGTATTACAATACATATAATTATTTTTTAATTATTCTTTGGAAATTTTTATTTTTTTAAATTCTACTTACACGATTAACAATCAATATATATTACAATATACAATTGTTGTAAACTCATTTCATTAACTTACCAAACATACATAATTAATAATAATGATATTCTATTGCCCGCGCGGCAACGCGCGGGTTTGTTTCCTAGTATAGATAATATCAAAAGATGATTATCCATATTGATGATTTATCCATCTTATTTTATTTCTTGTTAAAGCATTCTTTTGTTGGAACTCAATTTTAAGACATAGTATAACAGAGTATTCTCGTTTGTTTGAATGAGAAATATTTTGTCTAAAGTTCATTGCTTGAGTGACACGAAATTGGCATAGCAGATATTGTGAATAATTGTGGAGAATAGTGAATACATACTATACCATGCGCGCGCGCTAAGCTGAATCAAGATGAACTCAGGCTTAGGCAGGTTTAGATGCATGTTCAGGTATATGGATATTGGTCCAATAACCTATCTTTTTGCATCAAATTTTTATTTGTGTAATTGATCACTACATAAATTTAATTTTGATCAAGAAGTAAATAATTCTTGTACAGAATTAATTTTGATGAAAATGTAAATAATTCTCTAAATCAAATTGAGAGTTAAACTTGATCAATATTGAACTCTACTCTACAAATTAATAATTGACTAGGGTTGGATTCGCGCAACGCGCGAGTTTAATTTCCTTTGATTTTTGTTTGTGTTATTTTCTTATATTTTGCATTTATATCATATATCTTTTACATTCATTAACACATTGTAACATCATATGCTCAAATATTAATCTAGGTGTGAATTTTTTTTAAAACTTTTCGATTTGACATTTAGTTTTAAATAAATATTTTTTAGGTTTTGAGAACTTTTTATTTTATTTTTTATTGCATGATAGTTTCATCCAATCTTCAAACATATTCTAATTATAATTGTGCAACGCACATATCAATATATTTGCTTTTGTCATTTTTTCATAACACACCAATATAATTATAGAAAATTAATTTATACATAATCATAATTTTATTTTATATTTTTTAAAACACATAAAAGGTTTTTTCTAGATTTTTTGGGTTAAAAGAATTGATTCAAATATTACATTAATAAATATGTATTTTTCTTGGATCATGGTGTCGGACTACGTACATTTTTACATAAATATCATATATAATTCCCCACGTATTTTGTTGTAAAATTCATGAATAATGTGACCATTAATTTTTTACTTTATATGTATCAAAACTTAAGATTTTTTTATTTTTTTTAAATTATGGTATTACAATGTTTCAATTTTTTTCTTTTATACTTTCAAAGAACTCAAATATAACATTTGAATAAAATCTTATATTTCAGTTTTTCACCTTATTTTCAAAATTTTATTGAGATTGTTCAATATCCTTTAGTGAAATCATATGTCTTATTTCTCTTGAAATCTTCAACTTCTTAACAATCGGTTAAAACTCAATTACGATGCTTCAATAATTAACATCATTTAATCTTTTTTTAATCTCATTTTGTTTATTTACATCTTTATTCAATTCTATTAATCTCATAATATTTTGGATTACTTCGTAATGAACTAAAATATAAATGAAATATATTAAAATATTCAAATAAAATACTAAAATGATCCTAAAATATAGTTCGCATGATACATAAGTTTTATAATTTTATTAAATTTAACAAAAAAATTTGATTTAACCATTTACAATTTTATGCTCCTTATAACCACTCACTTATTTATTTTTAATAGAATATAACTCGAGCGATGCCTATTTTTTGTTTGCACCAATTTATACCTCTTATATCTTTAAAATAATGATAATATAACACTTTCAATTTTTTTAATACTTCCATAAAAATCAAATATAAAATTATGAACAAAATCATATATTACAAATTTTAATCTTATTATTTCATCTTGAGATGGTTCAATACCTTTTTAGTGAAATAATATATATTCTTAACAATCGTTTGACACTCTTATTATTTGTTTTTTTTATGTCGTTTATATTTTTATTCATTTTTTCTTATATGTCTATTCGTTTTACATAATTCCAATTTCCATATTTCCAATTTTTGATATTGAATATATAAACTTTTATGATTATCATAAGCTCATAATAAAATATATTTATTGTTATAGTTTTATATTTAGAACAATAAAATATTCAAATTATTTATATTTACTACTTTTAGTTATTTATTGACTTATTTTTTGTTTTTTATTTAATTAGAAATTTATGTAGCTATATGTAACAATAAATATACATAAATATGAATTAAATGAAACTTAAAATTACAATTAATTGTAAAAAAATGTTTTGCCTATGTGGACACTCTTAGAGAAGAGAATAGTGTCGTATTATATATATAGATCGATTATCATAAGCTCATAATAAAATATATTTATTGTTGTAGTTTTATACTTAGAACAATAAAATGCTAAAATAATTTATATTTACTACTTTTAGTTATTTATTGACTTATTTTTCGTTTTTTTATTTAATTAGAAATTTAAGTAGGTATATATAACAATAAATATATATAAACATGAATTAAATAAAATTTAAAATTAAAATTAATTGTAAAAAAATGTTTTGCCTATGTGGACACTCTTAGAGGAGAGAAGAATATTTAAAATAATTAAATAATCTAGATTATGGCTCGCGCGATGCGCGAGTTTATTTTATAATTTGTTAATTATTGTGACAAAAAATTTAACTAATCTAGTAGTTTTGTATTTATAAATGACGAAAGCACCATTTCTTTATAGATACAAAATAATATTTGTTTTGAATTGAAATGAAATTAATTGTTTCTCTTATTTATGTTGTATGAAAATATGAAGTGATGCTCAATCATTTTAATATCGATACGATAGTTCAAAATTTGAAAATAAATATGTTTCTTTGACACTTTGTTATATATATATATAGTTTTTGTAGTTATGTGTTTAACCGCTGACTAGTTATATTTTCAGAAATCAAGTATAATATTTTGATTAATCATAGATTCCCAAATTTCATCTTATTTCCTACTCTTATTCAATATCTTTTACCGAAATAAAATATGCTCTTTCTTTTTAGATTTCACTTTCCTAACAGTTACTTTATACACAGTTACAGTTACGATGTTTAAGTAATTAACATTATTTTTTATTTTTTTATTATCTCATGTCGTTTATCTGCATTTTTATTCAATTGTATATTTATATATATTTTCATATTTCTAATTTTGAAATCAAAATATGTAAACATTTATCTTTATCATAAACTCATAACGTTTATAGTACTCTAAAATAAAGTATAATATAACGTTTATAGTAATATAATATTTACAACAATAAAATACTCAAATATATATGTATAATTTTTAAATTATTTATACTTATTTTTGTTTTTAATTTTATAAAAAATTTTAGTAGTTATAAGTAACAATTAATATAAATAAACATAGTTAATTGAAGATTTAAAATAACATTTATTGTTAAAAAAAATTAGCTTAGGTGGATATCTTAGATGGAGAAAAAACTCTTTCATTATATATATATATATATATATATATTCTAATCAATTAATTGTTTAGTTTCCACTATGCCATCCACTGAGACCATAATGCTATGTATTAAATATGGTTAATGTGGCATTATAAAATCAGTATTTTGGAGACAAGAAAACGCCTCTTGGCTCATGCATAAGACAAAAAGGAATTGTCTCTTGGCTCATGGTTCAGACAAAAAGAAAACGTCCTTTCGCTCATGGATTAATATAAAAACAAGAAATTTGCTTCTTGCTGATTTGTTTTTTAAGAGGAAGAAAAAAGAGTAAAAGACTCTGACTCTTCAATCCGAACGAAGGAAAAAAAAACCAACAATCCTTCTTCATCTTTTGATTCTTTTTCCATTTTTCTATGAGAGTACAACACAGTTCAAATGTGTTCGATAGTTTCTGTTCCTCGGTGTTGGAAGATAGAAACAATCGGCAGTTGTATTCTGGGAATTTTACTGGTACAAAACCGTCATATTACGGGGCGTTTAACAATTTAAGGAAAGAGTTTCGTCTCGATTCTGCAATTTTTTGCTCATCAATTTGGTATCAAAAGTTTGATTTATGTTCTTAATTATCATGTCATATATCAGTGCCCTATTGTAGAAATTTGGTTCCTACATGTTTTTGTCACGGCCTATCCCAAAAATGCCTATCCCAAAAATTCTATAAAAACTTAAAAAGTTAAAAACTCTTCACTTATTATTCAAAGAAGTATAATGGAGTTACTACCTAGTTAGTGTTGGATTATGTGGAAATGATTTGATTGGGCCAAGGAGAGAGAACGAGAACTAGTGAAAGCCTGATGAATTGTTGGGAACTTGGGATGCACTCATGAGCCCAGGTATTGTACATAAAGCGGTCATAATTTATTTATTTATTATTTTAATTATTTATTTATTTTAAAGCTTAATCACTTGTTAATTTATCTATTGTTTTAATAATTTATTTATTCGTTAATTAACGTGGATGATTCTGTCACCATAAATCTGTTATTATTATTGTTTATGTTATGATTATTATATAAAATATTTAACTACATATTTATAAATTTTATATTTTATCTGAAATTAGTAAATTTATCTGATTGATTATTAAATATTTTCGGATTAATTTTCTTTTTCAACCGATCTTAAAAACGGTCACAAAGAGTTTTTTTCAAAATTTTTTCACTTTTCCAACGGTCATAAACAGTGATTTTCATTTATAAATACATTCATATTTCACTCTTTCAAAATCACTCAAACATTTCATCCTCTTTCAAACATTTCTAAAAAAAAAAAATTGATTCTAATTTTGTAAGAAAAATATTTTGTTGGTTTTTGATTTTTATTATCGGTGTAATTCTTAGTGCTATTTATGGTCTTTTCGCCGGAGAATTTATCCGCGAAAATTATATCATAAATATTGGTTTACTTTTTTATGCATTAATGTTTACTGTAATTGCTGTTATTATTAATGTAAAAGATTTCTAAAATCATATTATTAATAAAATTATTTTTGATTTTGTTTTTAGAAATCAAATGGCAAATATTGAGAAACTACAGATTCCAGCTCTCTAAGTCACTGAAGAAAATTATATATCATTGTCCACGAATGCTGAGTTTCATCTAAGTTCTCAGAACTTATTGGATACCATAAAAGAAGAAAATAAATCGTCTAACCCTGAAAAAGCAAAGACGATAATTTTTCTGAGAAAACATCTAGATGAAAATCTAACGCATGATTATACGAATACAAAAGACCCTGTAGAGTTGTGGAAAACTCTTCAAGAAAGATTTGACAACCAAAGAGCAATAACTCTCCTACATGCTCTTGATGAGTGGGCAAAATTAAGGTTCCTGGATTTTGATAAGTTGGATAAATATAATTCCGCCATGGCAGAATCTACCTTAATTTAGAATCTACTTATCCACCTTATCAAAATCTAGGAACCTTAATTTGCCCAATCATCAAGAGCATTTGAGAGAGTTATTGCCCTTAGGTTGTCAAACCTTTCTTTAAGAGCTTTCTACAATTCTACAGGGTCTTTTGTATTCGCATAATCATGCGTTAGATTTTCATCTAGATGTTTTCTCAGAAAAATTATCGCCTTTGCCTTTTTAGGATTAGGTGATTTATTTCTTTCTTTTATGGTATCCAAAAAGTTCGAAGAACTTAGATGAAGCTCAATATTCGTGGACCATGATATATAATTTTCTTCAGTGACTTGGAGAGTTGGAATCTGTATTTTCTCAATATTTGCCATTTGATTTCTAAACACAAAATCGAAAATAATTTTATTAGAAATATGATTTTAGAAATCTTTTACATTAATAATAACAACAACTACAGTAATCATTATTGCATAAAAAAGTAAACCTATATTTATGATATATTTTTCGCGGGTAAATTCTTTGGCGAAAAGACCATAAATAGCACTAAAAATTACACCGATAATAAAAATCAAAACCCAACGAAACATTTTTCTTACAAAATTAGAATCAATTTTTTTTTTTGTAGAAGTGTTTGAAAGAGGATGAAATATTTGAGTGATTTTGAAAGAGTGAAATATGAATGTATTTATAGATGAAAATCACTGTTCATGACCGTTGGAAAAATGAAAAAAATTCTTTGTGACCGTTTTTAAGATCGGTTAAGAAAGAGAATTAATCTGAAAATATTTAATAATCAATCAGATAAATTTATCAGTTTCAGATAAAATATTAAATTTATAAATATGTAGTTAAATATTTTATATAATAATCATAACATAAACAAAAATTTAATAGCATATTTATGGTGACAAAGTTATCCACGTTAATTAACGAATAAATGAATTATTAAAGCAATATGTAAATTAACAAGTGATTAAGCTTTAAAATGAATAAATGATTAAAGCAATATATAAATAAATTATGGTGTGTAAAACAACCCTAAAATAAATTAGTATGTCAGTATAGAAGCGGTAATCTGCACACCATAATAAATAATAATGCATAAAACAACCACAAAAGTTAGTATGGTGGCATAAAGAATAAATATGTAGGTGGTAATCTGCACCCTATAAATATGCATATGAAAATTAAAATTTTGGAGTGATAATGTATTATAAAAAAAAAAAGTTAATTTATCATTTTGATAAATATAAATGAAATTTTTTTTTATATTCGATATAAATAATATACTGAAAATAAGAGAAGAAGTGAGAGAGAGATGTGTTTATTATTGTTTTGTGAAGTTATGAAAGTTATATCGTTTACAATCGTAATGCCTCTATTTATAAGGCGTGAAAAAGTAAGTCAGTGTACATGATACTGATAGTAGGTCCACTTAATTAATTAAAAACCGTAATCTTTGAATCGGGCAGCAAATGTTGAAGCTGTTATTATTGACTTTTGTAACATTCTAGAATGGAGTTACTATCTAGGTAGTGTTGGATTATGTGGAAATGTTTAATTGGGCCAAAAGGAGAAAACGAGAACTAGTGAAAGCCTGATGAATTGTTGGGAACTTGGGATGCACCCATAAGCCCAAGTATTGGTCAATCTCTTTTTCTAAAAACCCTAGCCGTTCTCTACTTTTAGTATCGTGGAAAAGAAGAGAAATGGGAAGGAAAAAAGGGAGGCAGTGAGAGATCGTGAAGAACAGAGGTGAAGAAGAGAAGGAGAAGAAGACGAGGACGAGGCAGAGAGTTGAGGATAAGCGGAGACGTCACGGTGGAGCCACGGGGGCTACGGTGGCTCCGGCGGCTCCGGCGAGGGCAACAACGGCATGAACGGACAGCGACGGTGACCCAGCGGTGATCCGTGGTGATTGAGATGTCATCGTAACGCCTGTGCATCAGATCCACAATTGAGAGCAAGTGGAGGAGAATCAACCAAAAGAAGGAAAAGGTAATCTGGACAGTTCGGTGATGGCAACTTCGGAGCCTCACCGGCGACTACTGGAGCATCGGATTGCTTCATTGTCGGTGGATTTAGAACCCTGACTTTCTCACCTTTCCAGAGATATCAAGAAGGACTCATGGTTCGACCTGAGTCGTCGTGTAGACATGTTTTCTTATGGGACAAGTAATCTGTCTCGGCATGACGAGAAAGGTCAACTTCAACAAGTAAAGTCAACCGGATTAAAGCAAAGGTGAGGAGTTCGGGCTGGTGTATCTATGATGCGGGATGATTTGTTTCCTTAACCGTTATATGCTGAAGTATGATTGGATTCTTTGAGTTAAGGTTGTTAAAGTAGAAATATGAGTATGATTGATGTGTGGTGATGATATGAGTTAGTGATGATAAGAGGTGTATGAGATTAAGTAAGTGTTAAGTTTGATGAGAATGTGATGGTGAGTGAATGATAAGTCTATTGCATTGTTGATTGTGGGTATGTGAATAATAATTCCATTGTAGCTCGTAAAACAATACTGACGAGTCGAGGTAGCACTAAGATCTAAGACCCGGTAAGAGAAACTGGCTATCTAGTTTTGTGATGATGAGATTAAGAGATGTTGACATGATATGATGATGTGATGATGTGATGAAAGAATAATGATGTATATTAATAATACGCTAGATTGCTTGTATTTCGATATGTCAGGTTGTTATTGTGTGTGTTCTTTCGTATTTTAGTGTTTACAAATTATTTCGTATTATGGATCACTGCGGACTAGCGTCTGTCTCATTTACTGAGTAATTCACCCTTTTTTTCTTTTTTTCTTGTTAAGAAGGGCCCGAAATCTAGAGTTCAAAGTGATCGAGGATGAGTTGAGTCAGTTTTACCGATTTCCCTTCTCTATAACTAAGACCATATATACATATACACATGTATACATAAACTTCACCTTTTACAATATAGTCTATAACAAATGATTAATTATTTAAAATTTTGTTATAATTAATTGTACATAGATTTATATGACTTTCAATAATCTGGGAAAGAAAATAAACAAAAGTATTTTTGTTTCTTATTTCCAAGGGAATTTGGCACAAACGGCTATAAAAAAAACAATAATTAAATGCCTAATCATATTAATCTTTTGGTGATGACGACCCAAAAAAAACTTTTGGTCATGTATATACTAATAATGACCAAAACTGTCCTTGATGATAAACCGAGAGAAAATGTTGACGTCATATTTTTTACTCCAGTACTGTAGTCACTAATGTAATAAAAATATGGGAAAATTTGCGAAAAGTACAATAAAAAAATTATAATTTGAAAACTAACAAAAAAACCCCAAATCTAATGGCCTACAATTTGCCACATACCATATTTTTCCTAACTTTTTAATTTTTCTTTTTTGATTATTTACCAAAAAGACCCTAAAAATATAAGAAAATTAGGGATAATAACAACAAAAAACAATACTTCATAAACTAACAAAAAAACAATGGTCAACATATTCTTTCCATTTCCTCACACACCAACTCATATACGTGTATGAGTTTTTTTTTCCCCCTTTCTTTTTCTTCTTTTGATGAAAACCCTATATTCTCTATCTCTCTTATTTTCCTTTGTATTTTCTTAACATGAAAATGATTCAACTATGCAATCCTAATAGAAAAACATAGATTTTGTTTAGCACATGCCATATTTTAAAATTTTGAAAACAGACAAATATTTATCAAAACAATAAATAAATATTTTTAAGTAAAAATCTATGTTCTATTCTATTTATATGTAGTCTATTCTATTTCAGTATGTATGTAACATCAATACAACATAAAATATTTTTACTTACAAAAACTATTTATAATTTTAAAAAATGTATTCGCTTTTACAAATTCAAACGAGGTCAGATCTGTAGTTTTTGTAGTTTGGATTAAGCCTCGCAAACGGGTATTCGGGTCGCGTTCGGGTTGGATTTTATCGGATACATGTTATGTCGGGTCTAGAAATTTTAGACCCATATAGAAACCTGTAAAGTTTCGGATCGGGTACAGGTTCGGGTCTTATGGGTACAGGTTCGGGTCGGATCATAATTAATTGTATCTGTAAATACTCAAAAACATTCGGTACAGGTTTGGGTTCAGGTTCTTTTATCCAAAGCTACAAAAACAACCTGCAAATATCCAGAAAAATTCGGGTACAGGTTTAAATTCAGATTTTATGCAATCAGACTGTGACTTGTCAGCTCTTAAGGTAGTCTTAACTGTTGTTAACTCGGCTGTTGTCACAGTCTCAACTGTTGTCAGTCTCCTTTTCCTTCTTGGATTTCTCTTTCTCCTTTCTTACTCTAGATTGGATAGCCGAGTACGACTTGTAGGCCGACACTTTCTTAGGATCCATGGTAGAAAGGTAGGCAGTAAATGGTGTTGGATCTATCGAAAGTTCTTGCATCTCAGAAATGCAGTAAAATACATTGATATATTCTGTCAAGCTTCTCTGTGGTGAAATTAGGGCGTGATTCCTCACCGGAATCGCATCAGAGTCCCAAATCAGCATCTTGGGCCACAATGTTGAAATATTTCGATGATAAACACGTAACCGGATATTTAAATGTGGATCGAAATGGGCTCAACTAAGCCCAATATAACGAGCCCAATATAACGTTTTAATTCCACCTTTATGAGCTTACCCCAACATTTTTTGTTTCTTTGGTCTCCTATAAAATTAATGAAACTATATTTTTTTGTCATATAAAAATACGTAAGTATATTTAATTAGTTACATAAATTTTAAATAATAATATTAAACTTTTTCTTTTAATATATTACAATAAATAATTAGCTAAGGTATATAAAGAATGCAATATATCTTTATAAATTATAAAATCTAAATTATTTAACCAAAATAATTACAACAAACCAATATAACAATAAAGTAATTAAAAATCAAAATAATTAATAAAAAATATATTTTATAAATCAAAGAAAGAAACATAAGTATCTATTATATAATTAGACACTTTTTTCTCCATCTAGAGTGTCCACATAGACAAAAATGTTTCTTAAAACATTTAAGTTTTAAAATAGTCATTTACTACACAATAAATCATTTATTTTTTTTATAACCAATAAAAAATTAAATTAGATTAAAAACGTTAAGACAAAATAAAATAAATGAAAATGAATATTAATAAATACAAGAATACACATGATTTTAGTAGTAATGATAATATGAATTTTGTTTTACCAAAGTTAGTACATATAAAAAACCTAAAATGTGTGTACGGATTTTATATATGAATTTTTTTTACCAAAGTTATATATTACACATAAAAAAACCTAAAATGTCTGTATGGATTTTATAATTAAAAAAATTATTAAAAATTAATTGACGTAATAAAATGTTAAGGAAAAAAAACTTTAGATTATTTATAAAAATTATATATTCCATGAAATATGAAAAGTTTTTTCTTACTAAAAAGTTTGGAGTTAAAAAAAACAAGAAAATCTTAAATTCAACCACACATTAGGAAGACAAACGTTTAAGAAATCGTATCTTAAAGTCTCAACTATTTTTCTACAATGAAGAAAAATCAAAATATATATAAGTTTACCAGACGAAAATAAATGACAAAAAAATAATAAAACTATTTTAAAAGGAACTATGAGTTTTTTCAACTCTAACTAGCAAAAGATCTTAAATCAAAGTTGAAGAAAAAAACCTTAAATCTTACTAATGAAGAGATAAGTTTCCTCATTCATCGATTGAAAAAAATGTAAACAACAAGCAAACAAGATGTTGTTCAATATATTCCATATGCCACATTACTAAAGAAATTGTGAAGTACTAAGTATAAGATAATAACAAAGAGACATTGTGAAGACATATGGAAACCAACTATGATTGATAATTCATACTACTATAAAGATAAATTAGAAAATGACTAATAAATTTTATCTGCAAATTCGTTATCGATTATTTAGATAACATGATTTATCTAATGGCTTAATATATGTACATTACAAAGTTTTTAAAAAATACATTTTAAATGATAATTTTGATATTTTCATGCATCTTTAAAATTAATTCAAAACATTTATTTATTTGATTTCAAATCAAATATTATTTTCTATATCAATGATTTAATTGTTTTTATCATAACATAAATACTAAATCCATAAATAAATTATTATTAAAATGAATAAAAGTATAACAAAATCTCGCGTGAATGTGCGGGTCATATTCTAGTTAAAACAACGACATGCCAAACACGATGAACAGTAACAATAATCTTTTTATATTCACCTTCACCAACAATATTTGAAAGAATTGATAAAAAATCATCCATCACACTTTTAGAATACCACCATCATCATCATCATCATCATCATCATCATCATCATCATCATCATCATCATCATCATCATCATCATCATCATCATCATCATCATCATCATCATCATCATCGAGCAAACCAAACACAAATGATGAATCTATAAACACAAGATATACTGCTCCACGGACAATTCGAATATCTTTGAAACAGGTTGGACCTCTAACAAATCCAAATAATAACCAAAGATAATAAGCCTCCCTCCACTAAGTAGTTACCCGCGTCTTGGGCATGATAGGAATAACAAAAAAATATTCTTAAATTATAAGTTAATCATTTACATTCATCACAAAAATCAATTACATATTTCAATTAACGAACACGGTCGGTAACCCACACCATGTGCCTTGTCTTGTACCCGCTTCCTATCCCAGTCTTTACCTATTCCGTCATAGCCCTTACCCGCATTACGCCTTAACCCTTATATGTCTCGTCCCAGCTTTTACCCGCATCCCATCCCAACCCTTTAACCCATGTCCCATCCCAGCCTTTACATGTCTCTTCGTATTGGTCATGGTTACTAAGTTGATCATCAACCAAATAAACACTTTAACTCTCTCAGGTACAACCACCTACCAAACACGGTCGAAATGATTATCCATTCTTTGTCTCGGAGAACTATCATTTGTCAAAAAAGAGTATGCCGATCTCACTGAAAAACTCCCATCTAGGTTTTCTCCCCATGATATCATATCCTTAGATCTTGTAACCTCATCCAGAACCACAACCAATAAATGCAGTATAATGTTGGGTGAAACAAACAGACCAATTCTAGATAGTTCTCCGCCTATTCCGTTTCTCCAAAACTCTCGAACCCTAGCATCCATAAAATAACTCAAAATTTCCCGTATCGCGGACTCTGCCAATGCTTTATCCAATATCCATCGATCTTTTCAAAATCTAATCGCACTCCTATCTCTTAAAACTCAACTCAGACCTAGTATAACGACCTCTCGTATTCTCATTCCGACATTTGTCCAAGTCGAAGACCAGTCACTCTTGACAATAGCCCATGTTGGGTCATGTACATCCTTAACCGGATACTTTCTCTGCAATACTCGTGCCGAAAGACTTGTGTGATCATGTAGCAGCCTCCAACCAAGCTTTGTTATAAGAGACTTATTCATATTATGTGCCTGCCTGATTTTGAGACCTCCTTCCCTCTTTGGATGGCATAGTCTCTTCCAAGACATCAGAAGTTGTTTTTTTTAGTAGTACTGTCCCATAAGAATGATCTTCAAACCTTGTCCAGACTTGTGAGAGTAGATCTTGGTAGGACAATCATGCTCATCGAGTGAACCGGAACCGATGATAGAACAACTTTAGTAAGTGTTATCCTTCCTGCAGAGCTCAACATCTTTCCTTTCTATCCTACTAGACGCGAAGACACTTTCTCAAGAACTTCTCCAAAGGTGTCTTTATTTATCCTCTTTTGTAGAATCGGCATACCAAGATATTTACCCAACTCCCGCGTCGACTTGATTCCACTCTCATCACTAATCAATTTCTCCAAATCGCGATGCACATTATTTGAGAAAAAGATCTTAGATTTCTCAAGGCTTACTTTTTGTTCTGAGGCAACACAAAACCACTCTAACACCCTTCTTATTACCCGTATTTGAGCCACTGATGCCTGCGCAAAGAGTATAAGATCATCCGGAAAACAAATATGTGATAGCTTAGAACCTCCATGGGATAGAGTAATTAGCTTCCATTCATTCAAATCAATCGATTGTTCAATCAGATGACACAACCTCTCTATACAAAACATAAATAGGTACAATGACAAAAAATATCCTTGTCTAAGTCCTCGAAGTGGTTTAAAAGCATCAGGTTTTTCACTATTCCACAAAATATTCTCTATTCCACAAGATATTCATAGAGGGTCTGCAACACAATGCATAATCCAACTAATGCACACCGCTGAAAGTCTAGCTGCTTGTAGTTGTATTATTATAAGAGAAGCTACTCGATTTAAGTCGGTATTATTATTTACTATATAAAAGTAGAAGAGTTTCACATGTGGTATTAAACCTTTCAATTCGTATCTAAAAAAAAAAAAAGAGAAATGCTTTTGCGTCTCTTATTCTTCTTCCTCTTAATTCGTTTTTTCACACCTCTTCCTCTTCCAGTACCAACTAAATTAATTATCCTTTCATGCTTCTAAATTAGTTATCATCTTCATCAAATCGGTTTATATGTGTCGCTTCAAATTTCTAAACAATCTCTTCCGTTCTCACTTATTTTCAATTCAGACGAAGAAGAAAAACTCTAACATGTCCTAGAATGAGACCAAAAAAAAATTGAATTTGACCTCGCCGATTTCTGATCCACTTCCACGAGAGAAGTTGAACCATGGCGAATTACAAGTGGCCGAGAGAATGGTTGGTTATAAACAAGTTTCTCTGTGTGTGGTCCGCTATAGAAATGAGGGATTAGATTCAGAAAGTAGAGCAAGAAAGTGAAGCACTCACATTCCCTACTAGAACATCTGCAAAAAGATGTAAGGTAGCTGGTACGGTTTTGAATTTGAAACATTTTGTGTATTCCAAGACACAAAGCACTCTACAAGACTTGGAGGCTCATCCTCTGATCAACAACAACTGAAAACGAATGTTAAACAGTTGAATCACAAATGTCACAGGTATGTTCCACTCGAGAAGCTTCTTTTAGTGAGATTAAAAACTCAACATTTCTTGCAACATCATGGTCAGAACTATCCACTTCGTTTAACTATCTTAGGCATAGCTTATCCTATCTGTTTGGATCTAGCATGGCGAATTTGGAATCAAATCCTTTTACTACCATGAAAAGTTCTGCATAACTATCATCACCATGAATTCCCTGTAGCGGCAAACAAAATTACTTGTTTTGTAATCCTTTCTTATGCTTTCTCTACATTTAATATCTTCTCTCAAATTTTACTGCGTTCTTGATCCCTTTCAACTTTTAGGCATAGACGGAGCTGGAATCTTCTCGACTTGAATGTGTTACCATTGCTGCCAGTTAAGCTAAAGTGGTCCTGAGGAAAATACAAAGTAGGAAAAACATGATCCTCTAAATTGTCTTGTATTTTTATATAAGCACATAAGTATTTCTTTTTAATAGTGTAATTGTCTTTGTGGTTCAATAATGATGTCATTTCTATGTTGAAATGTGTTTTCATTTTGGGTGTAAAATATTTGTTAATTGTAACCCCTTTATTAGTTTCTAAAGTTCTGCAATATTCATTGGATTGCACTAAGTTTTTTTTCCTTTATTTGTTTCTCACTTATTCTGATTCAGCCCATTTTACAGTTATCTTCTCCATTCTACACTCAACTTCTCCAAGATTGTTGCTTTATGCACCAATGTTTGATTCAACAAAAAATGTGTTGCTCTTCTATTTCTTCGTTTTCGTTTTAGATTCATCATCTGTGTGTTCTGTTAGTGAATCCTGGATCTGAAGAAGCAAGCCTCGTCGAGACTAAAACATGTAAGTTTAAATATTATTAACTCCTCTACATCCATATCTTTAGAAAATTTCATTCGTGACTTGTAGTCTGTGTTAGTAACCAAAAATCAGAAGAAGAGGGGTTGAGGAAAAAGGATAGAAAGATGGAGAGGAAGCAAGCTGGAGGAGTGAAAGACGAAACCCCAATCCAATCCCTCAAATCACAACTTCCAGTGAATCCAGTCGGGTGGCGAAGGTGACAATGTTGATTTTGAATATAATAAGATGTACCATATTGCTTTGCACAATCTTGACTGACTGTTACACGATTCTTCGTGCAGGTTAATAGTTTTAGCAAGGACGTGATGGAGGGTGTAAAGGGATTGCATAGTGATTCTCGGCTAGCATTGGTCCAGGCTGCAGCCTTAATCAAAATGCGTGAAGCTCTTCATCAAGCCTTGGATCGCAAACTTGCAGAGATTGATGGTAAATCTATCTTATAGAGAGATTCTTGACAAACCATTCTATATATATTACGAATTCGAAAAGGAATACATATTTTCAAATGCAGATGACGAATTGGAACTTGAACAGACAGGCAAAAGTCAGGAGGCTGGTCTTGTCGATCAATAACCTAGAGCCCCCTCCTCTTTTCCCTTAGCATTGGTGCTATTCCATGAATAAATGTTTTGGAGCTTTTAAATGTTTCTTCTTATGACTCTCTTTATGTTCCTCTCCGAGAGAAGTTTGTTTCAAGAAGATAAAGAAGACTCAAATCTTCGTCCATGCTCCGAACCAGTCGATTTGCAAGCTTTTAACTCTTTGTTTTTTCTCATATCACATACCTCGGTGTTCTTGCGTCCCAGCTCTAGCCCAATGCTAAGACCCTCCAGTTTCGATACATACCACACGGATCCTGCTATAGATATAAGAATACTACATTGGCCCTTTGCTTTGGCTGGTCGGAGTTCCTAGATCTGTTTCTGCTAACTCTCTGGTTCGATCGGCGCCCCACTCTCTCGGCTTGATTGGCCGGTTGTTGGTTCCGAAGTTCTTCTTGTCTTCCGTCCCGAGAAAGACGTAGACCGCTTTAGATCAAACTCAATGTTCTGTTTCCCAAGATTTGGCTAACAAACAAGTTTGTGTAGTTTTGCTTACCAAAAAAAAAAAGTTTGTTTAGCTTTCTCATGAATTAGTCTCCATTTAACTTCTTTGTTAAGTTAACAAACAAGTTGTGTAGCTTTCTCATGAATGCTCAACACGCGAAGATTCCTCTTTGAAGCTGCACGCCTGAACAAACCTAGTCTAGCTTTATGCTAAGCACTTTTTGTTTACTAGCCCTTTGCTCCTTACTAGTTGTGTTTCGAAGTGTTGGTAAAGTGTGGTGATTAGTGTAAGACCTGGTTCGAGTCAACGGTTCTAGATGAATGTCCTCGCATGGAATTGTAGGGTGCGGGCGCCGACCTGACAAAAGAGCACCTTGAAGAACTTCACCGTTGCTTTCTTCTTAATTTTTTATTTTTATCGAAAACAAAAAACAATCGTTTTTTTCAGCAAGATTTGCAAGTTGAATTCGGATATGATCATGTTTTTACCGTTGAGTCGAGAAGCAAAAACGGTGGGCTAGCCCTCTTTTATATGAATGATCCTACGGTTATTATTTATCATTCGGATGATCGAATGAATGATGTTGAATTTTCTTTTGAAAGACATAAAACTTATATGACATTTGCTTATAACGACGACTATATTCATGTACAACGACTATAAATAGTAAAGATATATGTCAAACTCACTTCACACTCTTCTTGATCGACAATTCTTTGTAAGAGACCTTTTTTCTATGGCGCATTTTAGCATGTCACCATGAATGAGCTCCTAACTGCAACTCTAACCGCACCTACCACACTCAGTTGCCTTGTCTCTGGCCTCGGCTCTTTACTTTCAGTATTTCGGCAACTTGCTTCCACCTGAACACCTACAAAATATGCTGTCTGAAACCAAATATATATAAAAACAGAGCAATCAGTTCATTGAATTTTCAAACTCATGATTGCAAGGCGTTTTTGTAACTAATCCATAATCACAATGTTTCTTAGCCAATCCGGTTTGACTCATCCGAACCAAAAGAATCAATTTGAAACCAAACCAAACTAAAGAGGAAATCAACCGATTTGTTTTTTTTTTCCAATAACCAAGAGTCAAACCTCAATGTCTTTAAAAAATATTTTGCTCAAGAAATTGAAATCTGAATTGAAACCATACTTATCATTTTCGATAATATAACAATTGGTTTACCTTGCCTGAGATCATGTCCATTGGGGGTATAGAGGGAGGTTTAAAACCTCAAAAAGCCCAAAAATAATTCAAAATTGATAAAAAAACCCAGAACCACCTCTCATTTCAAAGTTTTGAAAACTCTCCAGAGCCCTTACGTGGCACAATATGATTGATTCGGGTTATTTAAAAAAAAAACTGAGAAGACGAAACGAAAAAGATTTCTTTCTACTCGCGATTCTCTCTCTCTCTCTCAAGGCGATTCCGGCGACCCAAAAGAACTGCAACCTCGTAGAAAGGCTCTTCCTTAGTGGAGATATCCAAGAAAGATGGTTATTGATTGCAACTTTTCTTAGTTCCCGAATCTCTTACTCTAGTTTTACTTTTCTCTTATGCTGTCTATGAGAATCGTTTGAATGGCTGCGAGGATGTTGAATCACAGTACATATTGGCCAATAAACTTCTGTTTTTGGAACCCTTAGTGATCTTTGATGTTACACGGGCAATTGAGTGGATGAAGTGCTCATCCCTGTATGTCATAATGAAAAAGGCATGTTCATATGCTCTCTTAGTGATCTTTTGCTCATTTGGGTTTTATATGACCTCATTGTTGTGTATTTTTAAGTTAGGGAGAAGAAGGTGAGAAAAGTGAAGGCAATAGAAAATGTCTTATGTTTTGTCATAAACTATGCAGTGATTAATGCTTTTGGCTGCTTCATGGAGGCCTTGAGGTGGAGTAGAGAATTAGAATGCTTACCCAATGAAGACATGTACAAGAGAGAAGCGATCAAAGACTTATTAAAATGAACTAGACTTGTATGTTAGTTTAAGATTAGATTGATATCATGTAACTATGTAAGATTTGTTTACTTATATCTTGGATGATTTATGAAATATAAAAATTCAATATATTCTTCAAAAACAGATTCAAATAAATTATAATAAAATGCTGCAAAATCATTTGCTTTAAATTTTAAACTTACAGGAATAAAAATCCTAAAATTTTGAATTTATTTTAGTTTGGGCTTGGTTCTGATTTTGGATAAAAATACAAATTGAAAACTATAAAATTACGTAAAAAAAAAACCTTTAAAATGAGTGTTTAATCTAAGTTTAGTGTTTATTTAGTGTTTTCAAAAGTTTATGGTTTCATTTAGAGTTTAGGGTATAATGAAAAGTTGTTAAAAATAGAATGAGGGTTTGATTTAGGGTTTGAGGTTAATGATTTAGGGTTTAGGGTTTTAGGTTTAGGGTTTAGTGTGTAATCTAAAGTTTAGTGTGTAAATAAATAAATTAGTGTGTAATCTAAGGTTTAGTTTTTGATTTAGGATTTCAAACGTTTATTTTTTGTGATTAAAAGTTTATAGTTTCATTTAGAGTTAAAGATATCTTGATACATACAAAAGATTTGGCATTAGCTTTTAATCGTTTAGGGATTTTGTTCACATTTATCACTATTAATCTCTTAAAAATTTTAAACCTACAACATAGAAAAGAAGTAGATAATTAAAAATTTGTAAGCTCATGTATGTATATATATATATATATAAATAACATTATTAAATAAATCAAACATTTTGAAAATGCATAACAAAAAAATATGAGCAAATACACATGGAAGATGAGAGCCAATTAGAAAAGATTACTAGGATCGATGACGTGGCAATTTGGTGTATCACACGTTGCCAATCTTGGCCGTTCGATTTATTATTAGCCAATCCTGTCCATTTATTAATCAAAAGAGGAGATTAGTCGACAAAAAAGAGAAGAGATTTACATGCGTCCATTAGCGGCGTTCACACTTGATATGCAGCGCATCCTCCATAAAAAAGTGGGCGCATCCTCCATAAAAAAGTGGGCTTCGATATTGTTGTTGGGCCATTACTTGCAACACAAGTTTCGTATTTCATTTATACGTTCTTTTAGTGTTTTCGTTGTTATGAGATATTATCAAATTTCTTAGTGATTAGGTTTAAAGTTAGTTTGGCTTTATCTCTTTAGGTAGTATTAATAGATCGTCAAAACCATTGTAAAAGACACCTTTGATTTTTATTAAGAATTTTTCAAGAGCTTTTACAAGCACTGAGAAGAGTATTCTCGCCCCCTTTGTTCTAGCTTCTCAACGTAGCTCGAACAAGACTCCAGTTTGACGTCGTCTCTTCCTGGAAGTCTCGACCTCGTACTAGACATAGCTTCCGCTCCCTATCAGTTGGTATCAGATTCATTACGTTCCTGGTGGTGTTTGCGTTCATCAATGGCAAAGAAGAATACAAACGCGGGTGGTGACAATCAAGGACAGCGTCCTGACGACACCATTACCGATTGGTCCGAATTGCGTACTACACTGTTGGCGATGCAGGAGAATATCCAAGCAACAATTCATGCATCAATCCACGAGATGGGTAACATGTTAGTGACTCGTTTGGGTAATCGTAATCAACACCGTGAAAACAATCGGGTTGTCAACGACAATCCTTTTGGTGATCGTCAGTCTGACACAGAATATGAAGAAGATGAACATCACCGTCGAGTGCGGCGCGATGTTCAGATCTTTCCTCAACACGATGATGGTCGCCATAGCAAGTGGGAGAATAGCTTTCGAGTTGATATTCCAGAATTTAATGGAGGAGTTCGTGGTGATGATCTTCTCGATTGGTTGGTGTCGGTGGAATAAGTACTCGATTTTAAGCAAGTCCTAGATGATCGACGTGTTCCGTTAGTAGCTATGCGATTTCGAGGTCATGCTGCCACATGGTGGAAACAGCTCAAGTCCACACGCACTCGCACAGGGAAAGAGCCAATTCGGTCATGGGAGAAGTTGAAGAAGCATCTCCGCAAAACGTTTTTACCGCACAACTACGATCGCTTGATTTACACACGTTTGCAAAATCTAAGACAAGGCAATCGTAGTGTGGATGACTACGCAGAAGAGTTCTCCTTGTTATTGACGCGTAACGAGTTATATGATAGCCAAATTCAACTTGTGTCTCGTTTCATTGGTGGACTACGACCTCAACTACAAGCAGCTCTTGCGCAGTTTGATCCTTCCTCAATTAGTGAGGCCCATAGACGTGCTAGCTCTTTTGAACAACAAATGCGTTCAAGCAATTGGAGCTCTGTTTCTGCGAGAAACAAGACGCAAGAACAGAGTGTTGGAGCCCCATTAGCGACAACCAAAGAGGCTAGTGAAGGCATCGTATCGTCGACTCGCACTCCAGCACCAGAGGAGCAACAATTACGTCGATCAACTCGGCCAAATGCGCTTCGGTGTTTTTCATGTGGAGAGCCTGGTCACCGCCAAACAGCTTGTCCAAATCAGCCCCGTCGCGGTCTCTTGGCAGGAGATGCTTAAGTCGATGAACCAGTGTATGATTCATATGGTGAAGAGGAGTTTCTTGACAATGATGTGGTTCAACGTACACAAGGGGATACAGGTCATATGCTTGTGATTCTGACGTTCTTGTGTGGCTCCGCGTCGGCAAGATGAGCAATGGTTGAGAACAAATATATTTCGCTCCACATGGACGATTAAAGGGCGTATTTGCAGCTTCGTCATTGACTCCGGTAGTTGTCGAAATGTCATATCAGAGGAAGCAGTTGACAAGTTAGGGATTTCACGAGAATATCATCCGGCTCCGTATACGCTTGGTTGGCTTCATGAAGGCGATAGTGTGCGTATTACACAACGAGCTTTAGTGGCCTTTTCAATTGGGCCGTATTATCGTGATCGTACATATTGCGATATTGCACCCATGGACGTGAGTCATTTGCTCTTGGGCAGGCCATGGGAATTTGATAGGAAGATTATTCATGATGGAGCTCAAAACACTTATAGTTTCATTTGGGAAACACATCAGATCCTTCTTGTTCCATCAAAAGAAGCAGCTTTATCGGCTCCACCAGTTCCGGTGACTCCACCACCACCCGTTTCATCTTCACGAAAGCCAACTCTTCTTTGTTCTTATGATACATTTGCCACTGAAATGCGAGATGAGGGTTTTGCTTTAGCATTAGTTCCAGCATCGTCATCGCGTCTCTTATCGTCGGTTGCCAACAAAGACATTTGTGCTGTTCTAGATGAATTTGGGGATATTTTTCCTACTGAATTACCAGCAAGCTTACCTCCTCTACGGGATATTCAACACCAAATTGATCTTGTCCCGGGAGCAACGCTTCCAAACAGACCTCACTATCGTATGAGTCCTTTTGAGCATGAAGAGCTTCGTCGTCAAGTTGAGGATCTTCTCCAAAAGGGCCATATTTGGGAAAGTCTTTCTCTATGCGCGGTTCCAGCCCTTCTCATTCCAAAAAAGGACGGCTCGTGGCGCATGTGTGTTGATAGTCGCGCCATCAACAAGATTATGGTTTGTTACCGTTTTCCGATACCACGCCTTGACGACCTGCTAGACCAAATTGGTACTGCCTCTATCTTCTCCAAAATTGATTTGAAAAGTGGTTATCATCAAATTCGAATTCGACCTGGTGATGAATGGAAAACAGCTTTCAAGACTCGGGAAGGCTTATTTGAGTGGCTCGTTATGCCATTCGGCTTGTCGAATGCGCCAAGTACATTTATGCGCATTATGAATCAGGCATTGCGTCCTTTTATTGGGAAGTTTCTCGTGGTATATTTTGATGATATACTCGTTTTTAGCACATCCATTGCAGAACATGTTCGACATTTACGAGACGTGTTACAAATGTTACGACAAGAACAACTCTTTGCTACTAAACAGAAATGTGAGTTTGGTGTGTCTGAGGTTTTATTCTTGGGGTACGTGGTTTCTGCCCAAGGGCTCGCAATGGACATCTCCAAAGTTGAAGCAGTACGTTCATGGCCTCTTCCTCGAACCGTCACGGAAGTTCGTAGCTTTCATGGCCTTGCGTCATTTTATAGAAGGTTCGTGAGTCATTTTAGTACTATTATGGCTCCCATCACGAGCTGTATGAAGGAAGGCAAATTTTGTTGGACTCCAGAAGCAACAACTGTGTTTGAATTAATTAAGGAGAAGTTGACCACAGCTCCAATTCTTGTGTTACCGGAATTTTCTTTGACTTTCGAACTACATAGTGATGCGTCAAAGTTGGGTATTGGGGCAGTGCTTAGTCAACAAGGGAGACCCGTTGCTTACTACAGTGAGAAACTATCAGGGGCACGCTGTCGTTATAGTACTTATGATGTCGAGTTCTATGCGGTGGTCCAAGCCATCAAGCATTGGAGACATTATTTGGTCCACCGTGAATTCATTTTGTTCACGGATCATGATGCTTTGCGTCATTTGGATAGCCAAGCTAAGGTGTCATCTTGGCACGCGTCATGGATCTCATATCTGCAACAATTCACCTTTTCGATTCGCCATCAATCCGGGAAAACAAATCGTGTGGCAGATGCTTTAAGTCGACGACATAGACTGCTCATTTCAATGCATACTTCGATCACTGGGTTTTCCTCTTTTGCTGATTTATATGTTGGTGATCCATTCTTTGGTCGTATATTTGTTGAAGCTGAACAAGGACGACACAGGGAGTATACGGTTCAAGATGGGTTTCTTTTCAAAGGGCTGCAACTTTGTGTTCCGGAGAGTAGTTTAAGACTCCAAATCATTCAAGAATTGCATTCAGAGGGTCATGTTGGACGCGATCGAACGTTGCAACTTGTTACAATGTCGTACTTCTGGCCTTCAATGCGTAGAGACGTCGAGAGGTTTGTGGCATGATGTCGCGTTTGCCAACAGGCTAAAGGCAAAGCATCTAATGCAGGGTTGTACCTTCCTTTACCAATCCCAACGCAACCATGGACAGATTTGAGCATGGATTTTGTGCTTGGTCTTCCGCGCACTCAACGGGGACACGATTCCATCTTTGTCATAGTTGATCGCTTTTCAAAAATGGCTCATTTGATTCCTTGTAAGAAGACGACTGATGCCGTGAGTGTGGCTGTTTTGTTCTTCCGCGAGATCTATAGATTGCATGGGTTACCAACGTCGATTGTCTGTGATCGTGATACACGTTTCTTAAGCCATTTTTGGAGATCCCTTTGGAAGTTGCTCGGTACGCGTCTTGATATGAGCTCTGCATATCATCCTCAAACGGACGGTCAAACCGAAGTCACGAATTGTTCGCTTGGGAACCTGCTTCGCTGCTTAGTTGGCGATAACATTAAGTCATGGGATGCAAAGTTGTGTCAAGCTGAATTCGCTCATAACCATGCTTTGAATCGTAGCTTGGGTTATTGTCCTTTTCATGTGGTATATGGGATTATTCCTCGGTGTCCTTTGGATCTCACTACTGCTCCGGATAAGACCCGCCTTCATGGCGAAGAAATTGATTTTGTTGATGCATTGCAGGGAGTTCATCGTAATGCTCGACACAACTTGAAGCACTCCACCTCTAAGTATAAAGCTGCAGCGGACACTAAGAGGCGAGAAGTGGTGTTTGAGCCAGGCGATTTGGTTTGGGTTGTTCTCACTAAGGATCGACTTCCTGCTGGTGAATACAACAAGCTCAAATCACGTAAGATTGGTCCGGTAGAAATCTTGGAGCGTATCAACCCCAATGCTTATCGGGTGCGTCTTCCTCCACATTTACGCACGGCCAATGTGTTTAATGTCAAGCATTTGTCCCCATTTCACGGCGACAATGATGTTCCAGATTCGTGGTCGAATCCTCTCCCACCAGGAGGGACCTGATGCAGCGCATCCTCCATAAAGAAGTGGGTTTCGATATTGTTGTTGGGCCATTACTTGCAACACAAGTTTCGTATTTCATTTATACGTTCTTTTAGTGTTTTCGTTGATATGAGATATTATCAAATTTCTTAGTGATTAGGTTTAAAGTTAGTTTGGCTTTATTTCTTTAGGTAGTATTAATAGATCGTCAAAACCATTGTAAAAGACACCTTTGATTTTTATTAAGAATTTTTCAAGAGCTTTTACAAGCACTGAGAAGAGTATTCTCGGCCCCTTTGTTCTAGCTTCTCAACGTAGCTCGAACAAGACCCTAGTTTGACGTCGTCTCTTCCTGGAAGTCTCGACATCGTACTAGACATAGCTTCCGCTCCCTATCAACACTTCTCATCTCTTAACCACACAACCCTAGAACGCTACTAAGCATATGAGATCTTGTAGAATCAATCAAAGCGGCTCATCATACCACCATCAGATGAGAGAGCCGCCATCTTCTCCCCCTAAGCTGCGGTAAGCTCCGTCAAAATCGAGCAAGGTAGTTTTCCGCCGAGAGCAATGGCCCTCTAACTTCTTCGCTCAGATTTTCATTTCTTGTTTCAAGTTCTGGAGGGCGAGAGAGAGAGATTGAGATAACTCATCTGTTAGTTCGGCTCAAGAGAGGGAGATCAAAATCGAGATCCATTCGACGGAGAAGAGAGATCGAGATAGAGATCCATTCGACGGAGAAGAGAGATCGAGATAGAGATCCATTCGTCTCTCTTTACGGTACCTAATCCGAATTTAGATTTGAATGTATGCTCTAATCAATTGATTTCGGGTTTTTTCTTTATGGGTTTATTCACAATCCAAAAATTATTTGTAATTGCTTTAAAAGGTGATGATAGTCAAGATTTCATTACTGTGAGTATTGTGGAGATGATTTACTTGGAGCGTTATTGATCAAGGAAGCGAGGAATGGGATGAGATGCAAGCCATGAAGTCTGAAGCTCAAGCAACGGATTCGTGACTGATGATGTTCAAAAAGTTGAAGTTCATGGTGATTGAGGATTCTTCTGAGCCTAAGAAAACACCGGAAGTGATGGAAGATAATGATACAAATGTACTGGTCATACTTATCTTCTATTTATGTACTTCAATATTTTGTAATTATGTCTTTTGTATCAAGCAGTTGGTTTTGGATGTTTTTTTTTTTTTTTGAAAAACTTTTTCTATTTAAAGCAGTAGAAAGCAAATGGTACAGAGCCTTAAAGCCCAATTGGCTAATCAGCCTTTTACACAGATAAAAAGAAACAACAGCCCAAATTTTTAATCAAGTTTGAGAAAGAGAGCCCCAGCCCAGCAAACAGACATTGTAGTTTTATACGAAGGAGTTGAAGTCGAAGAGGAGGAGAAAAAAGTTGCAGACCGGCGCCACCGCAGCAATCACCGAGCCTTGTCAAGCCGTCGAGAACCATCGCTGGATCAATTCAGAACCGGCCGATGGTTGATTTAATCGTATACTCGAGATGCGATTTCTGACCAAACCATCGATATCTCTATTGATTGTTGTAGTTGGTTTGAAGCAATGACGATGGAGACGGTTGTTTCTTTCCTGCCAAATCAGGTACAAAGTGGCCTGCCAAGCAATCAACAGGAGCTTTCTAGATGGTTTTGGATGTTTTGTGAAATAATAGAACTATATATGAATCTGTTTTAGTGTTAATTCTGCAAAACGGGTTCAAATAAATAATTAATCGCAGCATAAAAGTAGATATTACTGCATCTTCAAAATGCTACAAAACAAAATATCACAGCGTAAACCTAGAGTTATAAACAAATGCTAATATAGCAACGACCACTAGAAAGTTATATAGTTTTATAGAAGTTCTCTCTTCCACGACCACGACTTTCTTTCCATATTACCATTTTTTGTTTCAAAATTTTTCAGTTGAACCAAGTCTACTACTCTCTAAGAGGCATTTTTCTTTGCTTTGGTATATAATATCATGTCACCATGAATGAACTCCTAACCACAACTCTAACCACACTCAGTTACCTCGAATCCTTTGAAAAATTGTTTTTGCCATAAATTTATCCGAACCAAAACTGTACTTCGGAAATACCATGACAAAACAGAAATAGTCCGCTGAATCAACATGGCATATATAAGGTTCACTATTAGAATCATATGATTTCAATTCAGATTTAAACTAAAATGTGTAATGTGGTCCAGATGCCTTGTATTGTATTCCATGTTAGCATCGATCTCATCAACAATAAGAAGTCAACTTAATCATATCCAACCCATGCCTCACTGAATTGATATTAAAGAAATGAAATCGTGGTACAGCAGTACTTTTCATTGTTTCAAGTCAAATTGTTGTAGTGGCAGTTCTTATTATATTTCTATATTAAAAAATTCATAATAAACAAATTGCAACATGTCATGTCTTTGTGACTGATAGACAGAAGTTTTAACTCTATCAAATCACTTCAAGTGCAAAGCAACGAAGTAGTATAAAAGAGATCGAATCTACAAAGATCAAGTGCTACAATACGAAAGTATGAGAGTGAAATTTAGTTAAGATGATGAAAATGATAGTTGTATGCAAAATAAAATACGAATGACAAATAAACGATGTAAACTATGGAATTAAAAGCGTAAGGCTTTAGGGATATTCGCAGAAAATCAGAAATCATGAACCAAACAATTATTAAGGGAACAATTCAACGCAATTTCGAAATCAAACATAAATATATAACCAATCCACTGTCGTGGTATCAATCACTTTATCTACCAACCTAAGATTCTAAACTGTCGTTTGAACTTAGAATTTTAGACAAGCATTAACGAGCAGGTTTGATATGTTCACAAATCGCCTTAGCATCAGTTTTCGTTGGCTAAAGATAATTTGCTCATCTACGTTCTTTCAGGCATTTAATCGAACACTTTTGGTGCATTAAACATCCTAACATCAAGAACTAGGTGATCAATCTAATTCAAGCAATAAGAACAACGATAGATGAAGACAAATACAAATCCCTATGTATGTCTAATTCATCGATTCATGAAATCCCTTGAAACCCCTACAACCTAACTATGGATCTACTCAGACATAATCAAAGAGAAGCCACAAAGAGATGAAAAGAATTGCATAATTAGATTAAAGAAATAAAGACTGGGTTCAGAATTCTTCTCTAGAGATGTAGAGTTAGAGATTCTTCTCCCAAAGTTTACAAGGTTGCAAAAGCCAAAGTCTGATGATAAAAATAAAGCGTGCCCTAAAAAAACTCCCTGAGAATCCAATATATCTCTCTAAAAACACGTTTTTGTCCCAACTCAGCAAAATTAGAAAATCTGATTTTTTTTCTCCTTTTGGGCTGGTTTAGGATGAGGATTGACCGATCCACATATCGTCAGAAACTTAGTCCTCCTTCTTTGGTTGATCCTGGACTGATCCGATGTTTTGGGTAAATTCGAATCGGTCGATTTTGAGGTCGATCCTGAGGTCAATTTCAGCATTTTTGTCCTTTTTCTTCTTTTCTTTGTTCCATCTTGCCTTAGATTCGTTCCAAACGCATTTCAACCTGCAAAGACTCTAAAAACAGAGAAAAGATTCGATAAACCACTAAAAACACGGATTAGAATGTGTTAAAACCGCAACACATCAGTGACAATGTCTATATACAAACAAATTGCAAGAAGGAGAAGCACAATATCCCCGAAAATCCTCAAAAAAAATCTCCGATTGAAGTAACCATGGACTTGGTCGGAGAATTTCATAAGTTGGAAATCGACGGGAAACTATCCCTCGTATACCACAACGTTTTCAAACCAGCTACACAGATGCAAACCCCAAACTCTAATTTAGCCATTGATTCCGGCGACAATGTCCCTTCTCAACCTCTTTTCTTATGCCCTAGAGGAAGAGCCCGGTTATTACTGGACGATATTCCATTTAACAGATAAAAAAAGGAGTGTTATTAAAGTACAACACTTCCCTTCTATTTGATGACACCAGCGACACTCATCATGTCCTGTTGTGGTGCAATAATAAAGAAGCTGATCCAAAAGGCGAGTGCTATACTTGTAAACTCCCAAAATTCGGCACAGGCTGTTATTTCTGTGTCGAGTGTGATAAAAGGTTCCACAAAAAAATGCGTCGAGTTACCACTTGAGATTAGTCATCATTCCCACGCCACACGTTCTCTCCAACTCTACTTTTCTCAGTTCAGGTCTGACCATTGCCTCTACTGTAGGGAAAGAGCAACCTATTTGGTTTATTATTGTGCTCTTTGCAATATTTATATGCATGCGCTTTGTGCTAAGCAGACAAAGATACCTTGTTTTATCGACAAACCAAAAAGGTATGACAATACCCTCACCGTTTTCCCTAGACTAGCTTCCTTAGCCTGCAATATTTGCGCTTTGGTTAATAAACTTCATCTTACCTATGCATGTTCTCTATGCAATTTCTTGGTCCATAACGATTGTTTAAATATCCCACAAACCATAAGAATATCTCGTCACCACCACCGTGTCTCTTTCACTTCTTCTCTTCCTTTTAAAAATTGGTCTTGTGGAGTATGTCGTCGAGTGGTTAACAGCGATTTTGGATCATACCCTTGCAAGGTGTGTAGTGGCTATGTCGTTCACACAAAATGTGCATTGCGTGAGGATATATGGGATGGCATTGAACTCGAGGGAGTATCAGAAGAAGACGAAGGTGTCTAGTTGGAGCCGTTCGAGAGGATAGCTGCTGGAGTAATACTCCATTTTTCTCATGCCCATCATCTGAAATTTGAGATAAGTGGAGTTTACGACGAAAACAAGTCTTGTCTAGCGTGCGGCATTCAAATCCATGAAGGGGATTTTTATGCATGTGTGGAATGCGTTTTCATCCTACACGAAACATGTGCTGAAGCTCCCCGTAAAAAGTTCCATCCGTCACATCCCCATCCACTTCAACTAGAGACCGTCCATACCGAAGAAGGTTTCTCGGCTTGTGGTGCATGTAAACGTGCAAGTAATGGTTTCATCTATAGGTGTTCCAATAGGAATTGTGATTTACGATGTGTCTTGGTTTTTGAGCCTTTCAAGTATCAAGGTCATCAACACCCCTTATACCTCGCTCTAGACCCAACAGAGAAGCCAATGTGCCACGTTTGCAAGTCAACGGATGATCATCTGCATTGAATGCGAGTTTATAATATGTTTCGAGTGTGCTACCTTACTATACATGGCAAAGTATAAGCATGATGAACATTACCTCGTATTTTGTCGTGGAGACGAGGCAAGTGACTCGGAATGGTGTGAGCTATGCGAGGGAAAATTAGCAATCAGGGCTGAAAAAGGGTTCTATAAGTGCGACGATTGCTGCACCATGCTTCATATTCATTGCTAATCAAAGACAATATAGATGATAATGAGAGTCATATTGTTCGCAACAATTCTGCTTCTCGACCAATTTGCATGAAATGCAATAGACATTGTATGCATCCAATATATTTGATATATAATGGACGAGGTGCAATGAGTTCTTTCACATGTATCCGTAATTACCAGTGTAAGTGATAATATAAGGAATCCATGTAATACACGAAGTGGGCACTCGTGGAGTTATCCCCTTTCTTTAAAAAAAAAAGTCTAATTGTAATTTCACTTTCTTCCTCTATTACATAAAGGACTCAGCTGAATAGCCTTGAACCAAGTTTCAACTATCGTAAAACTTTATTCATGTACAATGATTATAGTAAAGATGTATTTCGAATTCACTTCATACTCTTTTTACTTCTTTCTAATAGGCATTTCGCTTTTCTTTTCTTTGTGGCATATATATAGATTCGGACCTACGTTGATACTCGGATAAACACATTAAAATTTATTAATATCAAAATTTAAATTTTCATTAGTAACCGGCTAAATTACAAAAATATTTTAAAATATTTAAACATGAATTTTAAACCATTAAAGTTTAGTTTATGTCTTAATTTTCATTTACTAATTCATATTATGCAGACTCAAATATATCTTACTATAAATGTCATTGAAGTCATCGGTTTATTTTTCATAGAGATCTATACTCGTCAAATCTTATACTTTTGGATCTGAATAGTAAATTTATTATTATTTTATAACATGTATAAAAATCCATTTTATGTAATTTTTTTTAGAGATTTGACAATTAGTTTGTTTATTTTTCAATTTTGTTTTTATATATATTTTAATTAATTTTAAGTATTAATATATGTCATCTGATCAACAGTAGACACATGTCACGATCTGGTAAATTAATATTTTGCTTATGTGTCACGTTCTCATCGTGCGTATTCTCCTTTATATAATAGGATGTCATCATGAATGGGGAAATTTGGAAAATTATGACATAAAGAACTTGATTATGTCCCAATACATTTTTACTAGGGAAATTTGAAAAATTGCCTCACAAAATTGAGTTTGTTCCAACACACTTTTCTCATTTTTTTGCCATTTTTACCGATATTTTTCTTAAACAAAAAACAATAATTAAAAATAAATGGTTTTATTTTTTTTAAAAAATACTATAATTACAAAAACTTAAAAGATAGGCACTTCTATATATTGAAATATTTTTAAAGTTCACAAAAAAACTGAAAAATATTTTTTTTATTTTTCTTCTACGTCTTCTAGAATATACGTTCTACGGCTAGTAACTCTACGGATCCGTAGATTATTGATTCTGCCTATTTTATTAGTATCTACCGAGTTGTAGAAAATATGTTCTACTGAATGATATGTCTTCTACGTCTTCGTAGAATGTTTCTTCCACCGTTTGCAATATCATCTACCATATCTAGAATACGCATTCTACCGCATTGTCTATCATCTACCGCATCCAGAATATAAATTCTACCACATTGTCTAATATCTATCATCTACCAAAACTAGAATGTGTTTTCTACTAAGTTAGTTTTAAATTACTTAAATTTAGGATCTTAAAACAACTGAATATTCTAAAATGATTTTCTAAAGAAATTTTCATTGTTACGGTTTCTTCTTCGTTTTCTTCTTCATTTTCTTCTTTTTCAAAGTGTGGACGAGAGGAAACAACATGAAATCTGGAGTGTTGCTGGAAAAACTTTTATCTCATATCAAATTCTAATTAGAAGAAGCTTAGAATTAGTTTTGAATTATAGGATTTCTCAAATTAAATTTCTGCAGAGGTTGATAGAACATATAATGCAAAGATTCTGAATATTGTTATTGAAAATATAATGAAAGCATAGTTGTTAAACCTAAGACTATCTCCATCGGTTGTTTTGTTAAAAGTGTCTTAAAAAAATTAAAAAAATTAAAAAGTAGATAGCATCACAAAAAAGTTTAAGAAAAAAAAAAAAAACCAATTGAACATTGGCACGTGGAGATCTTTGGGGTTTTGGAGGTCTGTATAGAGACACAATGTTGATTATTTGAAGACACTCACATTCTTTATTTCCCCTTTTATTAATAAACTATTGGAAGATACTCACATTTTATTACCAATGGGGATGGTCTAAGAGATTCCTAACAATCATTAGTTCTTCTACAAGTTATTAATTTTAAATTAAAGAAAAAAGTGAGACATATTTAAACCCTAGAGGTCAATAACAATGTAACTAGTTGCAGAATTAAACAAAGTTGATAGAGACAGAGAAGAGAGAGATTGCTTGAAGAAGAATACGACGACGACAAGGCCTACAATTTCTTCTCGTTTCAATCCAATTTTTCATTTTTTCGGATTATACATCTTCAAAAATCTATTTTCCAAAAATCTTTTACTAATCAAACTATATTGAGATATAATATTTCAAATTTAACAAAAATATTTCTTTAAATTAAATTAGAGGGCAAAAACGGATTTCACTTTAACTAAAACATAATGGGACAAAACCAAGTACTTAAAAGTATATTGGGACGTAATGAAGTTCAATGTGGGACAATTTTCCAAATTTTCTTTTTTACTAACATAACTTTGTCCCATTAGGATTTAGTAAAAAAATATCAGTTTTTACCCATCAATTTTGATAAAAAAAAGTTTTCTTTTAATTTTAAAAATCATTTAAAACAAATTAATAAAAATTCTCAAGTATAAAAATAATGTTATAACAGTCGTCTTCTCTATCGCATCTTTTACTCTTTTCTTTGTCTTCTCTTTTCTTCGGTCTTCTCCACCGAATCCAGCTGTTGTCGAATCCTCTCTGACCACCGAATCCAGCCGTTGTCTACTCCGACCGCCTTAATCTGTCAAGCTTAATCGTTGATAATGGTGATAGTGTTTCTTTCTATCAGTTGGGGTTCTTTAACACCTTATTTGTGGGTTGATTGTGTATTCGAATTATTGCTTTTTTATCGATTAGTTTCAAATTCCATAAAGCACAACAAATCAAATTTAAACATTGAACATAGCTTAAGAAAACTCCACCAATCTAACTTTTAACCCGATCAATCACATTAAAGGACTCAAATCCCAAAACTCAGAAACCGATCAAACATTAGATAGTCTTATCAAATCGATCAAACCGATCAAACACTAGGAAAATATTAAAAATATATTCAAAAAATCATTTGTAACGCCCGTGAACTAAAAAGTGGATTTTTGGTTGGATGTCGATCGACACAGGGGGTGTGTGTCGATCGACACGTGTGTTTTTGACTTATGAGAAGTCGAGTTTTGGATGTTGTGTCGATCGACACGAGTTGAAATTGGACCGACCGGTTTGGTTCCAATTGTCCGGTTCGGCGGACTGGTTTAAGGAACCCTAGGGTTCCAGTATAAAAACGTGAACAGTCGTTTTTCTGGTTTTTGGCCGAAAATCAGAAGAAACAGAGAAGAGATCAGAATCAGAGAGAATTGGGAGAGAATTTGAGTGTTCTTGAGGAGGATTGATCTTGAGAGGCTGTTAGAACAAGAAGGGGTCCTTGTTGTGGTGATTGCGGGTCTGTGGGGACGAAATCAGAGGCTATTCGTGGTCATTCTTCGTGTTCATCCTCTTTTCAATCCATTTCCGAGGTGAGTGCGTGACTGTAGGTTTATTCTAGGTAAAGGATTGGATAGATTACGTTTGTTTGTGGTTGTTGGATTGGATGTTGTGTGTTTTGGTGCTTGGATTCGTGTAGGAGATCGACAAATCGCATGGGGATTCGAGACATGAGAGGATAGGCTTGTTTCCTGTGTCTGCGACATGTCGATCGACACACTTGCTTCACGTCGATCGACACGGGTGCTTCGTGTCAATCGACACGGTGGTGTGTCAATCGACACCTAGTGGTTGTGTCGATCGACACAGTACTCCAGAACTGATTGTTGTTTGATTGTTCGTGCGTGCTTGCTGTATGCTCATCCTGGTATTGTATCTCTCGCTTATGCATGTGTGGATAACCTATAGATGGGATGACCGCGTCGCTGAGTATTTGTGATAATACTCACGCAACTCTTTTTGCCATGTATTGCAGGTAAAGAGAAAATGTGATCGTGGAATCATGGCCGGGAAGAGGAGATGATCTAGTGTCTCGTCTGAGTGGTAGTATTGATAGAATTGCTAGGTTGCTGGTAGATACTGGAATTGTTATTGATGTTGGTTGAATTGGTTTTATTGGTTATTGATTTATTGAATTAAACGGTTTAGGAAATTAATAAAGTATGAGATTTATTGATTGATGTGTTATTGTTTATTTTAATTGTTTTCGTATTGTTGTGTTTGGCCCATTGAGGATTATTATCTGTGATGATAGTAATCCGAAGGGAAAAATTTTAAATTTTTTTTGGGTCGGGTCGTTTCATTTTGGTATCAGAGCCCTTATGGTTCTAGGGCGGGTGCAATTGATTGATTATGTGAGTTAATTGATTGGTTGTTGTATGGGTATGGAGTCCTAGATAATCTCTTCCGAGCCTTTAATGAGATTCCACGGTATGTGTTTTATGATTTTCTGTTTTTCTAGTACTTAGTAGTTTGCTGGTTAGTGCAGAGTGATGGCTAGAGTGGCTAGGAGGCAGAGGTCGTGGGAGTCGTGGAGGCCAAGGTGGCCGTGGTGGGCGCGGGCGAGGGCTGCAGAGTGAGTCTGATGCCGCGAGTGTGGCCCAGGAGACCACGCAGGAGCAGGTGGCGGACTCGTAGGCGTTTCAGGAGGGATCTGTGGGTGTGACTGCTACGAGTACCAGTGTGAGGGCTGGTGGGGCTAGTGTGGGTCCCGAGGTAGCTGGTGGTGCAGCGGGCCCATATGAGGGTGCTGCCGTAGGTGTGGCCCAAGACCAAGATGATCGCTTGGCGGGTTTGCTGCAGATGATTCTCGAGCGATTACCTGGTGGGGTGCCGGCTCCGGGTTTCAGCCAGGTGTGGCTGGTGTGCAGTCAGTAATGGCTGGTGGTCAGCCGGGAGTGGCTGGGGTTCAGCCAAGAGTGGCTGGTGTGCAGCCAAGTGTGGCGGTTGCAGAGGAGCTTCCATCCTACCTGAGGATGATGGAGCAGATGCATATGATTGACATCGGGTTTTTCTCGGGTTGTGCCAAACCTGAGGAGGCCGATGAGTGGCGACGAAGGTTGGAGCGGAACTTTCGCTCTATCAGGTGTCCAGAGGGATACCGGGTTGATCTGGCGGTTCACTATCTGGATGGTGACGCGCATCTCTGGTAGAGAGGTGTTGAGGCCAGGAGGGTACAGGCCGAGATGGTCTGGGAGGATTTCTTGGCTGAGTTTAATGCTAAGTATTTCCCGCAGGAGGTGGTGGACTGGATGGAGTCGAGGTTACTGAACCCGACTCAGGGAGACCGGACAGTGAGGGAGTTCGATTTGGAGCTCTGTTGACTCCTAGTACATGCTGGTAGGGGCATGGAGGGCGAGCAAGCCCAGGTGAGGAGGTTCCTAGGGGGACTTCAAGCTGATTTGAGGACTTGCTGCAGGGCGAGTAGGTTCGCCACGAGGGCGGAATTGGTGGAGACTGCTGTTGCGATTGAAGAGGACCTCAGGGAGCAAGCTGTGGTGGTTAGTCCACTGGTGCAGTAGCAGAGGAGGTCACAGCAGCAGACGGGTTCGAGCAAGGGCGGCAAGCCTGCTCAGAATCAGAAGAGGAAGTGGGAGAGCACTTCAGGGCCCAGTTAGAGAGGGCAGGGTAGTCCAAGATGCTTCGGGTGCGGAAGCTTGGATCACAAGGTGGCCAAATGTCCGAAGAAGAGTGAGACTCGGGATGCTCCGGTGTGTTACCATTGAAGAGAGCCAGGTATATTAAGCCCAAGTGTCTGAAGCTGCAGTTGATGGCGGTGGCGGAAGTGCAGTCGTTGGCAGTGCAGCCTTTGGCTCAGATTGCAGCGACGCCGTGGGTTTTCACTTTGATGGAAGCGGGCGGTTCTAGCGCCAGACCGATCATAGGTATTATTTCAGACTTGACTTTTCTGTTAATTCTTGTGGTGTTGAATAAGTTTGTTTAGAATTATGAGTCTGCGTTAGAGTGTCGGGTCTTAAAGCACATGGGATTTGTGCAGGGACCTTAGTTGTGAGAAGTTGTGAGTCTCACGTGTTGTTTGATTCGGGAGCTACGAATAGCTTCATTACTCCGGAGTGTACGGAGGATAACGGGATCCAGAGCGATTCCGGTGAGCAGCCGGGAGTGGTTAAGGTTGCTGGTGGCAGGACGTTAGCTACTTTAGGGTGGGCTCGTGGTGTGGATGTTCTGGTGGCGGGAGAGTTGATGCAAGCAGATCTGGTTATTAGTCTGGTGGAGTTGTACGATGTCATCCTGGGTATGGATTGGTTGGATCGGTACAGGGTCCATCTGGATTGTCATCAAGGATGGGTTGTGTTCGAGCGTGAGACGAAAAGGTTGGTGTATCAGGGTGTGATACCGACTTCCGGGAGTCTCGTGATTTTAGTGATACAGGCCGAGCAGTTGATTGAGAAGGGCTGTGAGGCGTATCTGGTGATGATAGTGATGTCGGAGACTGTTGGAGAGGTTGCAGTTGGGGATATTCGGGTTATTCGAGATTTCCAGGATGTGTTTCACTCGTTGTTAGGATTGCCACCGTCGCGGTCGGATCCATTTATGATTGAGTTTGAACCCGGGATGACTCCTATATCTAAGGCACCTTACCGTATGGCTCCAGCAGAGATGGCAGAGCTGAAGAAGCAACTGAATGATCTGTTGGGGAAGGGTTTCATCTGGCCTAGTGTTTCACCGTGGGGAGCGCCGGTGTTTTTCGTGAAGAAGAAGGATGGGAGTTTCCAGTTGTGCATTGATTAACCGAGTCAGTGTGAAGAACAGGTACCCTCTGCCGTGCATTGATGAGTTGTTGGATCAGTTGCGAGGGGCTACCTGGTTCTCCAAGATCGACTTGGCTTCGGAATACCATTAGATTCCGATTGATGAGGCGGACGTTAGGAAGAAGACCTTTCGGACGAGGTATGGGCATTATGAGTTTGTGGTGATGCCGTTTGGGTTGACGAATGCGCTAGCAGCGTTCATGCGGTTGATGAACGGGGTTTTCCAAGAGTATCTGGATGTGTTCATGATCATCTTCATAGATGATATCCTGGTGTATTCGAGGAGTCCGGAGGAGCACGAGGTGCATTTGAGGTTGGTTCTGGAGAAGCTGCGGGAGCAGAAGCTGTACGCGAAGTTGAGTAAGTGCAGTTTATGGCAGCGAGAGATGAGCTTTCTTGGCCATGTGGTGTCTGCAGAGGGAGTTTTTGTAGATCCGGCTAAGATTGAGGCTATCAGAGGTTGGCCTAGACCGAGGAGTGTCACCGAGATCAAGAGTTTTCTTGGGTTAGCGGGTTATTACCGGAGGTTCATCAAGGGGTTTGCGAGTATGGCGCAGTTAATGAAAAAGCTGACGGGGAACGATGTTCCTTTTGTGTGGTCTTCAGCTTGCGAAGAGAGTTTCGAGAAGCTGAAGGAGATGTTGATAAGTACACCGGTGTTGGCGTTACCCGAGCCGGGTGAGCTTTATGTGGTGTATACAGACGCTTCGGGAGTTGGTCTGGGATGTGTACTGATGCAGCAAGGGAAGGTTATTGCATATGCTTCGAGGCAGTTGAGGAAGCTTGAGTGTAACTACCCTACCCATGATTTGGAGTTGGCTGCGGTGATTTTTGCCCTGAAGATTTGGAGGTCTTATCTGTATGACGGAAAGGTGCAGGTGTTCACTGACCACAAGAGTCTGAAGTATTTCTTCACTTGGCCAGAGCTGAACCAGAGACAGAGGCGCTAGATGAAGTTAGTTGTGGACTATGACCTGGAATTGGGTACCATCCAGGTAAGGCTAATCTGGTTGCAGATGCGTTGAGTCGGAAGAGGGTTGCTTCGACTCAGGAGCGGGATATGGAGGCTCTGGTGAGTGAGATCAGTACGTTGAGGTTATGTGTGATTTCACAGGAGCCGTTGGGGTTAGAGGCAGCTAACCAGGCATATTTGTTGAGCAGGATTCGAGTTGCTCAGGAGAAGGATCAGGGATTGATTGATGCTTCTAAGGCGGCTAATTCAGAGTATGTGGTCTCAGGGAGTGGGATAATACTGGTGAATGGGCGGGTTTGTGTACCCAAAGACCAGGATCTGAGGCAAGAGATCTTGAGGGAGGCTTATTCGAGCATGTTATCGATTAATCCGAGGGCGACCAAGATGTATCATGATCTAAAGCGGTATTATCACTGGGTCGGGATGAAGAGGGATGTAGCTAACTAGGTTGCAGCGTGCAACGTGTGTTAGTTGGTGAAGGTTGAGCATCAGGTTCCGAGTGGTATATTGTAGAGTTTGCCTATCCTGAAGTGGAAGTGGGATATGATTACCATGGATTTCGTGATGAGGTTGCCGGTGTCAGAGACGTATGATGCGATTTGGGTGATTGTGGATCGTCTGACCAAGTCGGCACATTTTCTGGCCATCAAGAAGACTGATGGAATAGCAGTTTTGGCTAGGAAGTATATGCGTGAGATAGTGAGGCTGCACGGGGTACCAGCGAGTATCGTGTCAGACAGAGATCCGAGGTTTACTTCAGAGTTTTGGAGGGCATTTTAGGCTGAGATGGGCACTAAGGTGCATATGTGCACGACGTATCATCCTCAGACGGATGGGCAGTCCGAGCGGACGATTCAGACATTGGAGGATTTGCTAAGGATGTGTGTGCTGGATTATGGTGGTCATTGGGCGGATCATCTGAACCTGGTTGAGTTTGCATATAACAACAGTTACCAGGCGAGTATTGGGATGACTTCATATGAGGCTCTGTATGGGAGACCGTGTAGGACACTATTATGCTGGACTCAAGTGGGGGAGAGGAGCATGTTTGGTGCAGACTTCGTTCAGGAGACGACGGAGAAGATCCGTGTCTTGAGGCTGAACATGAGAAAGGCCCAGGATCGGCAGAAGAGTTACGCCGATAGGAGACGAAAGGAGCTGGAATTTGAGCTGGGAGTTCTGGTGTATCTCAAGGCAGCGATGTTGAGGGGTCCTAACATATTCATTTTGGAGAATAAGCTAAGTCCGAGGTTTATGGATCCGTTCAAGGTGGTGGAGTGGGTCGGACCGGTAGCTTATCGATTGGAGTTACCTCAGAGTATGAAGGCTTTTCACAAAGCCTTCCATGTTTTGATGCTGCGGAAGTGTCTACATGAGTCTGAGGAGGTGTTGGCTAGGATTCCAGAGGATCTTCAGCCCAACATGACGTCAGCGGCGAGGCCTGTGAGGATTCTCGAGAAGAGAGTCAAGGTGCTGCGTCGGAAGAGTATACCATTGGTGAGAGTCGTGTAGGAGTGTGACGGTATTGAGGAGGAGACTTGGGAACCAGAAGCGTTGATGAAGACGAAGTTCTCAAAGTGGTTCAAGAAGCAAGCGGTGGCTTGAGTGTCTTTTCTTGTTTTCAGAGTCTGTTTAGGATGTGGCTATGAGATGTATGTATTTTCGTTTGATGTTGTTGTAACGATTATACATTTTGAGATTTAATAAGATGAGTTTTCCTTATTAAATGTGTTATAAGACGTGTCTCTTATGGTATGACTGGTGGAGTCATGGTTTGTGATGACTGGTAGGTCATGAGGAGGTCTAGCGATAGAGTTCTATAGGAGTTAGAGCTTGACTATCGGCTAGGGAGGCTAGAAATGGAAGTTTTATGTAAGTTAGGACTATCCATGTTCTAGGAGGATTATCTGGGGATGGAGGTTCAATGTGAGTTAGGCCTTGTTATTCTCTGGATGGCGCTAGGAAGTAGGGGTTTTATGTGAGTTAGAGCCTACCTATTTCCTAGGGGGAGTCTGGAATAGAAGTCTTATGTGAGTTAAGACTGTCTTTTCCAGGGACTCTGTGGAAACACCCTGGTGATTGGGTTGTTTTGGATGACCACGAGAGGTGATTTCGGTCGACTGGTGTTTATGATGCATGTTACAGAGAGATTGCTCCAGGAGATGTGTGATTCTCCTAGATATACTTGAGGGGACAATGAGGTTCTCTCCAGGGGATGTGTGATTCTCCTGAATATACTTTGAGGGGCCGAAGCCTCTCCAGAGGATGTGTGATTCCTCTGCAGCCATAGCTCGACAGACTGTGTATCCCGAGAGTGAGGAGGGCTTGAGCATACCTGGAGCTGGATGGACTGCAGTCCTAAAGGCAGAGGGGGTATGATATACATCGAGAGCTCAAAGGGTGACGATCCTGAGAGCGGGGTGGTGTATATAGATATGGGTATGAGCAATAGTGTCTGTAGTGTGATTACAAGTATGAGACTGAATGAACTTCGAGGATCGGGAGTGGATCTTAGGTGGTGCTGACCGGGTTGTGGTCAGGATTGCAGCCGTGGTGAGACGGTGCAATGTGGCTAGTATGAGGCTAGTGGAGCTCGGGGATCAGGTGTAATCTCGAGGGATGCTGACCGAGGGTCAGGAGTGTGGATGCAGATATCGAGTCTAGGGTTTGTATTTGTGTCTGGGACTTTGGTTCGGACGACCCTGGAAGCATATGTAGCGCCGTTGGTCGTGCATGTTCTTGTTTGATTGTTGCGCGATCATTTGGTCCAATTCGGGGTCAACGGTTGGTCGTGCATGTTCTTGTTTGATTGTTGGGCGATCAATCAGGCAGCCCTGATCCGGACCAGGGGACGTTGCATCATTGATGTTCCCGAGAGAATCTGGTCGGGTTTTAGACGGGAGTGTTAACCTTAGTGAGACGGGGTCGCGTGATTCGAGGTCGAATCCATGTTAGTGGGGGAAAATTGTAACGCCCGTGAACCAAAAAGTGAATTTTTGGTTGGGTGTCGATCAACACAAGGGGTGCGTGTTGATCGACATGTGTGTATTTAACTTAGAAGTCGGGTTTTGGACGTTGTGTCGATCGACACGAGTTGAAATTGGACCGATCGGTTTGGTTCCAATTGTCCGGTTCGGCGGACTGGTTTAGGGAAATAAAAATGTGAACAGTCGTTTTTTGTGATTTTTGGCCGAAAATCAGAAGAAACAGAGAAGAGATCAGAATCAGAGAGAATTGGGAGAGAATTTGAGTGTTCTTGAGGAGGATTGATCTTGAGAGGCTGTTAGAATGAGAAGGGGTCCTTGCTGTGGTGATTGCGGGTCTGTGGGGACGAAATCAGAGGCTGTTCGTGGTCGTTCTTCGTGTGTTCTTCGTGTTCATCCTCTTTTCAATCTGTTTTCGAGGTGAGTGCGTGACCGTAGGTTTATCTGGGTAAAGGATTGGATAGATTACGTTTGTTTGTGGTTGTTGGATTGGATGTTGTGTGTTTTGGTGCTTGGATTCGTGCGGGAGATCAACAAATCGCATGGGGATTCAAGCCTGTGTCTGCGATGTCGTGTCGATCGACACACTTGCTTCGTGTCGATCGACACTGGTGCTTTATGTCAATCGACACCATGGTGGTGTGTCGATCGACACAGTGCAGTCTGTCGATCGACACGTAGTGGTTGTGTCGATTGACACAGTACTCCTGAACTGAGTGTTGTTTGATTGTTCGTGCGTGCTTGTTGTATGCTCATCCTAGTATTGTATCTCTCGCTTATGCCTGTGTGGATAACCTGTAGATGGGATGACCGCGTCGCTGAGTATTTGTGATAATACTCACGCAACTTTTTTTGCCATGTGTTGCAGGTAAAGAGAAAATGTGATTGTGGAATCATGGCCGGGAAGAGGAGATGATCTAGTGTCTCGTCTGAGTGGTTGTATTGATAGAATTGCTAGGTTGCTGGTAGATTCTGGAATTGTTATTGATGTTGGTTGAATTGGTTTTATTGGTTATTGATTTATTGAATTGAACGGTTTAGGAAATTAATAAAGTATGAGATTTATTGATTGGTGTGTTATTATTTATTTTAATTGTTTCCGTATTATTGTGTTTGGCCCATTGAGGATTATTATCTGTGATAATAGTAATACGAAGGAAAAAAATTTAAATTTTTGTGGGTCGGGTCGTTTCATCATTTAAAAAATTTAAGAAACTAATTTCGTAGAAAACACATTCAGGTTTCGGTAGGTGATAGATAATATGGTAGAATTTATAGTCTGGTTATGGTAGATGATAGACAATGTGGTAGAATGCGTATTATGGATAAGATAGTGTATAGTGCAAACGGTGGATCGAAGACATAGCCTTTAGTAGAACACAAATTCTACACTTGGTAGATACAAATGAAATAGACAGAACCAATAATCTACAGGTCCGTAGAAGCAAGTAGCCGTAAAACATATATTATGTAAGGCGTAAAAGAAAAAGATAAAATTATTTTCCTATTTTTTTGTGAACTTTTAAAATATTTTGATATATAAAATGACTATCTTTAATATTTTTTTCTAACTGCATGATTTTTAAAAAAAAATTAAAACCATGTATTTCTAATTATTTATTTTTTGTTTAAGGGTAATATATGCAAAAAATGAGAAAGGTGTATTGGAACATAATCAATTTCAATGGGCCTGGTTTTGTAAATTTCCTAAGCTTGAACTACTAAATATTCTATTTTCCTAAAATGATTTTCTTAAATATATTTTCATATTACACATTTGTTTATAATGTTACATATTTATAAACTAATATGTTTCATTTAGTTTATAATATTTCGTTCATAATATGTTTAAACAAAATTTTCATTCTATTTTCTTCGTTTCTTTGAATCTTTTTTTTTGTTTTCTTAATATGTTGCATATCTATTTTTCATAATTTTGTTTATAATATAATCTATTTTCATAATTTCTGTTTATAATGTAAATATATTTTCCATAAATCTATTATTAGTCATACAATATTGAGATATAATATTGAGATATAATATTTTAAATTTAACAAAAATAGTTTTTAAAATTAAATTAGAGGAATGGATTTTTCTTTAAGTAAATCATTAGGGGTAGGCATAATTTCCATCCCGTTCTGTTCCGTCCTATTACGTACCGTATCCGTTCCCGAATTTCTCGTACCATATATTTTTCGTATTCCCATATGAGAGAAGTTTTCAATTACCGATTAGGAACGGGACGGAACGGAAACGGGAATTTCTGAAATCTCGTTTGACATAAATAAATTATATTTTATATATATTTGTTGTGGGATTATATAATATATTATATCATATATTACAAAAAGTAAATTAACTTCCAATTCTTCTTTTGTAGAATAGGAATATATACCTAGAAAAATTTATATTATTGGATTTATGTTTTGATTTGAGATATTTATGTGCTTTACTTTATGTTTAATTCATTTTGGATCGATTATGATTTTTTTATTTAAAATATTTATAAAATACAATTGAGAGTTTCTTTTTTCTTAATTTCGAAGATGCTTTTGATGAATTAAAGAAGTAGGTTAAATACATGTTTGCAATTTGCAATATCGTTTATTTAATTTAGTGTTTTGAAACTGGTTATTTTATGAGAATTCATGTATCGTTCTCGTCCCGAATTTTAAATAAAAGACAAACAGGACGTATGTTTCTAATCCCGAAAATCTCGTTTCCGTCATGTTCCTGTAAAATCCCGTCCTATATTTCTATATGTTCACACCTATAAATCATAATAGAATAAAGTCAAGTACTTAAAGATGTATTAGGAGGATTAGACGCTAATTTGGTCATGCTACCCACTAACCGTGAATGTGGCACACCAACAAACAGTTTAACAGTCAAGGTTTAATTAATCGGTCCAACTAGTACTAGTTGATCAATTATTTGAGCCTACCTTTTTCCCAAGAAATTTGAATATCAATGAATAACAAAATGTAGTTGACTTCTTATCGGTGGTTGCAACATCCTTCATCTTTAATGATGTCGATTCTAACATAGAATACAAGCCACATGACATGGACACCTCAACACATTTTAATATTATATATATATATATATATATATATATATATATATATATATATATATATATATGCTTAATACGATATTATTTTGTTTCTAATTTTTTTTTCATTTGAAATATTATATTAATCACTAGAATACAAAGTTGGAATACATTTTTGGAATACAAGGATGGAATACGAAAAATAGAAATATGATGGAGGATCCAAGCGAATCAACTCCAACACCAACAAATCTAAGTGTCTTCCTTCCAATAAACCCTCCTAAACTTAGAACTAGGGGTGGGCAAATAAACCAAACCGAACCAAACCGCATCGAACCGAACCGTAATTAGGTGTTTGGTTTGATTTCGGTTTTATCTATAATCCCGTTTGGTTGCTATTTTAAAAATATTTTGGTTTCGGTTCGGTTTCGGTTTAAAACCGTAAAACCGTTCGGGTTTTCGGTTTTTAAAGAGTATTTAAATTATTATTATTAGTTTAAGAAACTTTAGTAAGGTATGTATTGATAATTATTCTAGTTTAAACTATGTTTTTCTCTTGTGATTTTTTATAGTTCGTTCTTGATGTTGTTTATTTATTTTTTATTGTGTTGATCAAAATATCACAAACAATTTGAACTTGAAGAGGCAAACAATAATGATTGATGATGATAATAAGAGTGTTTTCTAGTTTTCTTCTTCTAACTATTAGTTTTTAAAAAATTAAGTTTACAATTTATTTAATTTGGATTACGTTCTTTAATTTTTTATTTTGTTTAATTCAAATTTTCTTTTAACTTTTTTGACAATTTTGATTTTATATATATATTTTTTCTTTCAAATATCATGAATAAACCGAAACAACCGAAACCAATCCGAACCGAAATACAAATGGTTTATATATGGTTTGAGTTTTTGTAAAACCGATAAACCGAAAAACCGAAAAAACCAAACCGTAACCAAACCGAATACAAATGGTTTCTATATGGTTTGAATTTTTGTAAAACCGCTAAACCAAAAAACCGAAAAAACTGAACCGTAACCGAACCGAAAACCGAAACGCCCACCCCTACTTAGAACCCCTGCTTCGAATCACGACATCGATAAAGCTACCATCTCCCGAATCCAAACTAGAACCAAATAAGTGTGACAAGAGCCAATGTTTAACCAGGAAGAAGAGGTCATCCATGAGCAAGAATAGAACCCAATCAAATCCCAAGATTCTTCATATTGATACAAATCCTGTACACGAAGACAAGGCGTTGGTATGCATAACGCCAATAGAAAAATTATTCATATAAGATAGATAGGAAACTAAGCAGCAAGGCGAGGATAAACAACCTCGAGAACACCTTCTTCAACAAGAGAGAGTCACGCTTAAAAGCCCCAAAAAAACCACCTCAAAACGGTCAGGGACCACACGAAGGCATAGACACACCAACTAACCGGAGAGGAAATAGAACGAGGACCAAAATATTTTGTTTCTAATTTTTTAATTAACAACTACAAATCTTTTAGATAAAATATTGTGAGAATTGGAAAAATACAACTATGTTAATGTAATTTTATTATATAATCCAACTCTACTTTTCATTGTTGAAAAAACCAAAATCGACAAAGATGGTTTCCATTATACAGAAGAAGTAAAAAGAATAAGAATGTTGTTGACAAGAATGGTATTCAATGTGATGTCCGATACGTCATTCCATATAACAGGACATTGTCTCTTCGTTATCGAGCTCACATCAATGTGGAATGGTGCAATCAATCAAGTTCTATTAAATACTTATTCAAGTATATTAATAAAGGTCCATATCGTGTATCTGTTGTTGTTGAACCATCGCAGAAGATAACTGCCAGTGGCAGTGTTGAAGGAGAAAAAAACACTATATCTTCTCGAAAAATAGTGAATGAGATCAAAGACTTTTTTGAGTGCAGGTAAATACTATGTTTTTATTGAGTAACTTCATTGCTTAATTCTAGATATATATCTTATCGAGTTTAAATTTTTCAGATACGTATCTGCTTGCGAAGCTGCATGGCGAATTCTGAAATTTCCTATATCGTTCTACTCCCGTCGAAAAGCTTGCTTTCCATCTTCCAGGCAAACAAATGGTTTATTTTAAAGACGATGATGAAGTTGAAATAGTTTTGGACAGAGAAACAATGAAAAAGACAAAGTTGTTAGCTTGGTTTGATCTTTGTAAAGTTGATGATCTTGCGAAAAAGCTAACTTTTGCTGAGATTCCTAATCACTTCACATGGGATTCTACGTTCAAAATGTTCAAGAAACGTCAAGGGGGGTTTTCCGTCGGAAGGATAAATTACGTTCCACGTAGACTAGAAGAAGCTTATTATTTTAGGATTCTTTTGAACATTGTAAGGGGTCCTACGTGTTTTGAGGATATAAGAACTTATAACGGCATTGTTTACCCAACGTTCAAGGATGTGTGCTTTGCTAGAGGTTTACTCGAGGACGACCAGGAATATATTGATGATCTTAAAAGGGCAAGCTTTGCTGGAACAGGGAAATTTTTAAGATCAGTTTTTGCGGTTATGCTTTTATCTGGTAGTTTATCTCAGCCAGAAAGAGTTTGGGAACATATTTGGGATATTTTGTCAGACGATATTGAGAGTTCAAAGAGACGATATTTTAACAGACCAGGTTTGCTAGCTAATTACCTTCACACAAGCTTTTTTATTGTTAATTATATCATTGATTCAAACTTTATTCCTTCATATTTGTTTGTAGATCTCTGCTTAAGTGATGATGACAAAAAGAGAATATGCACTTGAAGATTTAGAGAATATTTTGAGAAGCAGTGGAAGCTTATTGATGTACTTTACTTCTATGCCACAACCTCCAAGAGATGGTAAAGATGATACTAATGTTCTGATTATTGATGAACAAAGATACAACAAAGACGAATTGAAAATCAGTCATGATAAGGACATCCAAAAGGTAACAGCTGAGCAAAAGAAAATTTACGATGAGATTATTGGAGCAGTCTCAAACAAAGTAGGTGGTGTTTACTTTGTTTATGGATTTGGAGGTACTGGGAAAACGTTTCTATGGACTCTTCTTTCTTCTGCTATTAGATGCAAAGGTGAAATAGTTCTAAATGTTGCTTCTAGCGGAATTGCTTCTCTACTTTTACAAGGTGGTAGAACAGCTCACTCAAGATTTGGAATACCAATTAATCCTGATGAATTTTCTACGTGTAAAATGAGTCGTGGATCGGACCTTGCTGCTTTAGTTAAGGAAGCATCTCTTATAATATGGGATGAAGCTCCAATGATGAACAAATATTGTTTCGAGTCTTTGGATAGAAGTTTATCGGATATCATTGGAAATGAAGATAACAAGCCTTTTGGAGGCAAAGTGGTTGTTTTTGGAGGAGATTTCAGGCAAGTGCTTCCTGTTATTAATGGTGGTAGTCGAGCAGAGATCGTATTGGCTGCTTTAAATGCGTCTTATATTTGGAAGCATTGTAAAGTGTTGAAACTTACGAAGAACATGCGTCTGCTTTCAAATAATTTGACATTTGATGAAGCAAAAGATCTTACGGAATTTTCTGAGTGGATTTTAGATGTTGGTGATGGTAAGATTGGTGATTCTAATGATGGGGAATCACTTATTGATATTCCAGATGAGTTTCTTATTACAGATTCAAATGACCCAATTGAAACTATCACCAAAACTGTTTATGGAGATTTGCAAGCTTTGGAAGAAGATAAAGAACCAGAATTCTGGCAAGAGAGAGCAATTTTGTGTCCTACAAATGATGATGTGAATTAGATAAATGAATATATGCTTTCTCAATTGCAAGGTTAGTCTACATTAGAATTTTCGGTACAATTTACTAAATATTCATTGGCTTAACTAAATTTATTAATAACATTTTGCGGTATTTGGAAAACAGGTGAAGAGAAGGTGTACCTAAGTGCTGATAGTATCGATCCTTCTGATGAGATTTCGTTAAAGGATTATGGTTTCACTCCAGATTTTCTTAATAGCATTAAGGTTCCTGGGTTACCGAATCATGAGTTACGACTAAAGGTTGGTTGTCCGGTCATGTTACTTAGGAATTACGATCCGAAAGAAGGCTTGATGAATGGTACTAGGCTTCAAGTGACACAAATGTACGAGTTTATGATTGAAGCAAGTGTTATTACAGGAGACAATATTGGTCGAAAGGTTTTGATTCCTAGGTTATTGATTACTCCTTCAGACACAAGATTACCTTTCAAAATGCGTCGTAGACAGCTACCTTTATCCGTTGCCTTTGCGATAACCATCAACAAAAGTCAAGGACAGTCTCTTAAAGAAGTTGAGTTGTATTTGCCTCGGCCAGTGTTTTCGCATGGTCAGCTATATGTGGCTATTTCTAGAGTGACTTCCAAAAAAGGTTTGAAAATTCTTATTGTAGATAGCGATGGTAAAACTCAGAAGAAGACTATGAACGTTGTTTTCAAAGAGGTTTTCCAAAATATTGACTCGCAATTGTTGTGTGATGAAGGTATGGATATTCATCTATTCAACTTCTTTCAAATTCATCTCTTACGAGTGCTTCATTTTTTAAATATTTTTTTTTTTTACAGATTAGTTTCTGAACTTGATTAAAGAGTTTGATCAATCTTCGGCGATGGAGACTCTCAAGTATTATTGTTTTGCGTTTTCGATCAAATCTTCGGAGTTACACCTACAATTTATGTTTTGGTTTTTTTAACTTATTTTAGATTTGTTTTATTACATAGAGATTCAGTACGTTTGCCATATTATAATCCATTCTTATTCCATAAGTAAATACAATAGACATACGTATATGCACAAAACTAAATAATTGATACGACAGACATTCGTACATGCACAAAACTAAATATTATAATTTATGTATACCAACTACAATGATTTACATTATAAAATTCAATACTTAACATATTTATTCTCTACCTTCAAACTAAAAAAACTAATCATACTTTTTCAATATAATCGATTCTACTTACAAACCAAAACAATACATATCACACTTTGAGCATATTATATAAGACACAATCCAAAATTTTAGCTTACAACATAAGTATGTTCCCGCACAAAGTGCGGGTCAAAATCTAGTTTTATTATATAATCCAACTCTACTTTTCATTGTTTCATAAAGTCAAAAATATTTGAGCTTATATTAATTACATTTTTCGTTTGATAGTATAAACTGCCTTTTCAGTTTACTAAACCAAAAAAATACTTGTGCCACCAAAAGTTTTCTTACAAATCTACAACGAAATTAAAATACGTTTTCTTTTGCTACTGCTATTCAAATCGTGAGCTTCAAAACTGTTCTCTTTGGATACAATCTTTGGGAAATCTTAATTAGCTGTGTTTAATTTTTCCAACTCTAGCTTAGCTGTATTTGTTTTTGTCAATATAGAGTTAATTAGTGAAATTTACATCAAGATGATTTAGCTTTTTCTTTTCTGTACGTTATCGTAGTGAGAATAGCATTTAGCTAATTGTTAATTTGCCACTACAACTATAGAACTCAATTACGTAAATCACGGATAGATTCATATCATTATAATTGTAATTTATCAAAGTAATTCATAAACAAATAGCAAATGGTTAACATGTCATGTCTGTGTGACTGCGTGTGTATGTGTGTCTATATATGTATGGGCAAGAAGGAGAAGAACAATATCACAAAACCCTCAAAATAAATCTCCGATTGAGCAGAACTCATGGACTTGGTCGGAGAATTTCATAAGGTGGAAATCGATGGTAAACTGTCTCTTGTATACCATAACGTTTTAAAACCATTACCACAAATACACAGCCAAAGCTCCTCCTCTAAATTAGCCATTGATTCCAGCAACAACGTCCCTCTTCAACCTCTTTTCTTATGCCCTAGAGAAAGAACCCGATTATTTCAGAATCTTCTAAGGGACATGGTAAACGAGAAAATGTTTTCAAAGTACGACACTTCCGCTCTCTTTGATAACGCCAGCGACACTCATCATGTCCTTCCTCTGTTTTGGTGCAACAATAAAGAAGTCGATCCAGAAGGCGAGTGCTATACGTGTAAAGTCCCCAAATTCGGTACAGGCTATTATTTCTGTGTCGAGTGTGATAAAAGGTTCCACAAAGAATGCGTCGAGTTACCACTTGAGATTAGTTATCCTTCCCATCCCAAACATTCTCTCCAACTATACTTTTCTATAGGTAGATCTGACCTTTGCATTTACTGTAGAGAAGGACCAACTTATATGGTTTATTATTGTGCTCTCTGCAACATTTATATGCATGTTCTTTGTGCTCAGGCGACCATACCCTTTTTTATAGACCAACCAAAAAGGCATGACCATATCCTCACCCTTTTCCCTAGGCAAGCTTCTTTAACCTGCAATGTTTGTGGTTTGGTAAATAAACTTCATCTTACCTATGTTTGCGCTATATGCGATTTTGTAGCCCATAGTGATTGTATCTATATACCACAAACCATTAGAATATCTCGTCACCACCACCGTATCTCTTTCACTTCTTCTCTTCCTTTTGAAAATTGGTCTTGTGGAGTATGTCGTCGAGTGGTTGACAGCGATTATGGCTCATACACTTGCAAGGTGTGTAGTGGCTATGTGGTTCACACAAAATGTGCGTTGCGTAAGGATATATGGGATGGCATTGAACTCGAGGGAGTACCAGAAGAAGATGAAGGTGTCGTGTTGGAGCCGTTCGAGAGGATAGCTGATGGAGTAATACTCCATTTTACTCATGACCATCAGCTGAAATGGGAGATAAATGGAGTTTACGACGGAAACAAGTTTTGTCAAGCGTGCACGCTTCAAATCCACGAAGGGGAATTTTATGCATGTGTGGAATGCGACTTCATTCTACATGAAACATGTGCCGAGGCTCCCCGTAAGAAGTTCCATCCGTTACATCCTCATCCACTTCATCTAGAGACAGTCCATGGCGAATATGGTTTCTCAATTTGTGGTGCATGTACGAACACAAGTAATGGTTTTGTCTATAGGTGCTCCAATACGAATTGTGGTTACCAGCTAGATATACGGTGTGCCTTTATTTCTGAGCCGTTCAAATATCAAGGCCATCAACATCCCTTATTCCTAGCTCTAGACCCAAAAGAGAAGGCATTGTGTCATGTTTGCAAAGAGGATCGTGAAGAACAGGTATTAAACTGCATTGAATGCGATTTTATAATATGCTACATGTGTGCTACCTTACCATACATGGCAAGGTATAAGCATGATGAGCATTACCTCACATTTTGTCACGGAGATGAGGCAAGTGACTCAGATTGGTGTGAGTCATGCGAGGGAAAATTAGCAATTAATGGATTTTATAAGTGCATCGAGTACTGCTGCACCACGCTTCATGTTCGTTGCCTTTTTGGGGAATTACCATATTTGAAGCCTGGTGTCGTGTATTTGCAAATCAAAGCCGATATCAAATATGAGCTTCATATTCTTCGCAACAATTCTGCTTCTCGACCAATTTGCATGAATTGCGACAGACGTTGTATGTATCCAATATTTTATATATGTGATGGACGAGGTGCAGTATGTTCCATATATTGTATTTTTAATTTATAAGGAATCCCTGTAATACACGGAGTTATCCCTTTTCTTTTTTAAAAGTCTTTGTAATTTCACTTTGGTTTCGTGGTTTTCGTATTAATTTGACATTGCTGTTTATATATTGTATCATTATATAATCAAACAAAAAAAAATGTATAAAAAAGCAATAGAAATACGGAGTTCGAGTTCTGAAGAATACAAATTAATGGAGGCAAAATTTTCAAGAAATTTTTGCGTGGTGCAAAAAGAATCGTCCGGAGTAATCCCGCAAGTCAAGACTAAAATTGTCCATTGTATAATCATCCGTGTAATTGTTCTCATAATTTGTACTAATTCATAAATCTATACGATTATTAAAAAAAGAAAAAGCCAACCTAATCAGATAATAGAAAGTATCACAATAGTACTCTGTTTACTCCATGGTGATATTTATAGTTCTTTAGAAAATGATCAAACAAAAAAACATCGAAACAAGATTCTCTTGCCAAATGTTTTATAGACATCTTCAACCTGTAATTTAGTATCTGCACTGTGCATGATTGTCCCCTTAAAATGCATTCCTTCATCTCTGAATCAAAAAGACATTCTTAATTTTCAATCCCATGAAACCCGTGGCGCATTACTAAATGAAAGTTAATAACCAAATCATTACCTCGTATAGAACCGAGGAATCGGTATCAACTCCACTAAAAAATCTACAGTTTTGTCCCAACACTTCTTGTATCTTGTAACCTACACAAACTTAAGAGATATATTAGCAGCTCTCATCGTAGTAATCCCAAGCTTCTCTGTAATAGCCTTAGACATGAGATTGATAGAAGACCCAGAATCGCAAAGAGATTCTTTAAATTCAACTCCTGCAATGGAGCATGGAACAACAAACATCCCAGGGTCTTCTAGCTTTGGCAACTGCTTCATTGGAGATGATGTATTCCTTGCTTCAGCAAAGAGAGTCTTGACTACTGTGAGACTCTTCTTGGTATCCTTGGAGAACTCACGATATGCAGGATCAACTCTAAATGCCTCTTCAAAAGAGATATCAGGAGGAAGCTCACTCACCATCTTATTAAACTCAGCCAGCTTCTTTTCATCAATCTCATATTTCAGTCTCTGAGGGTATGAGATCCTAGGGATGTATGGTAATGATTCAACAGCCACTTCTGCTGTCTCTGGTGTAAGCGATGCTGAGACAGTCTCCACCTCATTCTGAACTAATATCACATTGCAATGTTCTCTAGGATTTGTTTCAACTTTTCCTGGAAGAGTCTCTGGTGGTCGTTTAGCGGATGCCGAGATCTGAGCTACTTGAGCGTCAAGCCTCTTCACGTGGTTGCAAACAGCTTCAAGTCTACCATTGAGATCCGAGTACATGGCGTCTACCTGCATTTTGATTTCAGTGGCAGACTTCAGTTGATTAGCCATTAGCTGTTGCATCATAACCTTGAGTTCATCTTGAGAAGTACTTCCAGAGCTCGCAGGAGCCTGAAAGTTAGAAAATTGTGGTTTCTGTTGAACTCCCCCTTGAAACTGATTCTGACCTTGGTTTGGGTGACTCCTATAGTTCTGGGTGACTCCTTCTTCACCCATCTCCTCAGAAAATCGTTCACCATTCTCATCTACAAAGTGAACCGTCCTTTGGTTCCCTTTGAGCAACAAGTTGATCTTAGCAGTAAGGTCATCAATCTTTTGGGAATCCATTCCACTAGATTTCATGGTCCTATCATACTCCTGTGACTTGTTGCTAGAACTCACAGCCAAGTTCTCGATGAGCTTATACGCACCCTCTCGAGTCTTAGTCATAAAATTACCATCACTCACAGCATTCAAAGCATTCCTGTAATCCCAATCAACACCATCATAGAAGATACCCAGCAAGTTTTCATCGGTAAACCCATGGTGTGGACACTCTCTCTTGTACTCTTTGAACCCTTCCCATGCCTCATAAAAGGACTCTCCTGAATGTTGCTGGAACGAGGAAATCTTGTTCCTTAGGCTCGCAGTCTTGGATTTTGTGTAGAAGTGGTCCAAGAACGCTGCTCTACATTGTGCCCAAGTCGTGATGGATCCAGCTGGTAGAGACTTGAGCCAACAGGAAGCTTTGTCCGCGAGTGAGAAAGGGAAAAGCTTGCACTTCAAAAAATTCGGGTTCATCCCATTAGAACTCGTCGTGGAGCAGATCTCCTCGAAGTTTTCTATATGGTCCATCGGAATTTCTGCAGGCAGTCCATGGAACGAGTGTTGCTTGACCAACAATATCATCTGAAGCTTTATCTCATAATCTTGCCTCTCAACAGCAGGTGGAACAATAGCAGCTCGATTCCGATAGAAAGCATGGGGATTGTCCATATCCCCTATGGCGCGTTGCTGTTCACGCACGCGTTGTTGTTGCTGTTCGCGCGTGTGCTGCTGTTTCATCTGTGCCATCTGCTCTTGCAACCTCTGCAGCTCCGTAACCATATCAGTTTCGCCTTGTCCGCCCATGTTGACGAGATTAGGCCTTATGCGTCTGTTTTCTCGTTCTAGTCTCGCGAGTTCCGGGTTACTCAAAGTTACAAGGGGAATTTCGCTTGTCCTCGAGTTCATACACCTGAAACACTCGCAAAAGAAACAAAAGAACGAGTTTAGTACTTAGTCTGAAATCGTAAACAAAAATTAGAGGTATCGAGTTGGTCCCCGTCGCAACGGCGCCAATTTGATGAAAGGGTTTTTCCCGGTTTATGAGATGAAACCTAGATTCACTAATCCGATGTAGAATAGTATAGGTTCGTTCAAGGGACCAGCAATACACTCTAATTTTATGGGATACAAATTCAGCTAAGCAATTCAAAGTTGTTTTAAGTGTCACGATTTATCAAGCAAACAAATGTAAATTCGGTTGTAAACAATTAATGAAAAGGCGTTAGATCAAGGGATATATCTCAGGGATTAGATCATCAAGAACCAAGCAATTATTCAGGTTATTAATTTAGAACCAATCTAGAACCCAACCACAGATTCAAGAGGACCCACTGTCGTGGCATCAACTACTTCAACAATCAATCTAACACCCTAAACTGTCGTTTGAGGTTACAAAGAATGATGAGCATTAAAAGTATAGGATCGATTTGTTCACGAGCTGCCTTAACTTCAACTGTCGTTGGCTAAGGACAACTCGCCCATCTATGTCAATTCAAGCAATTCACAACACTTTTGATGAGTAAATTTAACCTAAAATCAAAGGCTAGGTGATCAATCTAGTCTAGGCAATACAATCGACTATAGATGGAGATATCAAGTGATATTTCAAAACCTATCTATGCTTAGTTATGATTCTCTAACCCCATGGAACCCTCAACCTAACAAAGGAGATTACTCGCACATATTCAAGCAAACAACAACAGCGAATAAGATAAGAAACTTCATTGAAAATAGAAAAGATAAGAGTTTAGAAATCTTCTCCAAAACGTGGAAGGCAATCCTCAAGCTTACAACTCTAAAAACAAGTATCAAATCTCTCTCTCACTTGTGTTTTCTCTTCTCTGATGTGTCGTGTCTCTCTCTGGCTCAAAAGGGTCGAAAAACTCTCCTTTTATAAGCCTTGGGCGGCTGGGAAAAGATTAGGGCTTCAAAATTAGGTTTAATGAAAACTTCCTTAAGTGGATCTTCTGGGAGCAGGTGCTCCCTCTTCTGGAGCGGGTGCTCCTTTTCTTCAGAATATTCCAAAAAGATCCAAATTCTTTCCTTTTTCACCAAATCCAATTGCAAGTTCCAATCCTCCATTCCAGCCGCATTTTAGACCTAGAATGACTTAAAGTATAGTGAAAGACTCGATAAAAACCTACAAAACAAAGGTTAGAATGCGCCAAAAACGTATTATATCATTCCTCGTTGTACTGCAAAACCACGAAGTCAGTGGAGATCAAGCAATCTCCAACCCTGATTGGAACATCCTCCAAAACACCCTCAGGGATCCTGACTGAACGGTCGGCTAGGATAAGAGAGATCCTAGTAGGCTAGAAATCAGTCATTCCAAAACCAACAGCTACAGAGTGTGGCATAAGGTTGACACCAGAGCCCAAATCACAAAAAGACCTCGGAAACCTCTCTTTAAAGATCAAACAATCCTACACAAACCTTCCCGAATCCGTGAGCTTCTCAGGAACTCTGTTCTGTATCACTGCGCTGACTTGCTCAGATATCATTGCAACTCCTTCCTCAAGACCCAAATTCTTGGTAACCATCCTCTTCACATAGCATCGGATCACCGGATTAGTCCGAATAGCATCAACCAAAGAAAGCTCCACAACTAGCTTATCCATCACAGCTTTGCACCTAGCATCCTCTAGCTCCTGCCTAGACTTCTTCTGGCTCCTAGGATAAGGTATCTTAGGCACATACACTCTTTCCTCTGCATTAGCCGTGGGTTTCAACGAGATTGGGCTTGTTTCGGACTCGTGTTGATCGACCTTCATGTCGACCTTACGTGCAGAATCACCGATTGTGTAATTCCCAGAATCGGCATTTTTGCCCTGTGTCGATCGACATAAACCTTCCGTGTCGATCGACACGGGGTCTGAAAAAAATTTCTCTTCGTTGTCGATCTCCACAAGCTCGTCTAGCTGCTCTGCACTGAGTCTTTTCTTCACTATTGGCTCCCCTAGCATCTTTCCACTCGTCGTGGTGATAGCAGCAAAATTATGCTTGGGATTTGCATCCGTCCTAAATGGAAGAAACCCTTCTTGTCTCCTTGAATTCTCTGCGGTCTGAGCAAACTGAGTATCCAATTTCTTGACATGGTTGTTCAAGGCTTCGAATTTCCCATTCAGATCTTGGTACATGGCATCCATCTTCCCGTTAAAGCTCACAATCATCTTCTGTTGACCCTCCAAGATCTACTCTAGCATAGATTTCATCTCGGTCTCCGATGACTGAGGAGGAGGTGTCTGATAAGAAGACGAACCGTAGTTCCTAGTGTAGTTGCTCTGGAAAGGCTTTTGATACTCAATCTTCTGAAACTGCGGCTAAGAAGAATAGCTAGGTGAGAGTGGATTCCCAGTGAACGTAGTCCTCTGGTTATTCTCGTTGAAGCCTCTATTACCTTGCTGACTATCAAACCTCTGATTCTGAAAACCAGTCCCGCTAATATAGTTGACATCCTCTTCATCTTATTATTCCTCTGGAATGAAAGTCTCTACCTCTTGAGCAAACTGAACCGTCTTCTTTCCCAGTAGAAGGTTGTGTACAAAATCCAGCTTCGCCTTAACCTCAGCAATTTGACTACCATCCATGTTCCCACCAAGTTTTTTTCTTCTCGAAGTCTGCGTTCTTGGTACTATTGCTAGAAGCCAAGTTATCTATAAGAATCAGTGCATCCTCCAGATATCAAGTGTTGAAGTTCCCATTGCTAGCAGAATCCAGAGCCATCTGGTACCTCCAATCAATACCTCTGAAGAAGATACCCAACAACTGAACATCACTAAACCCGTGACGAGGATAATCTCTCTAGTAAGCCTTGAATCTCACCCAAAAAGCCTTAAATGCCTCAGTCGGTCTCTGCTTGAAAGTAGAGATCTTAGTCCTCAGATCCTCGGATCTCGCCTCATCAAAGAAGTTGTTGAGGAAAGCATTTTTGGTGTCCTCCCAAGTAGTCAGCGATCCCGGCTCTAAGTAGCCAGTAGGCTGCTTCTCCACCAAGAGAGTAAGGGAAAAGCTTGCAGTAGAGGTAATCGTTAGACACTCCATTAGCCTTGATGCTAGATGCTAAGTCCTCGAACCGCTCAATCTGATCCATGGGGTGCTCAGAGGAAAGACTGTGGAACGGGTGCTGAGCCACAAGTGAAAAGTAAGCAGGCTTCAGCTCAAAATCATTCCTCGGGAAAGCAGGAGGGCGAATCGCTGCCCTGTTGGCAAAAAACTCGTCCGGTCTGTTGTACTCTCCCAGAGTGCGCCCACGTCCAGCTGGCTCTTAGCGCTGCATAGCATATCGCCCACGCTCCTCCACAATCACAACTTCATTCTCATCTAATCTCTGACCCTGAGCATTGCGTCTGTGGCCCTCAGCATCTTGCAGAATCCCATCTTCACCTCTGATAAGAACCATCAGATTCATTTTGGCTGTCTTTCTCGCTGCTCGGTTAGCTCATTCCAACTTTCCAATCTCAAGATTGAGATCGACTAGCTCTTCGTTCTGGTTGCTTTTGGTAACGCCATGAGGCATAAACCTGAAACACACAAGACAAAGAGAAAAGAACAAGTAAGTAACAAAACAAAAATTAAAAACTTAGACAAAATTCTAAAATCAAAAATCGATTGGTAAAATCGACTCCCCGGCAGCGGCGCCAAAATTTGATACGCTCAAATTTGCCATGAGCTACTCTCTCAGTTTAAGAGATCGATGTAATACTTAGGGGTCGAATCCATAGGGAATCTAAACACACAATCGACTAAAGAATTCAAATTAAGCTAAGTAAATAGTGGTGAATGTAATAAAATAGCAAAGTAAACAAGTGAATGATTATCAAAGTTCTTAAAATTCAATTGGACACAAGAGTTAGGTTATGGGTAATTCGCAGGAATGACTAGGATAAAAAATGGTTAGGATTTTATTAAGAGCAGTTCTAGAACTCAAACACAAATGTAAAACCAATCAACTTTCGCTGCAAAAATTATCTATGACTAAATCCCTAAATTCCAAATTTTTTTGCAAACTTAGTGAATAAAATCAAGCATTAAGTACAGGTTCAATAGTTCACAAAATTACTAAGCCAAATTTCTTTGCGAATAGATAATTTTGCTCATCTAAGATAATATCAGGTTGTTAATAATACTTTCGCATCTATTAAAACAACCTAGGGTTTCCAATTTCAGTTGATCAATCCTAAAATCAGAGTTAAAACAATATAGATAAAGAACAAAAAAATAAATCCTAACAATTTCTCATCAAACCCTAGAATTACCCTAAACCTAACAAGCAAACTACTCAGACATAGATGCAGTAAACATTATGAATGAATAAAATTGCATAAAAGAGATAGAGTAAGAGATACAAAGGTTCGAAATCTGAAGGTCTGGAAGTCTCGAAATCTCTCCTAAAGCTCTCCAAATATTTTCTCTCTCCAGTCTCAATTAAAAACTAGATCAAAACATAAAAGCCTAAAAAAAAACTATATATAATCTGTCAAATTCGGATCGGGCTTTGTGTATAACTTCTGGGCTTTTTGGGCAAAAACGAAATTTCTTCAAAACATGAAATCTTTTTGTGTCAGACATGTGTGTCGATCGACACACAGGGTTGTGTCGATCGACATAGACGTGAAAACTCGACTACGACTTGATCACTTCGGCTCTTCTTTCCTCGATGCTCCAAAATGCTCCAAAAACTTCCAATATGCTCCAATCGATCATTGACCTACAAAGACTCTATAACAATAAGAAAACACCAACAAAACTCGATAAAAAGGATTTATATCATGGTCAAAAATGGGTAAAAACCATGATATATCAGTTACATAATAGTGAACTAATCGAACATGACATCCCCTTTTTTTCAATTTGTCTTTTCGTTGTTATGTGCTCATTCAGTTTCACATTTATTTGACAATTTAAGTTTATCATATTCTCGCAAACCCCAAACCTTATAGATACGCTTTAAATAGTTTAATTTTAGGATAGTTATTTAAATTGTCAAATTAGTTAGTAAGTGAACTGCATAATAGTGAAAACTAACAGAACATGATGTCACATGTTTTGATCATTAGCCTGTTATGTAATCATTCAGTTTCTAATGAACATTAATCTTTTCATCTGTTATGTAATCACTTAATTTGATAATTAAAGTTTTTTATTCTCCCACCTTATAGGTCGTGTTAATATATTAGATGGATATGGTCTTAATAATTTAGTCTTTAGGAGAGAGATATTTAGATTGCCAGATTAGTTATAAAAACTTAGTGAATTACAAAAACAGAAATAGTCCGCGGGATCAACATGGCATGCACCGATTAATTATGAAATAGATACGATGGTGGAACAAAATGAAGACAGTCGGTGTTGACGGAAACAGTGGTTGACGATGACGGAGACGGTGACTGTGAACACAGACGAAAATGCATACCATGAAAGTTATAATTAAGGGTATAAATGTTTTTTTCATATCATGAACAGTGATTTGTGGCATCTCTTCAAAAGTTTTTGAATAAATAATATTTTTCGAACAATTTTTCAAACAAATGACATTTTTGGTAAAAATCCTTTCAATAAACTAAAATGTGTAAAGTGGTCCAGATGCCTTGTATTGTATTCTAATGTCAGTATCGATCTCATCAACAATAAGAAGTCAACTTAATTATCCAACCTCTGCCTCACTGGTTATTGATATTAAATAAATGAAATCATGGTACACCATTACTTTATTAAATAAATTGTAGTGGGAAGGCAACATGTCATGTTTGTGCGACTGTGTCTATATACATACATAGGTAGGGGGCAAGAAGGAGTAGAACAATATCCCCAAAAATCCTCAAAGCAATCTCCGATCGAGTAATTAACCATGGACTTGGTCGGAGAATTTAATAAGGTGGAAATCGACGGGAAACTATCCCTCATATACCAAAACGTTTTCAAACCATTACCACAAATACACAACCCAAACTCCTCTTCTAAAGTAGCCATTGATTCCGGCAACAACGTCCCTTCTCAACCTCTTTTCTTATGTCCTAGAGGAAGAGCCCGGTTATTACTGAATCTTCCAAGGAACAGAGAAAACAAGGAATTGTTTTTAAAGTACAACACTTCCCCTCTCTTTGTGACACCAGCGACGCTCATCATGTTCTCCCTCTGCTTTGGTGCAACAATAAAGAAGCTGATCCACAAGGTGAGTGCTATACTTGTAAACTCCCAAAAGTCAGCACAAACTATTATTTCTGTGTCGAATGTGATAAAAGGTTCCACAAAGAATGTGTCGAGTTACCACTTGAGATTAGCCATCCTTCCCACTTCAAACACTCTCTCCAACTCTACTACTCTATGTATAGACCTGACCATTGCTTCTACTGTAGAGAAAAAGCAATTTACTTGGTTTATTATTGTGCTCTTTGCAACATTTATATGCATGCGCTTTGTGCTCAGGCGAGCATACCCTTTTTTATAGACCAACCAAAAAGACATGACCATACCCTCACCCTTTTTCCTAGACTAACTTCCTTAGCCTGCAATATTTGCGCTTTGGTTAATAAACTTCATCTCCTCTATGCATGTTCTATATGCAATTTCTTGGTCCACAATGATTGTCTAAATATTCCCCAAACCATAAGAATATCTCGACACCACCATCGTGTCTCTTTCACTTCTTCTCTTCCTTTTGAAAATTGCTCTTGTGGAGTATGCCGCCGAGTGGTTGACAGCGATTATGGTGCATACACTTGCACTTTGTGTAGTGGCTATGCCGTTCACACAAAATGTGCTTTGCGTAAGGATATATGGGATGGCATTGAACTTGAGGGAGTACCAGAAGAAGAAGAAGAAGACGTTCAACCGTTTGAGAGGATAGCAGATGGAATTATAGTCCATTTTTCTCATGGCCATCATCTGAAATGGGAGATAAGTGGAGTTTACGACGGAAACAAGTGTTGCCAAGCGTGTGCCCTTCAAATCCACGAAGGGAATATATATGTATGTGGTGAATGTGACTTCATCCTACACGAAACATGTGCCGAGGCTCTCCGGAAGAAGTTCCATCCGTTACATCCCCATCCACTTCACACTACAAGAAAGTGTTGGTATAACCGATAACATTACCGACAACCCGATTTCCGTCGGTTTTATACCGACGGATTACCGACAAATAACCGACCAAATTCTATCCGTCGGTTTTCCGTCGGTTATATCGAACGTAACCGACGGAAAACCGACGGATAGAATTTGGTCGGTTATTTGTCGGTAATCCGTCGGTATAAAACCGACGGAAATCGGGTTGTCGGTAATGTCGTCGGTTATACCGACATATTAACCGACAAATCATACCGAGGAACGTTATCCGTCGGTTATACCAATATACCGACAAATAACCGACGGAAAATTACCGACGAACCCACTGGCCGTCGGTTTGACCGACATAGAACCGACCGATTACCGAGAATTTTATTCCGTCGGTTATATCGACATAACCGACGGATGACCGACGGATAATGTTTCTGATTTTTTCGTATATACGTTACCACATTCACTCATTCAGTTATGAAAAACAAAATAACTCGTAATCTTCATATTTTAAAAAAAAAATTCAATGTCTTATTTCTGATCATGGATGGACCAACCGATGCAGGATCCGGAGTCAAATGCAATAAACGACGATTACGCACGAGGTGTTGGAGAGTTTATGGATATAGCTTGTCGGCAACCATCTGCCCGAAAAACTGGTATGTTGAAATGTCCATGTTGTATTTGCCGGAATTCTCGTAATGTTAGGACTGATTACGTCTGGAATCACTTATATACCAATGGATTTATGGATGGTTACAAGATTTGGTTGCTCCATGGTGAAAGACCGGAATATGGTAGTACTAGCGAATCATCATATGTTTCGAATAGGATAGAAGAACATAGAACGGATAGTGTAGATTTTGGTGTTGGTACGGTTCAGATGGTGAATGATGCATATCGAGAACATATAGGGACGCTGGAGGAACCTATTTTGCATACGGCTGAAGAACCAAATTTAGAGGCCAGAAGGTTTTTTGATATGTTAGACGCATCTAAACAGCCATTATATAAAGGATGTAGAGATGGTCATACTCCTTTATCATCTGCAAGTAGATTGATGTCGATAAAAACAGACTATAATTTGGCAGAAGATTGCGTAGATGTCATAGCAGATTTTGTGAAAGACATCTTGCCTGAAGATAATCTTTCTCCGGCTTCATACTACGAGGTTCAAAAATTAGTATCTGGTCTTGGATTGCCATATCAGATGATTGATGTCTGCATCGACAATTGTATGATATACTGGAGAGAAGATGAAAACCTGAGGAGATGTAAATGGTGTGGTCAACCCCGATTCAAGGAAACAAGCGGGAGATATCCGATCCCACATAAGAGGATGTGGTATTTACCCCTTACAGATAGGTTGAAGAGGTTATATCAATCTGAGCGTACAGCGGAGGCGATGAGATGGCACGCAGAGCACACAACAAAAGAAGGGGAATTTACGCATCCTTCTGATGCGGAAGCTTGGAGACATTTTTAGACTCTATATCCGGATTTTGCTTATGAGCGAAGGAATGTATACCTCGGATTATGTACAGATGGTTTCAATCCATTTGGCAAGCATGGAAGACAATATTCTTTGTGGCCAGTAATTGTAACACCTTACAATTTACCTCCATCGTTGTGCATGCGTCGAGAGTTTTTGTATCTTTCGATTCTCGTTCCCGGTCCTGAACATCCAAAGAGATCACTTGACGTTTTTCTACAACCATTGATTTATGAGTTGCAAATGTTATAGGAACACGGCGCTGAAGCATATGATATATCCTGCCAACAAAATTTTCAGATGCGAGCGGTACTTATGTGGACGATAAGCGACTTTCCGGCTTATGGTATGTTATCTGGGTGGACGACATACGGAAAGTTATCTTGTCCTTATTGTCAAGATAACACAGATGCATTCCAATTGAAGAACGGACGAAAGACATGTTGGTTTGATTGTCATAGAAGGTTTCTGCCTCCGCATCATCCTTATCGTCGTAGCAAGACTTTGTTTAGGAAGAACAAGCGAGTGAATGATGTTCCACCTCTTGCAGCAGATGGTGATGATATTTTGACTCAGTTACGGGATTTTGGAGCATCGAGGACTCCTGATGTTGGTGGGAAAGGGCATTCAAATTTATTCGGTGCTGGTGTGAATCACAATTGGCACAAAAAGAGCATCTTCTGGGATTTGCTGTATTGGAAAGACCATTTGTTGAGGCACAATCTGGACGTCATGCACATTGAGAAGAATTTCTTCGACAACATTATGAACACCGTCCTAAATGTACAAGGGAAGACAAAGGACAATTTAAAGTCTAGATTAGACTTAGCAAATATATGCTCACGACCGCAACTCGAAGTATTGCCAGATGGGAAGTGTCCAATACCGACATATCGTTTAGAAGTACCAAAAAAGCAAGTGTTCTTCGAATGGATTATTCGTAGTGTCAAGTTTCCTGATGGTTACGCATCCAATTTGCGAAATTGCGTTGACCTTGCAGAAGGAAAGTTTAGTGGAATGAAAAGTCATGACTGTCATGTTGTGATGCAACGCCTACTTCCATTTGCTTTTGCATATCTTCTTCCACAGAACGTTCATGAAGCTATTGCAGGTAAATTATATTTACCCAATAATTTTTATAATTAATTAGGCCATTTACTTTATACCAATAAATTTTTATAATTAATTAATATTTTTAATTATGCAGCTGTTGGTAGTTTTTTCCGAGATATATGCACAAGATCGCTTACAGCTGACGGTATCCGCAATTTAGAGGAAAATATTCCGCTGATCTTATGCAATCTCGAGAAGATATTTCCACCGTCATTTTTTGATGTTATGGAACATTTACCAATTCACCTCCCTCGAGAAGTAGCATTAGGAGGCCCTGTTCAATATCGATGGATGTATCCGTTTGAGCGCTATATGTTCCATTTAAAAAAGAAGGTTAAAAACTTAAGCAAGGTCGAGGGTTCCATTGTCTCGCAGAGCATAAACGAAGAAGTTTCACACTTTGCTGAATATTACTTTCCATCTGAGGTTCAAACAAAGAGTCGTAAGCCTTCTCGCCACGATGATGGAGGCAAATGACCAAGTTATCCTGTCTACGTACCTAACTTGTTTACACAAATTGGTCGCTTAAGTGGAAAAGGAAAGAAACGTCAACTTTCAGAGCAGGAGTACACGCATTTATATTCTCAACAATTGTGAGGATATTCTGCATTATGAGAGGTAATTAATATTATTATTTTTTTAAAGGTTGTATTTTTTATAAAATACTAATAAGTTTGATGTAGGATTTACATGGCCATAATACGTACCTACTACATGGGTTACACTGAAGAACAACTTGAGAAAGTAAAAGAGGGAGATTTTTCTGTTTGGCTTGCATTTTATGTAAGTGTTATATATATTTATTATTTTTAAAAAATTACATGTCTGAAATTATAATTAAATTGTAATTAACTTATCACAGGTAAAAGAAGAGGTAGAGAAAGGTCAATCATTTCCGTCATGGTTATTAGAATTCGTAAACGGGCCTAACTACAATGTAACTTCATACCCGAGATACTGTACGAGGGGATACGCATTTAGGATTCATGAGGAGGGGTCAAAGAGAACAACAGTGGATTATGGTATCTCTTCGACATCTGATGATATTGTGTATTATGGTATCCTTAGAGAGATACTAGAAGTTCGATATCCTGGCATGATCAACTTAAGGTGCATTGTATTCCTCTGCGATTGGTACAATCCAATTATTGATACTGGTGTTCGAATTGACAAATTCGGAGTTACATCGGTCCACTCACGACGAAGACTAATGAAATATGACCCATTCATCCTTGCATCACAAGCAGATCAGGTATAAATATGTGGTTTTTTATTCACATAAATTAAAGTTTTATGAAATTTATTAATTTTTGTGAAATAATATTTTCTTATAAATTTAGGTTTGCTACATTCGATGCCCACAAGTCACAAATCGGATAGATCATTGGTTGACCGTAACACCTACAAATCCAAGAGGAACAGTATATGGAGTTACCGATCATGAGCCTTTGCAACCTAGCGGAAGTGGTTTAATGGCCCCAGTTGAGCATTCTCTTGAAGTCGAACTTGTAGTTGACTTCACTACTTTCACAGATGATAGAGTTCACGAAGACTCTGAGCAATCAATAGGAGAGTTTGACGATGATGAAGACTCAATTCCTTCTGATTATTCTACTGATTCCGAGTAGTTTATTATAATTAATGTGTATCAGATAATATAATTATTTAAATTTTCATGTCATTATATAGTATTTTTGGAAATTTTGTAGACTTAAATGATAAATAAACATTACATAAGCCTAATTTTAATATTAAATCCTAAACATTTACAACCATTTATACCCGAAACATTAAACTTTTATACCCTAAACACGATTCCGTCGGTTTTCCATCGGTTTTTAGTTACTAAACCGATGGAAAACCGACGGCTTATACCCTAAACTCGAAACCATCGGTTCTCCGTCGGTTTTTAGTAGGGTTTAAGGTATAAATGGTTTGTAAGTTTATTTATCATTTAATGTTTATTTAATCTTTATTTATCATTTAAGTCTACAAAATTTATACCCAAATTCCTAAACTCTTATACCCTAAACCCGATTCCGTCGGTTTTCCGTCGGTTTTTAGTTACAATAACCGATGGAAAACCGACGGCTCGTTCCCTAAACTCGAAACCGTCGGTTTTCCATCGGTTATTGTAACTAAAAACCGACGGAAAACCGACGCGCCGTTATTAAAACCGATAAATAACCGATGCACTAACAATTATGAATCCAAATTATAAATTCCTGTTATCAAATCAAGTAGTTTCTCAATTTTTATTGATGTCTCCAACAACCCTACACTTCGTACCAACATTAAAAGATATAAAATAGGATATAAAATACAGACTTTTGTAAATTCTTATAAAATGACAACTAATGGTATAAGTGTTAGTATGGTATGTGTTATGTATACTTATATATAGTTATATTTGTGATTTGGATTTTTTTTATTTTAAAATGTTTAAAGAATTATAAAATTAGATCGTGAAACCTCTAAATTGGAGAGTTAAATGGTAAATCATCATCAAATAAATCTAATTTTACTTCCAAACCCTAAACCCTATACTCTTATACCCTAAACCCTTATTCCGTCGGGTTTCCATCAATTCTGTGTATTTATTTCCCCGCGTCCTCTCTGCACAAAAAATTTCCACCCGCGCCATTTATTGTCCCTCGGGTTTTCCTCGGTTTGGGCAATAATTTTATTTTATTTTTTTATATAACCGACGGAAAACCGACGTCTGGTTTATATGTCGTCGGTTTTCCGTCTGTTTGGGTAATTATTTCTCAAAATAAAAACCCAACATCTGTTGTCTTCCTCGCCATTATCGCCCATGTCTCTTCCTCCTCACCTCCTCGCCATTATCGCATAGATTTTCTCTCCATCGTTCTCCTCCTTCTCCTCCTCCATCGTTCTCCTCCTTCTCCTCCAGCACAAATCTCGTTCTCCTCCTTCTCCTCCGGCACAAAGATGTAAGATTTCTTCCTCTAACCGAAAATCCTAGAGATTTCTTTGATTTGGTTAATATTAGGTATGTAAATTTTGTTTGTAGATAGTTTTGGTTGATTAAACTTTTGTTAGATGGTAGGATGAGATCTAGACTTTTTATTTTTGGTTGATTTGGTTAAGATTATGTATGTAAATTTTGTTTGTAGATAGTTTAGGTTGATTAAAGTTTTGTTAGATGGTAGGATGAGATGTCGGTGATGATGTTTTTATTTTTATTTTATGTTGATTTTTATTTTTATTTTTTTGGTCGATTTATAAATTTGGACAGTTATAAAATTTATTACGATTTAAATAAAAATAAAAATAAAAAGTTAAGATTTAATAAAACCTAAACATGTATAAAATTGACAAGTTATATTTTTTGGTCGATGTAAATAAAAATACGTATTGGTGATTTTTTTGTGAATTATATATTTTGTTACTAATTTAATAATTATTAAAACTATATTGATTTTAGAATTATATTTTTTTAAAAGGACGAAATAGCTTTATTTTCTTGAATTTATATATTTTAAAATTTCATTGAACTCGATGATTTTTTCGTAATTTGAACATAGATTTTTTTTGTTAATTTGAAATTATTTCAATAATGATAATTTAACATTTTTTTAATTTATTAAAGGGATTACGGTGGAAATTATATGACTAGTCAATTGGGCCGCTCGACCCAAGCACCGGCGGATAGAATGAGTGGATCGCAATCCGCTACTCAGAGCGATACTCTTGTTCCACCGATGGAGATGAGTATCGAGGATTTCGTGTCGCAGCCGGGACGACACCGATTAACAGTTCTGGATCCTGACTTACGAGACAAAACTACTTGGTAAGTCTATTTTAAGTTGTTTAATATTTGTTTTCAAATTAGTGAAATCTCATAGTTTTTAACATTTTTGTTTCATGTTTTTAGGTTTGGATATTCGCACAATGGCATTTCAAAGTGCTATTTGCGAATGATGCAAGGACTCTTGAAGGAACCCTATCCCCAATTCAATCTCTTACCAAAAACAGAGAAAGATCTTTGGTTTAGACAATTTGCTGTAAGTAAATTTTAAATAATGATTTATTAGTTTTATTAATTTTAAATATTAACAATTGTTTATTTTATTCTTTGTAGCAAGAATTTACCTGGGATAGGAGCATAACGCATGAAGTTCGTATGGCGTTTGACAAGGACATTCAGAAATATTATAGTGGGCAAATTAACGAGTGGAAGCAAAGGTGGCAAGTGGGGAAAAAACCAAGGAATGTGAACGAAAATGTGTTTAAAGGGTTGCAGCTTTATTGGGAGAAACCGGAAACAAGTGCAACATCAACGAAAAACTCTAAGAATCGGTTAAGCGATAGAGGTGGAAAAGGAATTGCTAAACACAATTCTGGATCAGTGAGCTTCAAGACCCGTGAACAAAAATATGTAAGTGTTTCAACGACCATTTATTTTTATTTTTTATTTTTAATAATTTTCTAACTAATCGTGTTTTTAAAATTAATAATAGTATGAGGAAAATGGTGAGTATCCTTCAAATTTATATATGATGGAGCATATGCACACCAACAAAAAAACTAAACAAATAGACGATCCCGTTGCAAGAGAAATCCTAGAGTCTTCGAGGAGGAGGATTGTGGAGTTTGCGGAAAGCCAAAGTTCGACTCCAGAAGACGTACCCATAGAGGTTATAAACAACATCGTTAGAGAGGTAATTTAAATTTTTTTTAGTTAAATATGGGTTTTTTATATTTATTATTAAAATTTACTAATCCTTTTCCATAACAACTTATAGGAAGCCCCCGTAAAAAAGGGTCGAATCTTTGGGTTAGGAAAACTAAGGGGAAGTCGGGGATCATCTTCATCTGCTCGATCTTGTGGCATCGACCACGCCGCCCTTGAAGAATCTCTGAAAGAAAGGGATGAGCGGATTGCAGCTTTGGAGAAGCAAATGGAAGACGATCGAGAGGCGAATAGACGAAGTTTTGAAGCTTTCAGACAGGAAATGCTTAATTTACAGATGAACATGCCTCCAAACCCATTCTCGCCTCATAACCCAACCCCGTAGTTTTTTTTTTTGGATAATTTCAGAATTTAATATTTAAAATATTATTAATATTAATATTAATTATAATTTTAATTCTATTATTTCATTTAATTGTTTTATAAAAAATATAATTTTAAATCGAAAATAAATTAGGTTTTGGAAAATTAACCGACCCGGTTTTAAAATAAATTAATATAATTTTAAAAAACAAACCCGTCGGTTTTTCGTCGATTTTTTTAAAACAAACCCGTCGGTTATCGGTCGGTTTAGAGAAATAAAACCGTCGGTTATCTGTCAGTTTAGAGAAATAAACCCGTCGGTTATCGGTCGGTTTAGAGAAATAAAACCGTCGGTTATTCCTCGGTTTGGAAAACATTCCCCGTCGGTTTTATTTCTCGGTTTTCCATCGGTTTACTTTGGACGGTCGGTTATTCGTCGGGTACCCGTCGGTACACCGTCGGTTTTATTTCTCGGTTTTCCATCGGTTTACTTTGGACGGTCGGTTATTCGTCGGGTAAAGTCCGTCGGTTTTTCCTAGGTTTTAACCGACGAATAATCGACGGATTTGATTTACCGACGAGATAGAACCGACGGCGTTATTTCGTCGGTTTTCCGTCAATTAGGGTCTTTTCCGACGACTTACCGACGGATAAGCTTGTCGGTTATAGTTTGTTTTCTTGTAGTGTCAACTAGAGATCGTCCATGATAAAGGTTTCTTCTTTTGTCATGCATGTACTCACGGAAGTAATGGTTTTGTTTATATGTGTTCCAATAGGAATTGTGATTACCAACTAAATTTACGGTGTGCCTTGGTTTCTGAGCCGTTTGAATATCAAGGCCATGAACACTCCTTATTCCTAGCTCTAGACCCAGCAGAAGAGAAGCCATTGTGCCATGTTTGCAAGTCAACGCATAATGATCGAATGGTATTAAACTGCATTGAATGCAACTTTATAATATGTTTAAGGTGTGCTACCTTACCATACATGGTAAAGTATAAGCACGATGAACATAACCTCACATTTTGTCATGGGGATGAGGCAAGGGGCTCAGATTGGTGTGAGTTATGCGAGGAAAAATTAGCAATTAACAGAGAGAAAGGGTTTTACAAGTGCAACGATTGCTGCACCACGCTTCATATTTATTGCTTACTTGGGAATTCACCATACACTACAAGAAAAACAGCACTATTCCGACGGAATTTCCGACGGAATGCTGACGGCATTACGATAAAAATGAATCCGTCGCAAATCCGTCGGTTTATTGGGACGGATTTCCGACGGAGACGGAAACCGTCGGTATTCCGTCGGAAATCCGTCGTTAATTCCCGACGGATTTCCGACGGAAATAAGCTGTCGTCATTTTCCGACGACTTTCCGACGGAATACCGACGGTTTCCGATGTCGGCAAAGTTTGAGTGGTTATAAATTATTTAGCGGTGCCCGATGGGATTGGTGGGGTGTTTTGTCAGAGGTTTTGATGGAAATCTGTTCTATAAGTTTCGACATTTCTTCGTAAGTAGATATTAACACAATTTTAAAATCCCAAAAAATTTGTTAGCGATGAGTTCATATTTTCGGTCTTGGATGGACGAGCCAATGATGGATATTGGCTCGAACTTATTAACGTCCGCATACGCTGAAGGTATATGCGAGTTCATGAATTTACCTAGAAATCAAGATGCAGCCAAAAAAGGTCAGGATATCAAATGTCCATGTTCTAATTGTTGTAATAGAATTAGTGTTGCGGTTCATACTGTTTGGAATCACTTATATAGATATGGATTTAGGCCGGGATATAAGGTTTGGTTTTTACATGGAGAAAGCAATTTTGAATATGGTAGTACTAGTAGTAATGCACCTTATTTTCCGGATAGCGTAGGAGAACGTACAACGGAAGTAGATGTTGGGGTAAGTACGGTTGCGATGGTTAACGATGCGTTTAGAGAGAATTTGCAGTCGGGTGGTTATGAGGGTGATAGGGTTGAAGAACCTAATTTAGAATCTCGAAGGTTTTTTTATATGTTAGACGCATCAAAGCAACCACTATACAGTGGTTGTAGGGAAGGTCATTCACCGTTATCTTCTACTAGTAGGATTATGAACATCAAGACTGATTACAATTTGTCCGAAGAATGTGTTGATGCATTCGCCGAATTTGTAAAAGATGTTTTGCCAGAGGATAATCTTAGTCCAGCATCATACTACGAGGTCCAGAAACTTGTTGCCGGTCTTGGTTTGCCCTACCAGATAATAGATGTGTGCATCGACAACTGTATGCTATACTGGAGAGAAGATGAGAACAGAAACAAATGTAAATTTTGTCGTAAACGACGGTTCCAGGACGAAGGTGGCAGAGCGAAGATTCCATTCAAACGGATGTGGTATTTACCATTGACAGAGAGGTTGAAGAGGCTGTATCAATCAGAACGCACAACTAAGGGTATGAGATGGCATGCAGAGCATAGTCAAGATGGAGATATTACGCATCCTTCTGACGCAGAAGTGTGGAAACACTTTCAATCCGTATATCCAGATTTTGCATATGAACAACGGAATGTATACCTCGGCTTATCCACTGATGGTTTCAACCCATTTGGAAAGCACGGAAGAAAATATTCATTGTGGCATCGTAACACCTTACAATTTGCCTCCTTCTATGTGCATGCGGCGAGAGTTCCTGTTTCTCTCAATTCTAGTTCCCGGGCCAGATCATCCAAGACGGTCACTCGATATATTCCTCCAACCATTGATCTATGAGTTGCAGATGTTGTGGGAGCATGGTGTTGAGGCATTTGATGTTTCAATCCAGCAGAATTTCAACATGCGTGCGGTTCTTATGTGGACCATAAGCGATTTTCCGGCATACGGTATGTTATCTGGATGGACAACGCATGGAAGATTGGCATGTCCTTATTGTCAAGACAATACTTCAGCATTCCAATTGCAGCACGGAAGGAAGACTTCATGGTTTGATTGCCATAGGTGTTTTTTACCAGCAAATCATCCATATCGTCGGTCTAGAAGACATTTCAGGAAGAATTTTCCTGTGTTACATGGTCCACCTCCTGAGATAGATGGTCGCAGCATATTGGAACAGTTACGAGATTTTGGTGCAGAGCGAACTCCTGATTGTGGGGGTAATGGCCATTACCCCGTCGACGGTTGTGGGGAATATCACAATTGGCACAAGAAAAGTATATTCTGGGATTTGCCTTATTGGAAAGACCATCTATTGCGGCTTAATCTAGATGTCATGCATGTTGAAAAGAATTTCTTTGACAACATCATGAACACCATTTTAAATGTACCAGGAAAGACAAAAGACAACTGGAAATCTAGATTAGACTTGCCATTGATTTGTTCAAGGGCATCTCTACATGTTTTGCCTAATGGTAGATTGCCTATGCCTGCGTACCGGTTAGACGCGGGTCAAAAAAAAAAATTTTTTGAATGGATAAAAAAAAGTGTTAAATTTCCTGACGGCTACGCATCTAATCTGCGTAATTGCGTGGATTCGACGGAAGGGAAGTTTATTGGAATGAAGAGTCATGATTGTCATGTTGTGATGCAGCGTCTTCTTCCATTTGCATTTGCTTATCTTCTTCCAAAAGACATCCATCAAGCCATTGGAGGTATATTTCGTACTCCCATGAGTTTCTTACTAATATAATGTTACTATATATGTACTAACTTGTTTCCTTTTCGTTTGTAGGAGTTGGGGCTTTCTTTCGAGATTTATGTTCACGGACACTAACAGTGGACGGGATCCGTAATTTAGAGGCCAACATCCCGGTACTCCTTTGTAATCTTGAGAAGATATTTCCACCGTCATTTTTTGATGTTATGGAACATTTTCCTATTCATCTCCCACGTGAAGCAGCATTAGGAGGCCCTGTTCAATACCGATGGATGTATCCGTTCGAGCGTTACATGTTTCACCTGAAGAAAAATATTAAAAATTTGAGCAAGGTTGAGGGATCTATTGTTGCACAAAGTCTAAATGAAGAAGTATCACACTTTGCCGAGTATTACTTTCCTTCGGATGTTCGGACTAAGGGGAGACGGCCGGCGCGACATGATGATAGAGGTGAGAAAGCAGTGTATCCCGTGGTCGTACCTGAGTTGTTTGCCCAAGTTGGTCGCGTAAGTGGAAAAGGAAAGACTCGCATACTATCAACACAAGAGGTCACACATTTGCATACATATATCCTAAGAAATTGTGACGAACTTGTGGAGTATAAGAGGTACACCATTTGTCATACTAAATTTGTGGCATTATTTGTCTTCGGGTAATAACAATTGTTATGTTACAGGATTTACATGTCCCTAGTACAAACTTACCATGCTGATAAGACAGATTCCGAACTTACTGTCTTAAAAGATGAAGAATTCCCGGAGTGGTTGAAATTTTATGTAAGTTTAATATAATTCCTTACGCTTACTTTTTTAGGTTTTCACGTTCATATGTTACTGATTTCTTTCGGTAATTGTTTTTAGGTTTCCGAAGGTTTAGAAAGTGGTCAAACCCTCCCGACTTGGTTAGTGGAGTTTGCTCATGGTTTACGCAGCACCGCGACTTCATATCCCAGATTTTGCACGAGGGGATATTCGTTTAGGATTCGTGAGGAAGGACGTCAAAGGCCAACTTCGGACTATGGTATTTCGACACAATCAGGTGATACCATGTACTATGGCATTTTAAAAGAAATCTTGGAAATCCACTATCCAGGAATGTTGGACTTGAGGTGCATTGTGTTTATGTGCGATTGGTATGATCCATCCAATGGCCGTGGGGTTCGAATTGACCCTCTTGGTGTTATTTCGATAAATTCAAGCCGGAAACTACAGCATTACGATCCATTTATCCTTGCGTCTCAAGCAGACCAGGTATCAATACAATAATAGGTTTTCCTACATCCTCATACGTTAGGTTTTGTTATTCCTGTATATTAACAATATCCACTATCTCCATTAATAAGTGTGCTACATAAAATATCCTCGAATTTCCTCAAGGAGAGATCCTTGGATCACTGTAACTCCAATTAATCCGAGAGAGAAAATATATGGAGTTCCAGAACATGATTCTCTACAAGTATCGAGAAGTATGCAAATGTCACATGTTGAGGAGATGGATAACATTGACCTTGTCATTGATGTAACACATATCGGCGATGATCTAGTTCATTCGGACGATGAGGAAACACCTGAAGAATTTGACGACGATTCAGACTCCATCCCTAGTGAAGGTTCATCAGGAGAGTCAGATTAATAATTTATGAATAAATGTTTGTTTATGAATGTTGTACTCTAACATCTATGCGTTCCCTCTAATATAATGTACTTCATGGTAGACGAATATTTGCAATATTTTAATAATAATTAACAAATCCAATTGTGGAAGACAATCTGAGAATTTTAATTAACGGAGGCTCGGTTTTGCATATAATAATTCCAAAGATCTCTGTTTGCCATTGTGAAATAGAATATTTTTGTGTTATGATTTTGTGTTCAATTACTTTGACTTATATACGCAAATTTTATGATATTTTAAGCTTCACGTGTCGCTGTATAGGTGGTTGTAAGAGAAGAACAAAAACTGATGCGACATTACAGCTCAGTGGACAATAAAGAAATCAATTCCGTGGATGGAATTGTCGGCCACAAAATGATGAATGACAGTGTGAATGACAATGTCGGCCATTGAATGATGAATTGACAACTCGTTTTAGTGGTTCATATATGACTGAAACATTTCGACGGCTCAGATCGATTCTCTAATGGTACGAAAACACGTATGCATATAATGGGTTAATACTAGTCGGATGTGGCCATGGTTTTTGTTACGTTTTAACATATAACTTCTACTATAAATACATATGATGAAGTGTATATCTTCTACACCTATCAAAAACACAAATAATGTCTTCTAGCCCTCCAAATGAAGACTATAAATCTAAAATCGTGGCAAACCCCCTACAAATTCTGAAATACTCGTGGGAAACCGAAACTCAATGCGACGAATTTACTCAAGAGATACCCACATACTCGTGGGAAGCTGATTCGAGCTTTAAACCCAATGTTTTTAGACCCAAATATGATAAGAAGGCACAATGTCCTGACCAGAAGCGTGTTCTCAAGGACGTACAACCATCTCAATTGATTGACAAGGCAGATACTTACGGTGAAAGTACTTCAAAAGAATGTAAGGATCACTACTATGATTATGAATTTGCCCAAATACCAGAAAGCCCCAACTTAAATATAGATGTTGATGTAATCAAAAGGGAATTATGCGACGGGTATTTAGATTCTCCACCAAAGAAACAAAAGGGAAAGAAAAAATTCTGGTTCTAATCGATTGTAAGTTTGTGTATCAATCAGAGACATATGTTTTTAAAATTAGGAGTGTATTATGACCTTGTACCATAACCGTTGTATGTTTAATATTTTAAAGGCTCTAATGTAATCGGAATTTATTAAGTTTTAAGATTTTAATTTTATGTTTTCACAAATTTTAAAAAATCTTTATAAAAAGATATTTCCGACGAATTTTCCGACGGAAACGCGTTTTTAAATTTGTATGGGTAAATATTCAAACAATTTTCGCAGAATATAATTAAAAAATTCAAATCCGTCGGAAATCCGTCGGTATTTATGATGGATTTCCGACGGATGTTAAAATATCTTTTAAAAATATTTCTGCAAAATATTAAAAATTTTAATTAAAATCCGTCAGGAATCCGTCATAAATACCGACGGATTTCCGACGGAAACCCTAATTTCTGCCGCCAAACTTCGATCTCATCGAAAAACCGCGAAAATCCGTCAGAATTCCGTCGGTTTTCTGTCGGTTAGTCGTAAATAAAATCAGATCTATCTTCTTCCCCAACTCGATCTGCTCATCTCCTCTTCCCTCCAACCGTCGACTTCTCCCTCCGGCGGCACTCCGGCGACTCCGGCGAGAGGCCACGACTCCGGCGACACTCCACCCTCCAAACTTCGATCTCCTCCATTCTTCTAACCACAACATGTAAGTTTTTTTTTTCATTAATATAAACATTTAATTTGAATTGTATGATTTAGATTAGTAATAAATATTGTTTAGATTAGTAATAATATTTTAGGATTAGATAAGTAATTGATTTTAGAGTAGATTAGATTGGATTAGGATTTTGGTGTGATTTATTGGCAAATATACAACCCATTTAGGAATTTAAAAATGTTGTAATTTAAGAATTATTGAATTTAGAGATAGAGATAGAGAAAAAATTTTAATTTTAGGAATTTTGTGATTAAGTGACTTTTCGGGTTTATGAAATTATTTTCCATTTTAATAAGTATTTGTGGTTATAAATTTACATAATTGTTGATATGTAAAAATTATAAATTGTTGATATGAATATTTTCCATATAAAGATTTATAATATGAATAAATTATTTTTGGGGTTATAAATTATTTTCCAGATAATAGATATATAATATGAATAAATTATAAAATTCCAAATTGTTGATATGTATAAATCATAAATTGTTGATATGTATAAATCATATAAAGATTTATAATATGAATAAATTATGATCGTTTTATAAAATTATTTTCTATATACAAATTTATAATATGAATAAATGGTTGATATGTAAAAATTTTGGCAATCTTAGGGACTATAGGCGATTTCATCACTCTAGTGGAGCCGGTAATTCCACTAGGGGAGGTGGGAGTGGGAGTCAATCGCAAATCCCCGAGACTAGCGGTTTTGATATCTCACACACGTCTCCTATGGATACAGCGCCGGCCAACAGAAAGACTAATGAAATTCAAGATGCAGTTGCTCGTGAAATCGTGGAAAGCGTGGAGAGGCTCGGTGAGGAGTACCTCCAATCCCAACAGATCGTCGAAGAAACTCCGCCGGCCACCGAAGTTCCACTCGAGAAGATCAACGAGTTCACCTATGAGGTTAGTAACAGTTGCAAATTTAAACAAATTTAAAATAACTTTTAATACTAATAACTTATAACATTGATTAAGTATATTTTTTTATAGGTTACGCCTAAGCACAAAGGTCGTGTCTTTGGCCTCCCGGAAGACAGTTCCTCCCCATCCGTTAATTCATACCGCTTTCACGCAGATAGTAGTTTGAGGGCACAGAACGCCGACCTTCTCGAGCGCGTAAGCGCGATGGAGGCACAACGCGCAGAAGATGCAGAAAGAATTCGGGCAATGGAAGAAAAGATGAACGCGTTCTTCCGTAACCAGTCCCAGTAGACTTTTGTTTATGTAATAATTAAACGTTTAAATTACTTTTATAAATATTTAAATTTAATTTTATATTTTATTTAATTTAATATATTTATTTAGAAAATTTTTTTTTAAAAAATTAATTAATCCGTTGGTGTGAGAGGCCGTCGGAATTCCGTCGGTGTGAGGGGCCGTCGGAATTCCGTCGGAATGCTGTCGCCAACGGTATTACGACGGACTTCCGACGGAATCCGGTTATTCGGTATTCCGTCGGAATTCTGTCACTTATTCCGACGGATCTTTATTTCCGACGGTTTTGGCCGTCGGAAATGGGACCATTTTCTTGTAGTGATATATGAAGCCTAGTCAGCCTCTCACCGTCGATAATAATGCTCTAATTCATATTATTCGCAACAATTCTGCTTCTCGACCAAATTGCATTAAATGCGATAAACATTGTCCGGATCCAATTTTTATGACATATGAGGGACTTGCAATGTGTTCTTTCTCATGTATCAGTAATTACCTAAAGGGAATCCCTTTTCTTTTCAAAAATAAATTGTAATCATGTTTGGTTTCGTGATGTTTTTGTCTTAATTTCACATTGCTATTTTAAATTTATATAATTTTATATATCAATCAACAAATGATGTGCATAAAGACTTTAATGTGCATAAAACTTTGATGCAAAGGTTTGTATGCAAATAGGTTTTAAATTTTGTAACCCTAGGAAACTGCAAGTGAACGGTATTGACAATTGTAGTACTTAGGAGTCGAATCACTGAGGACTAAGTGATGATGCGGTACAAATCTATATGATGTGAATTAAGCTAAGTAAACATATTATTTGGTTTTAGGTTTTATTGAAGCAAATAACAAAGCAAAGAAGTAAAAGGATAGATGATCAATTAAGACAAGATATCAAGCAATTCACAAAACATATGCAAAACACAAGCAATCAATTTAGGGTTTCAATACTAGTTATCTAGAACTCAAATCACTAATGTAAGATTATCCCACTGTCGTGGCTCAAACCTCTATGTCTTCTATCCTAATAGACTCAACTATCGCAGGTTATTACAAGGTGAAAACACGCGTGATGTGTAAGATTCGATTGTTCACTAAACTCCTTAACTAACCTATCGAATTGTTAAGACGCTTAGCTCATCAAATACTAGGTCCAGAGATATAACAAGCTTTTGGAGAGTATATCAACCTAATATCAGTCCCTGGATAGCTAAGCCAGTTCATGCATTGAGGGTAAATAAAGATGAAGAATCAATTCTAGAATAAAACTCTAAACAATTAAATATGCGATAACATAAAATTTAGAAAATGCATAGAATCAAATCAAAGCTAATACTCTAACATGTTTTTGCAACACGTAGCAGCAAGATTAAAGCACATACACATAATATAAATCGTTGATCTACAAAGCGTAAGGGATTAGATCTCATCTCTTTGCAATAGGGCAAAGTCGAACTACCCTTAAAGGCTTTCGGAAGCATATACGCATTAAGAACAAGAGAAAAACGAAATACATGTTTAGGTATTGATTTAGGCTGTTTTGGCCAGCTGCTTATCTTCCTAGAGAGGCTAAAAACAAGTATATATAGGGGTTGAAGAGGTCTTAAGTCGACTAGGGTTTAGTTTAGGGAAAAAGAGTATTTTCGGTCAAAACTGCTCAACCACCGGTCCAAGCAACGGTCGGTTTGCATGACCGGTGGTTAGGTCTTCCTTGAAGCTTCTAGAATGTCTGCAATGGCCTGGATCATCGGCCCAAGAGGCGGCCCGGTGCTTGGCTCATTTCTGCACTTGCTTCGCTTCTAAGGCGGTTTGATATGTCTTCAGTGTTTCCAGTGTATCTTCCAAAGTACAGCTCCAATTGATGTAATTCCAACTCCATTGGAAATCTGACTCACATGGATATCTTTCCACGTAGGTTTATTAGATTCAAAGTTGATTTGATCCTCCGTTCATCAGTGAACTTCTGGCATATGCATTCTGTCCAACTTGAGAATATGTTTTATCTTCAAGATATAATGACTTGGCTTGGTTCCTTTGACTTGAATAAGTAGTTGTATCATAGATAACACTCTTTTTGCTCCTTTTTGCATCCTTTTGATGATAAAACCTGTTAAGATCTTAAAATCTACATATACGAGAAAACTACCTCTTTTGGTTGAAAAGCTTTATTAAAACAAATAGAAAACATAGTAAAATCGATAGTAAAATATGGGACATATCAACTTCTCCAGACTTATCTTTTGTTTGTCCTCAAGCAAATAAATGTCAAGAATTGAGAAGAGGTTAGAAATTCGGAGGAACTCACATATCCTTTAGATCGTTGCGTCAAAATCTAAACATGTAATCCACATGAAACAAGATTAGCTCATAGACGTTGTCATCTTCTTCTGCCATGAATTCGCAACATGTCCATACTCTAAATCTCTGTCCCTACAAAAATCTCAACTTCAAATCAATTGACTTTTTCCACTCTCTTAGATTTAATGAAAACTTATTATCAAAAACATCATTTAAGGTAGACGGCGCTAGGTATTGGGAAAAGCTGATTTTAGTGGTGAGGTTAAAAGTGTTTAGGGTGTTTTATGTAACTAATCCACAATCACAATGTTTCTTGGCCAATCCGGTTTGACTCATCCGAACCAAAAGAATCAATTTGAAACCAAACCAAAGTAAAGAGGAAATCAACCGATTTGTCTTTTTTTTCAAATATCTGAACAAACCCGAATACCGCAATGTCTTATTTTGCTCAAGAAATTGAAATCTGAATTGAAACCATACTTATCATTTTCGATGATATAACAATTAATTTACCTTGCCTGAAGCATTACGAACCGGTGATATGTGAAGAAGATTCCAAAATGAGCTCTTATCTTTTCTGTTACTGAAAAAACATAAATGATCAAACAAAAAAAAAATCATCTTAACAAGATTTTCTTGCGAAATGTTTTAAAGAAACAAATCTTCAACCTGTAATTTAGAATCTGCACTGTGCATGATTGCCCCTCTAAAATGCACTCCTTCATCTGAACCGAAAAGACATTCTCTTTTCAATCACATGAAAGTTGCAGCTCAGTACTAATTAAAAGTTAAAACAAAAAACCACTACCTCGTATAGTACTGTGGAATCTGTATCAACTCCACTCAGAAATCTACAGTTTTGTCCCAATACTTGTTGTCTCTTGTAACCTACACAGAGATTGAAATAAATAAGAACTGCCTAATAAAGGTTACTTAGATCATGTTTATTGGTGATGGTATCACCAAGATTAATTTAGTATTAAATCTAATAATTTTTTAATCTTTGAGACTTATTAAAGATTTTATAATTTTTGTATGTTTAATGGTGATACTCAATGAGGTTTTAAAGAATAAAAAAATAATATATTTTTAAACGTATATCTGTATTCGAACCTGTACCTGAATTTTTTGGGTACAATTAATTGTGATCCGACCCAAACCTGTACCCGACCCAAAATCTTACAGGTACATGTATGGGTATAAAATTTCTAAATCCGACATAATCTATACCCGGTAGGACCCAACTCGAACCTGACCCAAATACCCGTATACCCAAGCATATTCTAAACTTTCATTTTTATTATTTACATTTACTATTAAAAAAAAAACCAAAGTTGACCAAACCCGGAGTTGCCACGTGGCCAACTGATACCGTCTCACCAATCTCTCGCCAGTAATACGTATCATTTGGGTATCACCCACAAATCTTTGTTTTATTATTTTTTTATTCAATTATTTTTTTGTGATATCCACGTGGGTATCACTGTTAAACATGCTCTTATTTCAAACCCCACAATGGTTCTAACAAATACTCACCAGTCAATGTCAAAAAGGCATCACTCGCATAAACGATAGCCATGTCCGGTAAGCATGGATTGGTTCTGCGAAGTTACCAAAAGACTATCATGAGAAAAATCCATAGTAGTAGACTTCCAACTCCATAATAAAAACCAAGAACAAAAAAACTCACAATACGAAACTTTGTTTGATTCTACCAAGAGAAATAACTAAAGACGAGCTTAAACAGTCTGCACCACGCAAGCAGTACCGCTTCCCACAGACTAATCTCCCACTCAACTCGCTGTAACGCGTTAAAATAGATAACACATTGTTAATCCCTTCCGCAGCTTTTAGCTTCTCGGACTCACTCGCTTCACAGTGTTCCCAATCCTCTAATCCTGCAGTATAACAAATGTTCAATACAAAGATTAAGAAACCGAACTTTGTCTGCGTCTGTACGAAGAGAAGAAGCGAGTCTTGTTTCAGCATCGTCGTTCTGTTCGAGATCATCCTCTGTTTGTTCTCTCTCTCTCTCTCTCTCTCTCTCTCTCTAGAGACTATAAGTAAGTCTCTCTTAACGAATGAATCTACATACTGTCTACTTTGAAATTAAGTTATGTTGTTCATCTACTTTGATTCTTGGACTTGTTGTCTTTTTATTATTACCTAATAGGCTATATTGAACAAAAACATAAAAAATAGTCAGTAGATTTAACTTCAAGAGCTGTTCTTTGTGGATCTAGCATGCGGTGAAAGGGTAGACAAATCGGAGTTTACTGGAGACATACTAAAAGAAGCACAACACATCAATAGACCAGATGGTAAGGAAATCAAAAGTACTTAATTGACGAGTCACTCATTGGTTTTGTTTTGTTAAAGCAGCAGCACACTTTGAAAAAAGAAGCAGACTCACAAAGAGAACAAGATCTTAAACAACTTGTGAAGCAGAGGTTGTTTTCAAAGAAACAAAAAAAAAAAAAACTTGTGAAGCAGAGAAATATCATAACAATAACATTCTGACAAAAAAATATCATTCTACAGTGAACTCACCTCTAGTAGCAAGTCCGTTGGTTCACTCTTCAACTACGAATGGGGCTTACACTTGCTGCACCGTTAGCTTTTGAGGTCACATCTTTTATGAAATGTGTTTAGGCTTTAGGTAGTATGTAGCATAACTTACACGATACACATCCACAATCTCCACGATCCAAAGCTTTTAGGAGAGAGATTTTAAATTGTCGGATTAGTTATCGAAACTTAAGTGAATTACTAAACAGTGAAAACTAACCGAACACGACGTCCCGTCTTTGTATCGTTAGCGATGGCGTGTTTAACTTATCTTTTTACTGTTAGGTAATCACTTAGTTTTCTCTAATTGATTTGACCATTAAAATTTCTCATTCTTTCGCACCCCAACCCAAACCTTTTAAATCTTATTAAAATAACACACTAGTTGTATCTAATCTAAATAGTCTAGGAGAGAGATTTTGATTTGTTGGATTAATTATCAAAACTTAAGTGAATTACGTAATAGTGAAAAGTAACCGAACATGACGTCCCGTCTTTGTATCGTTAGCGATGGCGTGTTTAACTTGTGCTCTTATGTAATCACTTAGTTTCTAATTGAGTTGACCATTAAAACTTCTTATTCTCTCGCGTCTCATCCCAAACCTTAGGATATAGTCGAAATAGTTTAATTTTAGGATATATATTTAAATTGTCAAACGAGTTATAGAAATACTAGATTAAGTACCCGCACATGCGGGTTTTGTAATTTAATTTCTTATAGACCTGTAAAAAATAATAATTATACAGAACAAAATTAGATCACCCGTTAAAGTAAATAAAATAAAAATAAAAACGTTGGTGTAAACCCACTAAATGTGAAACATAACATTTATTTATTAATTATGATGTTTATGTTATTTGGTTTAGAATTAGATTTTATCACATACTAGATTTTATCATCACTTCTCATTCTCTCGCGTCTCAACCCAAACCTTAGGATATAGTCTAAATAGTTTAATTTTAGGATATATATTTAAATTGTGGAACGAGTTATAGAAATACTAGATTAAGGATTTGCATGCGAGTTCTATAATTTATTCTCTTATAAACCTTTAAAAAAAATAATTATACAGAACAAAATTAGATCACCCGTTAAAGTAAGTGAAAACGTTGTTGTAATCTCACGAAATGTAAAACATAACATTTATTTATTAATTATGATGTTTTTGTTATTTGGATTAGAATTAGATTTATCACATAATATATGAAGGACCCGTATATATATATATATATACATATATGCAGATTTTGTAATTTGATATCTTATAAACTTATGAAAAAATAAAATATTTAATTATACAAAACAAAATTAAATTACCTATTAAAGTAAATAAATTAAAAGTGAAAACGTTGTTGTAAACCCACTAATTGAGAAACATAAAATTTATTTATGAATTTTGATGCTTTTAATATTTGATTTAAAATTAAATTTTATCACATATTTTCAAATCATTAGTTTTTCTTATTCATATTAAAAGTAAATTAGATGTAAATTTTTTTCCCTATTTTACTATTCAAATTCCTATTTCTCAAAATGTTGATAATTTATTTCTATATTTTTATTTAAAAAATTTGTATTCTCTAAATATTTTATAACTCCCGTAAAACAAATCAAACACGAAAAAACAAAAAACAAAACTAGGTCACCCCCACGAAGAGATAAAATAAAATTGAGAATATTTGTACAAAATTACTTATAGAGAAATATGTCAAATATTTATCTATTTTTTATTCTCATACTTATTTATTATATTATTTGATATTCAATTAAATTATTTCATAGATTTCTAAATAATTTAATTTTTTCTAATTTTATTTAAATTACGTTTAGATTTTTCTAATCCTACTTAAATTAGGTTTACTTTTTACTATTTTACAAATAAAGATAAATAGATAAATATTTTAACATGTAGCTAAATCTAATTGAAAAAAATATTTTATATTTGTATACACGTGTCAAAATATGGTCATCCGACTTGACACGTGTCACGATCATGATAAATTTATTCCTATTTAATTTCCAAATAGTTAAATTTTTCTAATCCTAATGAAATTAGGTTAATATTTTCCTAATCTTATTTAATTAGGTTTACTTTTCACTATTTTACAAATAAAGATAAATAGGTAATTTTTTTACATATGATTAAATCTAATTAAAAAAAATCTCTTACACTTGTAAATTGTTGTCAAAATCTGTTTAACCGACTTGACACGTGTTCCGATCATGTTAATTACGAAGTTTGTGAACCAAGCTTTATATAATAAGATTTTTAATTAAATTATGTCACATATTTTAAAATAGTAAGATTTTCCTAATCCTATTTAAATTATGTCACTTTCATTATTTTAAAAATAAAAGATAAATAGACAGAAAAAATTATTTGTGCTAAAATCTAATTAAAAATTATTATTTTACACTTGTATACACGTATCAAAATCTGATCAACCGACTTGACACATGTCACGATCTTGTTAATTATCATGTTTGACACATCAAACTTTATATAATAAGATTTTCAAATTATTAGTTTTTCTTATTCATAATTAAATTAAATGTATTTTTCTATTATTTTTCTATTTTACTAATCAAATATCTATATTGATAAATATTGATAAATCTATTTCCATATTTGTATTTGAACTATTTTTAGTCTCTAAATATTTTATAACCCTTGTAAAACAAATCAAACACGAACAAAATGGAATACAAAATTAGGTTACCCCATGAAGTGATAAAATATAATTGAGAATGTCAGTACAAAAATATTTTTAGAGTAATCGATCAAATATTTATCTATTTATTGTCATATTTATTTTTTATATTATTTGATATTCAATTAAATTATTTCATATATTTCTAAATCAATAGATTTTTTTTAAGCGTATTTAAATTAGGTTTATTATTTTATTCTTTTATAAATAAAAATAAATAGATAAATATTTTCACTTGTAACTAAATCTAATTTAAAAGAATTTTTTTCACATATTTTAATTAGGTTTAGATTTTCTTAATATTATTTAAATTAGGTTTACTTTTCACTATTTTACAAATAAAAATAAATAGATAAATCTTTTGACATATGATTTAATCTAATTTTAAAAAATTATTTTACTTGTATACACGTGTCAAAATCTGGTTAACCGACTTGACACGTCTCTTAATCATGTTAATTACTAAGTTTGACGTATCAAACTTTATATAATAAGATGCTTCTCCAATTTGGAGATAATAATCAATCAGAAAAACATTTTATAATATTTTCTCTATCGTTCATCATCATTTTCTCTATCGTTCATCATCATCATCATCTTCCATCAAATATTTGTTTTACGAAGTATCTTCTCATCCTTTGTATCTTTTGCAGGACCGGCTTTGCACATTGCTGCTGGGTTCTTTGGATACATACATGCTTGCAATATTAGTACGTAGAGTACGATCATTGGTCTCTTCGTCTTGTCATGTGAGTGAATTGGTTGGTTCGGTTGGTAAACCGGTTTAGAAAACCAACTAGTATCATTGTTATGTTTTTTCTTTTGTACTAGGTGACTCGTCCGCAATACTCAAGGCTATGAAATGAATTTTAAAATTTATTATGAAATATAAAATTGTTTTAATTAGATAGATAAAGATTTATATATATTATTAACAGACGAAATAAATTTTTTTATGAAATGGTATATTTTGATGTTAAATTTAAAATAAAATAAAATGTTAAATTTAAAATAAAATGGTATATTTTGATGTTAGCTTAATCTCCACCATATTATTTCATTACTAAATCCAACTCATCCATTGTGATAAAATGTGTTGACTAAATCCACATTGATGGCTTAAAAAAGCTTCAAGTCTGTGTTTTCGCCACTCTTCTAAGGTTGAAACTTATTCGTTGTTGGCTTTGAATAAGTGATCATCTTATTTAATGTCAATGTATGCATCTATGTTGAGATGATATTGATGTAAATGTATAAATCAATGCTGAGATAATATTGATGTAGTTGATCAATCCATTATCATTTACACCAGCCTAAAACATATATATATATATATATATATATATATATATATATATAATTTCTTTTCAATTTTTGTCTTTAAAAGAGGAGCAAAGAGGTCAATATGGTTTTCCAACTCTTAAAGAATGAATCTTGTAGAAAACGACAAAAACATTATATAAAATTAGTAAAACATTGCAACGTGAGTTAATTACAAGACTTTTTAAATGTTTTGTTTGTATAATACTACTTGTCTTGTGTTAAAAAAATTTAAAAGAATATGTATACTCTTTTCTAAAAACTTGATAGGTCTTCATTATAAATTTTTAATTAAAAATATATTTGACATAAAAAGTGTTCTTTTAAAATAGTTTAAAATGAAAAATAAAAATATTATAAAAATAATAGTCCAAATTTATTTCGCTTTATTTATAGGGAAAAAAGATTTAGCTCTAAAATATACTGTAAGAAAAAAAAATTATAAGCAATTTTAAAATAAAAACGAAAATATTATAAAAGTATTTAGTTTAAATTTATTTTGCTTTATTTATAAAAAGATAGTTTTAGAAGATTTTGCAAAAGATTTTGATTTGATTTAAATTTGCCATTTCACAGTTTTTCAAAACCATGTCATATTTATTTTGGGGAGAATGAATGTAGAGATGACATATAAACAATCTCTAACAAATCATTTTTCAAATAATATATAAGAAATAAATGAATTGCATAATAGTGAAACTAACAGAACATTTACATCCAATTTGTCTTCTCATTATTATGTGTAATTCAATCAATTTCTAATTGAAATGACAATTTAAGTTATCATTCTCTCTTACTTTAACCCAACCTTTTTAGATAGTCTAGTTAATAAAATATTAGATGTATAGAGTCTAAATAGCTTTTGTTTTTAGGATAGACCACTAGAAAGTTATATAGTTTTATAGAAGTTCTCTCTTCCACGACCACGACTTTCTTTCCATATTACCATTTTTTGTTTTAAATTTTTTCAGCTGAACCAAGTCTACTACTCTCTAAGAGGCATTTTTCTTTGCTTTGGCATATAATAGCATGTCACCATGAATGAACTCCTAACCGCAACTCTAACCACACTCAATTACCTCGATTCCTTTGAAAAATTGTTTTTGCCATAAATTTATCCGAACCAAAACTATACTTCGGAAATACCATGACAAAACAGAAATAGTCCGCTGGATCAACATGGCATATATAAGTTTCATTATTAGAATCATATGATTTCAATTCAGATTTAAACTAAAATGTGTAATGTGGTCCAGATGCCTTGTTGTATTCCATGTTAGCATCGATCTCATCAACAATAAGAAGTCAACCTCACTGGTTATTGATATTAAAGAAATGAAATCGTGGTACAGCAGTACTTTTCATTTTTTCAAGTCAAATTGTTGTAGTGGCAGTTCTTACTATATTTCTATATTAAAAAAATTCATAATAAACAAATTGCAACATGTCATGTCTGTGTGACTTGGTTAGTAGAACATGTCACTTGATTCATAATAGACGGAATCAATAATCTACATGTCGTAGAAGAAAATATCCGTAAAACGTATATTCTATAAGGCGTAAAAGAACAAAATATTATTTTTTTTGATTATTTGTAAACTTTAAAAATATTTTGATATATAAAAATGACTATTTTTAACTTTTTTCTAACTGCATGATTTTTAAAAAAATTTAAAAACCATGTATTTCTAAATATTTATTTTTTGTTTAGAGGTAATATATGCAAAAAATGAGAAAGGTGTATTGGAATATAATCAATTTCAATGTGGCCTAGTTTTGTAAATTTCTTAAGCTTGAACTAGTGAATATACTATTTTCCTAAAATAATTTTTTTAATATATTTTCATATTACACATTTGTTTATAATGTTACATATATATAAACTAATATGTTTCATTTAGTTTATAATATTTCGTTTATAATATGTTTAAACAAAAATTTTCATTCTATTTTCTTCGTTTCTTTAAATTTTCTTTTTTTGTTTTCGCTTAATATGTTGCATATCTATTTTTCATAATTTTGTTTATAATATAATCTATTTTTCATAATTTCTGTTTATAATGTAAATATATTTTCCATAAATCTATTATTAGTCATACAATATCTCATAATATTGAGATATAATATTTTAAATTTAACAAAAATAGTTTTTAAAATTAAATTAGTGGAACGGATTTTTCTTTAAGTAAATCATTAGGGGTGGGCATAATTTCCGTCTTGTTCTGTATCATCTTATTCCGTACCGTATCCGTTCCTGAGTTTCCCGTACCATATATTTTCTGTATTCCCATGAGACAAATTTTCAATTATCGATTAGGAACTAGATAGGACAGGAATGAGAATTTCTGAAATCTAGTTTGACATAAATAAATTATATTTTATATATATTTGTTGTGAGATTATATAATATATTATATCATATATTACAAAAAGTAAATTAACTTCCTAATTCTTCTTTTGTAAAATAGGAATATATACCTAGAAAATTTTATATTATTGGATTTATGTTTTGATTTGAGATATTTATGTGGTTTACTTTATGTTTGATTCATCATGGATCGATTATGATTTTTTATTTTAAACATTTATAAAATACAATTAAGAGTTTTTTTTCTTAATTTCGAAGATGTTTTTGATGAATTACAGAAGTAGGTTGAATATTTGTTTGTAATTTACAATATCGTTTATTTAATTTAATGTTTTGAAACTGGTTATTTTATGGGAATTTATGTATTGTTTTCGTTCTGAATTTTAAATGAGACATATGTTTTTAATCCCAAAAATCTCGTTTTCGTTATGTTCCCGTAAAATTCCGTCCTATATTTCTATTTGTTCACTCCTATAAATCATAATAGAATAAAGTCAAGTACTTAAAGATGTAGTAGGAGGATTAGACGCTAATTTGGTCATGCTACCCACTCACCGTGAACATTAATGTGGCACGCCAACAAACAGTTTAACAGTCAAGGTTTAATTAATGGTCCAACTAGTACTAGTTGATAAATTATTTGAGTCTACCTTTTTCCCAAGAAATTTAAAATATCAATGAATAACAAAAAGTGGTTGACTTCTTATCGGTCGTTGCAACATCCTTCATCTTTAATGATGTCGATTCTAACATAGAATACAAGCCACATGACATGGACACCTCTACACATTTTAATATTATATATATATATGCTTAATACGATATTATTTTGTTTCTAATTTTTTTTTCATCTAAAATATTATATTCACGGTCAAGGGCCACACGAAGGCATAGACACATCAACTAATCGGGGAAGAGATAGAACGAGGACCAAAATATTTTGTTTCTAATTTTTTAAGTGACAACTATAATTTTTTTAGATAAAATATTTTCAGAATTGGAAAAAGACAACTATGTTAATGTAATTTTATTATACAATCCAACTCTACTTTTCATTGTTTCATAAAGTCAAAAATATTTGAGCTTATATTAATTACATTTTTCGTTTGATAATATAAATTGCCTTTTCAGTTTACTAAACCAAAAAAATACTTGTGCCACCAAAAGTTTTCTTACAAATCTACAACAAAATTAAAATACGTTTTCTTTTGCTATTGCTATTCAAATCGTGAGCTGCAAAACTGTTCTCTTTGTATACAATCTTTGGGAAATCTTATTTAGCTGTGTTAAATCTTTCCAACTCTAACTTAGCTGTATTTGTTTTTGTCAACATAGTTGTATTGCATATAGAGTTAATTAGTGAAATTTACATCAAGATGATTTAGCTTTTTCTTTTCTGTACGTTATCGTAGTGAGAATAGCATTTAGCTAATTGTTAATTTGCCACTGCAACTATACAACCTTTTTTTTTGGGGTCGAAACAACTATAGAACTCAATTACGAAAATCACGGATAGATTCATATCATTATAATTGTAATTTATCAAAGTAATTCATAAACAAATAGCAAATGGTTAACATGTCATGTCTGTGTGACTGCGTGTGTATGTGTGTCTATATATGTATGGGCAAGAAGGAGAAGAACAATATCACAAAACCCTCAAAATAAATCTCCGATTGAGCAACTCATGGACGTGGTCGGAGAATTTCATAAGGTGGAAATCGATGGTAAACTGTCTCTTGTATACCATAACGTTTTAAAACCATTACCACAAATACACAGCCAAAGCTCCTCCTCTAAATTATCCATTGATTCCGGCAACAACGTCCCTCTTCAACCTCTTTTCTTATGCCCTAGAAGAAGAGCCCAATTATTACTGGATCCTCTAATGTTTTCAAAGAAGAATGAAACGTTTTCAAAGTACAACACTTCCCCTCTCTTTGATGACGCCAGCGACACTCATCATGTCCTTCCTCTGTTTTGGTGCAACAATAAAGAAGCCGATCCAGAAGGCGAGTGCTATACGTGTAAAGTCCCCAAATTCGGTACAGGCTATTATTTCTGTGTCAAGTGTGATAAAAGGTTCCACAAAGAATGCGTCGAGTTACCACTTGAGATTAGTTATCCTTCCCATCCCAAACATTCTCTCCAACTATACTATTCTAGAGATAGATCTGACCATTGCATTTACTGTAGAGAAAGAGCATTTAATTTGGTTTATTATTGTGCTCTCTGCAACATTTATATGCATGTTCTTTGTGCTCAGGCGACCATACCCTTTTTTATAGACCAACCAAAAAGGCATGACCATATCCTCACCCTTTTCCCTAGGCAAGCTTCTTTAACCTGCAATGTTTGTGGTTTGGTAAATAAACTTCATCTTACCTATGTTTGCGCTATATGCGATTTTGTAGCCCATAGTGTTTGTATCTATGTACCACAAACCATTAGAATATCTCGACACCACCACCGTATCTCTTTCACTTCTTCTCTTCCTTTTGAAAATTGGTCTTGTGGAGTATGTCGTCGAGTGGTTGACAGCGATTATGGCTCATACACTTGCAAGGTGTGTAGTGGCTATGTTGTTCACACAAAATGTGCGTTGCGTGAGGATATATGGGATGGCATTGAACTCGAGGGAGTACCAGAAGAAGATGAAGGTGTCGTGTTGGAGCCGTTCGAGAGGATAGCTGATGGAGTAATACTCCATTTTACTCATGACCATCAGCTGAAATGGGAGATAAATGGAGTTTACGACGGAAACAAGTTTTGTCAAGCGTGCGCGCTTCAAATCCACGAACACTACAAGAAAAAAGGGATTTAGCATCGGCAAAATCCGACGCTATTTCGACGCTAAAAGCACTTAGCGTCGAAATAGCATCGAAAAACAAGTCGACGCATAACGCTCGACGCTAAACAATTTCCGATGCTAATTCGACGCTAAATTTGCGTCGTAAAGGTATTCGACGCTATTCCGATGCTACACAATTCGACGCTATTTCGACGCTAAAATAGCATCGAAATAGCGTCGATAATATTCCGATGCAATATTCCGATGCTATTTCGATGCTATTTTAGCATCAAATTAGCGTCGAAATGTTGCATCGGAATATTCTCGACGCTAAGTCGATGCTAAAATAGCATCGAAATAGCAACGCAAATTCGATGCTATATGTCAACTGTATTAAAAATTATATTTTTAAAAAATTATTAAATTTTTTTGAAAATTATACAAAATTATAATATTTATATATAATCTGAAATAAAATTAAAATATTATAAAATTTATTAAAAAAAAACCACAAATTTAAATTATCCAAAAACAGCAAATTAATAGTCTGAAAACAGGGAAATAAAAAACGAAATCTACTCATATTGGTTCCGAAGAAGATCTTCGGCTTCCTGCTCGAACTGCGTCGGCCCGGTAGGTGGAGAAGGCGATGGAGGACGCGGTAACTGTCGCAACGCAGCTGCTAAAGTCGGGTTATCCACTGCAATAATGTTGAACAGACCGGTCAACTGTGAGAGTGTACCTTCGACCGAGTTGTACTTCTCCTGGACCGAAGTGTAGGATGACTGAAGTGCCTCTTGTGACGTCTTTAGCCGGTCAATCTCAGCATGAGCAGCGGTCAACTGCGTCATCAACGGCTCCGAGTACTGAGAAGCATAAGAATACTGAGAAGACGAAGAAGCTGCTGGAACATCTCTGATGGATCCAACACCAGACGTCCGTCCTTTCTTCTTCGGTGCAACCTATAAAATAAAAGTGTTATACAATAAATTTATTAAAATTGTAATAAAAATTAATTTATAAATTTACAAAAATGACCTCCTCGTAAAGTCGATCGTAAGCTTCGAGACCCAAATCATGAGATCCTTCTGACTCAAGCTCTGCTAATCGTTCGTTGTAGGTGTTAAACGTTTGTTCCGCCTGAGCGGTAACAAACGTTCCATCCTTGCGCCGATGAGTTTTATCCATCACTTTAATCATCGGGGGAAGATCACTGCCATCAGCCTGTTAAACAAAAATAAACATATATAAAAATAAAATAATAAGTAAATAAATATATAAAATAAATTAATCAAATAATTTAAAAACTTATCAAAAATTAAGATAGTACCATATCCAATCGTATACTGGCGTATGATGAAGGACCTGCACAATGCTTAGAAGGTCCGGTAATCGTCTGAGTTAACGATACACGATACCCTAAATCATTTAGCATCGAATTAGCATCGGATTAGCCTGATCCGATGCTAATTCGATGCTAAATAGCGTCGAATTAGCATCGGATCAGGCTAATCCGATGCTAATTCGATGCTAAATGATTTAGGGTATCGTTTTTAAAACCCGCAATCAATATATAGGGAAACCATCCTAAACATAAGTGTTTTCGATAAAAATCAACTAATTTTAAATTTGAATTTTTACAATCATACTTCGGTACGCGAAAGTTTATTGTGGCCGCTAATTAATTAAAACTATATAAGTTTTATGAAATTAGAATACTATATCGATAACACTTATGTTTTGCTGTCCGGTAACCGTCTGAGTTAACGATACAAGATACCCTAAATCATTTAGCATCGAATTAGCATCGGATTAGCCTGATCCGATGCTAATTCGATGCTAAATAGCGTCGAATTAGCATCGGATCAGGCTAATCCGATGCTAATTCGATGCTAAATGATTTAGGGTATCGTTTTTAAAACCCGCAATCAATATATAGGGAAACCATCCTAAACATAAGTGTTTTCGATAAAAATCAACTAATTTTAAATTTGAATTTTTACAATCATACTTCGGTACGCGAAAGTTTATTGTGGCCGCTAATTAATTAAAACTATATAAGTTTTATGAAATTAGAATACTTTATCGATAACACTTATGTTTTGCTGTCCGGTAATCGTCTGAGTTAACGATACACGATACCCTAAATCATTTAGCATCGAATTAGCATCGGATTAGCCTGATCCGATGTTAATTCGATGCTAAATAGCGTCGAATTAGCATCGGATCAGGCTAATCCGATGCTAATTCGATGCTAAATGATTTAGGGTATCGTTTTTAAAACCCGCAATCAATATATAGGGAAACCATCCTAAACATAAGTGTTTTCGATAAAAATCAACTAATTTTAAATTTGAATTTTTACAATCATACTTCGGTACGCGAAAGTTTATTGTGGCCGCTAATTAATTAAAACTATATAAGTTTTATGAAATTAGAATACTATATCGATAACACTTATGTTTTGCTGTCCGGTAATCGTCTGAGTTAACGATACACGATACCCTAAATCATTTAGCATCGAATTAGCATCGGATTGGCCTGATCCGATGCTAATTCGATGCTAAATAGCGTCGAATTAGCATCGGATTGGCCTGATTCGATGCTAATTCGATGCTAAATGATTTAGGGTATCGTTTTTAAAACCCGCAATCAATATATAGGGAAACCATCCTAAACATAAGTGTTTTCGATAAAAATCAACTAATTTTAAATTTGAATTTTTACAATCATACTTCGGTACGCGAAAGTTTATTGTGGCCGCTAATTAATTAAAACTATATAAGTTTTATGAAATTAGAATACTATATCGATAACACTTATGTTTTGCTGTCCGGTAATCGTCTGAGTTAACGATACACGATACCCTAAATCATTTAGCATCGAATTAGCATCGGATTAGCCTGATCCGATGCTAATTCGATGCTAAATAGCGTCGAATTAGCATCGGATCAGGCTAATCCGATGCTAATTCGATGCTAAATGATTTAGGGTATCGTTTTTAAAACCCGCAATCAATATATAGGGAAACCATCCTAAACATAAGTGTTTTCGATAATAATCAACTAATTTCAAATTTGAATTTTTACAATCATACTTCGGTACGCGAAAGTTTATTGTGGCCGCTAATTAATTAAAACTATATAAGTTTATAGGTTCGGACTCGGGTTTACTAGATCTTAACATGTGATGATTTTACTATTTGGCGACGACCAAATTATGTTTCTTTTTATCTTTCACGAATATATTTATCTTAAAACGCGTTATAATATTACATTACTTAGAAAATAAGAATATTACACATAACAACTTTATTGTGAACTCGTACATTGGATAGTAGGAAAATATTAAACATTAAAGCAACATAAAGCCTTAATTATGATTTTTCATAACCATTGCTGACTCAGATGTTTAATTATCATCTGAGTCTGGAACTGTTTCATATTCGTACCCAGTAGTTTCTTCATCTTCATCGTTGATAGTAGTTACTTCGGTTGTTTCGTATTCAGCAATCATCGTATTAGCACCAATTATCTGTTTCGAAAAAGAATTTAGTTTTTAAATATCAGAAATATTAAGACACTTATGGAAAATGTACCTTAACAATGTTTCGCTCTGTGATGTTGAGGTAATTAGAGTTCATGTTAAAACGACATATGGTAACATTCTTTAGAATGACCACCGCACCTACAACAGTGGAGAGTTTGTACTCGTCATTATTGAAGATGTTATGGTGCATGGTTCCCTCGATTTTTCCTGACGGATCTTTTAAGGTTACTAGCAGATCTCCCTGGCCATTAGGGGTCAAACTGGCGAGCATAGCCACAATCTAAAAATGAGATACAATTTACGTGTCAGATAAATTGTATTTATAAAATGGAATAATATTGCTCGACTATGTGAACCTTTTTGACTTTCAGAAATTGTGAATGCGGCGATTGAATTTCTGCAACATGGGTCCAGAATGGTGTGCTCCTGTTGTTATAAGAACCTACATGTATGAAAGATATATTTTATATGCCATAAACAATCATTATTGTAATGGTAAAACCATTAATTATATATATATATATACCTTCACGGATTATGTAATCGATAGTAGTAGTCCACCGAGGACTACTAAAATCCTGGTCGCCATGTCTTGGCTCATTAATTACCTCACGTATGAAATCTTGCGTTGGACGTGTCTGAGAACTTTCACCTCGCAATACCTTTGCATCGTGAGACCTCTTGCGAAACAGTCCTCGCCGTATGAGTTGGCCAGGTCCTGGTATCTCGGGCGTTTGGTTTTGGGATCCTTGAGTTGGTGGGAGTGAAACTGTCGGTGGAGCATCAATAACATTTAAGTTATCGTATGGTGGGCTTGAAGGAACAAGATTTTGGTTTTGAGGGTTTTGAACGGAGGCTCGGTTTTGTATATAATAATTCCAAAGATCTCTGTTCGCCATATGTTTTGGGAGATTTTTTTTTTTTTAAACTTTAAATATTTTTTTGCAATGGATGGAGGATGCGCTCGGTTGGGGTATTTATAGTACAATTTAGCATCGACTTAGCATCGACTTAGTGTCGTATTAGTGTCGGACAGAACCGCCGCTAACGAAGTAGGTAAACCCATTAAAAACGTGTTACCTAACTACCAAGTTCGACGCAATATCCGATGCAATATTCGACGCTATTAGGTCGATGCTAATTCCTCGCTAATTCCAAAGATCTCTGTCCACTTATATAGGCAAAATAAAGAGATATTTAAAGCTTAACGTGTCGCAGTATATGTGGTTATAAGAGAAGAACAAAAACTGATGCGACATTACAGCTCAGTGGGCAATAAAGATGGTAATTCCGTCAATGCAATTGTCGGCCACATAATGATGAATGACACTGTGAATGACAATGTCGGCCATTGAATGATGATTTGACAACTCGTTTTAATGGTTCATATATGACTGAAAAATTTCAAAGGCTTAGATCGATTCTGTAAAGGTACTAGGCAGATGTAGGTAAACCCTTTAAAAACATGTTACCTAACTACCAAGTTCGATGCAATATCCGACGCTATGTTCGACGCAATATCCGACGCTATATTCGACGCTATAACATATAACTTCTACTATAAATACATATGATGAAGTGTATATCTTCTACACCTATCAATAACACAAATAATGTCTTCTAGCTCTCCTAATGAAGACTATAAATCAAAAAACGTGGAAAACTACCCGCTAGACATTCCAAAATACTCATGGGAAACCCAAACTCAATGCGACGAATTCACTCAAGAGATACCCCCTTACTCGTGGGAATTTGATACGTGCTCACCAATCCATATTGAAGATTCTTCATCATCAATAGTGCCGGATAGCCAGTGCTTGCCAACCATCCAACACATTCCAAAATACTCGGGCTCTCCGGAGGATCCTCCCAATGTTCTGTGTCTCGAATATGATAAGCAGAAAGAATGTCCTGACCGAAAGCGTGTTCTCGAAGACGTACAACCATCTCAATTGATTGAAAAGGCAGATACTTACGGTGGAAGTACTTCAAATGAATGTAAAGATCATTACTATGATTATGAATTTGCCCAAAGACCTGAAAGCCCCAACTTAAATCTAGATGTTGATGCAATCAAGAAGGAATTGTGCGACGGATATGTAGATTCTCCACCAAAGAAAAAAAGGGAAAGAAACATTTATGGTTCTAATAAATGGTACGTTTGGAGTGGATACAAAGACATATATGTATTTAAAATTCGGAGTGTATTATGAATTTGTGTCATAACCGTTGTATGTTTAATATTTTCAAGGCTTTAATGTAAAGAGAATTTATGAAGTTTTATGATTTAATTTTTATATTTTCAAAAATTAAAGTAGATAACACTTATGCTATATAAGTTTTTTGAAATTAGATTAGACTTATTATAACACATATATATGTTACATTAAAACTATATAAGTTTTTTGAAATTAGAATACAATATAGGTAACACTTATGCTTCGCTGTCTGAATCTTCATTTGAGTTATCGTCATCCTCATCGGTACTTTCTCCACTCTCGTTTGTAAACTCGTCTTCGGGGTTTTCTGCATCGGTAGCATCCGGAATTATGTCAGCTTCTCGATTCAATCGGTCTATAAGAATGATGTTGTCCAAATCTTGTTCTGGAGTTGTTAGATCCACGGCAGTTTCATATTGCATAGGGGCATCGTCGGATTGAACTATAATTCCTCTCGGAGCTATTTTAAGCACTGATAACCATGAAATCCCTGTTTTTTTGACCCGTGGATATGGAATGAAACAAACTTGATCCGCTTGTGATGCAAGAACAAATGGATCATACTTTCCATAAGAACGCGATTCGTTAACATCGATGACACCAAACTTTCCAACTCGAACCCCTCGCCCGACAACTGGATCAAACCACTGGCATTTGAAAAGTGTGCACTTTAAGTTAACCAAACCAGGATATTGAACTTCAACAATGTCTTCTATAATGCCATAAAAATCGGTATCTCCGCCTCGAACAACGACACCGTAGTTCGCAGTTGCTCTATTTTTGCCACGTTCGAACGTATGGAATACATAACCTCGTGTAAAATACATTGGAGATGACGTAACTTTTTGCAGCGGACCTTGTATCAACTCTCTAAACCATTGAGGGTATGACGTGTCTCCATAATCAACCTGGCAAATATAGTATACACATTGTAAATATAGTATACACATTGTAATTATAGTATATATACACAAATTGTATTTATAGGTTTCTTTTAACTTACCTGACTCCTCAACCATTTAGCAAAGTGTAGCTCTTTTCGTTTTTCAATCTCCCCGGATGATGCATTTGGGAAAGCCTCGTTAACCTGACGAATGAATTCACTAACAGAAAATATAGTTATAACAAATGTTTTCAAAGCATATATATGGTAAAAATAAACCTATAATCCATAGGTTGTAATAATATGTACCTCAAATAAGGGCTAACTTCGTCGCATTGTAAGAGAATATATGTGTGTGCACAATTGTATTCTTCGTACGAGGACCAGTCTTTTTCTGATATGATTCCGGCATGCCTACCAACTGCACAAAATATATCTGGGACATCAGAAACTGGATACGTTTGTGCGATGCCACCATCGTCGTACCTACGTGGAACTCTTTTTCGTGTTCGGACAGTTGGAGCGAAGTAATATGAGCTGAAATGAGAGGTTTCTTCGGTTAAACTTCCCGCAACAATTGATCCCTCAACCCTAGCTAGGTTTTTTGCCTTTCCTTTTAAGTGTTTCATGAATCTCTCGAAAGGATACATCCAACGAAATTGAACGGGCCCTCCTAAATCGGCTTCGTAAGGGAGATGGACAGGAAGATGCTCCATCACATCAAAGAAAGATGGAGGGAATATCTTCTCTAAGTTGCACAGCAATATTGCGATGTTATTATTTAGTTGTTGAATTCCATCCAGAGTCAGAGTTCGCACACACAGATCCCGAAAAAAAGCACCAACACCTGAAACCAAAGTGCAGATATCCAATATCAACCAAAAAATAAATGTAATTACACATATCATTATATTTGTTTAAATATTTATATATCGTCATGATAGAAAATAGACCTGCAAGTGATTCATTCACGTTCGCTGGCAAAAGCTCCGCAAAAGCGAAAGGCAATAACCTCTGCATAAACACATGACAATCATGACTCTTCATACCAGAAAATTTTTTCCCTTGCTCTACGGACTTAGAGAGTTTTGACACGTATCCATCTGGGAACTTAACTTCGTTGGAAACCCAATTGAAGAATGCTGATTTGCCTTCGTTTGACAATCTAAAGATAGGCACTGGAGCTCTCCCATCTCCCGTGAGATGTAACTCAACTCTAGAGCATATGAGAGGCAAATCCAGTCTAGACTTCAAGTTATCTTTAGACCTGCCTGGAACGTTTAAGATGGTGTGCATGATGTTATCAAAAAAGTTTTTCTCAATGTGCATGACATCAAGATTGTGGCGCAATAGATGATCCTTCCAGTACGGTAGATCCCAGAAAATGCTCTTTTTATGCCAATTATGTTCTTGAAGATATCCATCTGGGAGATTGGTTGGAATATTAAGCCAGTTACCACCACGTTGTGTTGTGTCCTGAGCTCCATAATAATCAATTTGACCTTCAATTTGCTCTCCTGAAAGATATGGAGGTGGGGGGACGCGTACACGTTTGCCCTTTGTGAACAACCTCCTGTTCCCCCGATACGGATGGTTCATAGGGAGAAACCTCCGGTGACAATCAAACCAACAAGATTTTCTACCATTTTTGAGTTGGAAGGCATCTGTTTCATTTTGGCAATACGGACATGATAACCTACCATGTGTTGTCCAACCAGATAACATACCATAGGCTGGAAAATCGCTTATCGTCCACATAAGCACAGCTCGCATGGTAAAATTCTTTTTCCTTGAGTAATCAAAAGTACAAACCCCATGATACCATAACATCTTCAACTCTTGAATCAGCGGCTGGAAAAACACATCAATAGATCTTCTTGGATGCTTCGGACCAGGGACTAAAATACTCAAAAACAGAAATTCCCTCTGCATGCACATATTAGGCGGAAGGTTATAAGGTGTCAATATAACCGGCCACAAAGAATATTGCCTGCCAGACATACCAAATGGACTAAAACCATCTGTACATAGGCCAAGATAAACATTGCGCTTCTCTTTAGCAAAATTAGAGTGTACCGATTTGAAGTGTTTCCAAGCTTTTGCATCAGAAGGATGCTGAACTTCTCCTTCATTAGTTGAATGTTCCGCATGCCACCTCATTGATGCAGCTGTTCGTTCGGATTGGTATAACCTTTGTAGCCTATCTGTTATGGGTAGGTACCACATTCTCTGGTACGGCACTTTACTTCTACTGGCTCCTTGGGGCTTAAATCTTGGTTTCTTGCAAAATCGACATTCCTGCAGATCTTCATCATCTTTCCAAAATATCATGCAATTGTCAATGCAAACATCTATCATCTGTGAGGGCAAACCTAAACTAGAAACTAGTTTATGTATGTCGTAATATGACTCAGCAGCTTCATTACCCTCTGGCAAATATTCTTTTATAAGAGCTGCCCAATCATTCATGCAACTCTCAGATTGATTATGATCAGACTTTATTGTCATCATCCTAGATGCCAATGATAATTTAGACAGACCTTCCCTACAACCTTCATAGAGTGGCTGTTTAGCAGAATCAAGCATAGCATAAAATTTTTTAGCATCTGCATTGGGCTCCTCAGCAACATCATCAGGAGTAGACATAACTCCCGGAAATGCATCGGTTACCATTTCTTCAAACCTATTATGCTCTAACCCGATATCATGATCATAAGTATTAACAAATTGATGCTGATCATATTGCTCATTCGAATAACCCTGACCCATAGGTTGGTAACTAGTACTACCCTGATCATATTGCTCATTGGTTTCATCTTCATAACCCTCTCCATGATAAAACCAAACATAATAATCTGGTGTGAAACCTCTATTAAATAAATGCGTACCAACTTCATCAATTGTCTGCGGCTTCTTCGGCGAATTTTTGCACTTCCGACACGGGCACACCATCACTCCGGTCTTTTGAATTGCAGGCACACTACTCGCTTGAGCAATGAAAATTTCAACCCCGTTGAGGAACTCTGCTGATATCCCTCTAGTTTCATCTCTACGTCGATACATCCAGCTTCTTAGTTCGTATATATCGCCCATCTTAGTCAGAAAGGATTACAAATTTTGGAAGTAATTTTTTTTTTTTTAATAAAAAAAAAGTTTTTTTATTTATAATTTTAAATATTTTTTCCGATTGTTGGAGGATGTGCTCGGTTGGGGTATTTATAGGAAAATTTAGCATCGATTTAGCATCGTTTTAGCGTCGGACTGAACGAATTAGGTAAACCCATTAAAAACGTGTTACCTAACTACCAATATGCGACGCAATATCTGACGCAATATCCGTCGCAATATCCGTCGCTATTTGGTCGACGCTAATTCGACGCTATATAGCGTCGAATTAGCGTCTAATTAAGTTTCTAGAAGCTATATCCGTCGCAAAAATCGACGCTATATATTCGACGCTATTTCGACGCTAAATTAGCGTCGAAATAGCGTCGAATTAAGCAAACCGAAGCAATTTCTTTGCTAAATCGACGCTAATTAGCGTCAATTTAGCAACGAATTATTATGTTGCAAAGTAGCGTCGATTTAGCATCGAAATTTAAAACCAACACAAAACCGACGCAATTTCGACGCTAAATTAGCGTCGGATTTAATTCGATGCTAAATTTCGTTGCTAAAAATGTGTATTCTTGTAGTGGAAGAGGAATTTTATGCATGTGTGGAATGCGACTTCATTCTACATGAAACATGTGCCGAGGCTCCCCGTAAGAAGTTCCATCCGTTACATCCTCATCCACTTCATCTAGAGACCGTCCATGGCGGAAAAGGTTTCTCAAATTGTGGTGCATGTCAGTACGTAAGTAATGGTTTTGTCTATAGGTGCTCCAATACGAATTGTGATTACAAGCTAGATATACGGTGTGCCTTCATTTCTGAGCCGTTCAAATATCAAGGCCATCAACATCCCTTATTCCTAGCTCTAGACCCAAAAGAGAAGGCATTGTGTCATGTTTGCAAATCAAAGGATCGTGATAAACAGGTATTATTAAACTGCATCGAATGCGATTTTATAATATGCTACAGGTGTGCTACCTTACCATACATGGCAAGGTATAAGCATGATGAGCATTGCCTCACATTTTGTCACAAAGATGAGGCAAGTGACTCAGATTGGTGTGAGTTATGCGAGGGCAAATTAGCAATTAATGGAAAGGAAGGATTTTATAAGTGCATCGAGTACTGCTGCACCACGCTTCATATTCGTTGCCTTTTTGGGGATTTACAATATTTGAAGCCTGGTCAGCAAATCAAACTCGGCTTTTTGGGTATTCATAAGCTTCATATTGTTCGCAACAATTCTGCATCTCGACCAATTTGCATGAAATGCGATAGACATTGTCCGTATCCAATATTTTATATATATAATGGAGGACGTGCACTATGTTCCGAATATTGTATTCTCTCTTTTATTACTTAAAAGTCTTTGTAATTTCACTTTGGTTTCGTGATGTTTTCGTATTAATTTGACATTGCTGTTTATATATTATATCATTATATAATCAAACAAAAAAAATGTATAAAAAAGCAAAAGTGGTGTGGAGTTCGAATTCCGAATAATACAAATTAACGGAGGCAAAATTTTCAGGAAATTTTCGACGTAATGCAAAAAAAATCGTCCGGAGTAGTCCCGCAAGTCAAGACTAAAATTTTCCATTGTATAATCATCCGTGTAATTGTTCTCATAATTTGTAATAATTCATAAATCTATGGTAAAAAAGAAATCATTACACTGGTTTTATGATTATTAAAAAAGAAAAAACCAACCTAATCTGGTAATAGAAAGTATCAAAATAGTACTCTGTTTTCTCTATGGTAATATTTATAGTTCTTTAGAAAACGAAACAAATTCAATTTTCACATTTTTTCTTTGGGGAAGATGAGACTTTCTTCCTCTATTACCATATTTTTGTTTTAGAAATTTCATACATAAAAGACTCAACTGAATAGTCTTGAACTATGTTTCAAATATCATAAAACTTTACAATGATTATATATGTATGTATTTAAATAGTAAAGATGTATGTATTTCTAATAAGAGGCAATTTTCTTTTCTTTGTGGCATATATTAGCATGTCACCATGAATGCGCTCCTAACCGCAACTCTAACCGCACCTACCACACTCAGTTGCCTTGTCTCTGGTCTCAGCCCTTCACTTTTAGTACTTCTGCAACTTCCTTCAACCTGAACACCTACAAAATATGCTGTCTGAAACCAAATATATATAAAAATCAGAGTAATCATTACACTGGAATTCTCAAACTCATCACTGCAAGTTGTTTGATGGAACTAATCCACAATCACAATGTTTCTTGGCCAATCCGGTTTTGACTCATCCGAACGAAAATAATCAATTTGGAAATCAACCGATTTGTTTTTTTTCCAATATCTGAACAAATCCGAATCGAAACCGCAATGCCTTTGAAAAATATTTTGCTCAAGAAATTGAAATCTGAGTTGAAACCGTACTTATCATCTTTGATAATATAACAATTGATTTACCTTGCCTGAAGCATTACGAACTGGTGATATGTGAAGAAGATTCCAAAATGAGCTCTTATCTTTTCTGTTACTGATAAAACATAAATGATCAAACAAAAAAACATCGAAACAAGATTCTCTTGCCAAATGTTTTATAGACATCTTCAACCTGTAATTTAGTATCTGCACTGTGCATGATTGTCCCCTTAAAATGCATTCCTTCATCTGTGAATCAAAAAGACATTCTTAATTTTCAATCCCATGAAACCCGTGGCGCATTACTAAATGAAAGTTAATAACCAAATCACTACCTCGTATAGAACAGAGGAATCGGTATCAACTCCACTCAAAAATCTACAGTTTTGTCCCAACACTTCTTGTCTCTTGTAACCTACACAAATATTCAAACAAATAAGAACTGTGCCAAGACCTAATAAATGTTGGTTCTAACAAAACCGAAACAAATTCTCACCAGTCAATGTCAAAAAGGCATCACTCGCATAAACGATAGGCATGTCCGGTAAGCATGGATTGGTTCTGCAAAGTTACCATAAGACTATCATGAGAAAAAACCATAATAGTAGACTTCCAACTCCATAATAAAAAAACCAAGAACAAAAAAAACTCACAATACGAAACTTTGTTTGATTCTACCAAGAGAAATAACTAAAGACGAGCTTAAACAGTCTGCACCACGCAAGCAGTACCGCTTCCCACAGACTAATCTACCGCTCAACTCGCTGTAACGCGTCAAAACAGATAACACATTGTTAATCCCTTCCACAGCTTTTAGCTTCTCAGACTCACTCGCTTCACAGTGTTCCCAATCCTCTAATCCTGCAGTATAACAAATGTTCAATACAAAGAGGATTACATCCTCTAATCCTGTTCGAGATCATCCTCTGTTTTTTTTCTCTCTCTCACTCTCTCTCTAGAGACTATAAGTAAGTCTCTCTTAACGAATGAATCTACATACTGTCTACTTTGAAATTAGGTTATTGTTGTTCATCTACTTTGATTCTTGGACTTGTTGTCTTTTTCTTATTAACTAATAGGCTATATTGAACAAAAACATAAAAAAGTTAGTAGATTGATGATCTTTTTAAGTCATGGTTGTCTTAAGAAAAGTGTTTACTTCTCTAGAGACTAATTACGTCTCTCTTAAAGAATGAATCTACGGTATACTTTTGAAATTGAGGTGGTGTTGCTGTTGTTGTTTATCGTCTTCAGGATTGTATAGATACGTAACTGGCCTCTTATTCTGCAATCATCGCTTTATTCTTATACCTGTCTAGCATGCAGTGAAAGGGTAGACAAATCGGAGTTTACTGGAGACATACTAAAAGAAGCATAACACATCAATAGACCAGATGGTAAGGAAATCGAAGAACGTGTTTTTTTTTTTTGCTTTAACTTGTCGGATTAGTTATCGAAACTTAAGTAAAGTACTAAACAGTGAAAACTAACTGATCACGACATCGCGTCTTTGTATCCCAAACCTTAAGATATAGTCTAAATAATTTAATTTAAATTAGGGACAATTATAAAAATGTCACTTTTTGTGTGCATATTTACAAGAATGCCACTTAGGGGGTGTTCATTTGTAAAAATGCCACTAATTATATTTATAAAGCCTATATTTTAAAATTTTAAACCCTAAAAATTGTTTTGACCCCTAAATCCTTAAACCCTGAAAACTAAACCCTAATAGAACATAGTTAACTCAAACATAAATAATATAAAAAAAAAATATTTCAAAAAGTGACATTTTTGCAAATATTTAAAAAGTGTGACATTTTTGTAAAGTGACATTTGAAAAGTGGCATTTTTTGAAATTTCTCTTTAAATTTTAGATTTTTTAATCATACTTAAATTAGGTTTACTTTTTACTATTTTACAAAAGATAAATAGATAAAAAATTTAACATATAGCTAAATCTAATTGAAAAATATATTTTTATAAAAGAATCCACATGTAAAAATATGGTCATCCGACTTGACACGTGTCACGATCATGATAAATTTATTCCTATTTAATTTCCAAATAAATAATTTTTCTAACTCTAATTAAATTAGGTTAAGATTTTTCTAATCTTATTTAATTAGGTTTATTTTTTACTATTTTATAAATAAAGATAAAGAGATAATTTTTTGACACATGATTAAATCTAATTAAAAAAATTCTTACACTTGTATATTCGTGTCAAAATCTGGTTAACCGACTTGACACGTGTCACAATCATGTTATATAGTAAGATTTTCAATTAAATTATGTCACATATTTCAAAATAATAATATTTTCCTAATCCTATTTAAATTATGTTACTTTTCATTATTTTACAAATAAAGATAAATAGATAAGAAAAATTATTTGTTGTAAAATCTAATTAAAAATAATTATTTTATACTTGTATACAAGTGTCAAAATCTGATCAACCGACTTGACACGTGTCACGATCTTGTTAATTATCACGTTTGACGCTTCAAGCTTTATATAATAAGATTTTCAAATTATTAGTTTTTCTTATTCATACTTAAATTAATGTATTTTTCTATTTTACTAATTAAATATCTGTATTTTGAAATGTTGATAAATCTATTTCCACATTTATTTTTGAACTATTTTTAGTCTCTAAATATTTTATTAGCCTCGTAAAACAAATCAAACACGAACAAAATAGAATACAAAATTAGGTTACCCCATGAAGTGATAAAATATAATTGTGAATGTGAGTACAAAAATATTTTTAGAGAAATCGATCAAATGTTTATCTATTTATTGTCATATTTATTTTTTATATGATTTGATATCAATTAAATTATTTCACATATTTCTAAATAATTAATTTTTTTATTCCTATTTAAATTTAGTTTACTTTTTATTCTTTACAAATAAAAATATATAGATAAATATTTTCACTTGTACCTAAATCTAATTTAAAAGAATTTTTTGTCATATATTTTAATTAGGTTTAGATTTTCCTAATCCTATTAGATTTACTTTTCACTATTTTACAAATAAAAATAAATAGATAAATCTTTTGACATATGGTTTAATCTAATTAAAAAAATTATTTTACTTGTATACACGTGTCACAATCTGGTTAACCGACTTGACATGTATCTTAATCATGTTAATTACTAAGTTTGGCACATCAAACTTTATATAATAAGATGATTCTCTAATTTGGGGATCATAATTAATTAGAAAAATATTTTATAATATTTTCTCTATGGTTCATCATCATTTTCTCTATTGTTCATAATAATCATCATCTTCCATCAAATATTTGTTTTACGAAGTATCTTCTCATATCTTTTGCAAGAACGGCTTTGCACGTTGCTGCTGGGTTCTTTGGATACATACATGCTTGCAATATAGTACGTAGAGTACGATCATTGTTCTCTTCGTCTTGTCATGTGAGTGAATTGGTATGGTTTGATTCGGTTGGTAAACCGGTTTAGAATCAATTAGTATCATTGTTATGTTTTTTCTTTTGTACTAGGTGATTCATCCGCGATATTCATGGATATGAAATGAATTTCAAAATTTATTATGAAATATAAAATTATTTTAATTAGGTAGGTAAAGATTTATATATATTATTAGCAGACGAAATATTTTATTTTATGAAATTAAGTGTATGTTAAATTAAAAATAAAATGGTATATTTTGATGTTAGTTTAATCTCCACCATATTATTTCATTACTAAATCCAACTCATCCATTGTGATAAAATGTGTTGATTAAATCTACATTGATGGCTTAAAAAAATTTCAAGTCTGTGTTTTCGCCACTCTTTTAAGGTTCAAACTTATTTGTTATTGTATTTGTAAAATATTAGATGGCTTTGAATAAGTGAGCATCTGATTCAATGTCAATGTATGCATATATGTTGAGATGATATTGATGTAAATGTATACATCAATACTGAGATAATACTGATCAATCCATTATCATTTACACCAGCCTAAAACATATATATATATATATATATATATATATATATATATATATATATTTCTTTTCAATTTTTGAGGAGCAAAGAGGTCAATATGGTTTTCCAACTCTTAAAGAATGAATCTTGTAGAAAACCGACAAAAACATTATATAAAATCAGTAAAACATTGGAACGTGAGTTAATTACAAGACTTTTTTTTAATATTTTTGTTTGTATAATACTACTTGTCTTGTGTTAGAAAAATTCAAAAGAATACATATACTCTTTTCTAAAAACTTGGTAGGTCTTCATTATAAATTTTTAAGTAAAAATATATTTGACATAAAAAGTTTTAAAATGAAAGAAAAATATTATAAAAATAATAGTCCAAATTTATTTCGCTTCATTTATGGGGAAAAACTAAATTTAGCTCTAAAGTAATATATTGTAAGAAAAAATTTCTAAATATTTTTTAAATAAAAACGAAAATATTATAAAAGTATTTAGTTTAAATTTAATTTTGTTTTATTTATAAAAAGATAGTTTTAGAAGAATTTGCAAAAAAAATTTGATTTGATTTAAATTTATCATGTCACAGTTTTTCAAAGCCATGTCATATTTATTTTGGGAAAGTAAGTGTAGAGATGTGACATAAATAATCTCCAACAAATTAATTCTCAAATAATATATAAGGAATAAGTGAATTGCATAACAGAACATTGCATCTTTTTTTTTTTAATCATTAGCGATGGCATGTCCAATTTGTCTTCTCATTATTATGTGTAATTCAATCAATTTCTAATTGAAATGACAATTTAAGTTATCATTCTCTCTTACTTTAACCCAATCCTTTTAGATAGTCTAGTTAATAAAATATTAGATGTATAGAGTCTAAATAGCTTTTGTTTTTAGGATAGAAATTTAAATTGTTGCGAATAGTTGTAGTAACTTAAGTGAGTTACATAATACTGAAAACAACATACCATATTATTTTCATTGTAGTGTATGTAATCACTCAGTTTATAACTGATTTGACAGATAAACAAAAATAAAGTTTAGAAAAAGCGAATTTACGTTCTCAAATCTTTTACCACTAGAAAGTTATATAGTTTTATAGAAGTTCTCTCTTCCACGACCACAACTTTCTTTCCATATTACCATTTTTTGTTTTAAAATTTTTCAGCTGAACCAAGTCTAATACTCAGGCATTTTTCTTTGCTTTGGCATATAATAGCATGTCACCATGAATGAACTCCTAACCGCAACTCTAACCACACTCAGTTACCTCGAATCCTTTGAAAAATTGTTTTTGCCATAAATTTATCCGAACCAAAACTGTATTTCGGAAATACCATGACAAAACAGAAATAGTCCCCTGGATCAACATGGCATATATAAGTTTCATTATTAGAATCATATGATTTCAATTCAGATTTAAACTAAAATGTGTAATGTGGTCCAGATGCCTTGTATTGTATTCCATGTTAGCATCGATCTCATCAACAATAAGAAGTCAACTTAACCATATCCAATCCATGCCTCACTGGTTATCGATATTAAAGAAATGAAATCGTGGTACAGCAGTACTTTTCTTTTTTTCAAGTCAAATGGTTGTAATGGAAATTCTTACTATATTTCTATATTAAATAAGATCATAATAAACAAATTGCAACATGTCATGTCTGTGTCACTTGGTTAGTAGAACATGTCACTTGGTTCATAATAGAAAAACCCAATAATCTACAGGAGGTCCGTAAAAGTAAGTAGCCGTAAAACGTATATTTTGTAAAACGTAAAAGAAAAAAATAAAATTATTTTCCTGTTTTTTGTGAACTTTAAAAATATTTTGATATATATAAATGACTATTTTTAACTTTTTTCTAACTGCATTATTTTAAAAAAATTTTAAAAACCATGTATTTCTAAATATTTATTTTTTGTTTAATTGTAATATATTCGAAAAATGAGAAAGGTGTATTGGAATATAATCAATTTCAATGTGGCCTAGTTTTGTAAATTTCTTAAACTTGAACTAGTGAATATACTATTTTCCTAAAATGATTTTTTAAAATATATTTTCATATTACACATTTGTTTATAATGTTACATATATGTATAAACTAATATGTTTCATTTAGTTTATAATATTTCGTTTATAATATGTTTAAACAAAATTTTCATTCTGTTTTCTTCGTTTCTTTAAAAAAACATTTGTTTTCGCTTAATATGTTGCATATCTATTTTTCATAATTTTGTTTATAATATAATCTATTTTTCATAATTTATGTTTATAATGTAAACATATTTTCCATAAATCTATTATTAGTCATACAATATCTCATATAATATTGAGATATAATATTTTAAATTTAACAAAAAAAGTTTTAAAAGTTAAATTAGAGGAACGAATTTTTCTTTAAGTAAATCATTAGGGGTAGACATAATTTCCGTCCCGTTTTGTTCCGTCATATTCCGTACCGTATCCGTTCCTAAATTTCCCGTACCATATATTTTATGTATTCCTATATGGGACAAGTTTTCAATTATCAATTAGTAATGGGACGGGACAGAAATGAGAATTTCTGAAATCTAGTTTGACATAAATAAATTATATTTTATAAATATTTGTTGTGAGATTATATAATATATTATATCATATATTACAAAAAGTAAATTAAATTCCTAATTCTTTTTTTGTAGAATTGGAATTTATACCTAGAAAATTTTATATTATTGGATTTGTGTTTTGATTTGAGATATTTATGTGGTTTACTTTATGTTTGATTCATCTTGGATCGATTATGATTTTTCATTTTAAACATTTATAAAATATAATTACGAGTTTATTTTTTCTTTATTTTGAAAATATTTTTGATGATTTACAGAAGTAGGTTAAATATATGTTTGTAATTTGCAATATCGTTTATTTAATTTAGTGTTTTGAAACTAGTTATTTTATAGGAATTCAGTTCTCGTCCTAAATTTTAAATGAGATACAAATAAGATATATGTTTTTAGTCCCGAAAATCTCGTTTCAATCATGTTCTCAAAAAATCCCGTCCTATATTTCTATTTGTTCACATCTATAAATCATAATAGAATAAAGTCAAGTATGTATTAGGAGGATTAGACGCTAATTTGGTCATGCTACCCACTAACCGCGAATGTGGCACGCCAACAAATAGTTTAACAGTCAAGGTTTAATTAATCGGTCCAACTAGTACAAGTTGATCAATTATTTGAGCCTACCTTTTCCCAATATTTCGCAAGAAATCTTGTTGACTTCTTGTCTGTGGTTGCAACATCCTTCATCTTTAATGATGTCAATTCTAACATAGAATACAAGCCACATGACATGGACACCTCTACACAGTTTAATATTATATATATATATATATGCTTAATACGATATTATTATTTTTCTATTTTTTTCATTTTAAATATTATATTAATCACCATAGAATACAAGGTTAGAATAAGTTTGGGGAATAAAGGGTAGAATACAAAGATAGAATACGATGGAGCATTCAAGTGTTTTTCTTCCAATAAAACCCTTCTAAACTTAGAACCCCTGATTCGAATCACGACATCGATAAAGCCACCATCACCCGAATCCAATCAAGAACCAAATAAGTGTGACAAGAGCCAATGTTTGACCAGGAATGCGAGGTCATCCACGAGCAAGAGTAGAACCCAATCAAATCCCAAGATTCTTCATATTGATATAAATCCAGTACACGAAGACAAAACGTTGGTATGCATAACGCAAATAGAAGAATTATTCACATCGGATAGATAGGAAACTAAACAGCAAGACGAGAATAAACAACCTCGAGAACACTTCCTTCAACAAGAGAGAGTCACGCTTAAAACAGACAGCCCCAAAAAATCACTTCAAACACGGTCAAGGGACACATCAACTAACCGAAGAGGAGATAAAACGAAAACAAAAATATTTTGTTTCTAATTATTTAATTAACAACTACAAATCTTTTAGATAAAATATGTCAGAATTGGAAAAGACAACTATGTTAATGTAATTTGGTTATATAATCCAACTCTACTTTTTATTGTTTCATAAAGTCAAAAATATTTGAGCATATATTAATTACATTTTTCGTTTGATAATATAAATTGCCTTTTCAGTTTACTAAAACAAAAAATACTTGTGCCACCAAAAGTTTTCTTACAGATCTACAACAAAATTAAAATACGTTTTCTTTTGCTATTGCTATTCAAATCGTGAGCTGCAAAACTGTTCTCTTTGGATACAATCTTTGGGAAATCTTAATTAGCTGTGTTTAATTTTTCCAACTCTAGCTTAGCTGTATTTGTTTTTGTCAACATAGTTGTATTGTATATAGAGTTAATTAGTGAAATTTACAAATAATTCATAAACAAATAGCAAATGGTTATTTAGCTTTTTCTTTTTTGTACCTTATCGTAGTGAGAATAGCATTTAGCTAATTGTTAATTTGCCACTGCAACTATAGAACTTTTGCAATTACGAAAATCACGGATAGATTCATATCACTATAATTGTAATTTATCAAAGTAATTCATAAACAAATTGCAAATGGTTAACATGTCATGTATGTGTGTCTATATATGTATGGGAAAGAAGGAGAAGAACAATATCACAAAACCCTCAAAATAAATCTCCGACTGAGCAGTACTCATGGACTTGGTCGGAGAATTTCGTAAGGTGGAAATCGATGGTAAACTGTCTCTTGTATACCATAACGTTTTGAAACCATTACCACAAATACACAGCCAAAGCTCCTCCTCTAAATTAGCCATTGATTCCGGCAACAACGTCCCTCTTCAACCTCTTTTCTTATGCCCTAGAGGAAGAACCCGATTATTATCGAATCTTCAACCCGATTTTTCAAAGTACGACATTTCCCCTCTCTTTTTAAAGTACGACACTTCCCCTCTCTTTGATGACGCCAGCGACACTCATCATGTCCTTCCTCTGTTTTGGTGCAACAATAAAGAAGTCGATCCAAAAGGCGAGTGCTATGAGTGTAAAGTCCCCAAATTCGGTACAGGCTATTATTTATGTGTCGAGTGTGATTTAAGGTTCCACAAAGAATGCGTCGAGTTACCACTTGAGATTAGTTATCCTTCCCATCCCAAACATTCTCTCCAACTATACTTTTCTAAAAGTAGATCTGACCACTGCATTTACTGTAGAGAAGGAGCAATTAATTTGGTTTATTATTGTGCTCTCTGCAAAATTTATATGCATGTTCTTTGTGCTCAGGCGACCATACCCTTTTTTATAGACCAACCAAAAAGGCATGACCATATCCTCACCCTTTTCCCTAGACTAGCTTCCTTAGCCTGCAATATTTGCGCTTTGGTTAATAAACTTCATCTTACCTATGCATGTTCTCTATGCAATTTCTTGGTCCATAACGATTGTCTAAATATCCCACAAACCATAAGAATATCTCGTCACCACCACCGTGTCTCTTTCACTTTTTCTCTTCCTTTTGAAAATTGGTCTTGTGGAGTATGTCGTCGAGTGGTTGACAGCGATTATGGCTCATACACTTGCAAGGTGTGTAGTGGCTATGTGGTTCACACGAAATGTGCGTTGCGTAAGGATATATGGGATGGCATTGAACTCGAGGGAGTACCAGAAGAAGATGAAGGTGTCGTGTTGGAGCCGTTCGAGAGGATAGCTGATGGAGTAATACTCCATTTTACTCATGACCATCAGCTGAAATGGGAGATAAATGGAGTTTACGACGGAAACAAGTTTTGTCAAGCGTGCACGCTTCAAATCCACGAAGGGGAATTTTATGCATGTGTGGAATGCGACTTCATCCTACATGAAACATGTGCCGAGGCTCCCCGTAAGAAGTTCCATCCGTTACATCCTCATCCACTTCATCTAGAGACCATCCATGAAGTAGATGGTTTATCACATTGTGGTGCATGTCAGTACTTAGGTAATGGTTTTGTCTATAGGTGCTCCAATAGGAGGTGTGATTACCAGCTAGATATACGGTGTGCCTTCATTTCTGAGCCGTTCAAATATCAAGGCCATCAACATCCCTTATTCCTAGCTCTAGACCCAAAAGAGAAGGCATTGTGTCATGTTTGCAAATCAAAGGATCGTGATGGAAAGGTATTATTAAACTGCATTGAATGCGATTTTATAATATGCTACATGTGTGCTACCTTACCATACATGGCAAGGTATAAGCATGATGAGCATTACCTCACATTTTGTCACAACGATGAGGTGAGTGACTCAGATTGGTGTGAGTTATGCGAGGGCAAATTAGCAATTAATGGAAAGAGAGGATTTTATAAGTGCATCGAATGCTGCACCACGCTTCATATTCAATGTCTTTTTGGGGAGATACCATATATGAAGCCTCATGTCCGTAGAGGTGGTATTTATGAGCTCCATATTGTTCGCAACAATTCTGCTTCTCGACCAATTTGCATGATATGCGATAGACATTGTCCGTATCCAATATTTTATATTGGACGAGGTGCAATATGTTCCATAAATTGTATTTCTACTACACGTGCCTCGTGGAATTATCACTATTCTTTTTTACAAGTCTGTAATTTCAATTTGGTTTTGTGATGTTTTCATATTAATTTGACATTGCTGTTTATATATTGTATAAACATTGTAAGTGATTCTCCCGTGTACACGCGGATATGTAATTTTGTTTTAAATTTTAATCTTTAAAAATATGAAATATGTAGTTGTTTTGATTTTTATGATAAACATTGTTGTTGATTCTTTTGTTGTTAATCTTTTTGGACAAAACTATTGTTTTTATTAATAATATGAATTTAAGAAATTTAGTTTTACCATTAAACTATTTTATATACGTAAACGTGTTAAATCAAAATGTATAATAATTTAATACGTTAGAGTTAAGAAAATTATATTAAATTTGGTTTGTCCGAATATCTTAAATAGCATTTATAATATAAAATATTATATAATATTTTAAAATATTAAAATATAAAATTTATTTTCTAAATGAAACACAAATTAAAAAAAATTGTTGCTTTCGAATTAAAAAATATTTTTATTACTTTCAAATTATCTTACTTTAATAAAAAAACATTTCAAAAGAATAATTATATTTGTTATTATAAACTTGGGAATTTTTTTTCACAAAAATATCAAAATATAATTTGATAATTTATTATTATTATTTTTAAAAGTAATATATATTCTATAAAAAAATGTTCTATAATTTTATTATAACAATTATTATAATTTCAGTGGGCTAAGTAATTTGGCGTTTGAGTGGTCGATTTAGTGAGCTAAGTAGTTATGATTAGTGAGCTTAATTGGAGAGTCAAATTGTCATGTCATATTTTATCATTGCCATGTCATAATAAAAATGGAAGAATGATTCTAGAGAGGATACTTAAGCTAATCATTTCTCTATTAATATATAAGGGATTATATAATCAAACCAAAAAAATGTATAAAAAACAGAGGTATGGAGTTCGAGTTCCGGAGAATACAAATTAACTGAGACAAAATTTATAGGAAATTTTTGGAGTGGTGCAAAAAAATCGTCTGGAATAATCCCGCAAGACTAAAATTGTCCGTTGTATAATTGTCCGTGTAATTATTCTCATAATTTGTAATAATTCATAAATCTTTACGATTAAAAAAGAAAAAAGCCAACCTAATCAAATAATAGAAAGTATCACCATAGTACTATGTTTTCTCCATGGTGATATTTATAGTTCTTTAGAAAACGAAACAATTCAATTTTCACTTTTTTTCTTTGAAGAAGATGAGACTTTCTTCCTCTATTACCATATTTTTGTTTTAGAAATTTCATACATATCTCAACGTTATAATTACAACGGCTATAACAACTCTCATCGTTTAAATTCAACTTTGTATCTCTCAAATAAAAACTCAAAGTTGTTCTCTCAACTTTGTATGCGTCTGTACGAAGAGAAGAAGCGAGTCTTGCTTCAGCATCGTCGTTCTGTTCGAGATCATCCTCTGTTTTTTTCTCTTTCTCTCTCTCTCTCTCTCTCTCTCTCTCTCTCTCTCTAGAGACTATAGGTAAGTCTCTCTTAACGAATGAATCTACATACTGTCTACTTTGAAATTAGGTAATTATTGTTCATCTACTTTGATTCTTGGACTTGTTGTCTTTTTCTTATTACCTAATAGGCTATATTGAACAAAAACATAAAAAAAGTCAGTAGATTGATGATCTTTTCAAGTCATGGTTGTCTTAAGAAAAGTGTTTACTTCTCAAGAGACTAATTACGTAATGAATCTATGGTATACTTTTGAAATTGAGGTGTTGATGTTGTTGTTTATCGTCTTCTGGATTGTATAGATAATTTAATATTAAATTTATTATTAATTTAATCTAAACATCTTCATTAATTTTGTATTCATTTCTCACCTTCCATTGGTGATTTTAAATATGAGCGTCTTTAAAATAAAAAATGAATTTAAATAGAAAATATGTTTTTAGTATAATAGTAATAGAAAGTTATAAATATTTAAAACAAATTTATGCAAAATAAGAAAATGAAACTATAAATTATAATAGCTGAAAAAACCAGACCCAACAACTATTTTCGCTGATTGACCCACATGTATATTTCCAGACACATAGAAGATGATCATACATCCTTCAATGGGGCAATCAACTAACACGTTGGCAAGTATGTTCAGACTCCCGTTCCGTATACATAAATATCAGAACCAAAACGCAGATTTGAGTTGAGCGTGCAAGTGGTATTCAATTTCCACGCCTGTGACATCACTGGTATGATCAACGGTTAGAAGCTGAGCGCACAAAACTCCCTGAAAGAATTAAGAAATCAACCATCAGAGCTCAGTCACTAACACCGTATATACACAAGACATGAACAAACTATCAAGCAGGTAGGCAAAGGCATCCACAAAAAGTCATGAAATTCAATGGACTCTGGTTTATGAAATGTTTTAGTCTTCAATGATTCAAACTAAGCACGGAGACCTTCTTCTTTCAACAACCCATCGTTGTAATTTATCGAGCACCAAATCACTTCAGCGTTAACACCATCAAAGCTCCTAATATACATATGTCACAACCAAAACTCAGCTTCTAGTTTCCACCATTATTCAAAATCAAAGATTCCAAGAGTCTAATCATTCGATCATCTCGAAAAAAGTTACCAATTATTTCACTCTCAGCTAAAGAGCAATCACTAATAATTTCACTATGATTCAGAAATCTAAGCTAATTCCCCAAAATCCCTAATCAATTTCACACTCAGCTAAGAACATTAAACCAATAATTAACCAATTAAATCAAATTGAGTACCAGTAGAGTCGATTCCTCCTTCTTTCCAAGCATCTCCACTCATATAAAACATATGACTACAAAACAAAAAACGAAATCATTCAAATTTCGATCAAAGTAAAGCAAAAGGAACAAGCTTTAGAGGATGTAAAGCTTGAATTTTTAAAAATTTTACCAGCCAATGAGATAAGCAAAACCCAGGAAGAAAGTGATGATTCCAGACAATGGTCGATAAATCGCCATTGAAGCGTAACCAATCGTCATGGGGACAAGGAAGTGAAGATTCGAGGAGAAACCAAAGGAGAGGTAAGAGAGTACAGCTCCAGAGACAACAGAGTAGATGTGTTTACCGGGTCGACTCGGGACGAGTCTCCAAGCGAAGGAGATTGGGATCGTTGCGACGAAGCAGATGAGGAAACGGAGAACGGCGACGGAGACACAAAGAAACTATGAGAAGATTTTTGGTCTGCGGGATACAAAAAAATCGATGGATATGGAGAGAAGAAGAAGCATCTTTGTTTTCATCGACATAAAAAAGCAAACCCAATAAATTGCTGACACGTAACACTCATCAGAGTGACATGGATCTTCCCTTTATAAAAAATTTTGATTTCTTTTTTTCTTTTTTTATTACTTTAATATTAGAAGAAAGTTGTGCGATGTGGATGTGGATGCTGACTCAACTGAATAACCTAGAACCAAGTTTCAAATATCATAATACTTTACAATGATTATATATAGTAAAGATTATTTGAATTCACTTCATACTCATCTACTTCTTTCTAATAAGAGGCATTTTTCTTTTCTTTGTGGCATATATTAGCATGTCACCATGAATGCACTTCTAACCGCAACTCTAACCGCACCTACCACATTCAGTTGCCTTGTCTCTGGTCTCAGCTCTTCACTTTTAGTACTTCTGCAACTTGCTTCAACCTGAACACCTACAAAATATGTTGTCTGAAACCAAATATATATAAAAATCAGAGTAATCATTACACTAGAATTCTCAAATTCATCACTGCAAGGTGTTTAATGGAACTAATCCACAATCACAATGTTTGTTGGCCAATCCAGTTTTGACTCATCTGAACGAAAATAATCAATTTGGAAATCAACATATTTGTTTTTTTCCAATATCTGAACAAATCCGAATCGAAACCGCAATGCCTTTGAAAAATATATTGCTCAAGAAATTGATTTACCTTGCCTGAAGCACTATATATATATATATCTATTTCAATTCAGACTGAATAAACTAAAATGTGTAAAGTGGTCCAGATGCCTTGTATTAGTATCGATCTCATCAACGACAAGAAGTCAATTTAATCATCTAACGCAGGCCTCACTGGCTATTGATATTAAAGAAATGAAATCGTGATATGTAAAGCTTTACTCTTCATTGTTAATTCATGTCAAGTTGTTGTAGTGGGACTTGTTAAGAAAATCATAAACAAATTGCAAATGGGCAACATATCATGTGTGTGTGTGTGTGTGTGTATGTATGGGCAAGAAGGAGAAGAACAATATCACAAAACCCTCAAAATAAATCTCCGATTGAGCGGTACTCATGGACTTGGTCGGAGAATTTCATAAGGTGGAAATCGATGGTAAACTGTCTCTTGTATACCATAACGTTTTAAAACCATTACCACAAATACACAACCAAAACTCCTCCTCTAAATTAACCATTGATTCCGGCAACAACGTCCCTCTTCAACCTCTTTTCTTATGCCCTAGAGGAAGAGCCCGATTATTACTGGATCTTCACAGGAACATGGAAATCAAGGGAAGGTTTTTAAAATACGACACTTCCCCTCTCTTTGATGACACCAGCGACACTCATCATGTCCTTCCTCTGTTTTGGTGCAACAATAAAGAAGCCGATCCAGAAGGAGTGCTATACGTGTAAAGTCCCCAAATTCGGTACAGACTATTATTTCTGTGTCGAGTGTGATAAAAGGTCCCACAAAGAATGCGTCGAGTTACCACTTGAGATTAGTTATCCTTCCCATCCCAAACATTCTCTCCAACTCTACTATTCTAAAAATAGATCTGACCACTGCATTTACTGTAGGGAAAGAGCAACTTATTTGGTTTATTATTGTGCTCTCTGCAAAATTTATATGCATGTTCTTTGTGCTCAGGCGACCATACCCTTTTTTATAGACCAACCAAAAAGGCATGACCATATCCTCACCTTTTTCCCTAGACTAGCTTCCTTAGCCTGCAATATTTGCGCTTTGGTTAATAAACTTCATCTTACCTATGCATGTTCTCTATGCAATTTCTTGGTCCATAACGATTGTTTAAATATCCCACAAACCATAAGAATATCTCGTCACCACCACCGTGTCTCTTTCACTTCTTCTCTTCCTTTTGAAAATTGGTCTTGTGGAGTATGTCGTCGAGTGGTTGACAGCGATTATGGCTCATACACTTGCAAGGTGTGTAGTGGCTATGTTGTTCACACAAAATGTGCGTTGCGTGAGGATATATGGGATGGCATTGAACTCGAGGGAGTACCAGAAGAAGATGAAGGTGTCGTGTTGGAGCCGTTCGAGAGGATAGCTGATGGAGTAATACTCCATTTTACTCATGACCATCAGCTGAAATGGGAGATAAATGGAGTTTACAACGGAAACAAGTTTTGTCAAGCATGCGCGCTTCAAATCCCTGAAGGGGAATTTTATGCTTGTGTGGAATGCGACTTCATCCTACATGAAACATGTGCCGAGGCTCCCCGTAAGATGTTCCATCCGTTACATCCTCATCCACTTCATCTAGAGATCGTCCATGGCGGAAATGGTTACTCATATTGTGGTGCATGTCAGTGGTTAAGTAATGGTTTTGTCTATAGGTGCTCCAATACGAAATGTGATTGCCAGCTAGATATACGGTGTGCCTTTATTTCTGAGCCGTTCAAATATCAAGGCCATCAACATCCCTTATTCCTAGCTCTAGACCCAAAAGAGAAGGCATTGTGTCATGTTTGCGAATCAAAGGATCGTGAAGAACAGGTATTAAACTGCATTGAATGCGATTTTATAATATGCTACTTGTGTGCTACCTTACCATACATGGCAAGGTATAAGCATGATGAGCATTACCTCACATTTTGTCACGGAGATGAGGCAAGTGACTCAGATTGGTGTGAGTTATGCGAGGGCAAATTAGCAATTAATGCAGAGAGAGGATTTTATAAGTGCATCGAGTGCTGCACCACGCTTCATATTCGTTGCCTTTTTGGGGATGTACCATATTTGAAGCCTGGTCAGCAAATCAAAGTCGGTAGAGGTATATTTGCCCATATTCTTCGCAACAATTCTGCTTCTCGACCAATTTGCATGTATTGCGATAGACATTGTCCGTATCCAATATTTTATATATATGATGGACGAGGTGCACTATGTTCCTTTTCTTGTATGTTAATTTATACGGAATCCCTGTAATACACGAAGTGGCAACTCATTATATAATCAAACGAAAAAAAATGTCTTTGTAATTTCACTTTGGTTTCGTGATGTTTTCGTATTAATTTGACGGGAAGACTGTCTATTTCCACACAGTAACTTTGATATATGCTTGTAAACCCCCGAAATATTATCCTCTATACATAACTCCACGAAATAGAAGTCAAATGTGTATATCTACACAAACTGGAAGTTAAATGTTTATATCTCCACCAATCCCGATTTGGATCGGTTTTGTTGTAAACCAGACACAAACCCAGAAAACCGGAACCCGACACAAACCCAGTAAACCGTAAAGCAGAAACAAACCCGGAACCCGATCCAGTTTTAGAACCCAAATCCGTAACCCGACCCGTTTTTCGTTAAAAACCCCCAAATCGGACCGTTATTTAGAACCTAATTGCTCAATTCACGGTCTGATTGAAATCCATTGCAAAATTCGATTAAAAGGATGAGCAATGTCTTTGGATCTTCTTCTTCAGCTTCTTCTCGCGGTCTAAGAGGAAGAGGAAGAGTAATGGGAGTCCCTAAGAGATGTTGGTGTGGTATCTCGATTTGGGAATTGATCTCAAAATCGGAGAACAATTCTTACAGGCGTTACTATCGATGTGCTTATGCTGCGACTCAGAAGGTAAATTGAAAGCTCTTTCTTGTTTCTCATGTTTCGGTTTGGCATATTCATATTGGTTTTTCTCATTCTTGTTTCGCATGATTCATATTAGATTTTCTCGAATTTTGGTTTTGTCATTGCGTTGTAGCTTATGAACGATGAACACACATTTAAATGGGTTGATGAGGCGCTACTAAACAAGATAGAGGCTCTACAAATGAGAAATGGAAGACTTTGAGAGAAAAGTGAAGGAGATACTTGACAAAGTTCAAGTGAAGCTTGAGAATGAGATACTTCAGAGGATGGAAATTGGCTTGGTTGAGTCATCAAACTAGAGACCATCCATAACGAAGATGGTTACTCATTATGTGGTGCATGTGGGCTCTGTAGGGGTCAAAATCCACCCCTTACAAATCAATCACCAAAAATTGGCTAAGTATGGGAAAAACAGTTAACAGGTTTTCCGCGGGAAATTCTTAACCGGGTTCCCGCGAAAATCTCCCACCTTCTGGTTTAACCTGACCCACGGCTTATAACAAGCATTGGACCGGGCCGCAGGAGTGGGCCGCAGCATCCAGGAGTGGGCCGCAGCATCCAGAAATGGGCCAAGCCGTGAAGAAAAGCCCACAGCACGTAACCGACTCCGCGGCAAGAGAATCCCGGAGAATCATGATGATATCTCTATCTCTTCAACGAAAGCCCTAGCCGCGGGGAAAGGCTATATATACACATGTTAACCCTCACAGAAGGGGATCCGAAAATTTTCACATAACACTTGTAACTTTGATTCGCATAAACATCAATAAAGAAAACCTATCTTCTTACTTTTTGCATTCCATGATTCGTAACATAGAAATCTCCGTTTCTCAAACCCTAGACAAATTATATTGTTCGAGTTTCGACTCTCACAATTTGGCGCCGTTTAAGGGGAACCTAGATTATCTTACACGAAGGAATCACCCTGCAAACAGTAAGAGATGGCTGAAGAAACGCAGAACAGAAACCCCGCGGGCGATCTCCGCAGAGAAAACGAGACTGTCATCGCCGTATCTGGCACAGGCGGGAGCAACAGTAACCCGCAGCCCGACGTAACCATCGTAGACGAAACTGGCACCAACCCGCAGCCCATCGTGACTAGCGAAGGCGGAACTGAAAACGAGCCACTACCACGGCCAGCTGCTACTCAGACATCAGCGCTGATCCAAATGACGCTGGAGTTCCTGGAACAGATGAGAACCATGATGGAACAATTGATCCAGGAAAAACTTAACAAAGCGCTATCCGGTGAGCTACGCTCTCCGCCAACGACAAACCGTTCCCGCGGGAGGGGAACAAGTTAAACGGGAGAACCACAGCACCTGTGATCCCAATGTCCTTAATGTTCTCAACACCAATAGGCGCCCAGAGGATCCGCGGTATACCCACGATCCGGCCCATGGCTAATATCACCGAGCCGAGCACATCGGCAGACGCTCTAACGGCCGGCGGGAGAGCTCCAGTGATTGACCTAGACGGAGGCCCAATAGGAGAACAACTTTCAGTGGACCCTCGTGACACTACGCGGGAGACCCGTTCGCATTTTAACGGAGCAGCTCGCGGTTTGAGCGTGATCAGGAGTATGATGAGGAAGAAGAGAACGTTCTCTGGGTGGAACAACAGCTTAACGAAGAACGCAAAACTCTACTCCAATCCCAGAAGGACGAGATTGCCCAACTCCGCGCAGAGATGGCACAAAATGCTGGCGAGGTTGGTCTGATCCCAGGTTCATTGGGTTTCAAGCAAAGCACCCGAGATCGACCGAGTCCTCGAAGAAGCACGGACTACCCCTTTCATAGCGCGCATCGCACAAGCAAACATTGCAGACCCCGGAAGGATAAAAATCACCCCTTACGAAGGGAAAACCGATCCAACAGAGCATCTCCGAGCATTCATGATCGCGATGGGGCGCCTGAGCTTCAGGGAAGGCGAGAAAGACAACGCCCAATGTCTCATGTTTGTCGAAAATCTTAAGAGATCGGGGCTCCAGTGGTTCTCCAGGCTAGAGCGAAATTCGGTCAACACGTTTGACGAGCTGTCCGCGGCATTCCTGAAACACTACGGAATGTTCATGGAACGCCGAACCTCCGATGTCAAGCTGTGGTCCTTGGTGCAGGGACAAAACGAATCTCTTCGGTGTTTCATGGAGCGATTCAAAACTGTCCTAGCTCGGGTGGAGGGGCTAACCGACACAGTTGCCATAGATTCTCTGAAGAAAGCTCTGTGGTACGAGTCAGATTTTAAAAAGGAGTTAACCGTGAACGAACCGGACACTATCCAAAATGCTCTACACTAGTTAACAGGCTTTGCAAAAAGCAAAGAAGACATGCGAATATTGGCCCAAAAGCAAGGGAAAACGAAGCAGACCGGCAACCAAAACAATCCCGCCCCGACCACGAACCCCCCAAACCCGAAGAAAAATAGCCAGGGGTTCGGTTTCGTGCAGCACGAAGGAGGATTTAAGGGAGCCCATAATTTCCAGGCGGACACGTCGGGCTACGGCCGTGGTCGAGGATGCGGCCTCGGCCGCGGCAGAAGCAATACGTGGGTCACGAATCAAAGCACGTTCAACGAGGAAGCTTTCTGTGAATACCACCGCATCTACGGGCACTCCACTACAAATTGCCGAGTTTTGGGCCTAAAGCTGGCAGCAAAACTGGTGGCCGGCACGCTGAAAGGAGACATCGACATCAAGGATTTCGCAATGGATGATACTGATGAGCACCCTGAGCGTGAAAACAACAACAACCCCCCGAAGAGGGGAAGACAAGATGACGAACATGACCAAGGAGCCCCTCGCCAAAGAATCAACATGATTATGGGAGGATCTCCGTACTGTGCTGATACGGTATATGTGATCAAGGCATACCAGCGGCTTGCCGAATCCAGCATCAACTGGTCTGAACCATCCAAGTACCCGAACGAGGTGATTACGTTCGAAGAAAATGAGACTGAAGGGATCGACCGACCGCACAATGATCCGCTGGTGATCAACTTAATCGTAGACGATCGCGACGTGGCACGGGTGTTAATCGACACGGGCAGTTCTGTTGATGTGATATTCCGCGATACCCTTCAACAGATGAGCATCGATCTGTCCAAAGTTAGGCCGTCGCCCAAGCCGATCACAGGGTTTTTTGGAACAACCACGATGACAATGGGGACAATCCGTCTTCCCGTTCGCGTTGGCGACATCACCAAAATGGTGGAGTTTTCCGTGGCAGACAACCCGACAATCTATAACATGATAATGGGAACTCCCTGCATCAACTCAATGTGTGATGTTCCATCCACTTACCATCTATGCATCAAGTTCCCCACTCCGCGGGGCGTAAAGACGATCTGGGGAAACCAGAAGGAATCCCGTGTCTGTTTCTTGGCGGAACACAAACTCTACAACACATGCCGAGAACCCGCGGAAAGACGAAAAAAGATGAAAACGGACCGCGAGCCCGGGAAAAAACGCGCCCAGCTCTTATAACAACTACAGCTTGACGAGGATCGAAAAAAAGAAGGTCCACTGTCCACCTACGATCCTGTCATCTTAGTGTGCATAGACGATGAATTCTCGGAGCGATGCATCGAACTCGGAGCGACACTCGACGAAAAGATTAAGGAAGAGCTGATCTCGTTCCTAAAGAAAAACGTGAACACTTTCGCGTGGGCTGCGGAAGATATACCAGGCATTGACATCAATATCGCTAGTCATGAGCTCAACGTCGATCCAACGTTCAAACCCGTGAAGCAAAAGAGACGAAAGCTTGGCCCCGATCGAGCCAAAGCCGTGAACGATGAGGTCGAAAGGCTCCTGCGAGTTGGGTCCATCACGGAGGTGAAATACCCCGACTGGCTGGCCAATCCTGTCGTCATGAAGATAAAGAACGGGAAATGGCGAGTGTGCGTAGACTTCACTGATTTGAACAAAGCTTGTCCAAAAGACAGCTTTTCTCTGCCACATATCGACCGTCTTATGGAAGCCACGACAGGCAACAAACTCTTAACGTTCATGGATGCTTTCTCTGGCTACAATCAAATCCTAATTAACCCAGATGATCGCAAGAAGACCACCTTCATCACAGACCGCAGAATATACTACTACAAAGTCATGCCTTTCGGTCTGAAAAACGCTGGTGCAACATATCAACGTTTAGTCAACAAGATGTTCGCGGAGCAACTCGGTAAAACAATGGAGGTTTACATAGACGACATGCTGGTGAAATCATTGGAAGAGAAAGACCACATCGCGGACTTCGCAGCATGCTTCAAGCAGCTTAATGACCACAAAGTGCACGTTCGCGGTCACGTCAGGAGAATTCCTTGGCTACTTAGTCACCCATCGTGGCAATGAGGCTAATCCAAAACAAATCGATGCACTTATCAACATGGCCTCACCCCACAACAAGCGCGAAGTGCAGCGACTGACGGGAAGGGTACCCCCCCCCCTCAACAGATTTATTTTTTGGTCTACGGATAAATGTTTCCCTTTCTACAACACGCTGCGGGGAATCAAGAAGTTTGAGTGGACACCAGAGTGTGAAGAGGCATTCCAACAGCTGAAAGCATACATGGCCAGTCCCCCGGTACTCGCTAAGCCTGTCGAGGGGGAGCAACTGTTCCTATACATGGTGGTGTCGCCAACGGCTGTTAGCGGAGTACTGATTCGCGAAGAACACGGCGAGCAGAAGCCAATTTTTAACGTCAGCAAGTCCCTGACTGATGCCGAGACGAGATACCCGCTAATGGATAAGTTGGCGTTATCCATTCTCATGTCCGCTCGGAAGCTGAGGCCATATTTTCAATCTCATTCGATAGTCATCCTCAGCACCTTCCCGCTTCGATCTGTCCTGCATAGCCCAAGCCAATCGGGCAGACTGGCCAAATGGGCTATTGAGCTAAGTGAATACGACATCGAGTACCGCGGCAGGACATGCGCAAAGTCTCAGGTGTTAGCCGACTTTCTCATTGAGCTTCCTGAAGAAATTTGCGTTGTCAAAACACCGCATTGGCAGCTCCACGTTGACGGTTCGTCATCCAAGAATGGCTCCGGCGTCAGCATACGCCTCACCTCTCCTACAGGCGAAATACTTGAACAATAATTCTGCTTGGGTTTTCGAGCATCCAACAATGAGGCCGAGTATGAGGCCCTCATTGCTGGCATGAAACTCGCCCAAGGACTGAAAATTGAGTGGGTTAACACTTTCTGCGACTCGCAGCTCGTGATTAACCAGTTCAACGGAGAGTACGCTGCAAAAGACGACCGAATGGAGGCTTATCTGGCAATTGCTATGGAGTTAGCCGCGAAGTTCGAGGAGTTCAGTCTCACGCGAATCCCGCGGGGAGAAACACAAACGCCGATGCCTTGGCGGCTCTCGCCTCCACTTCTGATCCAGACTTGAAGCGGATCATCCCGGTGGAATTTATTGAATACCCGAGTATAGCTCAGCCAGCAACGGTGAATGTTCTTACTCGGTCACAGGCCACGAAGCAAGCAAAGGAGCAGGAAAAAGCAACTGCGGCAGCTACTGCTAGTCAACAAGAGACTGTACCTAATGACACCACCCAACCTTCCTCTCCTCCGACGAAACCACAGACGCCAGTTGACCCAGTCATCCAGCACGAGACGGGTCTTGCGCCTAAAAAAAACACAGCAAGTGCGGCACCCACCCAAGAGGCGATGGACGTTTACAACGGAAACGATATCAGCACACCTCCTCTCGCACATGCAGCCGTACTCCCGGAGGATGCAATCACTGCGCCAACACTCGAGTCCTCCCAAGAAAACAACGACATAAACATGGAAGACGGTTTGCAGGACATGGAATATGGTTGCGACAGGCGTTGGCTTGACAGAATCCGCGGGTACATCGCTGACAGAACCCTACCTTCTGACAACTGGGCAACCCGTAAACTTCGGACGCAAGCTGCTCGTTATATCATAATGGACGGCAACATCCTCGAGTGGGGCATATCCGGACCACTACTTACTTGCGTTGAGAGGAAGGAAGCGCGGGCAATTATGGAGGAAGTCCATAGCGGTTCATGCGGCAATCATTCGCAGTCAGGGTCAAGCGTCACGGTTACTACTGGCCAACCATGATCGCGGATTGCGAGAAGTTTGCCTCCAAGTGCGAAAAATATCAACGGCACGCACCAAGGATCCATCAGCCCACTGAACTGCTTTCATCCGTTACATCACCATATCCGTTTATGCGCTGGGCTATGGACATCATTGGTTCCTTACATAAGTCACGACAGAAGCAATACTTGCTAGTCTTAACCGACTACTTCTCGAAATGGGTGGAAGCCGAAGCATACACTCGCATCTGCGACGCTCAGGTTGAAAGCTTTGTGTGGCGGAACATCATCTGTCGACACGGAGTCCCTTACGAAATCATCACCGACAACGGTTCCCAGTTCATCTCTACGCGATTTGAAGCTTTTTGCGAGAAGTGGAAGATCCGCCTGAACAAGTCTACCCCGCGGTACCCTCAAGGAAACAGCCAGAATGAAGCAGTCAACAAAACAATCATCAGCAGCCTTAAAACCCGCCTTGACGTGAAGAAAGGGCGATGGGCTGATGAGTTAGATGGAGTACTCTGGTCGTATCGCACGACTCCGAGAAGGGCAACGGGCGAAACCCCATTCACCCTTGTTTATGGCACAGAGTGTGTAATTCCCGCTGAAGTACGCTTTCCCGGCGTTTGCCGCAGACTCCTGATGGAGCAGGCAGGCCTCAACCATCTCTTGCTAATCGACGAACTTGATCTCATAGACGAACGATGCGACCAAGCCATGGTACGTATCACCAACTACCAAAATGCCGCGGCCAAGTACTACAACTCCAAGGTACGACTTCGATGGTTCAACGAAGGCGACTTGGTATTATGCAAAGTTTTCCAAGACACGGCAGAGCCCAACGCCGGAAAACTGGAAGCTCATTGGGAAGGGCCTTATAAAGTCACAAAGGTCGTCAGACCCGGTGTTTACGAACTTGCCAACATGATTGGCATCCCAATCCCGCGTTCGTGGAACGCACGACACCTGAAACAGTACCATCATTGAGACACTGCTCTCACTTTACATGAACTACGGGTCGGTTTGATCCCTGCAAAGGGTACGTAGGCAACTCGTCTTAGGATGGGTTCAGCTGTACTCCCTATTTTTTATAACAATTTTGTGATCAATAAAAGAACAAAATTTTTACTCTCTCATTTACATCCATCGCGGATTCTCACAAAGTCTTAACAATATCAGACGTATCTTATTCATTTTCGTTGTTGCTGGCCATAGCAACGACCCCGTAACAAACATCTCAGATCTGACTGTCGCTATCGCATCAAAATATAAGCGCGCTATACAAATTTTTATATGATCATTATCGAGCAGGTGTGTTCAAAGAGGAACACACGCGTAACCCAAAATGTTCATTCTAAACCCAGTAAGCAAATCGCTAGTTATATCGCTGTATGTTCATTGTAGGAGCGGCAAAACTTATTGATAATTTTTCCGTAAACCGAAATGATCATTATAAACCCGACAACCAAAATGTTGGTCGCAACGCGATACATGTTAATTTATGGAGCAGACTTGTTAAAAGAAAACTCGCCTGTAAACCAAATATGTTCATCAGAAAACCCAATACGCAAGACGTTAGTCCTAACCGCGGAACACGCCCGTATCTGGAGGAGATTTGTTAAGTACAATCCACGGGAATTCTTAACATACTATCCGTGGAAATTCTTAACTGGTCTCCCGCGGAAATCCGTAATTGGTATCCCGCAGAAATCCTTAACTGATATCCCGCAGAAATCCTTAACTCGTATCCCGCAGAAATCCTTAATTGGTATCCCGCGGAAATCCTTAACTGGTATCCAGTGGATATCCTTAACTGATATCCCGCAGAAATCCTTAATCGGTATCCCGCAGAAATCTTCAATAGACTACACGCGGAGATCTATATTGGGTCTTTCTGCGGAAAGACATGAAAAAGATGCAAAGATTACTAAGTCTTTTGGTATTTAAAAAAAAAAAAAGCTGCGACTTATCGCCAAAATAATATCTCGGTAAACAAAAAACTGCATTCACTATCATCTTGAATCAAAGGTAAAAACCATAACAAAAATCCTAAAAAGGTGGATAACACCGTCCAGGCGTCCAATACATTCTAAGTTCCAAAGGAAAGTATAAAAGAAAGAATCAAACAAGCAAAGGGTTTCCCTCCTCCGCGAGCTCCCCGTTGCTCTCTGCAACGATCACAGGTACCAACGGACCAACATGAACAGAGTCGACGCCTTCTAACACTTGGTCTAAGGATCCATCTGCGGGTGCATCAACGGAAATCTCCTTGCCAGAGAATCCTACGCGATCTTGACACTCATCCTGTAAACCAAGCTCTGGGAGATCATGATTACCATCATTCGAGCCGAATTGATAGCGAACCTCGATTCTGGCCACACAAAGCTCGATCGGCTCGCCGGTGGTAAACCCATCAGCAATGTCTGGAATCACTAACTCTGCCTTTAGAGCGGCAGCGGCTTTCTCAAAATCCTCGTACGCTCCAGCATACGTCAACCCACGAGCTTCAAGGCTTTTTGTTTCTTCGGCAAAACTCGGGGGCTCCTCGCCCTGTAAAAGCTCGACAAGCTCGATGGTCGCATCTACTTGCGCAACAAAGGCCATCCTAGTAGCCACATCACCGGTAAGCGTCTTGAGCTTTCCATTGGCTCGCTTAATCTTCTCCTGAAAGCCCTTGACCAGCTCACACTTGGCGTCTGCCACGGCATTGGCGACTTGCGAGTCGTAGGCCTCGGCGGCAGTGTCAATAACACTTTGCTGTTTTGCTATCCGCGTGTCACGCTTTGTAATGCCGTGTTTAAGCATTGTATTCTCATTTCGCGCTTCTTCACAACTCTTCTCGAAATTCCCAACTTTGGATTTAAGGTCGTAGATCTCCTTGGCCGCTTTCTCTCACTCCGCGGAGCCCCTGGTTTCCTCCTCTCTCCACCGTTTCTCAAACGACCTTGCTTCCTCGCGAGCAGATTCCAGCCTAGACAAGTCCCTATGAGCGTCCGCCTCATATCCGAGCACCATACTGTTTAGGGAAGAAAAGAACTGCGAAACGATACAGAAGTTAAGGCGTTTAGTCTCACGCAAAGTGCAACGGCGAAATCAAAGCAAATCGAGAATTACCTTAGCTCCGCGAAGGGACATGTCGGCGTAAGATCTACTTCTACTCATAGTGCTCGGGGAAGGCAGATGCTCGGTCGGCAAGGTAATCCTAGAGAAAAGGGAAGCAGCGGCCGTGGCACTATCAATAAAAGCTCCAGGGGTCAACGACAACGAGATGACCTCGGATGAGCAAGGAAGAGGAGGAGCAACGCGCTGCTTCTTCGGGATCTTTGCTGCCGCATCAGGAGGAGGATGCTTGTTACCAGAAGCATCTCCAATGGTCGACTTGTCGCGACCCACGGCCTTCTCTTTGCCTTGGTTCGCTGTCCCATCTGTAGCACGATCCGCGGCCCGCTCTTTATCGTGAGCCACGGTCTTGTCCGCGCCGTAGTCTACGCCTTTTCCTTTACCGCGCCTTGCGGCATCTCCACGGACAGTCTTAGGAGCAGCGGCCGCCGGGGTCCTCGCATCTGGCGGTCCTGAATTAAGCAGCCGCGGGGCAGAGGGGGTACCTGTAGCGGGGCTATCTCGCGACTCTGAAACGTCTCTTGAAGCACTCCGGTTTAGCGTCCCCTTCGTAGAAGAATCAACATCCTTCTGTGTCGTCGATGCGGCCTGCTTTGACTTCTTCGCAGCTTTCCCCTTTAAAGCTTCATGTTCGCGGAACGACGGTCTCTTCATGTCGGAATCTGAAGATGAAAAGTTGACGAAAATTTCTTTTGAAATTGCTAAAGCTTTTTCAACTCTGCGGAGACAGAAATGACGCAGCCAACTACACTTCTTTGCAGCAAGTATTCCTCGGACAACGTCGAAGTCAGTAGGAATCGGGAGCCGATGGTAGCGAGCTGCAAAACAAAAGGCAAGAGATAAGTCAGGAAAAATGATTAAAACAAATGATTAAGCAAGTCCTAATGCAAGTGGATTGACAAAAAAAAAATGCAGTCAACGGTTCAACTACCAATAACTCCCCAACGAGTTTTCACTATATCCAAACAGTCTGGGTCAACCGACGCTTCCGAAACTCGGGCAAAGAAAAAATGAGTTTCTGGAAACGACTCTTTTCTGGGAAAGTCGTAAATCACCCTTCCCGTTGCTTTGCTCAAAATGTAGTACTTCAACTACTCTTTTTCGCCGCGCCGCCTGAACTCTAGCATCCACTCTAAGTGGTTAATGCAAACTTCGACCTCACATTCCATGGCACGAATTAGTATTCCAACTAGATGACGGATACCGTGGGTATTTATCTGAGCAAGGGCGAGGTTGTATCTCCAGAGAAACTGTAAAATGCCTTCGGGAATGGGAAACCAGAGGAGGCATTCGTGGAAGAAGCTTTCGTAAAGGGTGAAGTAACCCCGCGGAGGTCGGTGGGCTCGGTCCGTAGGAGAGGGAACCATCAGCTCAACGTCATCGGGAACGCAAAAGCGTTTTCTAAGATACTTCAGTGATTTGGGCGAAGATAGACTTGAGCATGCCGATTTAGGTCCTGTTAGTTTCATGTTTTTCTTCCGGTTTAACGGAGCTCCCGCCGAATAGGCGGTAAGATGTGTATGCCCTCGCTGCTCATTAATTTGAGAGTCCACTGAACCAGATCTCAAGGCAACGACATTCGTCTCTCCAGGAGAGTCTTGGAGCGAAGGCACCAAAAATTCTTCGCGGCTAGGTTCGCGGCTCTCCGGAGAGGATGAGCTCCGGGAATAACTGCGGGATGGAGTTCCAGTAACCGACAAGTCTCCGGGAGACCGTGGTTCGGGAGAAGACGTTAGGTTCTGGCTTCCACCAGACATCATGACGTGGTTCAAGTTTACACCGGATCCACGCCACAACAACTCACGAAGCAGAACGGGTTACAGCACCCGTAGCTCGGAGTCCACCAACACGACACGGGTTTCACGCAAACCGCGGACAAATCGTGCTTCCTCCTCAAACGGAACGAGCGCCCAACGGATAGGGTTCCACGCAGTTGGTTTCTTCTCAAAACAACACGGGTTTCACACAAACCGCGGACAACTCGGGTTTCCTCCTGAAACGGATCAAGCACCCAACTCCCGATGTCATCGCGACGTCACGGATCTGGAAGTTAGCGGCGTTCTCCAAACCGGCGGCAGGCCAGGGAACTGCCGGGTCAAGACCGGAGAACTCGTCGGAAACGCGTAGGATGACCGCGGATGAATGGCTTGAAGGAGACGATGTCGGATTGTTGGGGAGAAACAGAAAAAAAAAAAAAAAAAAAAACAAAACAAAACAAAACAAAACAGACCAAAAAAACGTGAGAGAAAAGGGGGTGGAGAGAGAAGGAAAATACCTTTTCTTTCTAAAGAGAGATTGGTAAGGTGAATTGTGAGAAAATCTTTCCTATTTATCCCTTATATAGAGGTGGAATTTTTTACCTAATTTCTTCGGTTTCCGAACCAAAAAAAAAAAATTCGCAAAGCCCAAACCATGTTCTTAAGGGCTCGACGCAAACATATTACAACATGCTGGAACCGTTCTTAGCCAAACAGAACAAAGAGAACGGGTCATGTCCACGACAATTCGGAATCCCGGAGAATCAGGATGACATCTCTATCTCTTCAACGAAAGCCCTAGCCGCGGGGAAAGGCTATATATACACATGTTAACCCTCACAGAAGGGGATCCGAAAATTTTCACATAACACTTGTAACTTTGATTCGCATAAACATCAATAAAGAAAACCTATCTTCTTACTTTTTGCATTCCGTGATTCGTAACATAGAAATCTCTGTTCCTCAAACCCTAGACAAATTATATTGTTCGAGTTTCGACTCCCACATGCTCCTAAGCAATGCTTTCGTCTATAGATGCTCCAATACGAATTGTCATTACCAACTAGATATACGGTGTGCCTCTATTTCTGAGCTGTTCAAATATCAAGGCCATCAACATCCCTTATTCCTAGCTCTAGACCCAAAAGAGAAGGCATCGTGTCATGTTTGCAAATCAACGGATGACGATGGAAAGGTATTAAACTGCATTGAATGCGATTTTATAATATGCTACAGGTGTGCTACCTTACCATACAGGGCAAGGTATAAGCATGATGAGCATTACCTCACATTTTGTCATGGAGATGAGGCAAGTGACTCAGATTGGTGTGAGTTATGCGAGGGCAAATTAGCAATTGGTGGAAAGGAAGGATTTTATAAGTGCAACGAGTACTGCTGCACCACGCTTCATATTCATTGCCTTTTTGGGGATTTTCCATATTTGATGCCTTATCGGCAAATCACAATCCGTTTGAGAGAATTTGAGTATCAGTTTTATATTCTTGGCAACAATTCTGCTTCTCGACCAATTTGCATGAATTGCGACAGACGTTGTATGTATCCAATATTATATATATTAAATGGACCGAAAGCTAAAATTTGCATGAATTGCGACAGACGTTTGTTTTAGAAATTTCCATACATCCTAATAGCCTTGACCAAGTTGCAATTATCAGAAGATGTATACATGTACAATGATTACATAAGAGTAAAGATGTATATGTCGAATTGACTTCATACTCATCTACTTCTTTCTAATAAGAGGCATTTTTCTTTTCTTTTCTTTGTGGCATATATTAGCATGTCACCATGAATGAGCTCCTAACCGCAACTCTAACCGCACCGACCACACTCAGTTGCCTTGTCTCGGGTCTCAGCTCTTTACTCTCCGTATTTCCGCAACTTGCTTCTACCTGAACACCTACAAAATATGCTGTCTGAAACCAAATATATATAAAAACAGAGCAATCAGTTCGTTGAATTCTCAACCTCATCCACAATCACAATGTTTCTTGGCCAATCCGGTTTGACTCATCCCAACCAAAATAATCAATTTGAAACCAAACCAAAGTAAAGAGGAAATCAACCGATTTGTTTTTTTTTTTTCAAATATCCGAACAAACCCGAATACCGCAATGTCTTTAAAAAATATTTTGCTCAAGAAATTGAAACCATACTTATCATTTTCGATGATATAACAATTGATTTACCTTGCCTGAAGCATTACGAACTGGTGATATGTGAAGAAGATTCCAAAATGAGCTCTTATCTTTTCTGTTACTGATAAAACATAAATATGATCAAACAAAAAAAATCATCTTAACAAGATTTTCTTGCGAAATGTTTTAAAGAAACAAATCTTCAACCTGTAATTTAGAATCTGCACTGTGCATGATTGCCCCTTTAAAATGCACTCCTTCATCTGAACCGAAAAGACATTCTCAATTTTCAATCACATGAAAGTTGCAGCTCAGTACTAATTAAAAGTTAAAACAACAAAACCACTACCTCGTATAGTACTGTGGAATCTGTATCAACTCCACTCAGAAATCTACAGTTTTGTCCCAATACTTCTTGTCTCTTGTAACCTATACAGAGAGATTGAAATAAATAAGAACTGCCTAATAAAGGTTACTTATTTCAAACCCCACAATGGTTCTAACAAATACTCACCAGTCAATGTCAAAAAGGCATCACTCGCATAAACGATAGGCATGTCCGGTAAGCATGGATTGGTTCTGCAAAGTTCCCAGAAGACTATCATGAGAAAAATCCATAGTAGTAGACTTCCAACTCCATAATAAAAACCAAGAACAAAAAAACTCACAATACGAAACTTTGTTTGATTCTACCAAGAGAAATAACTAAAGACGAGCTTAAACAGTCTGCACCACGCAAGCAGTACCGCTTCCCACAGACTAATCTCCCACTCAACTCGCTGTAACGCGTCAAAATAGATAACACATTGTTAATCCCTTCCGCAGCTTTTAGCTTCTCAGACTCACTCGCTTCACAGTGTTCCCAATCCTCTAATCCTGCAGTATAACAAATGTTCAATACAAAGATTAAGAACCCTCACTCTGAGGAATTTCATCGAACAAGTAATATGCAATACTAGAAACCGAACCTTGTTCATCAAATTCCACTGATAAACCTCGATCCCGATGCACAAAATTACCCAAACAAACCTCTCTTCGACAAGAACCAAACATCAACTCAGAACAATCCGACACATTCCGATGATGCTCCGGTCCCGAAATCGGGACCTGAACCGCCACAAAGTTGATCACTTTCCCATCATCTTTCCCAAAAACAGGAACCATATGAAACAAGATCCAAAACGCCGATCCAGATTTCCGATAATTCAACAAACTCAATTGAATCGATCTCTCTTGACGAATCGCTTCACGAATCTCCATGATCGATCTCCGATTCGTCTTAGGACCTTGAAAAGCCCTCCCATTTCTTCCGATCACTTCTTCTGGAGAGTACCCAGTCATTTTCAAAAACCCTGAGCTCGCGAAAACGATCGGGTGACCCGTGAGAAACGGGTCGGTGATTGTGAAATTGTGAGGAAGCTCGTCTAAAGCTTCTTTGATCCATAACGAGTAACGAGCGTTAAAGGAGTCTTCTTCTTCTTCTTCTTCTTGTTCCTCAATGATCGAAACTGAAGAAGATTCTGTTATGGACATAATCGTAATAAACACTCGATGACTATCACTATTACTACTAATCTTCTTCTTCGCAGTCTACTGTTCAGTGCCAATCCCATGTGGGTTTTGGAGCGAAAATTGAAACCTTTTTTTCTTCGAGTGAATCCGAAACACGAAACCCAGGTTACAAAAATTGAATCAGATTCAAGAAAACCCAGGTGTTTTCATGGAAAAAAAGGCGACTTTTAACGACCACAGATTTTGCGAATTCGGACAAGAAAAACAGAGGAAAAGAAAGAAAAAAAAACAGCAATTTAAGGAAAGTGGAAGAGGAATGAGATACGAAATCGAGCAATTAGCATCAATTGTTCATCTTCTTTTGTCTTTTATCTGATTTGTATTTTTATTCTTTTCTGTGGTTATTGGAAGAAGATGACGATTGATTTTGTCGTATCTCTCTGTTCTTTTCAAGTTGTGTAAAAAAGAAAAATTCTGCCAGTTTTGTTTTCTAATTTAGCAATAAGTTTACTAATAATTATCCACAAGGATTTAGGATAAGTACGAGTTTTAATGCACAAATAGGATAAGTGTAGTTAAATATCTTCATTTCGGGCATATGAAAACAGTTTTCCAACCTATTTGTTTCTTTAAAATATCAATTGTGAATTTCAATACATTAATCATCTAAAAAAATAAACCATGTATCACAAGAAAATGAAAACTACTAGTAAATTTTAAAGAATTGTAAAATTAAAAATAATTTCAGAATTGTTTGTTCATTTGACATGAAATTAAAATTTTAATTAGGGGGATTTATGATGATATTTCGGCTAATTTACTCACCTCTTATTTAAAGGAGTGTGGGGCCTATAAACCGAGATTCCACGTAAAACAAAGGCAATAAACGACAAACAAATCTGAGTGTCCATACTTATCTATTTCTCTTGTCGTGTGGCTTCGTTTGAGTATCGCATCAAAGCAGTCTCCCTTACGTGGCAAATAACCCCTCCATATGTTAACACGTGTCATTCACTCACCACTTATTATGGACTGGACTAACAGCTTAATTGGACCCATTGGGCTACGATGTCTCTTCATGAAACCAAAAATGTTTAGGAAATTTTGTCAAATCTTTATCGAAATCTGAAAAATATAAAATCTAAACAAATAATCCGAAGATATATTTTTGTTAATAAAGAAAAACTGATTAGACCATTTGTTAGAACGTATCTAACGTCATTGTGCTTTTTACAACAGTTTATTTTATAGGAATTTTTAATAAAAATTCAGGATTTCATTGTTATTTTCCTAAGAAATGATTTTTACTTAACATATTTCAGCTAAACAAAATAATAAACCTACTAATAATGTAATATTAGGTTTAAAGACAAAAATAACTGGAATTATTCCACAAAAGAAGGATAAAACAAAGAAAGAACAATAAAAACCAACCAAACAATAATTGGTTTTTACAAGAAAACAAACAGAGTTTTAAAAATCAATGGTTACCTAATAATTACTCTGTTAATCGTTAATGTCTTTCAACTTCTCCTCTCTCTTTCAAAGTTCCTTGTTATTTAAGTAACCAATGAATCCGATCATCTATTTCTAAGCCTGGGCCGACCAGAAAATCTTTTGGACGACCCAAGTTTCAAGGGCTCTTCTTCTTCTTCACCGGATTCAAAATCTCACCTAAGATTTCCAAAATGGCAGTTGCTTATTTGAATCTTGGGCGTTACGTTTTCGCCTTCGTCTCGTTGGCCCTAGCTGTGGTGGCACCATCGGTTCAAGCCCACATCGCGGTCTTTGACGAATACTGGACGCAGCGTCAAACCGAGGCCTTGCGACGAACTTTGGAATCTTATGAACCGGACCCATTTAATGTCACGGACCATTTCAACTACCATGCCGCATTGTGGGTTCTCTATATAATTAGGGGTTTTAATTTGTTTTTAAACCTAACTTCTTCGAGAAGTAAACTATTGTTTTCTGAAACATGTGGTCTACGCACCGTGTACAAGCACGCCGCCTAGACACATGGTCACTATAACGTTTAATCCGTTCCGGGATTGTGAAAAACTTGTCAATAACTCTGCTCTTTTTTTTCTGTTTCTCAGAGCAGTGGAGACGACAGAGACAGTCAACGGAACAAGGAGGGATCTCCGACAGGTTGGAAGCAGTCGGAAAACACTGAAACGTGGTGGAAGGTTTCAATCCCTTAACGCGATCGATAAATGCTGGCGTGGGGACAAAAACTGGGATAAAAACCGGAAAAAGCTAGCGGATTGTGTCCTCGGATTTGGCCGGAAAACAACCGGAGGCAAAGATGGACCGATCTACGAAGTTACAGACGCATCCGACAACGATCTCGTGAACCCGAGACCGGGAACCCTAAGGCACGCCGTGACACGAGACAGACCCCTCTGGATCATATTCGCTAGGAGCATGGTCATAAAACTGCAACAAGAACTGATCATAACGAATGATAAAACGATCGACGGTCGTGGAGTGAATGTTCATATAACAGGAGGTGCAGGTCTAACGTTACAGTTCGTGAAGAATGTGATCATACACAATATTCATATGAAATTTATTAAAAAGAGATTAGGTGGGTTGATAAGAGACTCTGAAAATCATCTTGGGCTTCGGACAGAGAGTGATGGTGATGGGATTAATATCTTTGGAGCCACGAATATTTGGATCGATCATGTCTCCATGAGGAATTGTTCAGATGGTATGATCGATGCGATCATGGGATCGACCGCGATTACTATCTCCAATTCCCATTTCACTGACCATGAGGAGGTAAAGGAGGCTACAAATATATAGGACTGAGGCATAAAACCTAAACATAATTTTCTCGAAAACTGAATTTTTGTCTAGAAAGTAGCACTAATGTTTGCGTTTGGCGTTTACAATGAACAAGGACATTATGCTTAAGAACTAAGATGTTTAAGGTTGTGGATTCATTTGAACTAGATGCAAACTTAAAAGCAAAAACAAAGAGTCCGAAGTTTCCTTCACTTACTGTGTTTGGCGTTACGGGATTTGCAGGTGATGCTATTTGGGGCTAGAAATGAGGATGTGATCGACAAGAAAATGCAGATAACGGTTGCGTTTAACCACTTCGGTAAAAGATTGCACCAAAGAATGCCCAGGGTCAGATATGGCACGGTCCATGTAGTGAACAATGACTACACTCACTGGCAAATGTATGCAATTGGTGGAAACATGAGCCCTACCATTATAAGTCAAGGAAATCGTTTCATTGCTCCTCCTGAAGAAGACAAGAAGCAGGTAAAAGAACACTACTCCCTAATCAACAAATCACTACACTTGAGACACAACTGAGAAATATGTTTCTTTAAATGCAGATTACAAAGAGAGAGTACACACCTTATCCAGAATGGAAATCATGGAACTGGCAATCAGAGAGAGATTACTTCTTGAACGGAGCTTACTTTGTGCAATCGGGAAAGTCAAACGCGTGGAGCTCTACCCCAGAAAACCCAATCCCTAAAAAGTTTACGATCCGGCCTCAGCCAGGAACAAAGGTAAGAAGACTCACCAAAGATGCTGGTACGCTTGGCTGCAAACCGGGCAAGTCCTGCTGATAAAAGCTCCCTGTTGGCGTGTGTTTGTTTCCGTGTTGTTATGGTAAACAAAAGAAAAAGACATGAAAAAAAATTGTATTTTGTTGTGGATGGTGTATGTAAAGAATTGTGCATAATGCAGTACGGATAATTATTAGAAAAAAAGGTAGGTTTCATTTGTTTGTTGGCTGCGAAAAAAATCAAGGAAAAAGAATATCACATTCTTTTGTTTTTCAATCTTCTTTCTTGCCTGAAAGATCATTAATTTCATCACCAATACATAATAATCACTCCTATTTGCAATATCCTATCCTATATCTATTATATCATCAAACCTCGATGAGATTCAGTACGTTCTGTATCATCAGCCGTCTAATAGCTCTAGCTTATCGCTTTCTTTTAAAACCTGAAGCAAGAGACAAATCTGATTAGTGTAGAGTTTTTTTGAGGTTTAATGAATCTAATTGCAGCATCTAATTCTATCCATGGCTGTATTTGATATCGTATATTGATCAGAAAATACCTCCGAGCTTGAAGTTTCTTCGTTTGTAATTACTATACATGGTTTTGACTTCCCAGAAAGTCGAAGTTTCTCCTGCAAGATCACATGGACGAGAAGAAAAAAAGTTAAAGAGGTGAGACCATCATATTATTGTTAGGAGCAATATGCATGTCAATGCTTCATTCATATGTGATTTTCTCCACATGGACATGAATACTTACCTGAATCAGAATATCCGGCATCTTGTGATTTTCTCCACCGATAGTGTCGCATAGATACATTAAACCCAAATTCGCAATATTCTGCCAAGAGAAAAAACAAAAGTAATCAACAAAAGATAAGTAATTTTGATCTTTTACTTAACTAGCGCCACAATTAGCTGCCAATGATGATACCTACACAACTTCTTTGAGCTAATATTCAGAACATTAATAAAGCACAAGAATAGAGAAGAAGAAATACCTGCTTGTACTCAATGCTATCTAATTTTCCACCCTGAAAAAAAAATGGGAATTATACAGAATCAGTAACGACAAGAAGAAACTATGTATCATCCAGACATGTTTTTCACTCTAAATGACAACACAGAAAAGAAAAAGAAAGATTTTTAACAGTGGTACACGCACCATACCACCACACATGGCATGCATTGCTTCAAAATTATCTCCAATGTTAGCAAGATCCTCAAGAGCCAAACCCACCTGTTCCAATAGATCTGAAACTTGTTAATACCACCCTAAAAAAAAACAACTCTTGAAACTTGTTAACACTTAATAACATATTCGTACATTATCCTGGACTCCCTTTAAGAGATCCTTCTGCAAATCCAGCTTATCATCCACCTTCTGAAGCCTCTGGGACAAATGCTTCTTAGCATTCTGACCAACAACATAAGCACAAGCACTAGACAATTAGAATCCCTTTTAAGATCATATCCAAATCATGATAGAAGTAGTGTAACAATTGATCAAAGAATCACCCACCAAAATAGCTTCTGAAACGGTATCCAAATGCTTTGTCAAGTTCGCCACTGCATTTTCCATGTTCCTCTTTGTTACGCACATGATGTCAGAGAATGAAATCCCCTGCAAAACAGGAACAACCATCAGCTTCAGAGAAATCATACCGAACACCAATTCAAGACGAGGCAACAAAAGGGTTTACTAATAACTGTTGTTGGAACTCTACAATATACCTTGAACCACATGTATCCATAACCTATCGCTCCCAATGTCGCTGCCGGGAGTATTAACGGGGTAAAGTCAGCTGGAAAAACAAGTACAAGGAAAGGTCAGAGATTACATACAAAAATACACACATTCATAATCAAAACTAGCGGTAGACAAACCTCCCTGAGCTCCATTCACAACAGTTATCTGCCGGTTCGAGGCATATTGCCGAACTTCCATAGCTAAACGTTGCATCTACAACAAAATCTCAAATACTTCACTTTCTATTCACACACATTCTTCAACTAAAACATCAATACACAATAATTACCTCAGTAGTCATAATATCAGAATCATCATCTACATGAACTCCGGATTTCTCAAATCGTTTAACGAAAGCCTTCAAATTCCAAAAAAAACCCCTTTTGTTACAACTCCATTCTCAACCAAAAAATTAAGAAGAAGGAAAGGTGAAATTAACGTAATTGTACCTGTAACTCTCCCAAAATATCAGCCATTTTTCCATTCTTGACAAGAATCGTACTTGTATAACCTTCAGATACGAAGACAACACGATAAGCAAAAAAGAGAAATTTCAGAAACTTTATAATCATGATCGAGAAAACCCTAAGTTACCTGCGCCAGCTAAAACCAAAATCTTCGATAACCCAATTCCGGATTGCATCGCCATGGCAAAACAAAAGTTGTCTTCTTCGTCGAGGTCTGAAAGTTCTCTCTCGCCGGCGTAAGAAACTGTCCGCTTAAAGTCGGTTTCTATTAAACGGTGTCGTTTTAACACTTGCCCTTTTGCACTAAACTAATCTGGACCGTTGGTTGATTCATAGAATAGTAATAAAATCAATCTGAACCGTTCATTTAGTTGACTTTTTGCAAAATGTCTTGCGAAAGTTGGAGGATCATCTTATAACTATTCGTTATATTTGGTCAAATTTGTAAGTTTTTAATATGATTGGGGTAAAATCGAATTAACAGAAGAACCTCTCTCCTCCTAAAAAAAGCTCAAAACAAAACCCTTTCTTCCTCCACAGACGAAGGCATTGAGAGGGAAACCAAAAACGATGTCGCAGCTCTTATCTTCTCCTCCAATGGCGGTTTTCTCAAAACCCTTTACAATCCATCGGTTTACAGACGCCGGTTTACTCTCTTCTCGCTCAATTCTAACCGCCGGTGGTTTCGCCGGGAAAATCGCTTCCGTCAAACCGACGGCGAGGTTGAAACTATCGGTGAAGTCTCTTCAAGATGATTACTTTGAGAAACAGAGGTTCGGTGACTCGTCTTCTTCACAAAATGGTATATTTCATTGTTCTGAATTTTGAAAAATGGGAAGCTGAAATTTCGAAATTTAGAGCTCATAGTTGTGATTACGTTTGGGTTTTAGCTGAAGGATCTTCTCCAAGATATTACGTGGGTCATTCGATTTATAAAGGGAAAGCTGCTCTTACAATAGAGCCTCGAGCACCAGAGTTTGTGGCTTTAGAAGTATGTCTCTTTATTTGAAGCTATATTGAATCATTTCTATTATGGATCTTATGATTGATCTTTATTGTCTTTATTCAGTCTGGTGCGTTCAAGCTTACAAAAGAAGGGTTCTTGCTGCTCCAGTTTGCTCCTGCAGCTGGTGTTCGTCAATATGATTGGAGCAGGAAACAGGTCTGGTTTTATCATTAGCTAGTATTTTATAGATTGTGATAAAGATCATGAGTTGGATTGGTCAAAGAAACAGCACTTTTTACTTAGTATTGTCATTTTTTTGAGCTCATATTTTGATGTGAAATGATGCATATCTGCTTTTTAACTTTTACTTAGTATGATAAAGATCATGACCTGATTTGGTGAAAGAAGCAGCCTTTTTTACTTTCTAATATGAATGATTGTGCTAAGATCATATTTTGATGTGAAATGATACAGGTTTTCTCGTTGTCGATTACAGAAATCGGTCATTTAGTTAGCCTTGGCCCGAGGGAATCATGTGAATTCTTCCATGATCCATTCAAGGGAAAAGGGTATGATTTAGGATCCTGTGAGATCCATTTCATTACACAGATTGTAATATTCTTTTTGTTTTGATTTGTAATAGATGTTGTGTTGTGGTTGTTGTAGTAGTGATGAAGGTAAAGTTAGAAAAGTGTTGAAAGTTGAACCCCTACCAGATGGTTCTGGTCGTTTCTTTAACCTGAGTAAGTAAATGAATCTGTCTTTCTTTTTTCCTGTAATCTTGATTTCGTATTCTCATGGCTTGAAAACTCGTCTAATTTCCATTATTCTTTTTGTAATGAAGGTGTTCAAAACAAGCTTTTGAATATTGATGAGAATGTATATATTCCAATCACTAAAGCAGAGTTTGCTGTTCTTGTCTCTGCTTTCAACGTAAGCTCTCTCTCTCTCTATCTCCATCTCTTTTTGAAAAGCCTTTGCCTTTGTTCTAACTTTAGACATTGTATCGCAGTTCATATTGCCACACCTTATAGGCTGGAACGCATTTGCAAACTCTATCAAACCAGAAGAGTCTAACCGTCTTAACAATGCGTCACCTAAGTATGGAGGAGACTACGAATGGAGTAGATGATGGAGATTAGAGACAGTCTTGCAAACACGGTTTCTTCGGTCCTTCCCGTCTTTTTGTTATTGCAAATTAACGAGTCACCAAAAGCTGTTGGAGACCGGAAAAAGGAGGAAAAAGAAAGGAGCAGTAGAGACTGAAGTAGTGTTTAGACCAAATGGGATGTGTTGTTGTGTAGGAAAAACTCATATTCTGTGTTAGACAATTGTATTGATTCAAGAGCTAACGGTTAGAATTTTGGTAATACAAATCAACTTGCTCTTCCTCTTGTCTTAATTTACAAATAATATTGATCACAAAAGGGTCTTAAACTTTTCACTACACATCAATGGCTCATTGTAAGAAGGCATATAGGTCCTCTTTGGGGAGCATTGTCAGGTTCTCGATTTAGAGGTCGTTAACCAGGCAAAACAGTCAACACAGGATTGCATTTGCAGTGTGGAAGACAAAGACGAACCTAATACAACTGAGAGAAAGAGATCATCGTGCGGAGTATCTCATTCAGACATTAAACTGAGTGTAATACCCCACACAATGAGCTGTTTCTCTCAGTTGGGTTAGGTTCTTCAGTGTCTTCCACACTTCGAATGCAAACCTGAGTCACTGTATCGTCTGCTTTACGGGCTCCGAATCAAGAGCATGCCAATACTCCCCAAAGAGAGCCCTGTCTTTGCTCACAAACTAAAACTATCTGCATCACCAATCCATATACTTAACCAGATAAACTAACACCTGGAAGTTTTACCAGTTGCTTCTCATCTATTACATGCCTGATACTTTCCACATCTTGCCATCTTTCTAATGAAGCATATATGCTGGACAAGATCACAAATGGAGCTGGATTCTCTGGCTCTAACTCGGCAAGCTTCATTGCCGCTTCCTCTCCAAGCACTGGATCCAGGTGTTGCCTACATGCACCGAGCAAAGAAGAGTAAACCGAAGATGATGGCTCCGACATTTCATCTATTACCTCCTTGGCTTCTCTTAATCTCCCAAAGCGACCCAAAAGATCAACCATACAACCAATGTGCTCTGAACTAGGTTTTAATCCATATTCTTCCTGCATCAACTTGAAAACTTGAAATCCTTTTTCGACATCGCCACAGTGACTACACGCAGATAGAACAGCAGTAAAGGTTGCTAAACTCGGTTCTACTTTTTCCTCTCGGAGTAGGTCAAAGATTTCAATTGCAGATTCACACTCTCCATGTTTACCATAGCCAGATATCATAACGTTCCAGAACACTGGATCCTTGGGTTTTGGTTCAAACCGATCAAAGATCCTGCGTGCCCACAACGAGAGCCCACATTTCATGTACATGTCAATGAGGGACGTCGAAACAAATACATCCCTTTCAGCTGCAGCTTTAATGACATGACCATGGATCTCTTTGCCGTTCTTTAAAACCCAAATATCTGAACAAGCCGATAGAAGGCTAGTAAGACATTTCAAACTAGGAACCATAACCACTGACAGCATTCTCTCAAAGAACTTGAAAGCTTCAATTACTTTCCCTAATTGTGAAAAGCCACTAATCAGTGAATTCCATGTCGCTGAATCAGGCTTAAGCCCCTCGGAACCCAACTGTTCAAACAGCTCAACTGCTACCTCATGCTGTCCATTAATCATCATCCCAGAAATAACGGAGTTCCAAGATATCAAGTTCCTAGCATCTTTCAGCTCGGTGAAAACGCTGTATGCTGATTTCCAACATCGACATTTCGAATACATATCAACGAGAGCTGTACCAACCATTGTATCAAACCGAAACTCCTTTTTCATGACAAGACCATGAATTTGCCTACCATACTGGAGATTCAAAAGACTAGCGCAAGCAGATATTGCATTAATGTAAGTAACAGCGTTTGGTTCTTCACTTGAAAACTTCCTCATGAGATTGAAGACACTAGGAACCAAATGCGGAACTCCATTCTCCATCAATCCGGAAATAAAAGCATTATAAGTCACAACACTCTTATGAGGCACCTTTTCAAACATCTTCGCAGCCAAAATCCACTCTCCACATCTCGAATACATCGAAACAAGAGATGTTCCAACGTAAATGTCTGACCCAAAACCTGATTTCATAGCCAAACAGTGCATTTGCATGCCTCCTTCGATATCCTCACAGCCACACAAAACACTAGCCACAGTAACCGAATTCATCCCAGACCCAGAAACCCTAGCTTCCCTAAACATCCTAAACGCATCTCTACGAAACCCATTCTCCAAATGCCCAGAAATCACCGCATTAACACTCGCAATACCCCTCTCAGGCATTTCGTCGAGCACCTTGACTGCATCAGTCACCTGCTTCACCTTCATGTACATACTCACAAGAGCCGTAACCGTGAAAACATCGACGAAAAAGCCAGTCTTTACGACATGGGCGTGCAGAGTTCGACCTTGGACAACGTCTCCGAGCTTCGCGCATGATTTAAGAAGAGGCGGGAATGTGAACTTGTTCGGGGAGTAAGCTCGCGAGCCCAAAACCGCCTCTAGCTTATCCCCACCGGTCACGAGATTCGAGACTCGGTGTCTCGTGTGGTTTATCATCTAGAAGAGAGGTAAAATCGAGCACCAAGAAGACACATCAAAAGCCTCTCCATTGTCGTCGTCGACAAAGAGATCAAAAGCAACAATTTTTAATCCCTCATATTGTTGGTTTACAAAGAACCGGTTATTGTAACGGTTTAATTCCGGTTTAGCACCTCTGAGCAAATATCTGAAGTCTCTGATTTGTCTGTACACAGATTTGTCTTAAATCGAAGTTTCTAGAAGATCACATCAATTCGTGCGTTATACCAAGTTCCACATCATTTCTCAAATCGCTCGGTGAATTCGAGGATCGGAGACCTTTTTCTCTCATCGTCGCCGTTTGATTTTCAGACCCTTTTACTCGCCGGAAAGGAAAGATGCTTGCTTGACGACGACCTACACTCGATCTTTTCCCGTTCTTTTGCTCGAAAGTATGAAACTTTTATGTCATCTGATCTCTTTCCCACGATGTTTCGTTGTTAGATCCATGGATTTTCATATGTGCTTATCAAATTTTCTCTTTTTTGGTGAATTGATCCGGTCATAAGCTTAGGTTAAGGAGAACTGTGTGTTTTTGTGCTTTTTCTGATTTAGAATTGATGTGCTTCTGAAGCTGGTTAGCTTATGATCAGAAGTTATAAAGTTCGTCGGGTAGATTCAAATTAATGACCGTATTTAAGGCAAATGGTTAGAGGTAGCAAAATTTGGAGTGTGTTGTTGAAGCTGATTGCTTATTAAGTTCAAATCTTGATTTCGAATTTTGTAATTGGCTACACTCAAGATAATCTTTTGTTGCTTACTGAGTTTTTGATTAAGAGAAAGATGTCGACTCCAGCGAGGAAGAGACTGATGAGGGATTTCAAGAGGTTGCAACAAGACCCACCTGCAGGAATTAGTGGTGCTCCACAAGACAACAATATCTTGCTGTGGAATGCCGTTATATTCGGGTAATGAAACAAGAGTGAAAATTGATACTTGTTTGGTATCAGAATCTTTCTATATCTGTACTGTACTTATTAAGCCTTTCTTTTTGTGGATTTGCAGGCCTGATGATACCCCTTGGGATGGAGGTAAAGTTTATGTTATTGTAATCGCTTATCTTGAGATTTTTGACAATCTTTTATATCTGTTGTTATATCCTCTCTTGTATGATCTTGTCAGGTACTTTCAAACTCTCACTGCAGTTTTCTGAAGATTATCCGAACAAACCACCAACAGTCCGGTTTGTTTCACGGATGTTCCATCCAAACAGTAAGTTAAGAGATTGCAGCATCAGCTTTTCTTATATTGAGTGCATGTAGTTTACGAAACTTGAAACTTGGTCATTGTTGTGCAGTTTATGCTGATGGGAGTATATGTTTGGACATTCTCCAAAACCAATGGAGTCCAATATATGATGTTGCTGCTATACTTACCTCCATTCAGGTACACACATAGAAATATCATACCATAATGCTTGTCGTGCACTATCTCTTGATGAAATCATCGATGATTGTTGTTCCTCTGCTTTGGCTCATGCACCATTTGAAAAGTATTGTTCTTGCTCTAATCGCATTATTTGGCTGAACAATCTCTCTCTCTTTTCTTCTTTTTATTATCTCAGTCATTACTCTGTGATCCTAATCCGAATTCTCCTGCGAATTCGGAAGCTGCACGAATGTTCAGCGAAAGCAAACGCGAGTACAACAGAAGAGTCCGCGACGTTGTTGAACAAAGCTGGACTGCAGACTAATAGTAATAATATTTGTTGTAGCATTTGTCTTCAAACACATTAAACCTCTCATCTCTTGTGTTTGATTCCACCTACTCTTCCCTCTCTCTCTCTCTCTTTCATGTCTTTGTATGTTTTTCAAACTCTGTGGTTTGTTGCTTTTTAATGTTTCTATGTATTTCCATTTATCATCTTAACCACATTCATCTTCATAAGTATCATATATCATGAATTTTTTGTCATAATTTTTTCAGGTCTTGTGTTCTCTAAAACTCAGTTATGAAAATCAAAGATCCATATACATCACTGTTTCTACAGTATCTCTTTATGATCATTTCTTTTCTTCAGGATTTATTATTCATATATTGCCTTCATGGATGCTTCATGATTCCCACTGCTTGTTGTCCATCCTAGCTGCACTTGAATTGTATACTGCAGATTCCATACAACATCTCCTATCGACGGTCGCTTGCTCTGATCTTCACAAAGACAGTTGATTGCAAACTCCACGGTCGTCCTCAGCGACTCGTACGCATATGATCCTTCAACAGATGGATCTGCCAAGCTACTTAATACTGATGGTTCATCTCTCAAACTGTTCTCCAGCTGCAAGAAAGAACAATAAGGTTCCAAATTTGTGAGCCATGTCGGATTAACAAAGACTAAAAAAGGCTCTAACTGAAACAGAACGGACCTGAAGCTTCAAACTTCCCATCTCAGAAGATCCTGCAGCAACTACTTGGCCTGTAATGATCTGAAGTAGTATCACTCCAAACTGGTACACATCTTCTTTCTCTCCATCCTCATTACTGCACACAATTCACTAACAAGTTTCAGAATTTGACAAAAGAGATCACAATTTATCATATCTCAGGAGATACAAAACCTTCGGGGACTTTTTGCTTGAGGGCTCTCTGCTCCAACCTAGAAATGCCGTAAAATTTCCTCAGATTGAGTCTAAACCAAAGTAAGAAGGAAAATTATTCGAATAGATTTTTATACCTTGGATGGTAAAGGAATAGTATAGCCACTGATTTTTACAGTGAGTGTTTCATCAAGCAGGATATTCTCTAACTTCAAATTGTTCCCATATATTCCAGGTGCTACTCCCATGTGCAAGAACTGTATCCCTCGAGCGACTCCTATAGCTATCGCCATTCTCTGAGGCCATTTCAGCACCTCTTTCTTTTTGCAATCTGATTAAAAATTCCCAATACGAATAACCATTTGAATTTCTTGAAACCTGAATATATTCTGTTCTTATTTCAGGTATTAGTACCTGTAAGGAAGTCCTTCAACGACCCGTTTGAAATGTATTCTTGGACAATGAAGATGGTGTTTCCAGTGTGTTGATTATGGTCTTGGTTACTGGCAATGCAATGTCCAAGAACACTAACCAAATGCATATGCCTTAGCTTTGATAAAACTTCCATCTGTTGAGCCAAACTCTGTGGTAAATTCTTCTGCTTCAGCTTTATACATCTCACTGTCACTGCTATGCCTTCTCTAAGACAACCTCTATACAGCTGTTGCAATACCAATATATCAATCAATCAGGTTCCTAGAGAGAGACTGAAAGTCATCTTTTTGTTTTGTTTTACCTGTTCGCTGAAAAGACTCGCTGCATCAAAGTCGTTAGTCGCTTCTTCCAGATCCTCCAAGGAGAATACGCGGTAAGGTGGTAAACCAATCACTGCAGATCTCATTGTCTGTGGTACACGTCCTACACTCAAAAAGATTATGTTAACCGAGAAAAAACTCAAATTCAAGATTTCAAAGTAGTAATGACAGTAATCTTTGTTTTACTTGAATCTGGTAATGACTTGGTGCTTGTAGTTGTGTTGCTACAAACCGAGACTTTATCAGAAACAAATCTCTCATTGTTGTTGTTTACTTCAAAAGTATCTTCTTCTGATTTTGATCTTCTTCTTTTCAGGACAATCAAAACCAATAGAACCAAAATCGCTGCAACGATGACCACACCGATGATTATCAAAATCACTAAACCGAGTTTGATTCTTGCAGAAGAATCTTTCTCTTCAACCTTATGGACAGGTTCCACAGCTATTGCTTTACTTGCTTGGTTTTGACAGAAAGAAAGCGGACGCTGATACTTTGCGTTAGGTGTCCCAATCAAAGACAAGCAATTGAATGAGAAGAGCAATGTCTGATTCTTGAAAGTGTAGCAAGAAGGAAGCTTTCCGGTTAAAAGATTATGAGAAACGTCTAAAGTTATAACCTTTGAAGAGGAACTGCAAGAAGAGTTTGGAAGTGATCCACTTAACAGATTCTGAGCCAAATCGAGATTCTGAAGAGAGAACAGAAACTCAGGAATCGAACCGGTGAATTCGTTGGAAGAAAGGTCTAAACTTTGAAGCTTATTCAGCTTCTTGATCTGTTCTGGAATCTTGGATCTAAACGAATTGTTCTTCAATGAAAGAGTAATGAGATTACTTGGGAGTGAAGGAACTTGAGGACCAAGATTATTACCTCCTAAATCAAGCTCTTGAAGATTCGACAAGGTTCTGAGATCAGAGACAGAACCTGTGAACTGATTGTCTGACAAAACAAGACTTTTGAGATTCTTCAAAGACGAAATCTCTTTCGGGATTTTCCCAGAGATGAAATTATAGCTGAGATTTAGCGATTCAAGACAAGGAGAAAACTTTGTGATGAGTTCAGGAGAGAGAGGACCAGAGATTCCAAGTGAGGTAAGAGACAAAGTGTTTAAGGTTGAGAGTTTTGTAAGAAGAGTGAAGAGTTTGTCGGAATTTCCTGAGAGTTTATTGGTTCTGTTTCCGGCGACTGTTAATTCAGTTATGTGACCGTTGAAACAGATGATTTTGAAGGAAGGAGAAGGAGGAATGTGACAGAAGTTGGTTGTGTTGGTCCATGATTGAAGAATCTGTGGGTATTGTAGTTGCTTCTGGATTTCAATGAGAGTGTTTGATTCACTTGAAGTTAACTCAGACTTGGAGAGTAGTGGATGAAGAAGAAGAAGAAGGAAAGTGAAGGAAAATACATGGGTTTGGTGAGAAATCTGCATTTTCTCGGGAAAATTTACAGTGTTTTGGGTTAGAGATGCAGAAATTCATTGAAAGTTGTCATTTTTTCTCTGGAGATTACAGAGTCAGATCTATTGGGAAGATGATGAAGAAAAACTTGGGATCAAGAAAAAAAATTAGAAAATTTCTGGAGAAAGTTTATAAAGTTTTTCTTAAGATTTTCGTGGGAAAATTAAATAAAGGTGGAAGGCAATAAATGAGATCTTTCGTTTCTTATAAATTTAGACTTTTTTGTTTGTTTGTTTGTTCATTACTGCTCATTGCACAACATCAACTTGACAGACTGTGTGTTTTTTTTAATGCATCGAAGAACATGAAGTTTTTGGTTTGTTTATTTTAGTTATCAGTATACCAGTAATTAAGAATATTTTGTAACCAAAGATTTTCATATCTATATGGTATTTTGGTTTAATTTAGCTCAACTTGTTAGTTGCTAATTTTGTTGACCGGAATATATTATTACGAAGTCAGAAGATTCACTGGAAATCCGTAAGTGAACTATTTAACAATTATATTCACCGACGGTTAAAGCAGTAAAATAAACGAGATAACAAATTTTTTGAAGTGGATAACTTCGTCGATATAAAAGTAAAAACTATGGGATTATAGTCCATTCAAAAATATTCAAAAATTTACTAGTGACTTACAACGTCTTTTCGGTTTCCAATAACAAATTTAAAAACTCATGCTCCCTATGGTTAAAACGGTAAAATAAATGAGATAACAAAATTTTTGAAGTGGATAACCACTTCGATATAAAAGTAAAAACTACGGGATTATAGTCCACTCAAAAATTTACTAGTGACTAATAACAATGTTTTTTCGGTTCCCAATAACAAATCCAAAAATTCATGTTCCAAAAAGCAATATCCTATATAAGAAACACCATAAGAGAGTAATACAATATTCTAGAGATAACCAATCTCAAAAAACCCTAAATTTAGTAGGATTTCGGTCATCAAACCAAATTTTCACCATATAAACCCTTGATAAACGAGTCAAGAACACTTCTGCAAACTCAAAAAATTGACCGTCGAATTTCTCAAACATTCAAGATAACACAATTTAAAATATGAACTCGCATCTATAGTCATAACACAATAGTCATTCATTAAAACTCGATAAATATATTATTGGACGACTGGAAACATCATGCAAATTTATTCGGAAAGTAAAATTTGGATCATTCGTTAGTTCTAAAAACAATAGAAGATTCAACGAAACGTAAAAGAACATTGATAACAAATCAAATGGTAATGTATATTATTTAGTGTGTAATTATTAAATACGGTAAAACAAAAAATCATAGTATCACTCAATTTTTTTGATTGTTTTATGTATCAAGTGAACTAATTAATTCACAATAATCGGCAAAAAAACAAAAAATCACAATTAAACAAGACCAAAAAGACTTTAAACACTTTAATCTAGTTTTTTTCTTTTGTTAATATTCGGAAACTAATTCGACATGTGTTTTTGTTTTTGTTTTTGTTTTTGTTTTCATGCAACATGTGCTTTTGTTAATGATAACCTCTATAATTTCTATATTGATTAAAACCACTGTATAATTTGATCGGATTTGTGATGTTTCTTAACTTGTCGGTGAGAAATGTCTGTCGTTTTTTGTTCTAAAGAAAGCCATTACGTTTTGTGTCTTCTCTTTAAAAGTGTTGAGATGAGATTTTAACAACAAATGTCCAGCTGTTTCTTTTGTTCTGTTCATTTTACTTTCTCTTTTATCTTTTTCTATTTGTTTTTTTGTTTATACAATTTCTATACTTTTATTAATGATAATGTTAAGAAATTTCGGAATTTAGATGATGAAGTAGTCTAGTTGGAAAAAAAAAAATGATGAAGCACATGCAACGGCCTTGGGAATAATCGTCACTGCGAAAGTATCATTTAATATTTCCCCAACAAGCATTTATTTTATGTTTTTCGATTTTTCTTCTAAAAACATCCAAAGTCTTTTTTTTTTCGAAAAAAATCCAAAGTCTAAACTTTTTTTTTACAACAAAAACTCCATTGACCTTCGAACATCTGATTGATCAAATTAAAAAAAAAGCTTGAACAAAATCACTTAATATTTTTTTCTCAAAAAAATATTCACTTTATAAGGGAACTAATCCAACACCAAATTGGTACTAATATATAAGAAAAATTGTTTCGTGACCAAAAAAAAAAAAAAAAAATTGTTTGTGTTTTCTTTCATGATAAAATCTCCACATACAACGTGATTTTGGGCTTATAAGCTTTTCAAAAGTGTGATTTTTAGCCCATCGATTTGTAACACGTTTAGGTCCAAAATATTTCATCTTCCTAACTTTTTATTTTATGTTAGAAATGTGTTAAGTGTTAATTAACTACGAAAATGAAAAAAAAAAAAATTTTGTCAATGAAAAATGACTTTTAAAATATCTACTAATAAAGAGACACGTAATTACGAAACATTTATTAACTATTAAAGACATGAATTAACGGACTAACTACTTCGATAATGACAGCCATAATTCTAAAATAAAAAAAATCGTTAATCCAACAAGAAAGAAAATATTCCGATACAGTCTCTAACTCCTCAATTGGGCTAATACCACCTAAATAGCCCACTAACAAAGCCCATTATTAAAATCTCATAAAAAACACAGCTTAAACGCTGTCGTTTCGATCATATATTGTTCCGTCTCTCTCTCACACATTACAAAACGGTGAAGAGTGTAAATTCTCACTGTAACCACTTTTTGGTTTTTTTAGGTCACTTCTCCGACGAGAGGAGCCAGGAAAAAAAAGAACGTTTTGAAGATCAAGCACCGACGATTCTCGGTACATTGTCGACTTTTTTTGAATTTCTTTATTAGGAAAACCCTAAAAGTTTCCGCTTTTGATTTACTCTACCCAGATCTGGGTACTTAATGTTTCTCCATCTTCATTCACTTTTTGATTTTGCTTACAACGAATATCTCACTTCGCTTTTGTATCTCTAATTTAGGAGGTTTCTGGTTTATGAAATTTACCATTTTAACGAATTTTGTAGGGTTTTTTTGTTTGTCTTCCCGCTTGTTTCTCTGTTGAATCTACATGGGTTTTGGTTTGAACTCGTAAAAATCTCACCTTTTTCAACTTTATTTAATGGGTCTATGTGTTTCTTTGGCTTTCGTTACTTTTTTTGTTCTTCTCTCTTTCACTGTCTTTTGATTCTTGCTACCTTTCGCTTTAATCACTGTACCGTCGATCTCTGTCTTCGTTTTGTTTCGAACTGTTAGGGTTAATCTCTCTCTCTCTCTCTTTCTGGTTTATGCAGTATGTGTTGTGTGTTTCTAGGGTTTTGAGTGTTGAGTCCAAGTGAATAAGTCCCATGGCTTTTGCGACTGTAGATTTGCTGTTTAGTACTTGAAAGTCACAGGCTTTGTTTGTTTTTAAAACCTAGCTTGTGTTTATGCCCAAATGTGTTCGTGGTTTTGCAGGTTTCTATTTTTGTAGCAACTTTCTAATTCTAGCCATTATAAAATGGGAAAGACTCCAAGTCCTGGTAAATGGATCAAGTCTCTTCTTGGGAAGAAATCATCGAAATCGAGTTTGGAGAAAGGAAGCGAGAAATTGGTAAGAATATGGACGACAGTTTTTGTTTTTTCTTGTTTCCTATGTTAGATACATAATGATAATGGTGATTGTAAATATTGTTCATATATTGATAGAGACCTGCGAAGAAAGAAGAGGTTGTGGTGAAGGTGAAGGATAATAATGTCTCAAACTTACCAACCAATCCTCCAGAAGTTTCATCACAAGAAGTTGCAGCTACTCAAACTGTAACAGTCCCAGAGGTTGTTATCGCCGATAAGCAACCAAGCGAAGACATTATTGGCGATGAGACAAATGTGAATCTTGAGTCAAGGAATGGCTCTGAGGAACTCAAGCTTGAAGAAGCTGCTACAAAGGTTCAATCTGCTTTCAGAGCTCGTCAGGTGATTCTTTTACTACTACATTTCTAGTATTGATTTTTCGGGTCAAATTTGGCTGATACTCTGTTGTTTTCGTTAACTCTTGAAGGCTCGTGGAGAATTACAAACCCTTAAAGGTATTGTAAAGCTGCAAGCTGTTATCCGTGGTCATTTGGTTAGAAGACAAGCTGTTGCCACTTACTCGAGCATTTGGGGAATTGTGAAGTTTCAAGCACTTGTTCGTGGGAACAATGCTAGATCTTCAGATACGGGTTTTCAGTTTCAGAAAACTAATACGGTATTTAATGTCTGTTAGTTTATACGTTTCACTATGATAACCGTTATTCGATTTTTGCTTTCAAAGCTATAATTTCTTTGGTCTATTAGGAAACCGAGAATTCTGAAACTTTGCAAGGAAGCACATACAGTTGGCTTGGAAATCCCACAAAGCTCTCCATGATTGATAAGGTAACATCAACATTTTGAAAACCGATCCTGCTACGTGCTCTTGATTTATTTGTTCCCCTGACTTTTTCAGATTCTGGTTTCGTCACCAACGACATCGCCTCTGAAGATCCAATATGGTCCTGAAGATCCTAACTCAGCCATGATGTGGATTGAACGCTGGACGTATTTGCGAGTTTGGGCTCCTGGTCCACTGGTCATTAAGAGTCTGGTTCCAAAATCTCAGACAAAGAAGCGAAGTTTCCAAGCAGTTGAATCGGACAAGGGAAAACTTAAGAAAGGAGCTATCAAGAAACCATCTGGTGGTTCAAATCCTGGAAATAGCTCTAGTAGCCGTTCTACAGCTGAAAACGAGAAGCCTAAGCGAACTGTGAGAAAGGCTTCCACACTTGGTAAAGAGCTTTCAAGAATCGAGAATGACAAGTCTAAACATAGTTCGAGAAAAAGTACCAGCGCCATAAAGGAAGGATCTTCATTGGAAGTTAAAGATGAGAAGCCTAGAATTAGTCTTAAAAAGGCCCCACTCTCTAATGGGCTAGAGAAACCTACCCGTAAATCAGCTGAGAAGAAGAAGGAGATTGCAAATTCGGTCCAGAAAGAATTGTCTGGTGACAAGGTTTCAGCTTCTGTAGTTGATGCTCCCGAAGTGGAAAAGATGAAAGATGCCCCTGAAACAGTTTCGAAAGAAGCTGATGTCGATACAGATGAGAAATCATTGGTTCTGGATAACCCCGAGCAAGAGGAACTCAAAACCGTAGAGAGAAGCGATAAAGCTGAAGAAGAGATCCAAGAACCTGACGTGGAGATAAGCTCTGAGAATGGACATGCTGCTTCTGAAAACCCAAAGCAAAGCGATAGACGAGCTTCGCTGCCTGCAAAGATCGAGAATCATCATCAAGACGATGGACTTGCACATAGTGGGCGAAAAATCCCAAGCTATATGGCTCCAACTGCATCTGCAAAGGCAAGAATAAGAGGACAAGGATCTCCAAGAATTGCTCTAGAGAAGCCAGAGAAAAACGGGACAACACGGCGCCATTCTCTTCCTCCTGCAGCAGCCAATGGTAAACTGAGTACAATGTCTCCAAGGGCCCATAGACTTCTCATAGCTTCCGCCAAAGGATCAATGAACAGTGACAGATCTTTTTCTTCTTCCAAGGACATTGGTGGTAAAAAAAGTTTAACCTTTCAATTATATACAAGTTTCAATGTTTGCACTAAAACCTACAGTCTTCTAACATTTTTTGTTCATGTTTATTTCAGAAAAATCGACGAAAGCTGAATGGAAACGGTGAAAGAGAAAGCAATCCGTGGAGTCATTCTCATCAATCTTACACTGTTGATTGAACAAAGCTCTGAATCATTTAACGGTTTTTTATCTATGTTTTTTCTGTGTGTTTTGGTTTTGTTTTGTTTGGTTTGGTGTGATGAGTGTTTGACATGTTCTCTTTAGTTTTTAACTTTTTACTCTTTTAGATGTTTTTGTCATTCACAAACAAAAAGGTTTTTTTTTTAGTAAATAGAGTTCTTATAATGCTTCTCTCTTCTTAATCATTTGCAGTTTGATCTTAAACTTTACATTTTAGTTCTCTGTATATAAAACAAGATCAATTAAACAGGAAATGGTAATACTGTACATACAAGACTAAGTCAAACCGAACCTAAATCTCTACTCGAAAAAGATATTTTGTGATCCAATTTTACAATTCTAATTTGAGTAGGGAAACCTGTAAGCGATAAAATTGAACCAAAATGTTCACACCTAAAAAAGAACATCAAATCCATGTAGTGTTGTAATTAACAGATACATTATTATACACAGAGAGTAGCATACAACAGAAAACTATTACAGTGATTCTATCTTACACGAGGAGATTGATTGATAGAAGGCAAAGGAGAAGCAATAGGAGTTATGTGCAAGAGAGGCCGATCGTAACTATACCTCCTCGGAGATTTCTGTACAACAGAGCCGCCATTACTACCTCTCGGTGAATCAATCTGAGCTTGTCTGGTTCCAACTCCAGTACTACCTCTTGGAGAATCAATCTGACCTTGTCTGGTTCCAACTCCAGTACTACCTCTCGGTGAATCAATCTGACCTTGTCTTGTTCCAACTCCAGTACTACCTCTCGGAGAATCAATCTGACCTTGTCTGGTTCCGATTCCAGTTCCAGGTTTAGGGGTTGTTGATTCAAACTGATCTAATTTGGCCAAAACTTCTGACATTTTTGGTCTGAGTTTTGCGTCCGGGTTTAAGCATTGCAATGCAAGATTGGCAGCTGTGTATGCCCCTTTTTGAGGATACTGACCGCCTAATCTCGTGTCCATTATTCTAAAGAGCTTTCGCTTGTCCCCAAGATACGGTGTTGCCCAATCTACTAGACTCTGTTCCATTCCCACTTTTGACTTGTCAACGGCTCTTCGCCCTGAGAGTAATTCCAGTAGTACCACACCGAAACTGTATACATCGCTCTTTGCTGTTAACCGACCTGTAGATGAAAATCAGATTTAAGCGTAAGTTATAGGAAGTGATGCGCTGCAAAGGCTAAAGCTTTTGAGGCAAAGGCCAAAGCTTCTCACCAGTGGCTACATATTCAGGGGCAGCATAACCGTGAGTACCCATGACTTGCGTGGACACATGAGTCTTGTCACCAATCGGACCTGCTTTAGCTAGACCAAAGTCCGAAAGTTTAGCGTTGAAGTCCTGCGATTATGATCAATTTAGAAGTTATTTTAGAAACGAAGTGAAATTTCGAACAAAGGGTTGAAGCTAAGTTTACTAATCAGGTTTCCGGGTTTATTACAGCGTCGAGTAGAATGTTAGCAGCTTTGAAGTCCCTATATATCACTTGCGATTTCGCGTCGTGGAGAAATGTAAGTCCCTTGGCTGCTCCTATTGCAACTTTCATCCTTATCGCCCATGTAAGTGGCTGCGCACCACCTGCAATGTAAAAAAAAAAATCATTAGATAGAGAAGGTATAAAGAACCTAAGATGTGTCGATTTTAAAGAGGACTTTGCTCGATAATCGCAGGTTTACTTACGTCTAAAAAGATGATTCTCCAAGCTTCCTTTTGGCATGAACTCGTAAACCAGTAACCGGTTTTCGCCCTCTACGCAATACCCAACTAGTTTGACAAGATTTGGATGACTAAGCTGACCAAGATAGTTCACTTCAGTCTGAAAACCAAAGCAAACAATGTAACACAATTTCATGACCAAAATTGATAAGAGAAGGTTCAGGAGAGAAAATGGAACGTACCAGCCACTCCTTATGACCTTGAAAGCCTTCAGTTTTAAGCTTCTTAACCGCAACAACGATCCCCGAACCCGGTTTCGAAGCAGAAAAAGTTGTTCCATCAATCCATCCTTTAAACACATAACCAAAACCTCCTTCACCTAAAAGACTATCTGGTCGAAAATTCCTAGTAGCGTTCTTGAGCTCGTTAAAAGTGAAAGCTTTAAGATTTGGTGATGACAATATCTCTCCTTCTGTTCTTGGTGTAGGTAAAGACTCCAAGCTACTGTAAGAATTTATGCTTAGGCTTGAAGGCACTGTGGAACGGCTTGTCTTGCTAGAAACTCTTGATCCAGACGAACCTAAAAACAGAACCAAACCAAAAATATCTTAAATCAGACTGAAAATTTCAATCTCAACATTAACCAATTTCAACCATCTTGTAAATTCTGAAGTCTGTACAAGTAATCAGACATGTGCAGAGATGGGTACTTGTAAAGGTTTGATTTTTGAAGATCTCAGACAAGAACAAGAGCGTAAAAGTTGAGAATTTAGGCTTGGAATCAAAGATTTGACTCTAACCCAGAAAACCAATTGAAGAACCCATGTGAAGAACAAGAAGAATCTCCCAAAAAAGGAAGAAGCTTTTGAGCTATGAAGCAACAAAAAAAGGAACTTACCAGAATTAGCTTGAAGACTATGGCTGCTACTATCCACTTTAGCTGATGAATCTAAACAATTACCCATTTTTTTTCAGAACAAAGATTCAAAAGAACATATGAAATGGAATCTGACGAGCTTCTTCTTCGCTTTTTCCTTTCTCAACCGTGCCAAAGTCTTGAGTAATTGAAATTGGAATGATTTTAATAAGTAAATAGTTACCTCCAGAAAAGGAAGATTTTGAAAAAAAAAAAAAAAAAATAAGAATGAGAGAAGAAGAAGAAACGAGGAACGTGAAAGCACACAGAGAAGCACAGCTCACCATACAATACAAAAAGTCACGGTGGTGTGAAATTACGATTCTACCCTATTGCTTTTATCTTAAATGACTATAATACCCTTGCTTTTCGGCGAATCTTGACGGTTTATGCGAAGGGATAATTTAGTAATAATTGTGTGTACGATTAGATCTGCTTACGTGATTGCTTCCGTCAGTAAGTCCACGTCAGATTGTAAAGATTATTTATTTACCTTTAAGCTAAAGCAAAAACAAATCTAGAATTATTTCCAGTCGCTGAGTGATTAATTGGTAAAAGATTCGAAGGTTTTTTTAATGGGGAAAAAGGTACGTAAACACGCCTTTGGAATATTTTTATTTCAAGTGTATCAAAACTTTATTCCATGCATTGACCCAACAAAATTCCTCTTTATCTATTCACATTACGTTTTTGGAAAAAACAAAAAAAACACGTTACGTTGGAATGTTGGATCGACAAACAAGAGCTATTTTTCTTTCAATATTACACTAACAATCTTGACACGTGTGCATAAAAATGCCATATGAAAAGCTCTTATAAATTATCAGAAAGCATCTTAGAATTGTGAAACATAAAAAGATACAGTATATGGAATAGTGGAATCATCAAAAGTTATCAAATGTACATTTTCTTCATTAATCTTGAGGAAATGTGAAATGTATAAATACTAATTATGATTCCATACAAAATAGCAAAAGACCGAAATCGTTTTAAACCATGTGTAGTAGAGCAGTCAAACAAGTCTTCTTACTCAAATACAAAAAAGTTTTATTCTTTTAATACATATGGACCCTTACACTTAAATATATATATATATATATATATATATATATATATATATATATGTTTAATAAAAGCTTAAACATGATCTACCAATAATTTAAAATGTCACTAATTTAACGGTTAATCAATCACAATAGTAGACTAGTAGCTAGCATAACCATCACGATATATAAAACTGATAAAATAAACTTAATCAATGTAAATTACATATTAAAACGAGTAGAACAAATACAATAAGAAAAAATATGAAATGGTGATTCAGAAATAGTATCAAAAATAGCAAACTAAAACTAATTTCAAAAATTATTTTGAGTGAATACCTAACAAAATAATTTGATCACTCAAAATAATTTTTCGTTGGAAAGACGTATGTGCTACTGCTATTGTCACGGTTTTGCTCTTATGAGTAGAGGTGGTCGAATACTATTGTCACGGTTTTGCCGCTCTTATGCATAATTTGTATAACATTGTTTTTGTCGGCAATTGAATAGCATTAAAACCAAAAATATCATAGACGTAATTGTACGGATATTCCAACTTGAGTATATATCAATCACCAAGTGATTTGTCTGAATAGCATAAGGTTTAAAAGTACGAAGCATGTGAATAGTAACACGACAAAAGAAGCATGAGATTGTGAATAGTATCTTTGACCATTTCAAACTCTTCGACATATATATATTGTCAAGCATATTATCCATCCATTATAATATATCCATGGATTAAAAGCTTATACGTTTAAACAAAAAAAAAAAACTTATTCGTACTTTATAAATTATGTTTGAGTCACTGAGTGCGTACTATTTTATTTGCTATCATACTTACTTTCAACCTTCTTTATTTGTCGATAATATTATCATCTTTGCCTTTACACAAAAGTATCTTATCACCTTCGAAAACCTACATGTTTTATTATTTTATTGATATTCATAAGTTCATACGTACTTAACCAAATCGTGGTAGACTAGTGATTCCTATTTTGGATAGAATTGTTCGATAGATTTATGATAGAATCCAATTTTTTTTAAACACAATATTATTTAATAATTCTCGTTTAGCTATTAAAAATGCCACATTTTAAATTCATTTGGCTACACATACATTAAAAAAATCAGTCAGATAGTAAAAACTGAAAATCATCTCGTAATTTAAAAAAATTATTACATTGTGCATATCAATATCAAAACCGACTTCCTTGTTTATTCTTCTTATCTCGCGACTATTGGCATTAACCACAATAGGCTCCAATTCTTCATCTTCATTCGATTCTTTTTCTTCGTCCAGTTCTTATTTTTGTCAACCATTCTGACAAAATCAATTTTTGGCCAAAAATTAAAAAAACCGTAGACGATTCTTCTTACCTCGTGACCATTGGCATTAACCACAATAGGCTCCAATTCTTCATCTTCGTCCGGTTTTTCTTCTTCGTCCAATTCTTCATAGCCATTATGACAATTAATCATAAACAAATAATTTCTTGGCCAAAAATACAAAATAAATAAAATTTAAAAAATTATAAAAGCTTTTGACTTGATTCTCCATAAGGAAGTGTGCGTAGCACATGTTCAACATTATCTCTAGCTATTCCCCGATCACTCCCCACTCGTAAATCGTAACCATTTCATCTTACCGTTTTTAGTCAAGAACCAAGTTAGGGTTAAAGAAAGTATCAAAAAAACATAAAAGAACGAATCTTGAATCGAAATATTGTTGTATATTGAACTTACGAAAACTGTACGCCAAAAAATAAATAAACCTAGTTTTGAAACGAATTGTTTAATAGCAAAAAAGCCTACGTAAATTCACACATCAAGAAACAAATAAACCAGTCTTGAACCTAATCTCGAAGGGAAATAATGATATGTTACTGTAGCATAATTAAAGATATAGTTTGTATTTGAATTAATTAAGGAGATGAGCTTAATAATAACCATTTTGTCCTTCTAATTGAATGTTGGTGTGTGAATTAAATTGAAAAAACAATGACATGATTACCAAAGAAATTGGTTTGGCTATTTCTCTCTCTTCTTTTTTGTGCGCACACTGTTCATTACACATGCTATTTTTATATACAACATAAATAGTGATGAACCAAAGAAAGCTAGGGTCGGAGAAGATGGTGGTGATTTTACCAGAAAAAATAGAGTCGTGAAAAATGTCAAGATGCAAGTGATCTCGTTCTCTTTTAAATAGAGGATATTTTCATCAAAATACATATTACACAACATGTATAATATCAATAACCATTAGACTATAATGGTTATGTAATTAATTGTTAAAATATTTGTGTACAGTCTTAGAGAGAGATCTCATCATCTCGCTCCAAAACAATATGAAAATATCTAGGTTTTATACTACTAAAAATTGAAATAGGTTTTCAGTCTGCAAATAAAACAATAATAATTAGAAATAAAGAGAAATCAACGTACATTTCTCTTTGTATCATCAGGTTGATTTTCCGTGTAGTGGTGTTCTTTTGCCTAGGGTTTCTATCTGTGAAAACCAATAGAACATATTTCATTTCCCAAAATCTTATACTATTGTATTAAAAAAACAGTAGGCTAGTATATTTTTCTTACCTCGTGACCATTAGCATCAATCACAGTAGGCTCCGATTCTTCATCAACGTCCGATTCTTCTTTAGTTTCTTCATTGTCATTCTGAAAAGATTAATTAACCATGAACAAATCAATGTTTGGCCAAAAATACAAAATAAACAAAAATTTAGGAAAATTAAAAATAACAGTAGGCGATTCTTCTAACATCCTGACCGTCGGCATTAGCCACAATTGGCGCCAATCCTTCATTTTTCGTCATAGCCATTTTGCCGAAATTAATAAAAAAAAACAAATCAGCTTTTCCCCAAAAATATAAAAAAAAAAAAATTAAAGAAAATTGAAAAAAAAAATTTACCTCATATTCCATCACGAAGCGTGCATAACACATGTTTGGCATAATTTCTAGCATTTCCCCTATCAGTTCCCAATTGTAACTGTATCGTTGCACCAAACTTTTCAGCTGAAGGACGTTGTCTTCTTCAGCTGCAAGAACTCAAGATAAAGGTTAAAGAAAAAAAAAACTAAATGATTGCTCAACGAAATAAGAAATGATCGAATCTTGAATCCAAATACTGTTTTATCTACGAAAAATCCTACGTAATAAACCTAATCTTTAATCTGAATTGTTGAACGAATTGTTTAATAGCAAGAAACACAAAGTCTCGAACCTGATCTTTAATCTGAATTGTTTAATAGCCATAAATCTTACGTTACTCGTACCCCAAGAAAGTATTAAACGTAGCTAGTCTTGAACCTAAGTCTCGAACCTACTCTCGAACACGAACCTTTATAGTCTTAATCAGAATTAAATTGAAAAGACAATGACATGATTACCAAAGAAATTAGTTTGTCTATTTCTCTTTTTTTTTTTTGTGCGTCATTACACATGTTATTTTTATATACAACATAAATAGTGATAAACCAAAGCAAACTAGGGTCGGAGAAGATGATGGTGATTTTACCGGAAAAAATAGTCATCGGAAATGTCAAGATGCAAGTGATCTCGTTATCTTTGAAATAGAAGATATTTTCATATGAAATACATATTACACAACATGTATAATATCAATAACCATTAGAGTATAATGGTTATGTAATTAATTGTTAAAATACTTGTGTACATTTTTGCCAATTTCTCTTAATATCATCATCTTCGCCTTTACACAAAAGTATCGATCTTCTCACATTTGATTAAAGAAACCCGACGTGTTTTATAATTTATTAATATACATAAGTTAGTACGTACATATCAATATCATGGACGACTTATTTAAGAAAAAATATATCATGGACGACTTTGTTATTTATGTCTCCTGAAGAAATCAATTAAATTTCTCCAAAAAAAAATCAGTTAAATTCTTTAGAAAATTAATGGATTATGAAAAATTATTAAATTTTCATTTAAATCAAAGATCCAATGACCCAGTAAATGATACACTTTGGTCAACTTCATATCCACCCACAGAAACTTTCCAAACATGCAACTTTTAGAAACTAGCGTGTGGTTTTTCGAGAATCAAAACGGCGTGTAGTTTCTCTCTCTATCTCATACACGGAAACCATTTCACGTGTTGCTCCCCAAAAATGCATACGCGTCATCGTAGCCAATCAGAAATATCAACTGAGATCATCAGTCCAGTGTTAAGCTTCCACGTGGAACATCGACGTCAATTTTCGCGCCTTTGTAAACAAACTTCGTCTTCCAAAAATCCAAAACGATACCATTTTTAGTTTCCGATTCTCGGATTCGATCTTTGAGTGTGGATAAGGAACAGTGAAAATTCGAATCGAAGCGTCGCCGAGGAATAATCGACGTTTCCGGAGGTCGATGGAAGTCCATGGTTCCGGTCTCCGGCGAATTCTGTTGTTGGCTTTGTGTATCTCCGGGATCTGGTCTGCCTACATCTACCAAGGCGTTCTTCAGGAAACTTTGTAAGTAAAATTGGTACCGGCGAATCGATCTTCCTGTTTTCATTCACCGATTGTTATTCTCCATCTTCATTGCTCGTTTTGATTTGTTGAATTTCGAATATTGTTGCTAATTTTAGATCCTTAGTTAGTCTACATTACTGGTGATGATTCGTAATTCGAAATCAGTGGTTTGGAATTTGTATAGAGAGACATAGCTACACGAATTTGTTCGTGAACCTTATGCAAATGCACTTCAGTATTCGAAATCTGTGGTTGAAATTTTTCTTGGTACATGGACTAAGAAATTTCGGTTTCTGATTAGGTCTACGAAGAGATTCGGTCCAGATGAGAAGAGGTTTGAGCACTTGGCGTTCTTGAATTTGGCTCAAAGCGTAGTCTGCTTGGTCTGGTCTTATATAAGTGAGCACTTGTCCAGTTTCTTTTTTTGTTTTGTTTACCTTAGTCATCAAACACAGACCAATGGGGCTGAAATGTCTCTATCTGGAATCTGATTGTGTCTAGTGATTAAGCTCTGGTCAAATGCAAGTAACGGTGGAGCACCATGGTGGACGTATTGGAGTGCTGGCATTACTAATACGATTGGCCCCGCCATGGGAATTGAAGCCTTGAAGTATATCAGTTATCCGGCTCAGGTAACGTTTTACTTGATCATCGATAAATGCAATGGGTTGAGTTAAATGCAATGGGTTAACTTTTTACTTGAAGTATATTGTGGCTTTTTAACTATTTATTTAGTAGGCAATGGATTGAGTTCTGATCTTGCTTCTTGCAGGTCCTCGCAAAATCTTCGAAAATGATTCCAGGTAAAGTATCTATCGATAGTTTTACAATTCCAATCCAATATTACTTCAAAAAAATGATTATGAAACTCTTAAGCTTACATATTTCTTCTTAAGATCTCTCTGTTTATCTTATTCGTTTTTTTTTTGTTTCCATGATGCAGTTATGCTGATGGGGACTTTGGTTTACGGAATAAGATACACTTTCCCTGAATACATTTGCACCTTCCTAGTCGCGGGAGGAGTAGGTATCTTCGCTCTTCTTAAGGTATGCAAATCTGCTACCATTCTAAAACTTTGCTTATTGCATCTTATCAAGCTTTTGATTTGGGGTTTTTTTTTTTTTCAGACAAGCTCTAGGACAATTAGCAAGCTAGCACATCCAAATGCTCCCCTTGGTTACACACTTTGCTTCTTAAACCTCGCCTTTGATGGATTCACAAACGCAACCCAAGACTCCATTGCCTCTAGGTATATATTCTGATCGAAAATTTTATCAAAACATAAACTTATGATCTCCATTTAGCATCATATCACAATACAATAAAAAAATTACAGGTACCCGAAAACCGAAGCGTGGGACATAATGTTGGGAATGAACTTATGGGGAACAATATACAACTTGATCTACATGTTTGGATTACCACAAGGGATCGGATTCGAAGCAATTCAATTTTGTAAGCAACATCCGGAAGCGGCATGGGACATTCTAAAATACTGTCTATGCGGTGCCGTGGGACAAAACTTCATCTTTATGACAATAAGCAACTTCGGGTCACTAGCAAACACGACGATAACCACGACAAGGAAGTTTGTCAGCATCGTTGTGTCATCGGTAATGAGCGGAAATCCATTGTCGTTGAAGCAATGGGGATGTGTTTCAATGGTGTTTGGTGGTTTGTCATATCAGATTTATCTTAAATGGAGAAAGTCTCAAAGAGTAGAGAAGAAGCAAAAGAGTTAAAGAGAAGAGTAAAAAACAGAGAATGGCTCTGTTTTCAGATTTTGTTTATGCTTAGTCAACCGAAACATATATAGAGAATCTCAGACCAGATTTAGTCAACTGTAAAATTAGTGATTAGTAGACATATTGATTAATCATATTGTACTGATTTAAAATTTGTGAACCGGTTTTTACCGGTTTTGACATTCAACTTACTACTCAGATCACTGGTTTTGGCGGTTTTCATCGGTTTAGCAAGAATATGGGTTTTATGTAAAACAGGACTAAAAACGATTCTTGGTCGGATCGACCTGTATGAAAACATTGATTTAATTGAAAACCGGAATAGAAGAGTGTACAAAGGAAGAGAGGTAGAAAAATTCAAACTAAAATAAAAACAAAAAGGTAGAAAGTGATGATTACGTTTTGTCTTCCACTAACTGACACTTAACACTTAAAACACCTCTTCAATTTAGAAGAGAAGCAGATCCAGATCCAACTAAGGAAACCTCCATTGTTAGTCACTGAAGTTGTGGAGAAGATGATCAAGATATTCATAGGTACGTTTATAATAATAAGAAGATACTATAATTCACACCAAAATCAAATTCATTTCCACTCATATAATTTCTTTACAAAATCACATGATGAGTGATTGAAACCAAATTAAATCCTTTTCTTAATCTTCTTCTTCTCACACCTGTGAGAAATTACTACAGAAACAGAAAAATTGAGGTAAAATCTCATCCTTTTCCTCCAAAACAAAATGAAAATCTTGGTTTGTCTTTTCTTATTTCTTCTTCTTCTTCTTCTGTCTGTTTTCTAATCATTACTGTATACAGAAAAGCGACATGCCTCTCTGAAGTTGTTTATCTTTTTTTCCTTTTGTTTACACTCTGAAACAAAAACTCTATTTTTTATGCAATATTATAGGTTCTGTACAGAGAAAACAACAAATCAAGAATTCATGGAGGGGGAGAGAAAAAAAACCCAGATTATGTATCTGGGTTTTTGACAAACTAAAGAATTTTTTTTTTTGCTTAAGACACACCAAATCATGAATGGAAGAAGCAAAAAAAGCAACATACTTTTAAACCATTTTTATGAAATGGGTTTTAAAGTATGATGATGATGATGATGAAAAGAACACTCTCCTAATGAGTGAAATCCTCTGAGTATCTGAGAGAGAAACTCAGTTTCTGAGATTGGTCTAGACTTTAGAGATGTTACCTTTAACATTTCTAGATTTCTAGACTATTGAGGATGGGGGAAAAAAATGCAGATCATGGCACGCCCGCTTCACTAAAACTTTTCAGGCCGATATGGCTGCAACCCTATGGAAGAAAAATCTAAGCAAAAAGGAGGGAAGAGATGCAAGTTATGTCGACTCCATGGAGACATAACCGCGGTTTTAAGGGACAGGTCTTTGGTTTGGTTTGGTGTGGTTTGGTTCACAAGCTGTCGAGAAGGACTCTTTTGCAAGGGGGTGGTTGTGAAGGATTAGCACTTGGATATGGAGATGGTGACTCGACACCCAGTGTTTTTAACAGAAAGCTCCTCTCCTGCATAAACATATTCAATCAGTTTCTTGTTTTACGAAACTGTAACTAAATTTGATGTTCCACAATTCAATTAGTTAGGTGCAAAGCTTACACTTTCAGAGAATTGTGGGCTTGGTATGCCTGCTGCTAGAGATCTGAACAATGGAGTGACCTGAACAGGAGAGTTAAACTCTTCGTCACCCGACATAGGCACAATATCATTCGGGTTCTTAAGTACATCATCATGACAAGTTGAGAGTAAATCCACTTGTTCCACAGTGGCATCAGACACGTTAATCCCTTTATCTTGTAGTAACTCCCCACCATTTTGTTCATGTGTTGTTGACTGAGAATCAGACATGGGTTGCTGGGTTTTATCACCGGAAGGATTCTGCATTATGGTTGATCCTGAGCTATATTCAGAGCTTGCTGGTGAATCATGGAGATCAGGTTGCCTATAAAAAGACATTAAAGGTTGTTTAGATTATCAAAAAACCCATTTCGGCGTAAAACTAACCATAATCATTCATATCATAAATAATGTAATTTCAAAACCTCCAAGATGCTTGACTATCTTCATTACTACTCAAATCCTCAACAAGATCCTTAAATTCCTCGAGATGGTAATCGATATCTGGTATTCCATATCTGAATAAATCATTCTCTTTGCTTTTATTCAAGAAATCCTGCAGGACCTGGATTAGGAACAGAAACAATGGCCTTCGTTACTAGAAAGCTCATAAAGGACCATGCAAAGGTATGTTAAAGCCTCTTAAAAGTGTTTTTATCTTCAGTTCATAGTTTAAGAACTGTAGTGACCAAACTGAATCGAGAATCACATTTCACTCTATGAATCTATATAGACTACGATAAAGCAAAAACAGCGCGTAGGTACCTTCCAGGCATTCTCCATGCTTTGTTCTGTGTTGTCTGAATTAACTGTCTGGGCCAATGAACTGAGAAGTTCAGCCTGTTGCATCAAAGCTGTCACCTTTGGATCGTCCTTCTTAAGAAACACCTCTTGAGTACTTTTAGCCTCACCTATTTACCGAAAACACAACTTAATAGGATAAGACTCTATGTTTTGCAACATTTTACTAATGCTCTCACATTTTACTTTCCAGGATAACAAGAAGAAGAAGAAGAAGAAGAAGAGTTTTGCGCAGAGTTGTTTACCATCAATCTCTTTCTCATTGCCTGTTTGTTTCTTCACCTCCGTGCTATCGATTTTTGTGGCATTGTGAGCTATTACCGAAAATGGAGGTCTTATCTGCTGATTCGGACCAGAATCAACCTTTATGTGTGATCTATCCCCATAGCTTTTGATCTCTGTAAGATCTGGATTGTGACTCCTCCTGAATAAATAAACATTACACATATACTTTAATAAACATTTCAAACTTCTTTCTTCTTTGGATCAAACAATGTCTCTCCCAAAAAAGAAGCTCACCTCATTTTCTTAGCAAGAGGGGATTCACTTTCGGCTTTTCGCGGCGTACTAATACCCTCTGGTAACAACATTCTTTTGTTGTTTGAGTTCACACAAGAAGCAATCCTGTTCTCTTTAGCCATGGCTTCATACTTAGCTCTCTTCTTACACAGTGTTGTGAACCTGTTCTTCACCGCATTATCCGTTCTACACAAATAACACGAAAGATCATTTCACCATCTACTTTTATATCATACCTTCAATCACCATAAAAACTTTCTTGATCTGTATATATATATACCTGCCTGAGACCACTTTTGCTATCTCAGTCCATCTATTCCCAAACAATCTCTGTGCCTAAGAAACCAAACACACACACAAGATCAGGCTCTATAATCTCTTTCATCTATGTCATAAAAAATGATGCCTAACCTCACACAAAAGTGTATCTTCTTCAGGGGACCAACCTCCTCTCTTGAAATCAGAGTTTAAATATGTATACCATCTGCACAAGTCAATACCCACATAATCAGATCAAAACCAAAACACAAAAAAAAGTGAACTTTGAGTAAGATTGAACCAAACCTTCTTCTACACTGTCTTGTACTCTTATCAGTGAACTTTGATGCAATGATCGCCCAACTAAAATCAATCAACACAACAACAACAAAAAAAACCCTCTTTTCATCACAATCAATCAACCCAATAAAAAAGAAAACTTTCTTAAGAAAACAAAACAAAAAAACTCACTTTTCAGTTCCATGTAAACTGATTTGCTTTCTTAGTATATCATCTTCCTACAAAACTCAAAAACAACAAAAACCCATCTCAGAAATTACAGAGCAATCAAACAGAGATTCATTCATCAAATATTTTTTTATTGTAATAACAATAATAATATTTATAGAGAGCGAGACCTCTTGTGACCAAGTAACAATATGACGCTCCTTCTTCTTATTGGAATCTTCGTTATCAACAATATTCTTCTTCTTCTTTCTCCTTGTCTCTTCCATTTCTTATTAAGCTTTCTCTCTCTAACGCTCTCTCTCTCTGTTAATTTCTTTGTCTATTGTTTTTTCTTCGACGCTCCTTCTCCTTTATTAAAACCCAAAACTATCTCTATCTCACAGAGAGAGAGACGACCCCTCCAACTTTTTTTTTCTTATCCGGAAAAAAAAAAACCAAACTTTTTAATCAAAAACCCTAATTTAAAAATCACTCTCTGAAAAGGAACTCATTTTCATCACTCGCAAGTTCTCTGCTTTTTAAAACGCACAAAATTTCGTGGAGATTGGATTTAGACGAAACGGAATAATAGGAAAACAGGGATTTTTCTTATAGAAAGAAAGAAACCGAAATTAAAAAGTTGAGATTTTTTTCCCAAAATTGAAATTTTGGGGTCTTATGAATTTAAAAAAATCTCCTCTTTTTTTTTTTTAACGATTCATGAACATTGGTTTCGTTTTTAGAAAACTCTCGTTGGACATTTGGAAGTACAAGAAAATGAAAATGTCTCGTTACTCTCTCTCTCTCTCTCTCTCTCTCTCTCCTCCACATGACCTGCACATTTAAGCCTCTCTCTCTCTCTCTCTCTTTACATATATTTCTCTCTCTAGATTTTTATTTTCAACAAATTTTGGGAATTTAAAGAAAATAAATTAAAATGAAACTAAAAAAAGAAAGAAAGGTAACGTTAGTGCGCGGGTATGAAGGGAAGTTTGAAAAATAACGCTGAAATCCATGTGTCTCCCCATTAATGTTTCTTTTTATTTTATTTTATTTTCATTTTTCTATTTATTTTCATTTATAATTATTATTATTACATCTCTAAGGTATGATGTATTTCCTTCTTTTTATTACATGTTATGTTTATGAATATAGAATGCAAAAAAGTTTATTACATTCAAAAACTTGGCTTAAGTTACACACAAACGAACGTGGTGATTTTATTATGGTAGTGTGTGTGTAGAGTTTTGTGGGGAATATGATTACTTTTTATGGTTCTCTAATTGAATCAAAAGTTTTTTAATTACAACAAGAATATTACGTTTTTTTTTGTGTTTTGAAAGTGCACATGGTTTGATTCGTGATCTTCAAACAATAGATGGATTATACTCCGATTATAGAATAAGGTTTTCATTTTTTCACTCCGATTTTCATTTTTGGTAGGAAAAAAATGTTTATATGAAATGTAAATTAGTTTGACATGTAATTTTGGTTTTAATTTTAGTTCTCACATTATTTGTTACTATAGTGATTCGGTTTGGATTTTTTTGTTACTAAATTTATATATTTATATATAAAAGATAATATTGAACAATTATTGTGAGGAGATTGACAATGTTGTTGTTGTTGTTTTGTTAACAGAGTATACGACAATTTACGTGACTCAACCAGCAACCATTGCTTTTGGTTTCAAATCTTATGAGACTATAAATTTGTGTTTCTAAAATTTATTATTACTTTAAATAAAGTATCGCTGTAATTTGTAAACTTACAAAAAAAATCATGCAAACGAGCTACTTCAATTCAATTTAACCGAACTTGAACCATTTTCTTTGGTAATTATTTCCTATTGTATTTTGTTTTCTTATAACTCAAATTATATTTAGTTTTTCTATATTCTTTTTTTTTTGGGTAGACAAAAATAGCTCAGACAGTTTTATTTTGTCGAAAAAAACAAAAATAGATCAGACCGTTGCTACTTACAACAGTCAAGAGAGAATGAATTTAAAGTATATATTATTTGGACTTATATTTGTGATTTTAATATGGGTAAATCCGTAATCCCATGGGATAAGATAATATTTCTATAATAATTTGTTAATTTAAAATGAAATAAGTAGTTGAGGATTGATTAGTTCAAAGTTTGACCAGCAGGTTGAGTGAGACACACGTGTGAAGTGAGCGCGTGATGTTTGGGAATATGGAATTTGAGTCATAACGGATTTTAAACAGCGAAGCACTCTGACAATTCACATTTTATAATTGATACTATATACTATGAAAAATTTACTTATACATATCAATTATCATTGTAAATATGATACTGTTATTTTGTTTTCTTTTCGTTAATATTTTATCTTATAATATTGTCAGTATCTATAAATATAAACAGTTTTTGAATATTTTAATTTAAAAAATAATCTTTTATAGAAAAAAAAATTTGAACGTCGAGTATAAATAAATCAATTTTACTACTAGACCATCACACTTTTAATACTGTTATTTATTTTGCAAAGTAAATATGTATACACTCTTTAGTAATCATATATTTAGCTTAATTCTCTAGTTCCATTCTATTTTTGTAATCAACTCGAAAATGGTGGACACAACATTTAGACGGTGGGATAATGATGTAAGAATGCCACGTGGGACATATCGAACAAAACTTGTCGTCCTAATGTATATAAAGCACGCGTACATACTTCATAATACATTGTATTTGTATCTTTCTAATTCAAAGTCATGTGTATGTATTTATGTATAAGTTTAGGGTATTTGTTTGCTCCCTTTCCTTTAAATGGCTAACTCTCTTATATAATAGGTATATAAAAGAGTTATGAAACTAATTTTATTTAAAGAGTGACTCAAATTTTTACTGTCCGATTTTTTTATGGTAAATATAAAGAAAATTAGCACCAATAACACTAAAAACAAATTTAATCTAAAAACTAACTAAAATCCACTTTTTTCTCTCTATGTCTCTCCCTATCTCTCTACCCAATTTGTTACTTTTTAAATTATAATTTTTTTTGTTATCCCACAAATTCACCCTAAGTATAAATATTAGATAGTTTATTCATTTTTCTTTTTTATTGATCTAAAACATGACACATTATTTCGACTAATTAAACAAAAATTGATAGATAACTTTATATTTGTAAGGAATTGACCAATGATATTAAACTTATATGACAACTCTTCCACAAGTAAGAATTAACCGACTACCACATGAATACGATAAAATTACACTTGTTAATATTTATTTCATTTTGTTCGGAAGGTCATCATTGGGAAAATCAAATTCCAAATGTGTGTTATAGAAGTTTTATGTGTTACTTTTGTAAATATATGTTTCAATGCGTTTATTAGATCATATTATTCCATATATTTCGCATTTACATCCGTTTCACAGCAACTAGTTGAAACCAACTAAAAATGTCTCTTTCTTGATCACACAACCCAAAAACCCTCCCGCCAAAACGTTGGACTCGGTTCACAGTAACAACGAGACTAAAACCCCTAACAGTGTATGTAATCTATTAAAGTCAATGCTCGTGTTTTGTGAAATATTGGTTATGACTGATATGTCAAAAGATGCAGTAAAATGACATAATTATTAAAATAGTCTATATAGATTAATGATTTTTTATAGATTAATGATTTTTTCATTTAGCTTAGTTATATTTTTGAAAGGTGCATTATATATAGCAACATCACTTTTTAAAACACGTGAAAATTCAAATGTTATGAATGGTGAAAAAATAAGAAAATCACGTTTTCAAAACTAGTATACCATACATAACCATTGCATCACGGAAAATTAAGTTTGAATATGGCATTTTGAATATATATTAATGTTGAATAGCTAAAAACATATATGCAATGGAACTATGGAAGTAAAGAAGGTCGGTGAAGTGAGAAGGCCCACAAGCAGCCACAAAAAGGCCGACTCTATGATAAATAATGGAACCCAATGCAAAAGTTCACTCTTTTCTACTCTCATTTTATCACATTTTTTTTTACAGTAAAGTTTACATTTTTCTTTCTTTTCTATCTGGCAACAAAGTTATAGTCTTTAACTCTTTATATATTCGTTCTCCCTTTTGAAATATGTTTTTATATATTTTTAAATTTATCCATAAAAAATATGGTTTCTTACATCATTATAAATCGGATGTTAATTTTGCTACTCTCAAACTTTATCATGTTTACTATATGTGTTGAAATCTATCAGTTGAGTTACAAAACCAATTAAAGGCTAATTTCAATAGTATATTTATTATCTAACATCTAGATCTATTTTTATCATGAAACAAAAAAGATAGAGAGGAAAAAGGATTCCCTCCATAACATGGGTCGTTTTCAATTCTTTATGCCACAAAAATTTGTCATATTGTGCCTTTTGGGCTCTACTTTGAAAGAGAGTGAACATATTTATCTCCCATCAATTCTACATAATATTCTCATTGGATAAATTATTTTTAGCTTCCTATTTCCTAAACCTATAATGCAACTTTACCAACCCCAACTACACATAAATAGTTTTCTTTTTCTTTTTTTTTAGGGTTTTTATATATTCACAATCATGTACTTGGCTTGGGTTTTTTTCTTAAGCTGAAATGAATCTATCTTGGTTAAGATTTTCTTTCATTACATTAATAGTTTGTATGCCATAGACTCGTCATATAACTTATAAACTTTTACCACATTATTCCACCAATACACCCAATTACATCGACTATACCATATTAACTCTAATACAAAACTAATAAGTAAAAGCATGATGAAATTCAATATTGGAATACAAACTAGACGTTAATGAAGGAAATATATATGAGATAAATTTTGGAAATAAAGGAAATGTGGACATGGCCAACTAGATTGATTGATTTCTTTTTTTCCAAGGATATGGCCAACTCTTATGACTTTGCAACAAATGTTTTTGACTTAACCGCTAAACACTATTGCCATATTCATCCCCCACACATGTTAAAAACACTTTTTTTTGGCATATGAAAAACTAATATTAGGATAAAAAACATCTAACAGGATATATTACAAAGGCCAGCAAGGGACGAATTCACCCATAGCCATGACAACAAATTATTGAGAAAACCATAGTCTAAAAAAGGGAAACACGGTTCACACAAGTGAAATGTAACATAGCAAATTAAACGGCAAATTTATGAACCGAAAGAAAGCCCGCCAAAGAACCCTCTGGAAAGGATCGACGAACACAAACTCTGAAACGGCATCAATCGAAAAAGACACATGGACTAGAAACACAACCACCAAGTCCAAGACACAATGATCATAGCGAAGCTCAAATCGGAAGATAAGACAATGAACCCCAAGAAGAAGACCACCAACGAAAGAGAGACAACCAAATCACCCGAAACAATTCAACTGATATTCAACCCATACCACACTAACTAAAGGGATAATGTTGTTGATGTACATCGTCGCTTGAAGTTTATTCTAAAAAAACAGATAAACCAAGTATCAAACTGCTAGGCGAGGAATGAAAGACTCGAGAGCAACTTCTTCTATAAAACTAGTCAACCAATAAACTTACCAAACCACAACATCTTCATCAGAAGGACCGCAGAGAGAAGCGCACAACCAAACCCAATCAAAGGGAGCACAAGGAACACCACAACAATGAACACCAAGCCTCCATAACCTCCCACCCGAAACACTAAACAAAGAAACGAAGACACTAACCAAACCTACACCAAATAAGCCACAACCATGCCTGGAGATCAACACGAGACATCCGAGAAGGCTACAAAAGCAGACAAAAACGGAGGCGGCATCCACACATCAACCCGAAGGAGAAACCAGCGATGATACCAACCAACAAACCTCCGATCCGTCCAAGACAAAGACTAACCACGACACCAGGAAACCAAAGCATCCACCAACGAAGGTCACAACAGTGAAACGACCCAACCCGTAAAAATTAAAATTTTTTGACCCGGATTATTATTATCATAAATAATAATCCTCAATGCTCCAAACATAACGATACGATGCAGAAACAATACAATCAATAACCAATAACAACATTCAATAAATCTCATACTTTATTGAAATCACTAATCCAATTCAATCCATAAACCATAATCCAATAAAACATTCAACAACAATTCCAGAATTACTAACACCCTAACAATTCTAACAAGCTCATAAGCAACCAACACGAGACTCTAGATCATCTCCTCTTCCCGGCCACGATTCCACGATCACACCTTGTCTTTACCTGTATCACATGGTTATACGAGATGCGTGAGTATTATCACAAATACTCAGTGAGACGGTCATCCCATCTACTAGGCTATACACACATACATAAGAAAATGATACAATACCAGGGTGAACAATCAACAATGCAAGGCACGAACAATCAACACAAGTTCGCCCAAAATAGGCATGCGTAGATCAACACAACCACCATGTGTCAATCGATGCATCCAGTATGTCGATCGACACACAACCCCGGTGTCGATCGATGCACTGCTTCGTGTGTTGATTGACGCAGAGCAACTGCGTCGATCGACGCAACATCACAGATCCCAGGATCGAGCCTATCCTTCATGGTTCGATCCTGGATCAAGTCACATCGATCCCTGCACATAAATCCATTCAAAACCACACGAAATCCACCAAATAACAACAATCAAACGCATCCTATTAATCTCTTTACCCAGATAAGCCATAATCACGCACTCACCTTGGATATGGAAAGGAAAAGGAAGAAAAACACCAAGAACGAGAAGAATGCTCCTCAAGGATTCGAAATCTACTCCTGATTCGCGAAGAACAAGCCTCAAGAACAATCTCCAGAGCCCCACGAACGAATCTCCTCTCACAAAACTCTCTGGAAACTCTCTGGAACCTTTCTGGAAACTTTTTGGAAACTCTAAAGTCCCAAAAACGTGGCCAAACCTTATTTATAGGAAAACCCTAGGGTTTCATTCTAAACCGGGTCCGCAAAACTGACACTTAAATCGAACCGATCTAGTTCGATTTCACCTTGCGTCGATCGACGCAAACCACTTACGTCGATTGACGCACGACCAAAAGTTATAATTTTTGGTCCGCGGTCGTAACAACAGAATGAGACCACTTCTAACAACCAACAAGGACTATATGACGAGAATATAAAGCAAGAGGAAGGAGACCCAAACACATCACCTAATGGAGAAGAACCTCGAAGCCAGGACAAGGACCAAACCACCAGAGACAGAACATACACTCCACAAGCCTAAGACCCGCCACAGAGACGACACCGAGAAGCCCAGCTTTAACCATCAAACTCTTCAAGAAATGAGCCTATCAACCAGTTTCGAACACCATCTCCACGAGACCGAATCCGAAACCAGGAGAGACGAAAAGGTCAAGATAACACAGACACGAGAGGGATCTAACCACAGCAGAGATGACGCAAGGAACGATGGAGAAGAACAGCACCAGAAGCCCTACAACTCACACCTAAGACAACGAGACCGCCTCAAGCCTACTAAATCTCCGACAACAGGAAGATGAGAGGCCGAACTCCCACCTCCGATGGAGTCGCCGGCGAGAGAAGCAAGGATCTACTACCACCAACGCCACCGCACCCATACGACTCCGATACGGCGGAACCCACACTCGCAGCTTGAGCACAAGGCTTCCAAACCCTATCTAGATCCACTACCAGATCTAGAAGGATCATCTAGCAAATCCCTTTCTAGTCACTAGGAAGACGAAAAAACGAGAGATAGGACCACCGAGGGCCACCACCAGAACTCTGAAACCATCACAACCACCCTGTCCACAAACAAGGAAAGATCTCCAAAGCAAGGAATCAATCCACGGCTACAAGAAAAAAACAAAGTAAAAAGAAAAAAGGAGAGGGAGAGAGATGAGCCCTCTCGCAGCCACCGGAAGTGATATTGGAGCCGAAGAGGCAGAGGAGAAGAGATTTTGTAGGCAGGTAGGGTTTTCTTCTCGGGGTCGACTAATCGCCTCTCAAAGGCTGACGACTTTAGGCAACTCTTACATTTTAAAAACACTTATATAGTATATCTTTATAAATATCAATGTTTTTAAACCCGACCCGGATGACGAACCGGAGTACAGCCGGGTCACCGGGTCAACTGCGGGTTAATCGTAGATCAATTGATTAATGAATTTTAGTAAATTTTTATATATATATATATCTATATAGTTTTATAAATATAAAAATAAAATAAAATTATATATCAAGTAAGTATAGTGATCAAAATAAATATTTAGTGTATGTTTTAATTAGTTTTTGTTTTTAAACTTTTAAATCTTTCTTATAGAAAAGTTATCATAATTTTTTTTTTAATTTATATTGATGATAAATGATAATAATAAAAAAATGATTAAAAATGATGAAAAAATAAACGAAAACAATTGAAAATAAAGAAGAAATAAAGAGAAATAAATTAATTTTTAATTAAAAATATTAATAATAAGTAATAAAATCACAAAAGTCAAAAATCCTAACTTTTATCTTAATAAACTTTTCATTTTTGATTATTGTCTCTTCTCCTTCCATTTCCACTTAAGTTATGTGCACTATTTCGTTTGTTAAAGTTAATATTCTATTGATGTAAAAAATTTATCTATGAATACAATCCTAAATCCTTATATTTTTACTAAAATCGGAAACCGTCTGGGTTGGGTTTTTGCCGGTTTACCAAGTTTTGACAGATTTTTTCGAGTTTTAGCGGTTCAATAGGATTTCGAATTTTAAATGAAACCCAGACCGAAAACTTTACCGGGTTGCGATTCAACCGGTCGAACTGACTGATCCAGTCCAGATCTAAAAATATTGATAAATATGAATTAGGGTCGCAGATCTAAAGACTATTTATGTATGGTCTACTTAGCATGCTTATCAAAGAAAAAGGAAGAAAAGAATGAACAGTGAGTCCACATTTTATTAATATTTTATAATCATAATATTTTCCAACTTGAAACAAAAAGAAAAGATAGACAACTGATAACACAGAGTTTTAACCCTATATAACTACTGCAAGTGCACAGCAAATGATTGTAGTAATGCAGGGATCGAATCCACAAGGACCAAGTATCACACTACGAATATATGAGAATAAAACTAAGCTAAGACGGAAATATGATTGTGAATGCAAATCGAAACAAGAATATAAACTAAAAAAATGTAAACTTATGAATAAAAAGTATTGGGCATCAGGGAATTCGCAGGGATTCAGAGATTCGGAAATAGATAAATTGTCAGGAAAAGCATTAGTAATCATTCTAGAACTCAAATCACGAAATCAAATTGATCTACTGTCGTAGTATCAATTACTATGTCTAACAACCTAAGATCCTAAACTGTCGTTTGAATTCAAGAGGTTAAACATGCATTAATGGTCAAGTTTGATATGTTCACAAAACACCCTAACATCAGCTTTCGTTGGCTAGGGATGCTTTGCTCAAATAGGTTCTTTCAGGCTTTTAAACAAACACTTTTGATGCGTTAAACAACCTAAGATCAGAAACAAGGTAGCTAATCAAGTTCCAGCAATACGAACAACCTAGATGAAGAAACCAAGTTATCAATCCCTAAATCAACATCTTAATCAATCAAACTCTGAAATCCCTTTGAAACCCTAAAACCCAATTAGAAAACTACTCAGACATGATAGAAATCAAATCATAAGAAGAATCCATGGAAGAAAAGAAGAAATCAATAAATAAACAAGAGGGTTCAGAAATCTTCTCCAAATTGTCAATAGGGATTAGAGATCTTCTCCCAAAAGTTTAGAATCAAAACAGATGAATAAATTACAAGGGTTTCCTCTCTAAAGTGGCTAAAAACATGTATTTATAGGTCTAAAATCGTGCAGGTCAAAATCTCTGGCAAAACCAAGTCAAATTAGGAAACACTGAAAATTTCCTTTATTTTCGTCGGTTTAGCCAGAATGACAGGTCTTCACGAGAATTGGTGTAACTTTCTGACCGTTGATCCAAATGACTTCAATCTTCTTTTGTATGCAAGCTGACTCAATTATCTATCTCGTGTCCAAAATTCAGATCAATCCAATGATTTTAAGGCTTCCAACGATTGCCTGACATATGACGCTTCAGAACTGTCCAATATCTCTTTTCTCAACCTTTTTGCTCAATTAACCTGTAAAAAACTCTAAACACTACAAACACACTAAAACTACCACTTAAGACATAAAACCGCATAAAAATCATTAGATAGAATAATAAACACCATATAAAAACCATAAAAACCAGGATATATCAACTCCCCCAGACTTAGTATTTTGCTTGTCCTCAAGCAAAACAAAAGACTAAACCTGTGAAAGAGGTTTGAAAACGTGGAAACTCAGATTCTCTTTTAGACGTTTAGTGACCACTAAATTCATAATCCACATACTGCAAGTATGAATTAAATCGAACCACCATGTACTTCTCCGCAGACTTTTCCAGGCTCCCAAATTCATCTCAAGATTTCGCAATACTTTCCACAAGCCATCATCGCTATCCTCATTGATAATCTCAGTGCTAAGAACCTTCTTCCCGTTCAATACCACGACAGATCACCAACACCACCTTTTGGTACATTTTCCTCTCCCCCAGACTTATTCGATTCTCTACGTTATCTCTAAGATTGTTTAGACTCAAAGCAGTGCATAACACTATTGCTGTTCCCTTCCAGGAGACAGGGTCGTGACTCACTAGTGTTGTTCCTTGTGAGGAGACAGGGTCGTGAGAGTGCTCGTCTTCTTTGTCCGTATCACGGGACTCAGACTGCTGCTTTTGAGCTGGATGATCACCTCTTGAGTACTGACTCACCGGAATTTTACTTCCTCATCTTGTACTCAGGAGCTATCATTTCACCCCAATCCTAATCATATGTATACATTTATTTTAGAGAATTGAGAGAGAGGAGTACTATTACTTATCACACACGGTGCATCTGTCAGGTACGAACAAGGAATCAAGCCCATTAGACACCAATCATTCCAATGAGAGTGCAATTAGCTCTGGCTTAGTGGATTTTACTGGAAACAAGAGACGTCTCTAGTTAACTAGTTAGTCCTTGGATTTTCCATTAGTCGGATCTGAAATCATTCTGCAGTAATGGTCACTCAAATGAAATAGTCAGTAAACAAAGAGAAAGATTTCATCATGGTTTCCTAACAATAACACTCTTGACTCAATAAAACAACTTGGACTGACTCATGAAAAACATAAAAATGACTCAAAAGAAACAAAACAAAGGAAAATGGCGTTAGTAAACGATGAATACCTTCCCCCAGACTTATTTCACACCGTCTCGGTGTGAAAATAAATCAAGAAAAAGGCAAAAGAGACTCAAAAGAAGAAAATTTTTTTTTTTTTTTTTTTTTTTTTTTTTTTTTTTTTGCACGTACCTTGCACGGATCGGTCGATCCATATCTGGATCGATCGATCTATATCTGGATCGATCGATCTGATTATGTTCGATTATGCCAAGTCGATCCTGAGGTGATCTGATGCTTTGGCTCAAATATTCGGATCGATCGATCCGTGCAAAGATCGGTCGATCTGCCCCTTATTTGCACGGACTTTTTTTTTTTTTTTTTTTTTTACCGAAGTCGATCGCAGAACTTACGTCGGTCGATCCTGGAATACGATCGATCGATCCTAAGTGTAGATCGATCGATCTGCCCCTTATTTGCACGGTTTTTTTTTTTTTTTTTTTTTTTTTTTTTTTTTTTTAAATTTTTTTTTTTTTTCCTGAAACACCGAAAAACAAAACTAAAAGTTAGAAGATGGGTTGCCTCCCACCAAGCGCTTGTTTTAAGTCTTTAGCTTGACTTATGAACACATAGGTTAATCATGAGAATCAAAAGGTTGGGCCAATGCACCTTTTGTCCTTCTCCTATTAGAAAAATAAACATAATATGCAAGAAAACACATCCATGACAAAAAGATAAAACTCTCATCGAGGGACTTTACTACCAGTGTAGCATATATCTTTGAATCGTCATTGGTTAGATACTCATGAGAATCAAATGCATTTGATGGAAAAATAAAGTCAACTTCAGGGTTAAACGAATTCATCAAATAATAGTTAACTTCATCCCCATCAATCATGTAGACCACAATATTCTCATTCCCAGAATGTATCTCAACCTTATGATCATCTACCCCATTCAAGAGCTCATCTACATTAAGCACTTCTCCTAGACAAGATTTTTCAAGAAGAGAACTAGATTCCTCTAGAATTGAAACCTTAAACTCGAGATCATGAACACTTAAAGCACACAGATGATTGATATCAAAGCATACTTCATGATAATCCCTGGCAAGTTTTTCTACTCTTAGAGTATCTAGTTGTTCAGTCTCACATATTAATTCATAACATTCTTGAATGAGCATGAGAGTCTGCAAACTAGAAGCTACATCTTCAATGCAAGGCAAGTGCCTATCCTCATTATCATGAAATTCAAAGGATAAGTCGTATGTACCTTCTAGTTGGCATGGTGGAACCCAATATATTACCTCTTCAAGTGCATGAGCTACGGTAATCTCAGAAAATGTGAGCTCCCTTCCTTCAAGTGAAGCCCGGTGTGAGATGAGATTCACCCGGATCATAGCTGCTAGGTCTCTCCTTGTCAAGGTTGGGTTTTCCTTGTGAAGCTCTTCTAACTCCACTCTCTGCTCTGGTGTAAGCACACTCTCATCAAATGGAGGCTCCACGTAAGGCTCATCTTCGAATGTGTCTTCCTCCTCTTGTGGCCACTCATTGTAATCCATGGCCATCACTATAAGAACCTATACAAAAGAAAAACAAAAAAAGTTAGTGTCTTAGACTAAATTTCAATCCCAAATTCGAAGGCAATGTAATTGGTCCCCGGCAACGGCGCCAAAAACTTGATAACACAGAGTTTTAACCCTATATAACTACTGCAAGTGCACAGCAAATGATTGTAGTAATGCAGGGATCGAATCCACAAGGACCAAGTATCACACTACGAATATATGAGAATAAAACTAAGCTAAGACGGAAATATGATTGTGAATGCAAATCGAAACAAGAATATAAACTAAAAAAATGTAAACTTATGAATAAAAAGTATTGGGCATCAGGGAATTCGCAGGGATTCAGAGATTCGGAAATAGATAAATTGTCAGGAAAAGCATTAGTAATCATTCTAGAACTCAAATCACGAAATCAAATTGATCTACTGTCGTAGTATCAATTACTATGTCTAACAACCTAAGATCCTAAACTGTCGTTTGAATTCAAGAGGTTAAACATGCATTAATGGTCAAGTTTGATATGTTCACAAAACACCCTAACATCAGCTTTCGTTGGCTAGGGATGCTTTGCTCAAATAGGTTCTTTCAGGCTTTTAAACAAACACTTTTGATGCGTTAAACAACCTAAGATCAGAAACAAGGTAGCTAATCAAGTTCCAGCAATACGAACAACCTAGATGAAGAAACCAAGTTATCAATCCCTAAATCAACATCTTAATCAATCAAACTCTGAAATCCCTTTGAAACCCTAAAACCCAATTAGAAAACTACTCAGACATGATAGAAATCAAATCATAAGAAGAATCCATGGAAGAAAAGAAGAAATCAATAAATAAACAAGAGGGTTCAGAAATCTTCTCCAAATTGTCAATAGGGATTAGAGATCTTCTCCCAAAAGTTTAGAATCAAAACAGATGAATAAATTACAAGGGTTTCCTCTCTAAAGTGGCTAAAAACATGTATTTATAGGTCTAAAATCGTGCAGGTCAAAATCTCTGGCAAAACCAAGTCAAATTAGGAAACACTGAAAATTTCCTTTATTTTCGTCGGTTTAGCCAGAATGACAGGTCTTCACGAGAATTGGTGTAACTTTCTGACCGTTGATCCAAATGACTTCAATCTTCTTTTGTATGCAAGCTGACTCAATTATCTATCTCGTGTCCAAAATTCAGATCAATCCAATGATTTTAAGGCTTCCAACGATTGCCTGACATATGACGCTTCAGAACTGTCCAATATCTCTTTTCTCAACCTTTTTGCTCAATTAACCTGTAAAAAACTCTAAACACTACAAACACACTAAAACTACCACTTAAGACATAAAACCGCATAAAAATCATTAGATAGAATAATAAACACCATATAAAAACCATAAAAACCAGGATATATCAACAACAGAGTTTTGTGTGTTGTGACAAGGAAAATATTGGTTGTTTGTATTTATCATATCATTTATAAAAAGTATTATTTTAAATTTTAATAGAACATATATTTTATGATCATAATATATATATATATATATATATATATATATATATATATATATTTATTTAATGATATTCAAGAGATTTCCCACTACATTCTTTAGAATCTAATACATTGTAAAGAGATATGTATATTTGCAGTATTATATGTTTTTGTTTGTTAATAGGTGACTCGCAATTGTTTCTATCCCTTAAGTACTTCTCAATGTTTTAAAATATAGAATGAGATGATAATTGTTTGGATAACCACTTTCTACTATTCTATTGGTTTGATGAGGAAGTGGTCCAGTGAAAATGGTGGCAACATTAGTGAGTAAAAATAGTTTAGCAAAAAAAAAACATTAGTGAGTAAAAACAACTACTTAAAATACTATTAAAAACTTAATCCCATATATATTGAAATGATTAGTTATGTAACAGAACTATTGTTAATTAAGTGGGAATTGATGGGGGTTTGTTGTTGGAGGAATGGCCCAATTTCCAAAGAGATTTATAATTTTTTTATAATTAATTTGTTATATAAATAGAATGAGAGATGTGTAGTGTAGTCTCTTTTCCTACTTTCATCTTCTTTACATGATCTCATCATGCCAACTGCCAAGTAGAGCGGCCTCTGCTCCAATCAATCCTAACCAAGTGTCATCGTGTTCCATTATATTCTCACTTTATCACTCGCGACGTTGCACAACCAAAAGTTGAAAAAAACATTTCAACTCAAAATCAATATTAGTAATATTAGTAAGATCTCAAGTTGGTTCGAATAATTTTTAAGATGAAATTAATATTACAGGTTGTAGTTTCGGATTTGGAGAAATTATGAGATTCAATTAGTAATTAAAAAATATATATATAGTAGATCGACGTATACTTTTTATATACGTTACTCGGTCAATGAGTTATTTTATAAAATTTCGAAAAATATGTCGACTAAGGTCTCTATAAATAAACCATCATGAGTTATTTACAAACATTTTGTTCTCACTCCTACATTATTGAAAATCACGTTAACTCAAATACATTCAACTGTAAAAATTTTAGAAAAACTATATATGTAAAAAGTTGACATTTTGATAACCATATTAATTTTCTTAAAATTCTTTTTATGCACCACTATATTAGATGTGAAGTTCCTAATATTCATACACATCTTTATGCTTTTTTCAACAATAATATTTTGTTTGTCGGATTCAAAGCCAGGTGATAACTCAGTAATAACACTAAAGCAAATTACATTTTTTTGTCTTCTGAATAAGTGGTCCTGTGATAATGAAAATTAATCATAATCACATTACCTTGAAGATATATTTTTCTTCTTCTTTTGAAATCATTTGGTATTGGATGATTGTGAAGCTCCACTAGTTCTTATTATTATGTAGCCCAAACTATCAACTATTTCGTGAGAACCGTGATACTTTATAAGAAGTTCAAAAGCTTTCATAATAGAATAATACGGTGGCTAAGATGACCATAGCCCATTAATCACTATATATACGATTTATGTGTGCTATAGGTATTATCAAATAAGACATTCTAATTGGATAAAACCAAAACATGGTTATGTAAATTTATTTATATCCTAAATGGAGCCAAGATTTTAAACCCCGGTGATGGTGATCGGATTATGTATCATGATTTGGTATGTAAAGTATTTATGTAAGAGTAAGATATATATGTGTGTGTTTTTAACAGGATATTTATGGATATATGTTAAAGCAGAAAGGTTTTCTAGAAGAAATTAACTAAAGAGTTTTTTTCGATCGTACTTTGTAATAAAAATTTGATATCTTTTGACCAAAATATTTAATTTAATTTTATATACACTTTTGTCTACTACAGAAGGTTATGCTCTTGATTTTTGGGTATTAGGCCGCTCCCTTATCATCATTAGTTTGTCTTTTATTTTTCCGAACCCATACATATACAAAGTTAACCAAAAAAGTAAACACATTGAAAACCAACAAATCCGTATCAAAAATCTAAATATTAGAGCATTTTTTTCTCAAACAAAATAATATATTAGAGAATTTCCATTCCATTACTTTTTGTTTTACTCTAAAATACAATAAATTTAAAAAGGAATTAAATTTAACTCTAACAACATTCCATTTTAGAGTAAATAATGGAATGATATGTAATCATATATTTGTACTCCATTTCAAAGTATAAAATGTTATGGGGTTTGGATTTTTTTAACTCAAATTTCATTTTAGAATAAAAAATAGAGTGGAGTTGAATATGTTTTCAGAAAAATAAAAATTTATATAATATAAATATATAACTATTCACAAAGCAAAACTATATTAACATATCATGTTAATTCAATTTCGTTCCCACGAAAATTGAAAAAGGCAAGAAGATAAATCAGAAAATTCAGAAATCTGCCCCACGTGTGCAAAGAAAAGAAATTGATCATTCTTAAATCGTAAACAAAAATGTAAAAGAAAATGATTTGTAGATGTTGAATTGCTTGGGATTCCTACACTACAACCGTGTGGGCACCTCACTTTAGAAACTTGAACCCGACTTTTCTGAAACCCTAACATTTCTTTCTTCTTTTTGTTTATTTTTCTAATCTTTAATTTACTTATTTGGCTTTTTAACTATGCTTTCATGCACGCTCTCCCTATGCCCACAAGCTTCTAGGAATCCGATGCCTATCTTGATCTTAGATTTGCTTGATTAAATTTGGTTTCTGTTAATTGGGCCTAAATCATTGTAATTTCAGATCCAACAATGTATCTTCATCTAAGTGAGGAAGTGTGATTTACTCCCTCTTGTTTAATTTTAAAAGATGTTTTAGTTAGACAAATTTATTTTATTTAACTTCTATTCAATGTAAATTTTTTTTTGGGTTATTTGTATTATGTAGTTTGTAATTAAGTAATAAATGATGTTCATTTTTTATAATTATGTAATAGTATCTTTTAACTTGTGTGTTTTTACTTTAAATATCTTATCAAATGAAATGAAGAGAATGTACAAAGAAATGTATTTTATTTTTGAAAAAAAATGTATTTATGATGCAACAAATTTAGTAAAAGTTTGGAGCAAAATTCAGACAACATCTAAGACCGATAACTGTCGTATAGAATTTGCAGTTATCAATAAAAACACGTCTAATGAAAACCAATACTCCACTAAAATATTGACAAACCACAAAACACCATCATTAATTTTATTAAATGAAAGTTGTTTTGTTGTTTATATCTTGTTGCATGGCTTAAGGTTTTTCAATAACTTATATAGATATTGAGTATCGACTTATTTTATAATTATAGATAAAAAAATTAGCACCGATTTTAGAAGTTCTTTTTTTTTCGATTTTAGAAGTTTCTTCCAGACTATTATTCATTTGAGTTTATTTTTTGTAATTTAAAATTAAAATAAAAAACTTATGAACAAGAAAAAAACAGTATATATGACATAAGTGCACAGTTTAAGGTTGGTTGTCACTTGTCAGGTTGACCATTTGACCAGACAGGTTTTTTTCAGTTGGTTAGAAAAAGAAATGCGTTTGCCAAAGAGTTGCGCCGCTAATTAATTGTCGCATAAAAACAAAACATATGGTTTATTTTTTTGCTAAATAAAACATAGTATGGTGTATATCAAATATGAATTGTTAACTAAGAAAACCCACGTAAACCGATATACCTGCATGTACGTATAAATAGGATAAATATATTAAATTACGTATATATACGTAAGTACGCAATGTAGCCACATGCATGTGGCTTAAAGCTTTAAACTATGATAATTCTGCAAATATCTCGTCTTTATTGAAAGTTGAGAGACCCCTTCTCTCTATCTCTGATTATAATGACGATTTATTAAATCAACACTCCATCGTTATTATCTTTTGTCAAGATTCCACAGCCCATACACTCTATATATTATATACACTCACATATATACAAACACGCATATATACCATTAATTACACTACTCGTAAATATATTCCACTAATGTTTTACGTTTTAGGCGTATGAACTAGTAGAAATATTGATCTAATCATACAATACAAATACAATCATATAGTATGTGTTTTTTATTTCAGTTCATAATCGTTTGTTACATATCTATTTCGGATTTGTGGATGTGTACAAAATTTTATGGAAGTTAGAGGTTATTTAATTTGGTTTAGCGAAATCAAATATCAAATGTAGGCAGTTTGATATATTAGTCGCTGACTGATTTTCAAAACGAAGTTCTAAATTGAGTGACGTATAGATTTTGTTACAAAATTTCTTAAGTAACAAAAAAAAAAAAAAAAAAAAACCTTAACCTACATTTTAATTGTTGTCTTCAACGGACACAATCACCTTATCTAAAAAAAACACAATGTAATAAAGGAAACATATTTTGTTTTGTCGGTCATAAAATATGTTGTCAAGCATAAAAAATAGACATATACTTACAAGAATATATAATTTTTAAAGAATAATGGTCAAAATTGATGGGAATGGAGAAGACTGCCTCAGATTTGGTGAGAATGTGTCAGACATCAAAGCAAAGGCTCAACTAAACACAATATTTTTATATAAGACCACCTATCTTACTTCTGCTACTCATTTAGCTATTTATTATTTATCTATCCATAAATCATATTGTATACTTATTAGTTTAATTTGGAATCCAATGGAGGTTAACTTCATCTTTATATGGTCATACTTAAAACTTAAAAGACAGGGCAACATAATAAATATTGTTATATATATTATAGAGTGTGAGGTCGTACTCAATTGATATGCAGAGGGCGTGACCCGAAGCTTGAAGGGTGTGTTGGAGCAAGTAGGACCAAACAGTAACATACGTTACATAATTAATAATTTTTTGATATATCTTTTGTTTTTATTTAAATTTGGCTGTCACATTATTGTCTGATTATAATCATATACGACAAGATCATTAGTTGCAGGCTCTCTCGCAGGCATATATTTCACATACACTATAAAAAAAATATTGAAAGATTACTGTAAATGTTTTTGCAAAATAAAACTGCAATAAATATGAGATATATGATATATCCTATTTTTTATACAAAAAAACCAATGAACATACATAACAAGCTCAATAATGGCCCAGTGAGCAGTTGCAATTTATGGGCTTATGTTATCACAAAGCCCAAAATCAAGTTTCCATTTATATCATTAAATTATATGGTCTTATTTTGGATTTTTTTTTGTTTTTAATGAATAAGACCATTTACAATTAATGTGTAATACAACAGTTGAATTGAAAATGAATGTGTTGTTTTGGATTATATCGTTTTTTTTTTTTTTTTTTTTTTTTTTTTTTTTTTTTTTTTTTTTTTATATATGAATAAGACCATAAGACCATTTACAATGAATGTGTTGAATTGTGTAGTGAGAATGTTAATTCTAAATGTTGAAATGAAGTGGATTAATTCGTGTAAATTCAACATGTTCAAAAATAAGAATGGAGGCATATAACGCCAGAAAAACGACAAAAAACGCTGATAATGATCTGGTTTACAAATTCTTTTAAAAAATCCCTAAGAAAATTTAGAATGTTGATTCGAGTTTTAAAATGCTCACAACAAAAACAAGGTTTTAAAATGCCAGAATGACATGATTTGTAGACACCATAACAAATATATCATAATGTAAGTACATACAACGGAAACATAACACATGTTTAATTTGCAAGTTAATTAAGATGCAAACTTTATTTGATCATACTTTAGTATTTTCTTATAAGAACATAACAAAGTGAAAGATCATACTATTTTTCGATTACTTGCTCGATCAAAAGATCAAACGACAGTAACTGCGATTTTCATAGCGGATTCGCAATGGCCTGGAAAATTACAGATGAAGAAATGTTTTCCTTTAGACAAAGTTATACGATCTTTGCCTGAAGTGTATGTTCTCGCACCTGCCGGGGTTACGCAATTGGTGTATCCTCCACTATCTACCACGACTACGTTGTGGTTCCTTGGATTATAGTTAAACACTGCAAACAAATATTTAAAATGTGAAAAAATTAAAGTTGATTACATACTAAATATTTAAAAAGAATATAATCTCTTCATAAGAAGTTAACCAAGACAATAATGTTCATTACTTATATTAGCATTAAAATAAAAATAAACATTACTGTTCACTATTTAAAAATACATAAATCTGTAACGTTGGTTGAGATATTTCTTCATTGGTAAAACATTTCAATTCATCACTCAAGTGATATTACAGGTTCTATTTTCTCTATTTACTAGACCTATATAATTTATATGTTAAACTTGAAAAAACCAAATTTTAAGCCTAGAATATATACATATAAACCCTTTTTTGTTAATATTTCCTTGGACATACTTAGAACCGGTCGATATGAAGATTATAAAACATAATTGTTTCTGATTTATTTCATGTGTAACAAGATGATGAGATAATCGAATATTATTGAAGTATATATATATATATATATACGTACCGAGAATGTCACCGGCTTTAAACTGTTTGCCTCTAGTCCAACCAACGGCGTTATAGGTCCAGCCACTAGAGTCCCCGACTGTGTAAGTCGCAGCTTGAACGTAGTTAGCTTGAAGCAACAACACGGACACAGCCATAAGAGCCACTATGGCTCGAGCCAACCATGATGCACTGCCTCTTCTCATGGCCATATTGATCTTAGACAAAAGTTTAGAAAGAGAAAGAGACTATAAAGAGAGTGAATGAGACCGAGTTGAAGAGAAAATGGACATGGGTTTTTAAAGAAGATGAATTTAAGGTATTCAATGTTTTGTTTTGTTTTATTAATGTGGGTGTCTCAACAACCCACGATTTATGGTCATTTATTATTTTCTGGACACATTGTCTACGTGATATGATTTTAGTCAATACACCAAGCCAAAATCATATCCTATGTTTGGTTTATCTTTGTTTGGATTACTATAATACTTATAGGTGTGAAACTTCTTTGATTTTTTCTTCTTTCTTTTGAAATGCTTTGGCTAAAGTATTAACTATAATATGAACTTTGTGTACAGTGAGCAATTAAGTCGTTGCATTAGGTTATTATCTCGATCTTATTTTTGGAGGTGAAAATATTAGATTTTCTAACCAGATGATGAATATCTAAATGTAACTTGGATTTTTAGATTGCTTCTTGTATATTATTATTTCTTTTATGAAAATTAGCATAAAACGATTTCTTGAATATTTTCATATAGAGTAGTCACTACACTAATATATTTGAACCTTTCAAGTGATAAGAGAGGTATTGTAAATTTTAGAATCACATTGCTGTGTATACAATATAACAAAACCAAATGTACAAAACCCTAAGAACATGGCCAAAAAGAATCGTATGGATCTAAATATGAATTTTAAGTCTATACCGCCGGAAAAAAGTGTGTGGCTCGGCTTTGTATTGGACTCCCGGATTAAAAGATTTACCCGATATGGAAACCGGTGGACTTGAAAGAACTGGATAGTGTCGGAAGCGTACGCAAGGCAATAACTCCGGCAGCAAAAGCAGCAACAGACGCCAAAACAAACGCCGGTGAGTTTCCTCCTCCAAACAATTCATCCCATGGACCCGCTCCAAGCGATACTATCATCTGTTAAGAAACCAAAACCATCTTCAGACATGTCTAAACTCGAATCGAGTGGTATCATACAAGCGAATGAGAATGAATTCAAGTGTAATTGGATTTGGAAGATTGCCTGAGGAATAACGATTGCGAGGTTCAACACTCCAATAGCCAAACCTACAGTGAGAAAATGAAACCATTAGGGATTCCTGAAATCTAAGATTTATAAGCACAAAGATATGAATGACTGAATCTTTGATATACCTTGACCGCCACCGGAATCAGCAGTGACTTCTGCTGTGACAGAGAAAGGGACACTGTATGTGATCTGCACAAAAGAAAAAAGAAAGGGTTTATGACAAATTTAAAAGAAATGTTGCAACATGAATAAAGAGAATTTGTGGTTTTAAAAGGACACATACAGCTAGTGGAAAACCAAGGAGTGCAAAGACGACAACGGCTGCAGTTCTTGTTGTTTCGTCACCATCTATTATGTGTTCGATATTTTTAGAACCCCTTAGAGACATGAAGCTAATGATAGCTGTTCCAGCCATGCAGGCAAATACGATAAAATTGCTCAGAGCCCATACAGCTCGTGCACCCATACGCTGACACATTGGTTCAATGAAGAATGAGCTGATCCCAAGAACAACCTAAGGAAACCAATTAAAAAAAATTCAATAACGGACAAGTGATTGAAGTGCGCAGACCAGGTTCTTTTTATTGATTCTTACAGAGTTTAGTAGCAAACCAAATGCACCTTCCCGGACACCTTGACTATAGAGTTCCACAAGCAAACTATCTCCATTTGGATTCCCATGGTAAACTTCTCTTCCCATCCAATCTGTATCAAACAGAAAGAAGGGGAACCACGATAACTGCAAGGGACAAGACATCAATCAAAATATAATGGAACGAGACTGATACAGGTCATAAAAGAATGTAGGAACAGAAATCGTGTGGGAATAATGATAAACCGATATAAAATACCATAAATGTTTAATATTGGCACTCACCCATGTAAGAGCCATGACGATCAGAACTGAATGCATAGAAGGTGGCAAATGCCTTAAACTGGTTAGCAAATTCACTAAAACAGATCCAGGGCCATCAACGAAGGTCTCATCTTGATGCTCATTCTTTGACTTGCCAAGCTGTACATCCATATCACGTTCCACTCTCTCATACTTGATCCCATTGGCAGTACCATGATTCGATTTTGAGTGCTCAAGGCCGTTAGGCTGGAGATCATCCAACAAAGGTGCAGAATCGGGTATGCGGGTGGGCTTATTGCTTGTCAAAGGAATCTCTTTAGCATAGTAGATTGTGACAAGAGTGCATAAAGTGAGAAAGACCTGAAAAAAATTGCAACTCTTAGAAAAATATAGAACAACATTCAGATTGCATAACAAGAACAAAAGCTAGAAGGTGGTTTAATATGTGGATTAGAACTTCCAAAATCACCTCACAAATCATACAGACAAACTAACGGAATGTCTTGAGTTGTGACTAATGATCCCCAAGATATAAACATGACAGGGTGTGGTAAAGACCAGACAATTTGTAGAAAGTTTAACAGATGCAAGTGTCAGAAAAATAAACATATTGCTTACCACTGCAAGAAGAAACGCTGCTTTTAGATTTCCACATGCAGCACAACATGCTCTACTAGTTAGGAAAGGGAACCATCTGCTCAATAAAATAGCCAGGTCATATAACGGCCGCCGAAAATTGCACAATTTCAAATGACGAAATAGGATACAAATTTTAGATGATGAGGATTTCGAAGATTACTCTTGCCAATGTCCGCTAGCACCGGCAGAAAATCCAAGGATATTCCCAATAGCCATCCACAAGCAGAACACAGCATTTGCAGTATTCCGCTGATCAGGACCTAAGGAGAGCAAGAGACATCTCATAAGTGTTTTTCTAGAATCAGAAGCACAGAATATTCAATCTAGTTATAGATCTTCAATAGCAATCCTGATCTGTTAAGTGTATGGTGATATTCCATCATTACCTGATAGATCAGCTAGAAGAGCACGAGCAGGTCCCTGAAACAAATAAAGAAAACATCATTCCTGGATATTTAGGTAATGACTAACACCATTCAATCTAGTAGATTGGATCTGAACCTGTACTGTGTTGTTTGCTAGATCCAATAACCAAAACCCAATGATAAACACAAAAGCTGCCCTGGTCCGTGTGCCTTTGAAAGTACTGCATTTACATATACACATAAACTTGTCAATTACTTTGATTTTATAAATTCCATACGAAACATGTCATAAGTAGAGGAGCAGGAGAATAACCTGCAATGTTCCTTTGTATCTCCTAACAGATACCCAATGTCTGCAGAAAACCCGATTATTATCACCTAAATTGCAAGCTTTTGTTTAGCTTATATAAAACACAATGTAGCCAGCTATATCCTAAAGAAAAATAAAAACAGGAATCATATCTTCTATTGCCCCTTACTGCTATTGAGATCATGAGTGATCCCACAAGAATAAACGGTCTTCTTCTTCCATACTTTGAAGTACATTTGTCACTCCAAATGCCAACACAAGGCTGGACCTAAAAACCAACAAACAAATAAGTATCAACAAAATGTAACAGAAAAATGTATGCACACCCGCATAAAGAAATAGTATCTGATCATAAATACATCAAATTTCTAACTCTAGAGAGAGACAGATGTGCAGATCATCACTGAATATACTTCTTCTGAGAAAATTCGTATAATTGCTATAAAAATATGATTGAAAACCTACCACAAGGCCTGTAATTGGGCCGCATAACCAAATAAATGAAGAAAAAGCATGCGATATTCCAAGGGTCTGCATCAATCACCCAAATGCAACACTGTTAGATAAAAGCTCAAAATGATTCATCAGCAACGACAAAGGAAAATTATCGACAACTTCTGCCACCACACCTACTCACCCGATACATAAATGACCAGTATATATATATATAATTCAGATGCCACACAATTCAATCCTATGATAAGCATTCTGACTATACACTAGTTCTAAAGGGAACTAAGAAAGTCTCTTAGATTCTAGAACAATGTTTAAATACGACAATGGAGGTACACAATTCATATGTCAAATAAAACTATTTTATCAGGCGATGATACCGTATGATTCCAGGCGTAAAATGTCTCGTAGCTATGTTGGGAACCTAAACCATAATTTCCATCCAATTCAAATGTCATATATGAGTCCAATAACATTGCCCAACAACAACCACCTAACCATTAAGCTTCATTCTTTCAGCTAACAAAGTACTCAACTTCGTCATACAAGCCAGCACAGAGAAAACCCCAAGAGAGTGACAAAAATGGCGACAAAAATGGCTGAGTAGTACCTGAATGTACGGAGTTAGAAGAGAAAGTTGCAATGCCCAACCAAACTGAACACCAGCAGCGACTGTACAACTAAGAACCAGCGTGACTAAGCTGCAATTCTTCGACACGGTTTCACCATCAGCTGAATCAAGATGATTCGAATTCGAAGGAGAATCTGAGGAAGAACCATGTTCGATTTGATGCTTCGTCACCATCTCCAATTCAACATCCTTCTTCAAATTCCTGTATGGTACCGAAATCGACACCGAATCACTCTTCCCCGCCATAAACCTCCTCGTACAGATCCCTAAATGCGCGTATTCAAATCAATAATCTCTCATTACAAACAAACAAACAAACCCAGAAATCAACAAGATCTTAGTTCTAGGGGATTACGTCAGGAGATTTTCGGAGAAGACGATCGAGATCTAGCGAATGAGTCAAATTCGGGCGCGTGAATTTGATGAGAATTGATTGATTTGATCGGAGACGACGAAGGAAAGTGTGAGAAAAAAGGGAAGATTCGTTTTATCAGGAACCGTTGATTTGTAAATGGACGGTTGAGATTGTATCAACTGGTCGTATCTTATAAGTCAAACTTCTTCGTCTCGAGATTAACGTAATCACAACCGTTGATTTGATTTTTCCGTTTGCTTTGTGTTAAAGAAATAGCGGACGATACTCACCGTCACCGACACCAAAAACGATGTCGTTTTAATAATCCGGTCCGCGGTTCAGCACTCCTAAACCGATCGGTTTGTGGTAAACTTTAGTCAAACCCTAATTTTGTTCTCTTTCTCCTCTCTTCTTCCTCGATTAGCATCTCCGAGCAGCCACCAATCGATTTAGCTTTTGTAAATCACAGAGAGCTAACGATTCCTACCTACTTGGGTACGGAATTTGTATGATTCTACTTCATTGTTGTTTATCTTAGTGCTTTGATTCACAGAGAAAACAAAATGTTGGATATAAATCTGTTTCGAGAAGAGAAAGGGAACAATCCTGAGATCATTCGTGAATCTCAGCGTCGCCGATTTGCAAGTGTTGAAGTCGTCGATGAGATTATTAAGCTTGACAAAGAATGGCGTCAACGTAAGTATAATCCCAACGATTTTCTTTTTTTCAAACGTTTCCTTTTGCATATCTGCGACTGATCCAATCTCTCTCTCTCTCTCTCTCTGTTTTCAGGTCAATTTGAAGTTGAGAATTACCGTAAAGAATTCAACAAGCTCAACAAGCAAGTCGCCAAGCTCAAAATTGTTAGTTTCTGATTTACTTCTCTTAGATCCATTATACTTAGGATCTGAAATTAGCTAACAATTTTGGAATCTTCTTCTAGTTTCCTTTGACTTGTATGCTTATAGAGTAGTGAGTTTTTGTGTTTCTTTGGAATACTTAAGATCTTGGAATCAAACTAATGCTAGTTTTCTACCAATTTTGGTGTTTAAGGAATCTTGAATTCCATTTTAGTTCTTTTGACTTGTAATAGTATGCTTATTGAGTTATGAGTTTGAGTTTTTGTGTTTCTTTTGGAATAGTCTGGTGGCGATGCGGCTGAGCTGATTCAGCAAACCGAGAAAAACAAAAGGGATTCGACAGAGAAGGAGGCGGAAGTTCGTGAAGCTTATGCTGCTTTGCAAGCCAAATTGGAGACGGTTGGGAATCTTGTCCATGACTCGGTCCCGATTGATAACGATGAGGTTAGTGTCGTTTGCTTTCCCTCAAGGTTTTGTCTGCTTGGTGAGGAGAGAGATTTATGAGTGTGGTGTGTTTTATTCATATGCAGGCACATAATCTTGTGAATAAAGTTTGGGGTGAAAAGCGGGTTGCTTCAGCTGGTTTGAAGATGAAAAATCATGTGGATCTCGTTGAGCTTCTCGATTTTGCAGATACCAAGAGAGGTACCATTGACTGACCTTAATCTCAATCCGTGTATCAGTGTTTTTTTTTTTTGTGCTTTTTGGTTTCATTATAAGAATGCTATTTTGGCCTCAGGTGCTGAAATTGCTGGAGCTAGAGGCTTTTTCCTAAAAGGTGATGGTTTGCTACTAAACCAAGCTCTTATCAACTTTGGGCTAACCTTCTTGAAGAAGAGAGGATTCACTGGATTGCAACCTCCTTTTTTCATGAGGAAGGATGTAATGGCTAAGTGTGCACAATTGGCACAGTTTGATGAAGAACTTTACAAGGTCTTTAATCGTTACAATACAACTTTGGTGTTTAAATATCTTGTTAAAGTAGTGTATTTGAGCTTTGAATTCTGAGAAAATTGTTGTTTTGTTCAGGTGACTGGTGAAGGAGATGACAAATACCTTATTGCAACTGCTGAACAGCCCCTTTGTGCCTACCATCTTGATGAATGGATTCATCCGACCGAGCTTCCCCTAAGGTATACATTCATAACGTAGTATAACACATATAGTTGCAGCATTAAGACAGAATGTTTCTCTGTGTATTATCAAAGAATTCCCCTGACTATAACTTTTTTTTTGGTTCAGGTATGCCGGTTACTCGACCTGCTTTAGAAAAGAAGCTGGTTCCCATGGAAGAGACACACTCGGTATTTTCCGTGTTCACCAGTTTGAGAAAATCGAACAGTTTTGCATCACTGGTCCTAATGAGAATGATTCATGGAAAATGCTTGAGGAGATGATGAAGAATGCTGAAGATTTCTATCAAGCGGTAATTATATATAAAGTCACTGCCTTTTAATTCAATTAGTTCGAATTGGGATTTGTTTAGAGAAAAAGTTGAGTAGATTATAAGATTGAGAAAACTTAGAAAAAAGGTTTAATGGATTGCATATTATGATTCTGCAGCTAAAACTTCCATACCGAATTGTGTCGATAGTCTCTGGAGCATTGAACGATGCAGCTGCGAAAAAGTATGACTTGGAAGCTTGGTTTCCATCGTCAGAGACTTACAGAGAGCTAGTGTCCTGTTCCAACTGTACAGACTACCAGTCTCGAAGGCTTGAGATCAGATACGGTCAAAAGAAGGTATTATATCTCTCGGTTCTTAGGCATTTCGTAGCAAATATATTAAATCTTGTGTAATTCCTTTCTTCTTTGGGGTTTTGATACAGAGCAATGAGCAGACGAAGCAGTATGTGCATATGCTGAATTCGACACTTACTGCAACAGAGAGGACCATTTGCTGCATTCTCGAAAACTACCAGCGAGAGGACGGTGTGGACATCCCTGAGGTTCTGCAGCCGTTTATGGGCGGAGAGACGTTCTTGCCCTTCAAAGTTAAGCCCGTAGCTGCCGAAACCAAAGGCAAAAAGTCGAAAGCTTGATTGATATGTTTTCTTGAATTGATGAAACACTTCAACATATAATTTTCGTTACTTTTGTTTGAATCTTTTTGAACTTGAATAGTTTTACTGGGACCTTTTGTTATCATCTGGATTTCATATCGAATTATTTGTTTTCTTTGGCGAATCATTGTTGTTCTTAATCATCATTCGTTCTAGTTAACTTTTACTCAAGTGAAAAATGTATCATGCAACACAGAATCAGTCTCTACTGGTTCTACAAAAATTGGACAATTAATCGGTAGATAATGATTTTCCAGTAAACTTGTCTAATATTTTAGATTGAAATGGAGAAGTGCCGAGATAACAAAGTAAAAGGTAATTCTCAAAAAAAAAAAAAAAAAAGGTAAGGGAGATGTATGTTTTCGTTATTAGAACTAAAGACATAATTTGGCTGATGATCAACTGAATAAGCCATTACAAAAATTGTTAACGAAAATGACTAAAATAACAATGGAGAACTCTATAAAAAGTGTAAGAATATGTATGAAAATTAGAAAAATAACAAAAACTTAGCTCAGCACAATGGAGAGCTTTAAATCGTGAGAAAAATGATCTTCCCTCTAAATACCCTTTTCCTTTATGCTTCCATATGTGTTACGAGAGTATATCTTCGCAGGAGAACTAACTACTTGGTCTCTAACGATGTTTTCTCCTCTAGAAGGGCTTACGAAATTCGCGGAAGAGCTAATTACGTAGTTTTTTTTTTTTGGCAAGGTCTCTTTTTTTCAGTTGAGCTTTTAATTCTCTTGTTGGACTATGACCGATCTAGACACTTTGGTCCAAACTCTTATGGTTTTTACTTTTTACTAAGATACAATGGACCTCTCATACGTTAGTAGGCCAAAATTGGTGGATGAAATTCGACCCCAAATAATAACACAACATTCTTGTAACGCGCAAGTATGAGTCTAATGCTCCGATCATATAACTCAAAGGTACAAAAGAAAAATAAAGTAATAATATAACGTAACCCTAAACAAACATTATGGCATATGCGTGTGAACATGAAAGGGATAATACGAATAAAAAGAAGAAATTACAAAAGGAGGAAAAGAAAAAGACGTGTGCCAAACAAATGTATGATGTATTGGTAAAAAAAAAAATGCCAAAGAAGATTATTTAATATTCTTATTTCTTGCTTGTGTGAAAATGAAAGCTATTGACACAATTTAATACTTACGTCTTTCTTTCTCCATCTCTACTTGTCCTTCTCTTCTCCTTTCCTTCTCCACGTATACACACGACCTCATGTCCAATCTTTTTTCTCTCTCTATAATAAAAGTTTTATTTCTCTTTGTATAAAAAAGTTTTATTTTCTTCTTATTGTCAACTTTCTTTCTTTTTTTTTTTTTGTTTGTTAATGAATTAATGTCAACTTTAATTAAAAGTTCAGAACAAATCATTTTCAGTGGTGTGAACTCTTTTGTTTCAGTTTTATTTGTTGTTTCTTAACAAAATAAAATAAAATGATCAATAAACCGAAATATTATATCAATTTACGTAGCTCATTTTTGTTTTAAATAACTAATAGATCACTAATTTGAATATTTTAAGAAATTAGTATGTTTTCTTTTTGACATAGTCCATCAAGAAATATCGACTCTATGTCTTATTTATTTTCGGTTTCAAAAAACATGAATTTAAAATAACTTCTACTTAAAATATTTGGTCATTTTCTTTTTAAAAGTAGATTTTGATAATATTAGTTGAATATTAGAAAGGGGATATATAGATAGAGTTATTATATGTTTTCCATTTTTGACGGCTCAGTTTCCATAGTTAAAAACTTTTTTGGTCAGTGTTCTACGAAATTGGAGACTTCTTGCTTATTTTCTTTTTTGCAAACCACTTATATACTCTTTTCGTTTTTTGCTATAACCAATGTTTTAAAAACGGAACCGACGACCGAAATGGAAAGACATTCAGATTGTGGATTAATGTAGTTCGACCGGGTTCAACCGAGTTCAATAATAATTTGAAAATAGTAATATATTTGGATCTATACTTTATTTTTATTAATGTTCATGACTTTCAAACAAAACATTTTAATAATTATAATTTTTAAAAAATTAGAAGTGCACCAATGATTAAAAATAATACTTTAGTAGTATAAATTTGATTTTTTTACATTTAATAATTAAACCTGGTCTAGTGCGGTTCAACTGGTTTGCCGGTTTTTAGATTTTTGTCGGTTCGATCCGGTCTAATATTCGGTCTAATTATACTTGGGTTGATCCAATCTAGATAAATATCTGGTTCACGGTTTGACCCGGTCTAACCCCCACTCCAATCCGGTCCGGTTTTAAAAACAATGGCTAAAACCACTTATATATACTTATTGCTCAAACGTTTTTAATATTTTTGTTAGTCATATAAAACGTGTTTAATGAAACATAGTAACATATCATACCTACTTTTTCCAATTTTTCCAATATTCGCATTCGTTTGTTCTTGCGTTATTTTTTGACTCGATTTGGTGGACTGGATGCATTTAAAGGTACCCTTTTTTTTGTTGATAAAAACATTCAAACATACTTTCCAAGTTTCAAGTTGATAACTCCAATTTTATTTCCTCTTTGGAGTATTTGAAAACATAAACTTATTGAACTACTATTTCTTTGCGAATTTTAGAAGTATGAAGGGTGCACGTGACCAATTTTGGTTTTAAGAAATTGCATGTATTTTTAATTAAGTTCATCATACATGCATGCATCCTTTAATTTAGAGCTCGAAAAGGTTAGGCAAAGCCCTGAAGAAAAGAAAAATCATCCCAAAGCCCGCTAATGTTTTTTTTTTTTAGAAAACCACTAATGTTTCTGTAGGTTTTTTATCTTTGATAATACTAAACTTCGACTAATCATCCCAAATAAAGAAAATGAGTTGGAGTAGTATAAAAACGTTATAAATGAAACAACCATGAACATATTCCAAGCAATGAGTGAATGTAGATTGTAGAATACATTTGTAGAAAATTGTTTTTTTTTTTTTTTTTTTTTGAAACCTTTTGTAGAAAATTGTTTTAACTTTAGTATGGCAATATATTTTTATTTTTATATATGTCATCGGTAAAATCAATTTTTTGCTTCTATCGTCATTGATTTATAGTCTTAACAAATTGAAAACCATAATAGGTCCAACTACTTTTATCTCCATATAACTGATGTTATAACTGATGTTCAAAATTAGTATTTTCTAAAAATTATATCTATTTATCTGGTTGGTAAAGGAGTTTATGATAGAGATCGATCAGTTCCTTCTACGAATTTTATTTATTTTATTTTTTGTGGGCTGACGACTTATTTCCCCACAAAAATATTCTATATCTACCTCTATATCCACCAAAAGATTACCTCTAGCTAAACGTACATAGAATCAAAATTAAATTTTTATATACCCACCAAATGAAAGTTAAATTTCTATATACACATAAATTTGAATTTTATCGGTTATGACCCATAATTATTGGTTAGTAATGGTTTACTATTGTAAAATGATTAGTTAACCATCTAATAAACCACAAAACCGGATTTTGACCCGATTATGACGCGAGTATGAAACCCAACCACCCAATTATGACCCGAAACCTGGTAATCCCAAATATGAGAGCGTAATCGCAATCTATTTCCCAATTAAGAACCCTAGAAAAAAAATCCCCAAATCGACATCTCCCCAATTCAATTAAGAACCCTACAAAAAAAATTCTGAAATCGACATCTCCCTTTTACAGACGAAGAAGCCAAAATCGGATTCGAAGCCATGAAAAGCAGACGAAGCCATGAAAATTCGGATTCGGATTCGATGGTTTTAGTCCCTCTTGATGGGCAAAACGAGAACTTGAGATTCGATGAAGAAGCGGAGCAACGAGATGAATTTCGCATTGAGCAACTGTTACTAGAATTTCATGATGAACCGCCGATCCAACACGATTTCGTGCCGGATAGTGACAACGAAGAAGATGAAGCGGGTAGTGAGAGAGCTCGTGCAAACGTGCGATGTGGTGATGGGTTTCCTTCAAAGAGACAGTCGTAGACTACGCACTACGAACAGGTCGAAACATTTGGCAATACAGGTATGGTAAGTTGAAGCTTGGGTTTAAATGTGTTGGTGGGACTGATGAGGAGGGTAAAGAATGTGAATGGAAAGTTTATGCATCACTTCTTCCTAAAAACTCAAAGTGGAAAGTCAGTAAGTTCATAGATAAGCATAGTTGTATCCCTAATGGTGAGTGTCTTCTTTTACGAGAACCTGTGATAAGTAGGTTGTTCCTTGATAAAATTAGAGAAGATCCGGAGTATTATATGCCTATGAAGATCGAAGAAATAATTAAGGAGAAGTGGGGAATCACTGTGTCTAGGTCTAAATGTCAAAATGCTAGGCTTGAGGCATTGAAGTGGATCGAGAATGAGTACGATCAACAGTTTGCTCGACTTAAAGACTACGCGGCTGAGATTGTAGAGTCAAATCCGGGTTCAACTGTTGAAGTAGATACTTTGAAGAATGATGCAGGTGAAGACTTATTCAACCGATTCTATGTCTGTTTCGATGTGTTAAAAAGAACATGGAAAGACACATGTAGGCCTCTAATAGGAGTTGATGGTACATTCATGAAACATAAGATCAAGGGACAACTATTGGTAGCTTTAGGTAGAGATGCAGATAATGCTATATATCCAATAGCATGGGCGGCTGTACAGGTGGAGAACAAAAAGAATTGGATTTGGTTTGTGCAGAAGCTTAAGTCTGACTTGGGATTATGTGATGGTGATGGCTATATCATGATATCTGATCGTCAAAAGGTGAGTACTATATCATGATATTATCTCTTTCTAACTTCATTGTTTAGGGACTCATCAGACTTTTTTGGTGTTTCAGGGACTCATTAGAGCAGTGGAGCAAGAGTTACCTAAGATTGAGCATCGAATGTGTGTCAAACACATATATGAGAATCTAAAGAATAAACATGCTGGAAAGAAACAGATGAAGCCATTGCTATGGAGCTTGGCATGGAGCTACAATGAAGCCGAGTTTCGTCAAAACCTGGACAGGATATTCAATTATGACAGTGGAGTGCACAACGATGTGCTTAAGACGGACCCAAAGTCCTGGTGCAGAGCATACTACAAGCTTGGTACTTACTATGAAGATGTTGAAAACAACTCAACAGAGTCATTCAACAGCACAATCAGCAAGGCAAGAGAGATGCCTTTTGTTCCAATGCTTGATACGATAAGCAGGCTTGCTCTAGCTCGGATTGCTAAAAGATCAGTTATATCTCACAGTCACAAAGGTAAGATGGACTTCTGCTTTTTTAACTTTTACTTATGCATGTCTGTACACCATATGTTCTTCTGTATTTTTAAATTCTGTCATTCTTCTGTATGTACCAGGTACATGTACACCATATGTTTCTTCATTTCTTGCTAAAGAATATGAACAAGCTATTGCGTGTAAGGTGACTCGAGGTACAAACGGAGTGTACGATTCAAAGCTCAGTGGATGTAGTTACCGAGTTAACTTGGAGAAGATGACTTGTACCTGCAAGAAGTGGGAAATTACTGGAATTCCATGTGAGCATGCATATGGAGTAATTCTGGCAAAGAAACTTGCTCCTGAGGATTTTGTTTGCTGTTGGTTCCGGACTGCTATGTGGAGGAGGACCTACGCAGAGGGGCTTGCTCCAACCAGAGGTGCACCATTTTGGCCACACACACAGGAACTTAATGTTCATGCTCCTCCTGATCCACTACAACCAGGTAGAAAGAAGATTACAAAAGCTGATAAGAAAAGGAAGAAAGGCTCGCATGAATCTCCAACCAAAAAGCAGTCAAACAAGAAAAAAAGGATCATTCATTGTGGCATATGTAAGTATACGAAGCACAACTCCAGGTTCCATAAGTGAAGATATAAAGAAGTTCGCTCTGTTTTGTATCATTTAGATGGCTCTATTTTTGGATCTTTATGATGTTTTGGATCTTTATGCTGTTTCAGATCTTTATGATGGCTCTGTTTTGGATCTTCTTGATGGCTATGTTTATGAAAACTTTGTTTCTGCTTGTTAGTTCTTTTCAAAACAATTATGATAACCGAGTACATTACAATGAAGCACATCATTACAACAGGTTAAACCCATAACACAACATTATGAACACAAGATTCAGTACATCTAGTAGTTCCTCAAATACAAAAACCCACAAACAAGAACACAAAACCGTTCAAACTAGTAATTTACTCAGCCCAATCATGATCATGCACCCAACCAACACAAGAATCAACATCTTCTTCATACGACATGATGCCTCAATCAACACGTCTTCCACCTTCTCAAATATCTCTTTCTCAAGTTTAACAAGCACCTTCTCAAACACCATTTGCTCAAATTCCTCTCTCTGAGTTGAAATTTCTTTCAACTCGTTCTCAAATCTCACATTTCTCACTTGCAGAGACTCGATCTCGTTTAACAAACCCTCATCTACCCACTTGAATGTGTGGTCATCATTGATAAGCTGCAACAAAGAGAAAATCGTGTCATAATTCTGAAAATTTCGGTGAAAAAATCGGGTCATAATTATGAAAATTTCAAAGAGAAAATGTTCAACAAACCTTATGACCTGCAGCATATCCACATCGATAGTATCGCCGATACGGATTCTGATCGGATTTTGAGATTAATGCGACAATCACGCTTCCACACCAACATCTCTTGGGTATTCCCAAAACTCTTCCTCTGGGACGGCCGCACGACGTTGACGACGAAGATCCGGAGTTACTGTTACTCATCGGACTGCTCTAAATCGAAAGAGAGAGAATCGTTGCAATCAGAATCGGAGTCGGACTGCTCTGAAAAATTCCAATCGGAATCGGGTATATGTGTTGTTGTATGAGTCGGGTCGGGTTACAAATTATTGGGTTTACGGATCGGGTTATGGTTCGCTACAAAATTCGGTTTAAATTATAGTTCTGTCGGTTTGGGTCGGTTGGTCTCAGGTTTTTTAACATAACCGATAAAATTCAAATTTATGTGTATATAGAAATTTAACTTTCATTTGGTGGGCATATAAAAATTTAATTTTGATTCTATGTACGTTTAGCTAGAGGTAATTTTTTGATGGGTATAGAGGTAGATATCGAATATTTGGTGGGAAAATGGGTCATCCCATTTTTTGTCGACTAGTTATGATCCATTGAAAATGTCTATCGCTATAAGACATCATAAAGATGTTGCTTGCGACGACGAAAATCGACATGGTTGATTTAACGGCATAACGATGTTATGTTAACTTTTGCGTCGGAATAGATGAGGATAAAATAGTTTTTGTTGGACGTTGAAAAAGAGAATGGATGTTCAGCAGAAATGTATGTCTTGTTTTATCTCTTTCCAACAAAATTGCAACCCATTTATACAAAAATTAAAACGCAAAATTTTATTAAACGAAAATTGTTTGTGATTTTACGGTATGATGTTAGAAATATTATTTCGTAAACAAATTTTTAGTAGAGTGTTTATCACTAAATTTTAAAATATATACATGATGATCTTTGTAAGGTTTTTAACTAATACTATCGTTTAGTTGAATGATTTTTTTCATTGTAGTTCATTTATTTTATAGTGACACTCTCACACTACTTCTCTTGAATAGTCAATACAAGATCTACAACGATGAGCTAAGAGCGCATGGATATGTCCCGGGACAAGACAAGAGTAATCATACTACTTGTAATTTTTTGTTTTTAGTCACGATACTACTTGTAAATTATCCATAGAAAAATAGCAACAACAACAAAATTAAAATACTAGTAATTAATAAGTTGGTCTATATACTTGGCATGTGTTTTGGCTTAGTCGCAAAATTTGATATCCTGTGGAACTCAGTTTTCACACGAAAAAGGGATAATTCGATTTTGCGCACATATAAATCCTATGATTTATCGAGAAGGGATTTCTAGAAAATGTGGACCTACTTACGTAACAATTTGGATATTACAAACGATCACAAATATGATCGGGAGCATTCTTACAAGAAGAAAAACGTCATGTTTTATGTCGAAAATAGTTTCTTTACTTGTTTTTTTTTGCGGGAAATAGTTTCTTTACTTAATTTTGAAAATTGTAAGCCTTTTTTAATTGCTTCCAAAAATCTAGGTATTGGTATGTGGATGACGGAGTAGGAGCAAGTCCAACTGGACTGCATAACACCATAATTGATGTAATAATCACTTCAATCAAACGGTATAATTGACGGTAAATTTTTTTAAAGTGTTTTGTGAACAGTATCACACCATGTTGTGACACTATTTATAAAACATTAAAAATATATATTATTTTAATTATATTTTTAATTTAGTAAAACAATTAAATTATAGTTTATCAACTAAAAAATAAATATATTTGTAATAATTTTGTATTTTAATTATTTATTTATTGTTTCTATTTTAAATTATCCAATATTTGTAATTGTATTTTGAATTTGCATAAAATATCTAGATTAATAGGTAAATTTATTAAAATAAAATAAAAAAGAAATATTAAAATTCAACTAAAAAACTGAAAATATAAAATACATAATTAAAATCAAACAAACAAAAAGCTAAAAGCACCAATATAATTTTTAAACACATAATAAAAATTTAAACAATAATCTAATATTTGGAATAATCATTTTCGGTTCTGCTAAGATAATGGTAGTATGGGGTATCCTCTTGTTGGTCAATTGCAAAAGTTGAGATGGCGAATGAAGATGATACTCGATTTCAAAATTTTTTAGCTCGACACAAACAAATCAAAGACCGAGAAGTTTATATTGAACTTCGAAATACATTAATTGAACATTTGTGATCCAAATATACTAATTCTAAAAATTAATTCGATGTAATTTATTTCTGTTTTTCATTTATCGATTGTAATATTATATTTAGTTTTTATCAGTTATCGAATATATATTATATTATTAAAAATTAAGAAAACTTTAAAATTAATAATATAATAATAGAGAATATTTTTTTAATGTGAAATTTGGTGTTTTAGTTAAAGATGAAAATTTTTTTTTAACACTAAAACACTAAATTTGATGTAAAAATCACACTAGTTTAGTGTGATGTTTAGAGATATTCTAAGTGACGAAAAAAAAAAAAAAGATATTCTAAGTAAATTTGATATAGTAAGTAACTTTTTAACTGTAAACTAATTACAATTTGCCGGAAAAAAAAAACTAATTACAATCTACAAAGAGCACGTGTTGATAACGCGGCTTTGACCTAATAAAGAGAAAAAACCATATGTACCATAAACTGACACGTCATCTCCATAACGCCGGACACGTCCAAAGTTGACGCCGAATATAATTCCTGTAAACAGACAATTTTTTAAAAAAGTAAACAATTTTGAAAACAAAGAGAAGTGTGTGTGATTTAAATAAATACTGTTTAATCTTGTAGTGATTGGTTGGCAGTTTTTGTCCTTCTCTGTCGATAGATAATAGTGTGATTAAATTTAAAAGAATGGGGATGAATTTTATAAAAGAATACTACAATTTGATTTTTTATAGTGTTATTACGAAAGTAAGATCGAATTAGAAGATATATGTAGAAATGTGGGAAGAACGTGACGAAATTAGAAAAAAGAATCACATCACGTGGAGACAGCTCTTTTACGAACTCTTGTATCCACTCACTTCATTAAATCATTTAAAAAGGTGAAAATTTAAAAGCAACAAGAAAAAAACACCTTAATTGTCTCAACAAAATGCGTACATCCTCTTACTTTTTATTTAAAGATGTGGTCCGCTTTATTCATAAATTTGGAGTCACATTTTGTGTAACTTTTTTAGTGTTACATATTTGCTCTTAGACGATTTCGATACTAGCAAATCTAGTCTAGACGTTAAAATGAAAATAACACGCTTTTGATAAGTTTTTATATTAAGTTAACGGTGCATATAGCATCTAATAACTAACTAGAACTGAAAATTTTACTAACTTTTTTTTGGAAACAATAGCTTTTTAGATCTATATATATGTCATGATTATTTATACCAACGAATATTTATTGCGATAACAATCTAAATGTTACTGCAAAAATCAAAAGTTATAATTTTAAGCCGTATATCTATTATTTTTATGTGTGCATATGATTATCATTTAAAAAAACTATAAATTTTTTGAGAAATGCCACTTTTGAAATAACATTTTTAAAAAATGTAATTTTTTCAAAAAAATTGTAAAAATATCACTTTTTCAAAATTATTTACTTATTATTTATGTTTGAGTTAACTATGTTGTATTAGAGTTTAGTTTTGAGGATTTAGGAGTTTTTAGGGGTCAAAACATTTTTTAGGATTTAAACTTTAAAAATTCATAATTGGTGGTATTTTTGCAAATGAACAATCTATAGTAGCATTTTCAAAAATATACAAAACAAAAGTAGTATTTTTGTAATTTTGTTTTTTTTGGTCGAAAGTGGTATTTTTGTAATTGTACTTTCAACCTTAAAGGTTTTGTTTTACAAAAAAGATTTTGAAGCATGATAGTTTCGTTTTTAAATGATAAAATCATAAAACTAATAATGTTGAGTTTTACTCAAAACCAGTTTCAGTTTGGGGAAGTTTTCTCGTTTCATCGTGCTAGCTAGAATCGTGTCTCGGATGGAAGAAGTTTGGTTACGAAGCACTTTGAATTTCTCGTACACATTTTAGAGAGTTATATTTTTAGAATAAGAGAAATTCTTTACCCATACTGCCACTTTTGGATTCTCTTCGTGCTTATGGCTTGTGTCAAGCAACCCTATCGCTCGTGTTGTAACAAAATTGTGTTATATTTTTTGTATTCAATATATCTTTTTATATAGGATTTATAGTTTCTTTGTGAATTTTCTCCTCTAATGATGATGATTGATGTATATTTCCTTATCAAGCAGAGAAATATAATGTTAAAAACATTCAGATAAATCTTATAAGAACAAAAATTCTTATAAGAATTGCGTTTTCTCTCTTCTATCCAACATGTATTTTTTTTTTGTATATAATTACTCAATATGTAATCTTAACAACCGATATTTATAATTAGTTGTTAGTTTAAATGAATAAAAATGATATTTTATTAAAATTTTGAGTTATTTTATTTAATCGTTTAAAAATTGACAAAATCATAACGAAATTCATCAAAAGAAATCTAGAATCAAATACAAACAACACAAAACCACACAAAAATGGTATAAAAGCATATGATTCCAACACATCACACCAAAATACTCTTGTTTTTTTGTTTGGTTTGCTGCTCTAAATCGTTTGCCAACCGAAATCGAATGGAACACGAGACAACGAAGCAAATGTGTGTTTTTGTGATCATGTAGAAGAATCGAGAAATCATACACATTTCGATTGTAAATAATAATTGGAGATCAATAAAGCCTTTAACTCTGAAATTGTTATAAGCAATCAATACTCTCTTCATGCTGAAATCAAATCATCTATTTTCTGTATGGTTGAAATCGTGACCGACTCAACACATTAGTTCTTCCAAACAATTTTATACCACATATAGGGAGAAAGAAATGGTAGTTGTCACGAAAAATATTCGCCTCTTCTACAATCCCGCATAATCAAACTCATACAAAAACATTTGTAATCGTGTAAGCTCAATCCGAACTATGGGGATCACACATAGGAGGAAAGGTTGAGTGTATGGTATGACACACAAACACCTTTGGTTCGAAATACGAACAAAGGGAAGTAACTAAAATCAGTTACCGAATCACATGCTTTATTGTGTTTAGTCCATTCTGGTTAAATAGAGGATGGTAATAAAAAAAAGTAACAAAAAATGGAATAAAATAAAGAGAAACAGGATGGTAAGGCAAAAAAAAAAATTAAAAAAGAAAAGATATTAAAATTGAATGACGTGGGATTTGTAAACAACTTTTTTTGTGCAAGTAATTAAATTCCTTTTGACCACTGAAATTTAACAGCTGAAGTACTCTGAACATCTGCATTCAACGCTGAAAAGTAGATTGTTTCTTTTTCCTATTTTCCTCACTCTTTAAATATATACTACATTCCACATAGTTTTTTTCTTCTAAATATTATCCAGAATAAAAATATTCTCATAAGTAGCAAAATTTGAAAAGCATTTGTTTTCTTAACGAAAATTGGACCTAAACGTCATTAAAGAGATAAATATTAAATGAGATTGGCTTTCTACTAACTAAACCAAATTAAAATAATACATGTATATAAAAGTGGCCAATCGTTTAGGTGTCAATATTTTTTTATAAGCCAAATCTAATTTATGGAAAAAAATCTAATCTTTTGTGTTAGTTGAGATAGTTTTTGTTCTGCTTTGTTTGGTGTACTGGTTCACTAATTTGATTTTTAGCGATAATCTATTCTCAATTTATAAAGTTTCTCTTAATTAATTTTCAGTTTACTTTCCATTTTATATTTGTTGACAAATTAATGACTCACTTTAAACCCAAAAAAAAGAAAAAATGACTCACTAAATAATTACATTATTAAAATATTGATTTGTTTCATTTCCGTTTTAATTTTTATTCGACAGGGCATTAAATTTACATATTAAAATAGAAAAAGGTTTACAAAAGAGGAATAATAATAATCAAGAGAGAGAGAGAGAGAAAAATAAACCCAAAAACAAGAGAGAGAAAGAAAATAGAATTTTTTTGTTCCTCGAAAGATTTTAACTTTGAGCCTCTGAGAAACTAAAGCTACACTCTGATTCGCAGAGCGAATCCAAGAGACGACACACACAGAGAAAGCGAAACGCGAAGAACAGAAACAGCTTCAGATTTTCCCCACAAAAAGCTTTTAAATTTTTGATTATTTTTCTCTCTTTAATCCAATCCAATCTCGTAAGTTTCTTCTTTCTCCAAATCTCCGATTATTATAATCTCTTTCATTATCCTCTTTTTCTAAAAGAATCCATTTTTCTTCTTCTTCTCGAGCAGAAGCAATCATGAACAGATCGGGATCTTAAGTTTTCCGGGTTTGATTTTTATCCCCTTTTGTGCAATTGGGTTTTGGAATCTGGAGATCTGGATCTCGAAAAATCTGTTCTTGATGAGTGATTTGATTAGGGTATAGCTCGAATCTTCAATCTGAATTCATTTCGGAGTGGGTTTTAGATTCGAGGGAGAGAGAGATTTGATCTGAATTTGATTAGTTTTTGAAGATATGTTGGAAGATCGATCACTAGATTCGTGTGTGATTTCAAGGGTTTTCTCAAGCTCTCGTATTTCTGAATCAAACTGGTCTAAGTCTTTCATGTATCCAGAGGATGATGATAAAGCTAATAATAAGCTCAACCATAGAAAAAGAGGAACTTTGGAGGTTGTTGGTGAGATTAGACAGACTAAATCACTTAAGCTAATGGGTTTTTCGATTACGTATGATAGCGATTCTTCTGACTATTCATTGAGTGGGGAAGGGGAAGGTGATGGTGCTAATGGTGATGGTTCATCGAGACAGGAGCAAGAACAGTCTGATTCTAACAACAACAACGGTGGTGATTCATCGGTCGATTCGCATTCTCTTATCAATGAGATTGGTCGTGACAATTCGATTGACTGTTTGATCCGTTGCTCGAGGTCTGATTACGGCTCTATTGCTTCATTGAATCGGAATTTCCGTTCTTTGGTGAAGAGTGGAGATATTTATAGATTAAGGCGACAGAACGGGTTTGTCGAGCATTGGGTGTACTTCTCTTGCCAGCTCTTGGAATGGGTTGCTTTCGATCCTGTAGAGAGAAGGTGGATGCAGTTGCCAACAATGCCTTCGAGTGTTACCTTCATGTGTGCCGATAAGGAGTCTTTAGCCGTTGGGACGGATCTCCTTGTATTAGGGAAAGATGATTTTTCTTCTCATGTAATATACAGATACAGTCTTCTGACAAATTCTTGGTCTTCTGGTATGAAGATGAACTCTCCGAGGTGTTTGTTTGGATCAGCGAGTCTTGGAGAGATTGCTATATTCGCTGGTGGTTGCGATTCTCAGGGAAAGATCCTTGATTTCGCGGAAATGTATAACTCTGAGCTTCAAACTTGGATAACTCTTCCAAGGATGAACAAACCGAGGAAGATGTGTTCGGGGGTTTTCATGGACGGGAAGTTCTATGTAATCGGGGGAATCGGTGGTGCTGATTCTAAAGTCCTGACTTGCGGCGAGGAATATGATTTGGAGACCAAGAAATGGACTCAAGTCCCTGACTTGTCGCCTCCAAGAAGCCGTGCTGATCAAGCTGATATGTCACGAGCAGCAGAAGCACCGCCTCTTGTTGCTGTTGTGAATAACCAATTGTACGCTGCTGATCACGCTGATATGGAAGTGAGGAAGTACGATAAGGAGAAAAAGAAATGGTTAACTGTTGGAAGATTGCCTGAAAGAGCTGGCTCGGTGAACGGTTGGGGACTTGCTTTTAGAGCTTGCGGGGAGCGGTTAATCGTTATAGGTGGACCGAAGTACGCTGGAGGTGGGTTTATAGAGCTGAATTCTTGGATACCGAGCGAAGGTGGTCCACCACAATGGACATTGCTTGATAGGAAACATTCTCCTAATTTTGTTTACAATTGCGCGGTAATGGGTTGCTGAAACAACACACATTTTATAATACTCTCTCTCCATTTGAAGACCCTCCAGATTCTTGTTGATGGGTTTAAGCTCACAAGTCAAAAGACTCCATTGAAGGTTTCAAGCTCCAACCTTTATGCTTCTTCCTTATTTTGTTTTTCTTACAAATTTTTCAATTTGAATACAATCATCTCTGTATTGTTAGAGACCAGACAAACTCCAAAAAGAAAGAAAAAGAAAAAACTGAAACATGTTATAATAAGTTCGTTAAAAGTTGAAGCTATTTTAGAGTTTGCCAGATCTGGTTAACATTGTTGTATGTGTTATTAATCTATTTAATCTTGCTTTTGAAAACTCTTATTCATGTTTGTAGCCATCTATTGGTCTTTGTTCATAGTTTTTGCTTTTGTGTTTTCTTCTATTTTTGTTCTGCTTTTATTATTACAGGTCGAATCGTTAGATTCACTTTACAACGTTGTTTGAAGTGTTTGTCATTTTTATGACGACAAAATAAAAAAAAGTGATCACTTTTGTAGTTTTGTTGGGGTAAGGAGGGGCAAATGTTATGTCTTTATGGTTGTGTCCTTTAAGATATTTCATTCTGTTGCTTGCAAGTTACCATCTTGTTAAGGATGTTTTTGGACTCTTCGTTTAGGTTCTTTAAGCTTTTAAGATATTTAGATATTTAGATATTTGTATTTTCATGTAGGAAACGAATTCTAGCCTAAGTATTTATCAATCGTAACAATGCGGAAAACAGAGTAGTTTTTATTTTTATTTTTTAACACTGGTTTTCTATTATTATTCTATTTCAAATTGTGAAAACTGTTAAATCAACGATTTTACAACGGACAAACCTTCCGACTTGATCCGACAAACAAAAATAGTAGGTAAAATTTCTTATAATACTCTTTTTTGTTTCGCTTTTTCTTGTTTTGTTTTCATTTAATTTTTGTTTCAGTTCATTTGGATACAAATATATATATTTTTAAATCCAACTTCACAAATAGCTATCTTTTTAATTCACGTATAACATTACTTGTGAAGTTGGATTTAAATACATTTATTAACTCTGCTTAGCTCAAAAGGAATTTTTTTTCTTCCCTAAGATAAGTTTACTTATTTACCATCATCCTTTTACAGGTGAATGGGAAATGTTAATATTTTCCCATTTACGATAATTAAAAGTTTAACTTGGAATTTTTTTTTAAACCTCTCTATTATACACAGTATTTGTTTTGGATAGTTGTGGTTATTTTTTTGAAAAGTATAGGCTTTAAACCAATATAGGCCAATGATAACATTTAAGGCCTTAACTAAGCCAAAAACGGGTCATAGTCTATTAATCTTCTCGGGGGTTTTGGGCCTCTACGAGAATCAGTCAAATAGTCATTTCGCTCTCTTTGGTTAATCTTTGAGGGCTCTGCAACTGAAACTGAAAATCAAAGGGAAGAAGAAGAGATCATGAACGTTAATATATCGAAGTAGTACTATCACACCACAATTCGGCTGAAATTTCGATCCCTACGTGGAAAATGGATTATACGTTACTCAAAAGTTGTATCTGGTTTCTTTTGGAAGGATCTGGTGAGTATACTTGAACCATATCTTACAAAATTTATTGTAAATGTTACATAATCATATCCTTGTCCTGAATATGTCAGAACCATTTTGTGTTTCTTCTTCAGCTGCTTGCCTACCACCACCTCAATTAATGCTGATAACATATGTGGAGCAGTTGTTAGTATCCGCTTCAATGAGGATATCATTTGTGTTTGGAATCGCAATGCTTCGGATCCTCAGGTGATAAAGAAGAATACATACACACTCTATCTTACATGAAGTGTGATACCCGTAGCCTCGTCGTCTTGCACCCTAAGTCTCGTGCCCTAACTTTAACCAAAAGCAACACACCTGGACACACTAAAAAAAAAAAAAAAGAGGGGGTAAGTAATGAATTACTCAGTGAAGAAATCAACTCTGCCCACCGAAACAGAATATATATTTTCTACCACTATAAAACAATCATCAATTTACATAAATCTAGACACTAGCAAACATATAGCTTCTTGTACTTACCAAGCTATAACACACATATCATTCTTCTTGCTATTATGCAATATATATAAATATAGTTAGGTTCAACCATCCTCGTGATGACATAATTGAACCTCACAATATGGAGGCTGGCCCTTGTCGCACAGATCACTCCCATACTAGGCTCTTCAGCCCATTTCATGGTTCACACTTCTCGAACGTCCTTCATGTGACCAACATACAAACATCTGGAAAGACACGACCCATAACTCTTTTCTTCCCAGATGTCAACATAAATACTTATCAAACATATCATTATAGACATCAATCATATTCTAGCATACTATATCCTATCATATCATCACAACATCATCATGCATATCATCATATAACTTATACAGTATCTAACAATCAGAGATCTAAGCCTATATGTTATGAATCATGTAAATAATATAAGAAAATATGTATTATGCTTCCATAGATCCCAAACCCACCTTAGTCACTTTGATGATGAGAACAATTCATTTGCACCTTTGCTCTTCTTTAGACAGATTCGTTGTCCCATCTTTGACAACATGATTTCCCATGCTACTGAACTTCAAACCGGTTCTAATTCAACAGAGACCTTGAGACACGAATCATAAAGGCTCCTGCAACGTTTCAGCCCAGTCCAAGCTCGTTTGCTCAACCAAAAAACACAACTCAACAAACTAGTCTGATCTGGATTATGCACAGAACATTCCTAAAGATACCCATGTAAATATCAAACCCCTGAACGAAATTAGAAGATGTTTTTCCACGTCATATCTCTTAGGTTAGGGAAGAGAAACCCTAAGTCTTCTTTGCCACACGATGCTTCTCTCTGTGACAAGTCTTCGTACAAAAACGCTAGATTCAAGACATCCAAGTTCTCATCAGACTCTGCAAAGTGAACAGTTTTATTGCTTGATATGACATAAGAGATTGTGTTTAAGGATTCAGAGTCCTGATCAGATACCAACACTCCACTGAACGATGATGATGATTGAAGTTCAAAGCCAAAAATTTGCTCCATCTTCTCTGTCTTTCTTTGTCCTGCAGTTACCAATTCCAGAAATGGGAACACCTTTAGGCTTTTACACACATTTCCAGTTTACAAATAGAAATGAATGTAGAAGCAAAATGTATTAAGACATATAGTCAATATGAGATAGAATCACAAAACAAGTAAGTTTTTCACCTATCCTCATCTTCACGAACAAGCACCTGTTAGTTTCCCTGCTCTTTTTCGTCCCTGCAATGACATTGTTACGGATGCTTCTTTGTCGACTTTTGTTTTCATGTTTGTCTGGGATCTTAATGTGTCCATCTTCACATCCTCACCTCTGAAGCCCTCATAATGTTTAAAAACATCAAGGGATCAAAGTATCCAGCATTCATTAATCTTCGAGGTTACTATCTTTCTTCTTCGCCACCTCTGAAGCTCTCATCATAATCTTCATCAACTTGAACCTCCTAGAGTTGGAGTACTCCGCATTCTTTTATCTTACATGGGCCAGTGTCAGTTTTACCGCCTAACTTGAACTCAAAAACAAGCTCCGTTGAAGTCACATCCTCTGCTTCAACGTCGAAGATGTACAGATGCTTCATATATGGATACAGGTCGCGCCTATTATAGCTACAACGAGTGTGAGCATTCTGTTTGGACGTGATGGTACAATACGCTCCATTACGTATCCAATCATGAAATTCCTCTTTTCCCTTGTCAACGAACAAGATGCATGCCTTAAATTTTGTTGATGTACGAAGAGGCTTTTCATTCAACTCCACTGTTACGGAACTCCCGGGAGCTCGGTAGGTGAAGCATGCAGGCACTTCTCCACCGGGTAAGACCGAAAATTCACGAGTTGTTGATGCCTGAATGATGACATCTCTCGCTTCTTCATTTAGTTTGAAGCAGTTTCGAAAGTTGAGATGAATATCTGGATTGCGAAAGGTGCAATCTAGTCTCTCTAGTGACTTACAGTTTTCTGCATCTAGGACTTCTAAGGAATCCGGAAGCTGTGGGAGTGATACCAGATTCTCCATTCCGTTCAGTACAAGTCGACGTAGACGAGAGCATCCCTTGACCCATGGACTAAGCTCTTGAATTCTTGTATCGTTCAAGTGAAGCTCTATGATTTTGTCAAAAGCATGTGGGGATTCCTTAAGGTTTTCAGAGTATACCATATGCAATTCCGTAAGACGAGACCACAAGCTGATCGATGAAGGAACTTCTTCTATTGCAGTTCCATTTAGCTTGAGATATTCAATGTTTGTGGAAATCTCAGGAAAACTTTTTAGCGACGAGCAATTAGTGAGAATGAGTTCGTCGAGAGATTCCAAGTTGATGTTGGTCGTAAGAACCTCTAACTTTGAGCATTCCTCCAAATGAAATCTCGTCAATCTATGAAGGTTTCCAATAGAAGACGGGAATTCCACCAAAGAGCAACAACATTGGAGATCTAACAGTTTGAGATTAGTTGCATTCCCAATAGAGCAAGGAAGCTCCACCAGACTTGAACATTCTGAAAGATTCAAATCATGGAGATTAGTTGATTCCCAATAGAGCAAGGGAGTTTCACCAGACTTGAACATTTCCAGAGATTCAAATCTTGGAGATTAGTTGCATTGCCAATTGAGGAAGGAAGTTCCACCAGATTCGAACAACAACTGAGATTTAATACTTTGAGATTACTTGCATTCCCAATCGAGGAAGGAAGTTCCACCAGATTCGAACAACAACTGAGATTTAATACTTTGAGATTAGTTGCATTCCCAATCGAGGAAGGAAGCTCCACCAGACTTGAACATTCCGAAAGATTCAAATCTTGGAGATTAGTTGCATTCCCAATTGAGAAAGGAAGTTCCACCAGATTCGAACAACAACTGAGATTTAATACTTGGAGATTAGTTGCATTCCCAATCGAGGAAGGAAGCTCCACCAGACTTGAACATTTCCAAAGATTCAAATCTTGGAGATTAGTTGCATTCCCAATTAAGGAAGGAAGTTCCACCAGATTCGAACAACAAGTGAGATTTAATACTTGGAGATTAGTTGCATTCCCAATTGAGGAAGGAAGCTCCACCAGACTTGAACATTTTGAAAGATTCAAATCTTGGAGATTAGTTGCATTCCCAATTGAGGATGGAAGTTCCACCAGATTCGAACAACAACTGAGATTTAATACTTGGAGATTAGTTGCATTCCCAATCGAGGAAGGAAGCTCCACCAGACTTGAACATTCCGAAAGATTCAAATCTTGGAGATTAGTTGCATTCCCAATCGAGAAAGGAAGTTCCACCAGATTCGAACAGCAACTGAGATATAATTCTTGGAGATTAGTTGCATTCCCAATCGAGAAAGGAAGCTCCACCAGACTTGAACATTCCGAAAGATTCAAATATAGGAGATTAGTTGCATTCCCAATAGAGGAAGGAAGCTCCACCAGACTTGAACATTCCGAAAGATTCAATTTTTTTAGATTAAATGCATTCCCAATAGAGGAAGGAAGCTCCACCAGACTTGAACAATTCCAAAGATTCAATTTTTTTAGATTAGTTGCATTCCCAATTGAGGAAGGAAGCTCAACCAGACTTGAACATTTCGAAAGATTCAAATCTTGGAGATTAGTTGCATTCCCAATTGAGGAAGGAAGTTCCACCAGATTCGAACAACAAGTGAGATTTAATACTTGGAGATTAGTTGCATTCCCAATCGAGGAAGGAAGCTCCACCAAACTTGAACAATTCCAAAGATTCAAATCTTGGAGATTAGTTGCATTTCCAATTGAGGAAGGAAGTTCCACCAGATTCGAACAACAACTGAGATTTAATACTTGGAGATTAGTTGCATTCCCAATCGAGGAAGGAAGCTCCACCAGACTTGAACAATTCGAAAGATTCAATTTTTTGAGATTAGTTGCATTCCCAATCGAGGAAGGAAGTTCCACCAGATTCGAACACCAACTGAGATTTAATACTTGGAGATTAGTTGCATTCCCAATCGAGGAATGAAGCTCCACCAGACTTGAACATTCCGAAAGATTCAAATCTTGGAGATTAGTTGCATTCCCAATCGAGAAAGGAAGTTCCACCAGATTCGAACAGCAACTGAGATATAATTCTTGGAGATTAGTTGCATTCCCAATCGAGAAAGGAAGCTCCACCAGACTTGAACATTCCGAAAGATTCAAATATAGGAGATTAGTTGCATTCCCAATAGAGGAAGGAAGCTCCACCAGACTTGAACATTCCGAAAGATTCAATTTTTTTAGATTAAATGCATTCCCAATAGAGGAAGGAAGCTCCACCAGACTTGAACAATTCCAAAGATTCAATTTTTTTAGATTAGTTGCATTCCCAATTGAGGAAGGAAGCTCAACCAGACTTGAACATTTCGAAAGATTCAAATCTTGGAGATTAGTTGCATTCCCAATTGAGGAAGGAAGTTCCACCAGATTCGAACAACAAGTGAGATTTAATACTTGGAGATTAGTTGCATTCCCAATCGAGGAAGGAAGCTCCACCAAACTTGAACAATTCCAAAGATTCAAATCTTGGAGATTAGTTGCATTTCCAATTGAGGAAGGAAGTTCCACCAGATTCGAACAACAACTGAGATTTAATACTTGGAGATTAGTTGCATTCCCAATCGAGGAAGGAAGCTCCACCAGACTTGAACAATTCGAAAGATTCAATTTTTTGAGATTAGTTGCATTCCCAATCGAGGAAGGAAGTTCCACCAGATTCGAACACCAACTGAGATTTAATACTTGGAGATTAGTTGCATTCCCAATCGAGGAATGAAGCTCCACCAGACTTGAACATTCCGAAAGATTCAAATCTTGGAGATTAGTTGCATTCCCAATTGAGGAAGGAAGTTCCACCATATTGGAACAACGACTGAGATTTAATACTTGGAGATTAGTTGCATTCCCAATCGAGGAAGGAAGTTCCACCAGACTTGAACATTTTGAAAAATTCACATCTTGGAGATTAGTTGCAGTTGAAAAATTAGGAAGCTCCTTCAGATTTTTTGAAGCACTCAAATTTATCCACTTGAGATTCCGAAGCAGCTGTACAAACAAATAAAGGCATAATTCATGAACACGTTGATACACTTAGCAGTTGAACATATAAAAAAGAAACGCATAAACGAAAATAATACACTTCCATGCTAATTCTTTTTTATTTTGAATTTTAAACTGAGTAGCAAGTTCAATTGACAAAAAAAATTAAAAAAAAAGGTTCCCACAACTTCTAGAAAGAAATCATTTGAAGGCAAATTTAAAATTTTACTAGAAAGAAATTATAATTACTTACTTTTATTCCTTCCCACAACTTCTCAAGCTTGCTGTAAGGCATGTTTAGTTCGACAAGGAACTCCAGGTTAACAATAAAAGGTAAACATGTCATCGGCGAATACCCCCAATCTAGTAATTGAAGTTTTGGAGATATATACTTCAGACATCCCGACAAAGACGCCATGTTTGGATTCTTAAAAACAGTTCTGAATCTTAAGAATTGGAGATTAGACATTCCTTTAAGAGCTCTCTCATTTGCATTCAAATTGTGCCAAGTTAGAGTGTCTCTGGAATATATGCCTATAACACTTCTAGTAATCTGAAAAAGAGACCCCATAAATTAAGCAGTTATAATAAGCAATGCACAAAAGAATAATGGCAAAACTTACAGCTGTAGCTGTAGGATCAGTGAGAACTTCACAAATATCTTTCTCATCAACCAAAAACTGTCGTTGCCCAGGCTCACGATGTTGTTTACGGACAATTTCTTTACCCAATTGGACTAGCAAACTATGCATCCCTATTCTATCCTCATAAAAAGATATGAGAGATTTCTCAGCTAGAACGTCAAGCCGTTGCCTCACATCCAAGAAGAATTTGTTTGCAAGATGTGCTTCCACTTTCTTAATATGTTCACGGTTGAAAAAGCATGCTATATGAAGGAATAAATATTTATCCTCATCACATAAAGCATCATAACTGAACTTTAAAACGGTCTCAATTTCTCCGTCAAGATGACTCCATAACTTTGGTAGTACCCTTTCCCACTCCTGCTTGGACATTTTCTGGAGGTAGGAACCCATAACCTTTAGTCCTAGAGGAAGTTTACCGGCAAGGTATGTAATTTGACGAGAAAGTTCTGTGAAACCATCTTTAGGGGACTTTTGATCAAAAGCATACATGCAGAACATCTGAAGAGCCTCATCATTTGATGGAAATTCCACCTTGTAAATATCGTTGATCCCATGTGCTTTCAAAAGTTTTGAATTTTCTGTTGTGATGATAATCCGACTTCCAGGGCCAAACCACTGGACTTTTTTGGCCAAGGCATCTAGTTGTGCTAATCGATCCACATCGTCAAGAACGAGAAGCACTTTCTTGTCTTTCAACCTCTCTTGTGCGACTCCTAAATGCGTGATCACGATATCTTTGTGATTGATCATTTGAGACAGCATTTTGCTCTGTAGTTGAAGTTGTTCGTTGCCCTCATCGAGACAAGGTCTTGGATAGCTTCCTTTGATATTCACCATGATTGCCTTCAATGGGAAACTGTTGGAGAGTTGGTTAAACAGATATCTGGCAATGGTGCTCTTACCAATCCCAGGAGGACCCCAAATCCCAATCATCCTCACTTCATCCAAATCGAGGCGTAACAACAGTTTCATACTTTTCATATGAGTTCCCATCCCAATTAAACAATCGATGTCAGGTGATGGTGCCAAATGATTCAACATTTTTGAAATATCAGTGGCTATGTTTTCGATCATGACCGCTTCATCAACCCTAACATAGAGGGAGATCAACTTAGACATCATTTCAATAAATAATTGTTCAGAAAAATGGAAATCAAGAGGACGAACCAGTTTCTTGAATGGTAACCTGCGATTGTGGCCACACCCTCCAAAGCTTTTCTCCATGTGTCAATCTTCTCCTTGGTTTTACCTCGACAAGTCTTTTTGAAGACTTTTCCAAAATCTCCGGTCTGCTTCTTAACATCAGTTGGATCTACTTCATAGAAAATGGTCAACACAGTTTGACCCAACACTATGTTCATGGTCTCCACCAATTCGTCAAGACACCACGACGAAGAAGCGTAGTTCTTGGAGAGCAAGACGACGGCGATCTTAGATTCTTTGATCGCTCTTTTGAGTTCAGGACCGATGGATTCGCCTCTCTGGATCTTGTTATCGTTGAAAAAGCTGATTCCTTTACTTTCGAACGCCTTCAGAATGTGACTGAGAAACTGTTTGCGTACATCGGGACCGTGGAAGCTCGGAAAGACATCGTATTCCCAAGGAGAAGACGAAGGAAGTGAAAGAGGCCAAGGAGAAGATGGAGGAGATGGAGGAGAAGCAATTATTTTGTTTTCTTGGACTCTGATCTTTCCATAAACCATATAAAATATTGAACCCAAGAGCGTAAAGATCGTAGCAGCAAGAGTTCCAAGGAAAAGGTAAAAATCCATTGCTTACGATAGAAAGAAGATTTAAGATGACAGAGCTTTTAAGAGATTAGAGAGTAAAGAATTAACAAAGAGGCTTTGTATATTTTAATGACAGAGAACGTTGACTCCATTGACTGAGAATGTTCACACTAGCAAGAGAGAGAGAGATAAAGTTATCGTTTCATGGAAATATGTGAACCCAAGCTTTCATGTAGGTTCCACCATTCTTGGAATTTTTCCAAAAACCCAAGTTCTTGGATCTTTCCTATAATTTGAAACTTTTTTTTTTTTTATTGTTTTAAGAAATTTGATCAACTTACATACTCTTGCAAAATTTTCTTTTTGCATTCGTGTTGATTTCTTCAAAATTTGCTTCATAAATCTGTTTTCAGACAGAGTGACAAAGCGCTTGGTTTCGTGTCTCTCAAACAATTGTTAAAGACTCTTGACGGGAAAGAGTCTTCGAACTCACATGCCAGTCACGTGATAGTAAAGAAATATTTTAAAAGCAAAGCCCATTTATTTGATTGGGCCCATATAATTAAGGCCCATACACTCTAAATCTCGCAGGGTTTAAGCGTTCTTCTTTTCTCTACTAATCAGATTCATTATCTCATATCAAAAAACCATTATCGCTCTGTAGAAAAAGCTTCCATTTTTCGTACTAAGAAGATGAATTCTCTTCATCGTGTAGTAAGATTGATGACAAGAACAAAGACCCATTATCCAATTTCGCAAACCCATTTCAAATCCCCGAAGATTCTCGTCGATTACATGTCTACAAAATCTCGAAATGATGACAATAAATGGAACGACGCTTGGGAATCAGCTTGGTTACCTGAAGATCTCACTGATAAGAGTCGAGCACCGTGGGAAACCGACGTGAACTTCCCTTCGACGGCTGAATCGACGACGGCGATCGAGGAAATCGATGTGGAGGCAAAGGCGTTCGTTCAGGATATGAACGAGCATTGGAACGAGAGGAGAGGGAAGAGTGAGAAAGAGGAGAAGAAAGTAGAGATTAGAGAAGAAGAATCGTCGCTTTATAGTTTGGAGACGATGAAGAAAGATTATAGATTGAAGAAGCAAAGGGTTCATGCTTCTTTGTGGGTTAAGGAGATTGAGAAATTGGAAGAAGCTAAGTTGGGAGATTCTGGATCTGGTGGAGCTGATGATATCGATAGGCTTCTCGATAGTTGCTCAGAGTAATGATTCTCTCTGCTTAAATTTTTTCAATTTAGGGTTTTCTTGAATTTGGATCTTTGTGTGCAACTTAACACTTCACTTACTAGGTCTGTGATATATAGCTCAATACATGAAACTATAGTATGGTTTGTTTGAGATTGAACATGTAGAGATTGCTCTGAGGATGGTCTTGGTCACTTACATGGTTACGTTTTAGCTAAATCCTAAGATTGTGATTTGCTTGTGTACAATCACAAGCATGTTCCTGTAGTTGTGCAATTGAGAGATTGCTATGTGGATGGATTTCGTGGTGTTTCAAGTGACAATGTTCATTTAGTTATGTTTGTATAAGATGGTGTTTGAAGATTTGTGTGCTTGTTGGTGATTTTGATGGTAAAACACACAGGATTTTCGACTCGGTAGACAATGATTTCGACAAATTGGAAGTTTCGAGTGGATCGGAATTGAAGAACAAGCCTGATGGTTGGGAATCAACGACAAAAGAACAAGATGGTAATCTCTGGGAAATGTCAAAACGAGAAGAAGACATTCTACTCCAAGAATTTGATCGCCGGACTGCCTTCTGCAAATTTCAGGTACCACCCAAATCTTTGTACATGGGTTTGCTATCTTTGATGATAAAAGATCGAGACTTTTTAGATCTCATTGTTGTTCTTCAAATATGATCGGATGTGCAGATAGCGAGTTTTATAAAGCAACATATATTCAGTAGGAGAAGACCGGTTGATGGGTGGAGATACATGATAGAAGTGATTGGTCCAAATGCTAGAAAAGGGAAAGGAAGTGTGTCTAGACTCCCGGCTTTATCGGATGTGTCGACACAACCCTTTAAAGAAGAAACTGGCAGTCTCAGTACCTTCAAGCGTCGGTAGAACAGAGAATACCTTGAGGAGGAGTTTATGACAATGAGATTGATTATCGATACCTTGAGGAGGAGTTTATGATTCGTGATTGTGTCACAATAAGGTTAAGATTGTTTAAAAGTTCTTCAGAATTTGTTAAGGCCAATACTGGCAGATATGAATCTGAAGTTGTGAACTTAAAAGTTTTATGAGTTCTGTATTTCAAAAGTACCTTATTTTTGTAAATTGCATGTAGTTTTTGAAGGTGTTGAAAGGAAAGTTGGATAGTACTTTCTGTAAAATAGAACCAATTAAACTAAAAAGGATTAACATGTAAATATAAACAGCAAACAAAATAATATACAGAAAAAATAGGACAAAGTGGAGCTGCGGGGTATCAATCCCCGTACCTCTCGCATGCTAAGCGAGCGCTCTACTATCTGAGCTACAACCCCACTGTTGATAGTATTCCACATTCAGTTATATGAATAAATAAATCTAACCTAACCCGTTTAAAATTATGAACGGAATTGGATAATCCATAGGTATTATTCCATTTTGACACCCAAACTATCACTCAAAACCTTTTATTTTTCTATATGACAAAAAGTTCATCATGTTGCAAAAGTCAAAATGCAAAACTGTACAAGAAGTGAATAAGAAGTTTGCGTGTATAATTTCATGTGGATCCCATTGTCATAATGCATGCACAGTAAATCTTATTTCACCGCCTATATAAAGGGGTTCGACGATTGTAAGAAAAGTAATATATTATCAGAACTTCTAAAATCAAATACAATCTCTCTCGCTTCTTCTCTTATATTCTCAGTATACTATTCCTATCGGATATAAAACATTTATTCTTTATTTATATTTATCGAAATGATAAATTAACCCTTTCTTTTTATAACACATCAAATGTATTTTCCGAGTTGTTGAAAGAATTGATAGCAAATGATTTTAAGAGATTGTAGAGGATTGAATAGAATTCCATCAAAATGATGGTAAAAAAGTTTGGAATTGGCGAATCATAGTTTTTCTTTAGAATTCTATCAAACTAGGATAGGTGATTTCATAGCATTAACTATGTTCTAGGTAGGTGATATGTCCTGGGCATTAACGAAGATTTATCAGACTCGCAAGTTTACGATCATATTGGCAAGTGATATCTCCTGGGTAGATTTTGATAACATCGGAGGCAACACTGGCTAGACCAACGGCAACAATAGGATTACCATCGATCATGTCCTTGAAAATACAGCTTTCTACAAGGTCCGGTTTGAAGGCCTTACCAACATCACTGGAGTTAACCAGAACAACTCTGCACCATAAATTGTTCAACCTTCCCTTATAATCACTATCAACGGTGAGAATTATGACTGTTTTTCCTGGTAGTGGTACGCAATACGTCATACAGTTGGAGTTGTCGACTAAAAGCCATAGGGGTTAAATGGCCTTGTATGATCTTTTTCCAGGTTCCCTCTACTTTTTTGGCGCATCATTTGGATTGGTTTCTACATACGTGATCAACAGATTCTTGCGGTTGTTATCGAAGATACCTGGGTTGCGTCCCATCAATCTATCACGGTGAGCAATGACGATCTGGAGATGTACCGAATGGTGAATGCCAATCATAGGGAATGCACTTGATGTTAAAACTTGTTTCCTCATATTGTTTTTTTAGGGATTACTCTTAAAATGAAATATATTTATTGTTGTAATATTGTGTTTACCATAATAAAATACTAAAATAATTTTGAATGTAATATTTTTAGTCACTTATTTACTGATTTTCGTTTTTCGTTTATTTACAACTTATATGTAACAATAAATATACACATAAACATGAATTAAATAAAATTTAAATGTTAAAAAAAATTTATAAGAAAATAATTTACTTATGTGGACACCTGAGATTTGAGATTGAGAGAAAACTTTACTATTAAAACTATAGTAAAGTTGAATAACACATGATTTTTTTCGTTCTTTCAGTACAACAGAACTCATTACCGAAAAGATTCACCGTCATATATAAACGCAAGATTACTAGGAGGAGGAAGAAGAGAAGTTGCTCTGCAATTGCGTGATGCCTTGAGAACCAAGAAAGGTGTTGTTACCCTTGAGAAAAGCAGAGTACCACTGAGCAGAGAGTTTTGGAGATCTCTTAAGATCTGGATCGCTGAAATTCACATAACACATACCAAAACTAGCCTCGTACCCGCTTAGTATCTCGAACAAATCCATAAATGACCATACAAAGTAGCCTCTAGTGTCTGATCCATTCCTACAAGTAGTAATGTTCTTTAACCAACTGATCCGATAAGAGAATATGTAGTACGAATCACTTTACGTACCTGACGGCTTTGAGCACCGCACCAATGTAAGCGTTCAAGAACTCAACTCTTGGTGTGTCCTTGAGTTGCAGCTGCAAATCTCGCTTCATCGGTGTACCTATTCATTTGGATTAGCAAGACAATTGAGACCAGACAAAAACCAGAGAGTGAGAGAGAAAGAGACCATTCTCAAGAATGTAGACGGGAGGATTGCCATATCTCTGTTTTATATACTCCAACACATCTTCCATAGCCCACGGAGCAACAGCATACTAGTCCATTCAAACAGAACAACTTAGAAAGATGGACACTTAAGACAAGAGTAAGAGCTTTGCATCTGAAAATCTTACCTCGGAAAGTGACAAATTCCCTAGGACTGTGTGAAACGAAGAAGAGACGATGAGCGAAAACGAAACATGGATATAAAAGAGCAAGATTCGAGAGTTTTGATGCATACCAGTCAGGGATATGCCCAAGTCTGAGTGGAAATCTGTGTTTCTTGAAGGATAAGGTTTGGCTTTGTCGCTTGAGACAATAACTGCAAAGTACTGATTGATACCTAAGAAATCAGCTGAGCCTTTAACTTGTTCTGATTCTTCCTCTGTGAAAACTGGCAGTCTTGATCCAACTATTCGTTTCATTTCTTCCGGATAGTCTCCAAAGATAAGAGGCTCAAACATCCTGGATTTCAAAGTGAGATTCTATCTTTTCAGATTTAAGAAAGTCTATTGGAACCTGACTCACCAGCCCAAGTAGAAATCTCTGGCTCTTTGAACTGCGATTTCATCGTCCTTGGAGCTTGTAGAAGCATTAAAGCCTATTGCAAACATGCTAAAGCCTACGGAACCTCCTTGCATATCCTGCACATTATAATGAAATGTTGCTCCTTTTGTCATCAACTCAACACATTCAAGAGATATGTATACATGAATAAGCAAGTCTACCTTGTATTTTTTCTTATATAATCTTGAAGCAGAGGCGTGCGCAAGCAGCAAGTTATGAGCTACGATATACGGTTCAGTGGAAGAGTTCCCTGATGAGCAGCTTTTGCCCGGTAAGGAACAACGACCAGGCGCTGATATCCCATCGTTGTAACCTCCAATTGTAAATATATTAGCTTCATTGATCGTGTTCCAGAATTTGACCTTGTTTCCAAACTCTTTGAAGCAAACGTCTGCGTAGGCAGTAAAGTCCTTGCTGCAATGACAAGTAACTCACATTCCAATGAAAATGTAAAGAAGCAAAGTAAATGTTAGCTTACATGATTCTGCGGCTTCTCCATCCTCCGTACTCATCCTCGAGAAATTGAGGAAGATCGTAGTGGAAAAGTGTGACATGTGGTTCAATTCCTGTGTTAAAAGTTTTACTAAGTAGGAACTAAAACAGAACACAACAGAAAGAAAGAAACACACACACAAGTGTTACCATGGATTACAAGTTGATGGATGAAGTTGTTGTAGAATTGTAGACCCTTAGGGTTAACAAGACCTCTTCCATCTAAATGAGACAAGAATGAAGAAATTAGTGAATGATGATTGTGTTTAAAGAAGAAAAAGAAGAAGAGTTACTGGGTATAAGCCTAGACCAAGAGATGGAGAATCTCAAGGCAGGTAGGCCAGTTTCCACCATGAGCTGCACATCTTCCTACATAGAGAGACCAAAGCAAAATCTTTTTCATTAGCAAAAAAAACATTTGGCTTATTATGTTGAAAGAAAACAGAGGAAACAACAACCTTGTACTTGTGATACCCATCACATGCTGTATCTCCGTTGTCTTGGTTACCTAAAAAACAATATTGTGTTTCTGTAAGAGAATAATAATGCCCTCGAATCAAATGATTTGGTTCAAGATTCAAACACAATATATATATATATATATATTTATTTTTTTGAATTGAATGTAAAATTGTATTCAAATCAAAACTTTTGCCTAAAAAACAGAGATTAAAGAAACAGAGCTTTTTCGTAGACTTTTAAGTACGAGTAGCAAGCCACAACGCCATGGCCTCGGAGTAGCCATGATCTCCTTGACTACGGATTGAGTTGATACGATATAGAACAACAATATAGAAGAAAGAAAGAAAGAAAAAGACAGGTATGGTACGAGAGTGGACGAAAGTATCCCAAATGCTAGGCTTTCTCCCATCTTCATTAGCAGCTCCTTCCCACTTAAGACAAAACAAACATTGTCATAATTTTCACAGAAAAATCAAAAAAAAAAAAAAAATCCGAGTAGAAGAATCGAAACCTGATAAGCCGAAATGGCGGATCCGAAAGCAAAGTCTTTAGGGAAATCGTTCTTGGTGTAACCATTGCTGTGTATCCCGAGAAGCAGAAAAATGGTAATCAGAGACAAAACTCGATCCATCTCTGTCTCCTAGCTCCATGTACGTGGAAATATAATAAGAAAAATGGTAATAATCAGAGACAAGTTTGTGTGACCAAAAAACAAACAAGCGTCTCTATCAATAGTCATCAAGTCTATTAAAATATATAAAAAAGGGAATATAGTCGAAAATATCACCAAGTCTTCTTGCCAACTTGTAGAGCCTTTTTCGATTCTAAAACGATCGGAAATTAATTTATTTTTGTGTAAAAAAAGATTTTTTTTTTTTTTTATCATCTGAAATTTTATATTAAGCTTTTTGAAATATAAAACCAGGGATCAAATTGACTCCCCAGAGACAGAGCCGACAAACACAAGGGTTCACCGGAGACTAAACTTGAAGCCGTAAGAAAACATACGAAACTACAAATACCAAAGATTCTAAAAACCACAGGGAATCGAAACAAGTATAAAAGACAAAGAAACCCAACTTAAACTTGAAACTAGACAGCAATCGAAAACCTGCAGGCATGCACACTAAACGGAGACAAAAAAACTCTGACAAACCGAGGAAGCTAGAACGAGCAACCAAAAAGATCTTTTACTCCTGTAATTTTTGTTTGTTTTATATATAGTTGCCAAATGGCATAAATTTATTTTGCCATCTCTCTTAACAATCAAAAGACCCTATATACATTTGTGTTTCTAAGTGGATGATTGGTTCGGCTGTATCTGTAGATTAGTTGCTGTATAATTTAGACGGTAGATGTTTTTGCTATAGTTGTAGTTTTTTTTTTTGCATAACCTACAACTTTTAAAGCCACAAAATAGTTGCTTTAGAAAAACAAAATTAAACATGAACAAACAAAAAAATCAAGGTTCTAGAGGCTGTAACTTTTATAGGGATCCACTAAAATTTTTAAAGTCCGATTGATAAGCATATAATGTAAAAAAGATTTAAGGGGTTGTATAAATTTTTTAAATCCTAACCAATAACTTTTTTAAATAATTTAAAACTGCTTTCTAAAAAATTCGGATCGTGGAGATTATGGATGCATCTGAGTTAGACATGGAATGATTACTTAACAATAAGAAGAAAAATTGAATGCGGCATTTTTAACGATAAAAAGATGGAACATCATGTTTGATTAGTTTTCACAATTATGCAATTTAGTTAAATTCCAATAATTAATGAAGTGTGAAAGAATGAAAAGCTTTAATGACAAAACAATTTCGATTGAGTATAATAATTACACAACAATAAGACGATAAATTAAGCATTGCATGGTCAAAAATAAGATGTCAAGTTTGGTTAGTATTTACTATTCCCTGTGTTTCTCTATATAGGATAATCTACCGAAAAACACGAAGATTAAGAAAAATCTTTTCTTTTTAAAAGTATAAATTATATATATATTAATAGAGGAGACACTAGGTGAAAATCTTAGGTGTCATCCAAAGAGAATTTTAAGAAACTTTTAAAGAAAGTTATTAAAAAAATTTAATGACATGAACCATTATGCAAATAATTAGAATAGCCCAATTACCCACCAAATTTATATCATATATACAATATATAATCATCAAACAAACTATATCTTAGTCCAATCACCTACCAAATTTATATTATTATAATCATCAAATGAATATGGTAGTAACGAATATGTGGTAATTAATATGGAAGATTTTATTCAAAAACAAAACTCATGATTTTTGTTAATATACAGGAGAAATTAAAAATAACAAAGATCAAATAGTATATATTTCCCATATAGATAAATATATTTTATCTTACAAAATTTAATTTTCATGACACTTAGATTAAATATAGAGATTTTTTTAGAATTTCCACTTTTGAGATGCCATATTAAATGTAGAGATGTTTTGAGAAATTCCACTTTTGAGATACCACTTTTAAAAATTGCCATCATTTTGATTTTTTTTCAAAAATGTCACTAATCCTCTATATATTAATTGCGCAGACAACAATGGTGAAAATATTTACATGTTTTTATTAATTTTATAAAATAAATCCATTAATACATGTTTTAGAGATTTAAATTTAACTAAATTTAATACTTAAACTTACCATATCATATATTATTTTTTAAATTTTTTTGATATATTAAGAAGCTTTTCATTATTATATTTGTAACAATATTATTTATTTTTAGATGATAAATACACTTACAAATATTTTAAATTTTTATTATTAGAAAACATATATTTTTGTTTGTTACGTCTGACAAATTCGTATAAATTTACAATTTATTTGATTTATCGCATGTTCTATAATTTACACAAATAATAAAAATCAATTGTGCATTTCAAATAAATTGAAATAAATTTCATTTGCATTAGTTTTAATATTTTTATGCAAAACTGATCAAAGCATATGACATCAAAATATGTTTGATTAAAACTTAACATTATTACATTTATGCACAATACATATCATTTTGTATGTTTATAAAGATTTAGAGTACACGCCTAAATATTAAGATCAACTAGAAAACATATTTAATTATTTAATCCCACGCTTGGCGTGGGTCAAAATTTAGTAAATCTATTAATTAAAAACCACTCAACCAATTATAAAGAAAACTGTATAATACTATTGGCTACACAATATTCAATAAAGGTAAAAACTACATAGAAATATGAGAACATCTTATATATTGAAACAAAAAAAATTCAAAACATCATATATACAAAAACGGAGAGAGTATTATGTAGCTCACTTAAGCTTTTATAACTAATCCAACAATTTAAACTTCTCTCCTAATAACTAAACTATTTAGACGGGATACATCTAACTCTTTATTATCATGATTATCTAAAAAGTTTGGGTTGAGAGGTGAAAGACTGGGAAATTTTAATGGTCAAATCAATTAGAAACCAAGTGACTACATAGTAGTGAGAAGATACGTTCAACACGCCATCGCTAATGATCAAAAGATAGGATATCATGTTCGGTTAGTTATCACTATTAAATAACTCACTTAAGTTTCCATAACTAATCCGACAGTTTAAATACTATCCTAAATTATATAGATTAGATATTAGAATAAGATCTAAAAGGTTTGGGTTGAGGTGCGAAAAATGAGAAATTTTAATTCTCAAATCAACTAGAAATTGAGTGATTACATAATAGTGTGAAGACACGTTGAACACGCCATCGCTAATGATCAAAAGACTAGACGTCATGTGCGGTTAGTTTTCACTATTATATAATTCACTAAAGTTTCGATAATTAATCCGACAAATTAAAATTTCTCCCCTAAAAACTTTTGGATCGTGGAGATTGTGGATGTGTATTGTGTAACTACTTATGCCTATATAATATATAAAGCCTAGACACATTTCATACGCCATATTTCCTACACATACATCTATACAACAAAGCATACACAAAACATAAAATAAAAGAGACATCATTCTACAAAACACATTAAGAGGGTAAACGAAATGACCTCAAAAGCCAAGGGTGCGGCAAGTCTAGCCCCATTCGTAGTTGAAGAGTGAACCAATGGACTTGCTACTAGAGGTGAGTCTACCCTTCCACTGCATGCTAGATCCACGAAGAACAGCTCGCGAAACCAAAGTCTCTTCCTCGAACATGAACTGCAAAAAGATTAGATTGACAATGTTAAACATTTGAAGATTAAGGGTTTTTCTGCTCTTGAAAAGATCTTTTGCATTTGTTCTGTAAATCGGTTAGTCTTGAAGAGAGATAAGTGTATGAATATGATAAGATTGATGAGGGCAAATAATTATAAAAATGCCTTCCTAAGAAACTTTGAATGAAACATTAACCAATCATAAGGATTAGCTTGTAAATCAAGAAGAAACTCTCTCAAAGTAAACACTTTTCTTAAGACAATCATCAACTGGAAAAAGATAATCAATCTACTCGCTCGTTGTAGTTTGTTCAATCTTGCCAATCAATGGATGATTGCAGAGAAAAGTAGACAGTAGATTCATTCCTTAAGAGCGACTTACTTAAGTCCTAGAGAGAGAGAACCGAGTCCATACTCCATACTAGTGGGTTTTTCACATCAAAAAGCCGCATGACAAGAAAAGAATTAATGAACAAAAAATAGGAAAAAGATGGAGATGCGGGGTATCGATCCCCGTACCTCTCGCATGCTAAGCGAGCGCTCTACCATCTGAGCTACATCCCCCTTTGACAGTTAACTTCCGTATCTATTTATATACATATATATTAAACGTTGTTATTCTGATGTCCATGTATAAACAAAACTTTGAAGTTCCGTAACAAAATTGAACTTGAACTTCCGTTTGGTATGTTTCAGTTTTAATCTTTTTTTTTATTTGTAAAATTTGAAAGAGTTTCATCAAAACTTAAATCTGCAGTGAACAAAGGGACCCAAAAAGAGGATTTGACTTGAAAAGAGATTTGAGGATCAAACTGGCGAGACAAAAAACACTTAAAATGACCAACTTTTTGGTTTTTACATTTCTGTTTTGTTCAGATGCAATTCAGATCAGTAATTCCTAAAGCTCACTCCTTCAAATGTTAAGTCTCTTACCGGTCAAAGAACAGTAACCTCAAATGCATATAGACCCTTTTTCGGTTATGAGCAGTTCATACTGTTGTGTCCTTAACCTTAAGCAGCAAGCCAGTAACTGGTTCAGTTATGGCTCTTTTGATATATCTACAATGAATTACGTTTGGCACATTCGTAACGGGTTCCTCTTCCATGTTTTATCTCCCTCAAAAGCTATACACTACAAGTAGAAAGAGGAAGAAATTAGAGGTTAAAAGTAGAAAATATTGGTATCTAATGAACACAAAATACGTCGAATAATATGTTTTACTTTATGGATTAAGCAGGATGTTTAGGAGGTGATGAATCTACGCGATGGTGGAAGAGTTTAGTTAATGCACGACGCTCACAATCCTGAAACAAAATGAAACCAAGCTGATCAATCTCTCTACAATGTTTTTTATGATCTAAGAACGTGATATGATTTATGTAATCAAGAAATCAGTCTCTAATATACTTCTTTTTCTGTTACCTTGAACATGTTTAGGCGTAATGGTCTATCTGGATTAAGTCTCTGAAGTTTAAGGTATGTGTATGCAAAACTCAATTGATCTCGTGAGGTAAACCGATCAACTTCATTGAACCAAAGACAGGAGAATAGGTTTGACATTGGTGTATGAGCCCTTACGATAAAAGAACCTTCAGGTACATCTAACAAAACAAGACACACCAATCGAGAAAACATCAGCAAACAAAAGAGATTATATGTAATTTATGGGAGAGAGAGCAAATGTGTGATTGATTACTCACAACTTGGAAGAGGAGAATTGGGATCTGAGTGGTCAAATTTCTTGAGTCCATCTGATTGGTAGAACATAAACTGTTCATCGATAGCCGAGTGGTTGTATTTGTTCAGCCGTTTGTTCTGTATCACCTCATCCCAAACACAATGCCGATCATAATGGTTCGAGATGGCGAATTCTGACTTTGTTCTCCATAAGAAGAAGTCAATAATCAATATAGGATCTGTAGTAAGTCTCATCTTACTGTCTATCCAAATCGAATACCTGGAAAAACAGAAATCAGGACTGATCAAAAAGACTGAATCACTGATTCAAAGTTCAGAGCTGGAGTACAAGCAAAACTAACCTCACCTAGAAGAAGGAAAAAGGCGGTGTGATAAAAATTTCGGAACTTTCCCAGTCTTTCGCATATCGGTATAAGGCAAATTGTTCACTACTACAGTTTTCCACAAACCAACAAATCCTTGCTTATCTGGAACATGCCCTTCACTAGCCAGCTTCGATAGTGTTTGCTCATCAACGAACATCACAAAACATACATTTCGCTTCGAAAATTCACTGATCTGAAGAAACAAACAAAGCAAATGAGAGCTCCACAATGAATGATCATGATAATACTATATGCCGTGTGATTGCATTCTCGCCCGATAGTAATCTACTAAAGGATAAAGTTTAAACCTTTTTGCTTGCAGGTCTCCTAAGAAAATCAGAGCTTCCAAAAATGCAAGAAGACACGGAGACAACACAGTTCTTCATGTACGCTCTATCCTTTTCGCTCAAATCAAATCCAGTACCTTGATGAAACCCATTAGTTCCTTTGACAAAACCGCAATGAATCTTCTGATTAACCGCAGAGTAAGATCTCTCTCTTTCCTCGAGTGTTTGATGCCCTCCAAATCTAGGCTTATTATATGTCTCTGTCTCTACAAAGCCTAACGAAAACGGCGTGAAATTCAAATACTCTTGAGGCTCAACTATGTGCTCAACAGATTCAGCAAGTGCAACTTCACAAGGTAAATCTGCAAAATATACAAAAAAATTAGCCTTAAGATCAAACAAACAAACCAACACTAGCATTCATCGAACAAAAATCCATACGCTTGTTTCTCTTCTTGCTTCCGGGTGGTTTCTCGATGTTCGATCTGTTTACTCCTATATCAAGCTCCGATGATATCAACATATGATGATTCTTCAAGTAAGCTACATTTGATCAAAATCCATTTAATACAATATCTTTTGTTGTAGCTTATTACACAACAATCAGACAAAGTAAAGCTTACGGTTTTGCTCATGTTGAAGTAGAAAATCAGAACCTAGACAAAATCCAAATTAAGAAAAATGAGTGTTTGATTAATTAATTAATCTCTAAAATTAAGAAAAAAGGAAGATTTTTAAACACTTGAGAGAACTTACCATGAAAGAGTAGTTTATGTCCAGAGAATATACAAGAGAAGAAAAAGAGTGAAACGAAGAAGAAGAACAAATGTGAGAGCTTCAATTTCACTATCCGACCAAACTTTTTCCCTCTTCGAAGAAACAAAAAACTACTTCTTCTCTCTGGTAACATTATTCCAACACTGCAACAACATTCAGACCAATCAAGATTCAAAACAGAAACAAATTCCCCATATTACTAAATCAAAACCAAATTCATAACGAAAATCGGGGATTTCACATTTTAAAATATGAAATTTCAAACAAAAATCCAAGATGCAGATTTGGAGAAACCTCTTGTAAAAATTCACGAAATTTTCGAGAAGCAAGAACCGAGCCAAACACCAGATTCGAAGATCTCTAGCTCACCATTGAGAAAAACTGGGAGCGATTATGATGGATGTGTAATAAGAAGAGTGTTATTTGTTGTTCTTTATTACAGTTAATTAAATAATTTAATAATGTCCAATTGTTGAAAAAATCAATTAATTAATTAATATCTCCAATTTACTTCACCGACTTGAAAAAGTTCAAAAAACTAAAAAAAAAGGGTAATGATTACTTGTCCCACATCGCTAAACTATGAATCGCGTACTCTCAAAGTTAGTGTATAAAAGGGAAGCTTGATTGATTCAACAATTCATACCTTTCTCGGCCTTTTGGCTAAGATCAAGTGTAGTATCTGTTCTTATCAGTTTAATATCTGATATGTGGCCCATCGGGCCACACGATATTAACTCTATTTTTTGAGGGAGAAGGCCCACTAAGATAGCTTGCTATCTGGGCTTTCACGAGTCGTCCATGTGTTGCACTATTGCACGGGCCTGGCCCAACCCACCAGTGAAAAAATCCGACTTTAAATAATTTAATTTAATAACCCACTTGAAGACCTATCATTGTTATTAACAGTGTTCTGTAATGTTGGCATATCATCACTTTTCTTTCTCTCTATGAGAGATGTTTGGAGCCAAACTTAACTAGAGAAATTCTTAGTTTTGCTCTACTGTTACCACTTTGTTATGAAATATGATGAGGTTGCAAGGCTAATGTCTATAAATATATCAATTATTGAACCTATGTTTATGGATTTTTTTGCATTCTTTAGGTGACAGGAAGTAATGTTAGATGTAGCGAGAGACAAGACAACACTTCCTCTTCTTCTTCTTCTCTTGTGGCTCCTGGAGAAACACTTTCACATCAAGACAATGAATGTTTCACCACAAACTCTATGCTAATAAATAACAACTTCTCTTAGCCATTCTTTCACATGTGGGATCGGATTTCGCGGTACCTACTTGCATTACTCACTTGAGGAGAAATAGCAGGCGGATGCTTTTGAAGCATGGCCAACCAAAGCATTCAAAGATGAGTGTAATTTTGTTTTGCCTTCTTAACACAAATGTCTTCTTGCTTTTGTTGTACTTTTCTCCTCCACACATGGAAACTGACTACTAGTTAAGTTGATTTGATCTTTAATTTTAATTCAATATTTTATAGGAAAATAAGTGATGGCTCAATTATCTCCCCATATCTTTTGGATACAATACTTATCTTCAAGATCTGTATTAATCAAAACCCATACTGTATTAGCTTTTAGTGTATGGTTTCATTCATGTAATTTTCATTAGCCCTTTTTGAATTAACTTCACATGGAAGGTTCAATAGTGGATAAGATCATATTCATATGGTTTAAATTCAATCTTTTTCCACTATGATTTGGCTTAGAGAGACATAAATCTTCATTGCATTTATTGTCTTAGCTTTCATATTTTCAACGAGACAATTAAGGTTTTTTGTCTACATTGCTTTTATATTAAACACACATGGCCTTGACATGAGTTTCAGGACCAAGATCTTATAGATATGTTAGGTAAAATGATGCTTTCATTGATTTAAGTTTCCTCATTAATAGCTCTTTGTGACAAACTCTTATACGTTTGATTGAACCCTTTTGAAAGCTAAGACAAAATTGGTATCTCTCTCTTAAGACTAAATCCAAAAAAAAACAAAACTTTGAGGGGACATTTTTTGGTATTTATCTAATTATTTTGCTGAATTTCAGATCTGTGATTTTGACTGTGCAAAATGTTATATTCACTCGATCAAATATCACTCTTTGAGTATGTTTCCCTTAGGTGCAAGAGGTCTCTAAGAAACTATTTAAAACCGATTTGATTTTCGCGTGGAAGATGACATTGTGATCAAGAATTCAATAAGCTTTACAAATCTTTCTCACTCAATAGACAATACAGATAAGGATTGAAATCACTGACTATACATAAGATGATTGTGCGCGAGAAATGGAGTTGTTTCTGATCTTTCTCTGTGTTTCAAAACTCTTAGGTTTCGTAGTCTGATCCATTGGGAATCTCGGAACATAACTCGGTGATGATGTCTTGTTCATGCTGATTCTTCTCTCTGAATCTTCAGATACCCTAACAGATTTATGACTCTTGCAGCTCATCAAGAAACCACCACTACTTCCTCCGCTATTCGATTTCCGTCTCTGCGATGCTGATTTCGTGGTATTAGTAGGGATTCGAGGAATCTGAGAAGATCGGTTTCTTCTTACAGGACTTGTTGCACATTCTGACATAACAGAGAAATCTGCTGCACTTGCTGTAACAATGCTCCACTCTATGCTTACTTCACTTGGTGCATAACACGTAGGTGAAGCCGGATCACTTCCTTGCCTTGTAAGTAAAGGTTTAGGTTTACCTGTAAGACTCGGTATACTCGGTATCTCGAAAAGATCAGAGCTTGTATCACTCTTTGTGTCTTCTTCCTCCTCTGTTCTTGATTCCCATGGAATCAATGTGAGTTTCTTCTCAACTGTTTCAATCCTCTTCTTCTCAATATTTACAGGAGATCCAAACACTTCAACAGACTTCCTCTGTGCTAACTCATCTTGCTTCTGAATCTTGATCAGTTCTGTGTTCAGATTCACCGAAGAACTCAACTGATTTTCGATCTTAACCGAGATATGCTCGTCCACATCTACTGAATTCTCATCAGAACACGCGCATTTGCACCCGAAAGTCGCGAGAAAACTCTTCTTATTACTGCTCACCTTTTGAACCTGACCACTATTGTTCTTCTTCTTCTCATGCAAGGAACTGTTGCAGCTATTCACCAATTTGTTCTGAAGCAACACACTCTGACTATTCCAGCTTGATTCGGATCGAACACTCGGAGTTCCAGTAGATTTCTTCGAATCAACAACGAATCTTTCAACTTCAGGGTTTGTTAGAGACAGAACACTAGAAATCTGGTCTGAATCCATGTCTCCATTGAAATACTTCTCAGCTCCAAACACACCAATCTCTGGATCTTGAGGAGCTTTCTTCACAACTTTCGCCTCATCATCGCCGAGCTTCTTTTGTTTTGGATTGATGCTTATGGTTAGGGTTTTGGAGGGTTCCATGAGCTTCTTGGTTGTGACAAGAACTTCTTCCTTGCTGCTCAAGTAAGAAGAGGAAGAGGAAGAAGGAGAAGGGAAAGGAACAAGGTCACCATTGCACTTAGTAAAATCAAAAGATGTCTTTGGAGTTGAAGACGAAGATGGTGTTAAGGTCACCATTTTTTTTTTTTTTGATGGCTTGATTTTTTTGATTTCTTGCTTGTGTGTGTGATTGGACAAATTACGGAATAAATAGAGAAACAAGACAAAGTGTTGAAAGCTGGTTTCTCTGATCTAAAGTGTCTGATCAATTTGATTGTGGGTTCCACTTTGAGTCATTGGCCAGTTGTTTATGTGTGTGAATTGAGAATTATAATTTTTTTTCTTTGGATACAAATGTTGGAAAATATTGATAAATCTTTGTCAATTAAATGGAGAATAATAGAAAAGTAATTTTAATCCCGTGACCACAAAAGAATGATAAACGTAAGTAATTAATTCGAAAAGGACTTATCAATATTCAATACAAATGCTACTCACATTGGATCTCTAAAATAGTGTTTGTTCTATTTACTTTTATTTTGCAGGTTTCAGAAAGCTTTATTCGTTTAATTCTCGTATTTTTGTTTTTACCTTTCAAACACTAATATACGTTTTGAAGATTCCGATTTTTAAATTTTAGATACAAAAAGTTCAAACCATATTTTTCGGAATTCTTTTTAAAACATCAAACGATTAACAATAAACGATCGTTTCAACAAATTTGGAAAAGAAATGAATTGTTATTACAATGTCGGGTGTTCAAGTGTTTACAAAATAAAAGTATTGTTTTTCTTACAGGGGTATTAATTCACAAATATAGCTAGATCGATAATAAAAATAATTAGATTCAAAAGTTAAATAATGTCATCGTCATCGACTCATTGTATGTGAATGGACTGACAAGTTTTCGGACACACAAGTGAATCTGGATTTACTTTAATTTTAATTTTTTGTATGTCATTAATAAAGAAGGTAAAAGCGAATAATACTAGTGGATATAATTCACTTAAGGAACAAAAATACAAAAATACAAAAAAAATAGGAAGCACGAGGGATGTACGTATTTTATTGCATGGGGGAGATATTGACAAAGACCATCGGGTTGGGTTTTGTTAAATATAATCATATTTCATGTAATAATTTGACGTAACGCTTTATCACTTATATGGATATATTAGAAAATTCATGTGATCGTATCTTGTGATATAATACATATCAAATAATTGTGAGTTGTAGACTGTAGTATGTATTACTTTTAGTTAAAACATAACGAAAATGCTTAATAAATTTAAACAAAAAAATCTATTAGATCTGTCAATCAAGGAAATTGTGTAATGAAATTTATAAAATATGCTTATTGGTTATTATAGTCGACATATGAATGGTAGCAAATATAAGCTTGCCCCCACAGTTTACGTGTTTCATTCTCGTCCTCAATACAAACTACTTTTTTCGTCCAATACAAAAACTTTTTTTATTGTTGCTAAATTCCTAGTAAAACTCTTACTCCGACGATTGAGAAAAAGGATTAATATGGGGTTTCAAACTCATCTTCGGGACATATGATATTGTTATCCTCTATGTCAAAAGTAAGAGTCTGATGTAACATACGAAAAGTTGGTTAAGTCGGTACCATTGCTAAAATTACTCGAATGCTCTTTACTTTTTTGTTAATCAATACCAAAAATAAAATTGGTGAAATAAACCATTGCAAAACTTGTATGCTAAGTTGCAAAGGTATTTTTAGCAATGAATTTCATTATAGACCGTTGTTAAATTTCGCAATGGCAATCTTGGTCGTCCAAAATAGGGCCCTCCAAAATATTGGGTTGTAACTTGTATGTTGGGATCTTCGTAAAGGATCCGATTAGTGGTTAACCGGAATAGAATTCTTTAACGTTATTAGTATGTTAATTAATTGTGAATGTGATATGATAGAAAAGAAGAACTAAAACTTAAGACAAACTCTGGAAACTCATTCAGTCTACTGGTTTGACAGAAAGTTCATTTATATTTCTACATCTATATGTATGTAGTTCGAGTCGCGGAGAATACAAATTATAATAGAAGCAAAATTTATAGGAGATTTTCAGCGTGGTGCAAGAATAATTGTCCAGAGTAGTTTCGCGTATCAAAGTTAAAATTATCTGTTGTGTAATCATCCGTATAATTGTTCTCATAATTTATAATAATTCATAAATCTAGACTATTAAAAAAAAAAAACTTAAGACAAAGTAGTCTCTCCATTTGCATCGATGTTAGAATGGTCAGAAAGACATTCTGCAATGCTCAAATTTGGATCCAGTAATTTCTTCCCCAAATTCTTCTAACAAACATCTGAAAATAGTGAAATGATATCAATTCTCGTAAGTTGGTATAATGCAATATGGTCAAAGTATTACACCTTAAAATATGCATTCCTCACCGGGCTTGCAATATGTTTCCAATAGCCTCCCAAATAGTAAACTAGTAGTCTAGAACCATGGTGTTTTTTCGAATTACATGAAACTCTAAACCATCTTTCTCTTTTTATGCAGCTATACAACCAGAAGCGGAGCCAGAAATATTTTTTATCGGGGTCAATCATAAAAACCATTGGCAAAACCAAAATTGTAATTATGTTCAATAGATAAATATATATGTATTTTTAAGTACCTAGTTTTTTATTAAGTATATAAGTAGTCTCATTATTTTTTCTAAAATATTAATAAAAACAAAACGGTACGATATATATATTTTTCACATGTATGTATTTATCTATGGGTTTAGTATCTATATTAATTGAGGGTTGTTAATAAAAATGACTAAATGTTATCCTAAGAAGCAATTCCTAGAACGTAAAAGCTTTACATTTACAGAAAAAATAGAGAAAGAGTCTCTAAAAACTATACAAAATCAAACAAATATTATTTTATAAACTATGCAAACCATGTCAGAAGTTACAAAATCAATAAACGACTGAAATTATATATTAAAAGGGTGCAAAAGCAAAGGGTTGAACCAAAAGTAACGGGTCAACATCATAAACTTCAACCAAATCATCTACGTATCAACGATAATATATACATGCCAGAGAAATTTTGTCAAAGTTGTAGGGGTCAACTGACCCCCCTCCTCTTCACCTAGCTCCGCCACTGTATACAACTCAAAATACGAACAACAATTGCGAGAAAGAATTTTTGTTTAGAATTCACGTCTCACTATATATTTCTTTTATTTGCCATTTTCGATTCAAAATATTTGAATTTGGATCTTTGTTTATCTTTCGAAACACCTTAACTCTATTACATCTAGAAATACGCAACAATTGAAAACACAAACCAAATCTCTATTTCTTCCTCGTGCATCTCTAGTTACAATTGACAAATTTGTTCGAGATAAATCAATCTTTATCTATGGATAATCATCATCATCATGCCGGTTTCCTCACCTAGTGGTTCTCCATCATAAGCTAATTTAGAGCACTTTTAACGGTGATTTTTACATAGTATCTAAGTATTTAAGTATTAAAAAGTAATAACAAAACAAGAGACCGAGGGAGAGACGGTTCCATGTGAAGAACCGATTTTTAGCACTTGGAGCTGCCACTTGTCTATTTGCTATTAGTTTTTTTTTTTTTTTAATTTTAACTAGATGATTCTCCGTGTTATACGCGGATTAAATATTATTTAATTATTTAAGTATAAAATAAAATAAAAATTATTATTTTATAGTTGAAAGATTTTTAATTGTGCTCAACCCAAATATCCATTAGATTAAGACCGTGTGAATTTTCCATTTTGTAAATAATAATATCTAAAGTAAAAGGTAATCAAGTATGGTTTGATTTCGATTTCTTTTGCATTAAAACCAAAATATACTTTCTTTCTCAAATAAAGGTTGTAGATCAATTTTTTTTTTGTTAGATTAAATATTGAATTTGGGTTTTTGAATTAAATATTATTTTTAAATATTTCATAAATCATGAAAAAATCTTCACATTAATATTTTTCACTTCTGTGTAACTTTAATGAAAATAGGGACAATTGTAAAAATACCATTTTTGGGTTTTCTATTTGCAAAAATACCTCTATGGGTTGTCCATTTGTAAAAATGCCACTAATTATTTAAAGATTAAATATTAAAATTCTAAAGCCTAAAAAATGTTTTAATCCTTAAAATCTCCTAAACCCTCATAACTAAACCCTAATACAACATAGTCAACCCAAACATAAATAATATAACGAAAAAATAATTTTGAAAGAGTGGCATTTTTGCAAAGATTTTTAAAATGTGGCATTTTTGAAAAGTAGCACTTCAAAAGTGGTATTTTTAAAAATTTCTCATGAATTATATAAAATATATACCATTCAAAACAATGGTTTAAAGTTATATAAAATACATATCATTCAAAACTTGGTAATTTTTTTATCATAAATTATTTTTGTTCTAAAATTTTATTGTGGCGAAAATTGATTTGTAAACAATTTTTCAAGTAAAAACGAAATTTATTACAAAAAATATTGGTTAAAAGTTCTTTTGCTTTATTTATGGAAGGTAATTTGTAAGGTGATGCTTATGTGTCATCTCCACAATCACTCTCACAAAAAAAATGTGACATTGCTAAAAAAAAGTGACATGTCAAATTTGTAAAAGTTGTTTTGGTTTATTTATGGAATACATATTTCTCATTAATTCAAAATTAACAATTTAAAAAAAATATACGATTTAGTAAAAGATTTGATAATGATTAATTTAAATTTAAAATAGAAAATTCTTTGACTTGACATGTCACATTTTTCTGGTGAGAATGAATGTGGATATGACACATAAACATCATCTTATAAATTACCTCCCAAATAATATATAGAGGATAATTAAATAAATAATTAAATTAAATAAAAATTGTTAAAATAATATATCTTTAGAGACTTATTGGGTATCTTAGTTTAGCATCCTATGTTTTAGCTTAAGTCTCTCTTTCATTCTTTTAGCACAATTCAAAAACTTGTAACTATTTGTAGTCTATTATGGTAATAAAACATATCAATATCGTTTATTTGTAGAAACAAATTAAATGAAAAATTGATATGATCTATACTTATAAAAACGAAGTTTTACTTATGTGTCGTCTTCAGAGTAGTGATTTTTGGAATTAATCTAAATTATGAATATACCCTTAATGAATCGAATTAATTATACTTCTTGCCATCATATCCCTATATCGTTTTATATTTTATTGGACTTGGGCTTAGTTTATAATTGAGTTACAATATATTTTCGTATGGCCCATTAGTTTAGTAAATATTCGTTAATATATAATTGATATACTCGACTTTTATGGTAATTTTTCATTAATATCCAATGGAAATATTTTTTATTTTATTCCGATAACTATGGTCATGAATGCAGCTCTAATTTCTTAACCGCCTCTTTACATATATATCACATCAGACCATATACAATAGTTTTGATATTCAACACCCTATTTTTTACTTTTTAACATTCCACATCATCTTCTCTTTCTTTTACCTAATAATTCAACACCCACTTAATTTTTATACTCTCCAATGATTTTGTTTAATAAAATTCAACACTCTATATTACCATTTAAATAATTTATCTTACAAAATTATGGTGAAAAAATGTTTATATATATGTGTCCAAATTAAATGAAACAAGTCTCTATTTATAGAATAAAAAATTACGAATTTTTCTATAACTTTCTTAAAATATAAAACTAAATTACTATAAAATAATTAAACTCAAATAACTAAAGTAAAATAAAAATCTGAAAAACTAATAAGAATATAACATGTGGCGTCGTGTCCCCACCACACTCATTTTTCAACATGTTGAAAAAATTCAACACAATTTATAATCTACCTCATCTCAACAACTTAATTCAACATCCTCGTTGTACCAATTCAAGTGTTGAATTTTTTAATTCAACACCCCATTATACATGGTCTCAGAAGAAGAAAACCACACCGTTCATTGTATTAGTTTAATAGCTTTTTTTGTTTATTGTTGTTCATGTTGCCAAAATATTTCAGAGTGTTGGTCGATTCTAATTTTTTTGTTCGGGTGTTGTTTTTGTTTTCTTAGGTGTTTTCGTTATGCTGGACGAAGTGGAGCTACCCTTTCAGCTCCAGTGGTACATACTTGGAACTTTTACTTTAGAATACTATATCAGAAAACTTATTTCATTCTAGCTATGAATCCCGTTTATGATATTTCTATTGTTCAGAGCCAGGAAGTTTCCAAGGAAAAACTACAAACAAAAAGGAGGGTGGGATGCAGACTTCTCAAGGTTGTTTTTCTTCTATGTCTGGAGTATCGAACCACCATCAGATACCACACATGTTTAACTTTGACAAATCAATTCAATTTTCTTATCTACATAGCTGCATGATGCAACAAGTAGAATAAAATAAACAAAACCTTCTCATAAGAGAGAAAACCATGGTATTGCACAAATAAAGATGATAGGGTAGTATCAAAATCCATAAATCATTAATACCATATGACTGTCCGAAAAGACACAAAAAATAACAATATAGTCTAAGCTGACCTTAATCTGATTTATTGTTTTTGTTTAGTGCCTCAACTATGAGGTTTCTTGCAAAGAAATATCCCTTTACATCTCTGTCTTTTAATCAGATCCATTCTTTCATGACAGCTTCATTCATGCTGAAACAATGTTCCATAAACAATGTTCCATGTTCTTCTGGTTTGTGTTATGCTTATGTGTTAGGTTCTTCAACAAGGTTAGTTTATTTCTTTTAGAAATCTATACTTGATTTGTGAAAGCTTTAAGTTTCATGGAAAAATTTGTTACTCTTATGTGTAAAGGCTACAAGCTTATAGTGACAGTTATCGTACTTTTTGTGATATTTTGATTTAGTTTTTTACGTTTTCGATAAGTTTGCATTGATATCTCGAAGATTTTCCAATCCTATTTAATATCTTTATACATCGGTTAGTGTATTTTATCTCTTCTATTATATACTTATTTAAATTGTTAATTAATATACTTGAATTCTAGTTATAGATTTTTAGTTATTCATCATGTCATCCCCTACGTTTTGTATGGGATTCGGAGACGAGATCTTGGAGGTTAGTGTCTGATTTTATGTAAATTTATTTATGTTAGTTTCTGATTTTAATTACTATTTCGTGTTTTCTGTTTTGGTTGTAAGCCTTCGTTTGTTCTACTTTACTAACATGCATCTCATGGTTCGTGCGTATATTTTTCTTAATGTATTTTTGTATACTTTTTTTTAATTTTTTTAATATTTTGTAGATCTAATATTTATAGGGTTTGGTGAGGATGAATGTACTAGAGAAAGGTCAAGCATACTGATATATAGAGAATAAACTATAGAGCATGTATCTTGATATAGTCATGAAACGATTTTTGATTGGTTTAAGTTAGAATTTGGGATTCAATGTAGCGATCAACAAAGACGGAGAAACACGAGAAGAAGAGGAGGATGAGTCATCCAAACCGTTGAATATGAAATTTATGGCATAAACTGACTTTATAAGAATGAAGAGAAAAATGGTAATAAGACAGAGAACATTTTTTATGGCAGATGAAGAACGAACACTAGAAGAATTATGATAGTTGTTGAGAGGAAAATATCAAAGCTTTTATCCACGAAAATCACAATATTTTAAATTTTCGCTTGGAATCGTAGCGATGATAAAAGTATTACATGAAGAAGTTAGTTAAACGAAACTGCAACTATATGATAATGAATGTAAAGAAGTTATTAAAAGTATTACAGGTGCTTCGTTATTTGTATTCAATTATATTTTGTAATGTTGGTTTAGATCTTGAGTTGAAAATTATTCTTCTATAATTTTTTAACAAACTGATGTCTTATGGAGAAGAGAAGGACAAAAATTCGACAACCACCCCAAGGTCATTATCGAATACTAGCTTAAAAAGGGATTTTGTTTTTATAAGATACATAAGAGGTTTAACTATATTTATAAACAAATATATCACTAATAAAATAAATTCGTAAAATCAAAATATATCCATATAGTAATCTCTATTAATCTGATGATAATAATAAAGTTTACCATTTGTTTGAGGACTAAAATAGCAACCACATGTTTTTTATTCTATATTCTCAACCATTTAAATGTTTCGGTTAGTTTTTTATTATATATTCTCAACAATTTAAATGTCTCGGTTAGTTTGGTCCGATTAACCAATAATAATGAAATGTATAATTAAATTTTAAACCGAGAACTAAATATATTTTAAAAATTTTGACTATCGGTTTTCTCCCAATAACCGAATTAAAATCAAAATTATCAAATTTTGGTTTGGTTTATTTATCCAGCCCAACTTTGAATAAGAAAACTAAATCATTTCTAGCCTCAAACTCTTCTTTTAAAATATTTTTCATCAGTAAGCTGAGTGATTATCCAAGATGAGCTTATTTTTTATGATCAAAATAATTTAATTTTCTATATTGGTAAGATTATAGGTTAACGATCCGAAATTTCTGTAGTTTTTTTTTTTTAAGTTGGTGACTTTTAATCGTTGATTTTGATGGTGTCTTTCATGGTGTTTAGTTGGTACGTTTACCTTTCAAGACATTATTTTAAACTAAGAACAAGCTAACTATGTTCTGTGTTTTACTTTGTATGTTTAAAACTTACATATTGTAAATTTATTTGTGGATTTAATTGGTAATAAAGGTTGTTAATGCGAGCCAATTTCAAACTATATGATAGTAACATCAGAACGTAATTGCTTTTGAAGGTATGGACTCGAAAGAAGAACTATGGTTTTTTTGCATAGAAAAGAATGACGACGATGATGATGATGAGTGCAAATCTCTTAGTGAAAAGAAATATTGTGTAAATGCTGAAATAAAGTTGGAAACCCAAGAAGACGAGGAAGAGAAGCTTATAAAAAAATGAAGATATACATAGGAAAAAGAAAGACACGATTTAGCTGAAGAATATGGAGATGATGATGAACTCGAAGAAGAAATCCATCCAAGCAACTTGATTGAAAATCAAACTGGTTTTCACAAAGCCTGAATAAGAAAATCAACTTGAATACAAATGTTGTAACGTTTGTTATTTTTAAACTCAATTCTTGCATATGTAGTTATTAGAACCCTAGCTAATAGATATTATCCTTTCCCAATATATACAAACCCTAACATAGATGCAAAGTAAAAGTTCAATCCAATGAACCATACGTCCATACGTTTTAGTTATCATCACAACACGTGAACTCTTCTTGGTTTTATCTTTCTCATCTTTCTTCTTTTTGTTTAAGAGGATTTGAAGTTGAAGAAGCAGAAATTAAATCAAGTCAATGGTCTCAGGTATTGATTCGTCCAATTTGTCTTATACGGTTGGAGATGCTTAGGCGATGTCAAAGCTAACATGATAGATAATTTCTATGAAGCTTTTTGGTGGTAAATAAAATTTGAAACCCTAACTTGTAAACTCATATAAATTCCAAGTTGATCTTTATATCTCATATATTGTTTTTCTCTTCTTCTTTGCATATTTAATGGTTTCGTTTGTTTACTTTAATTTCTTGATCATAAGGAGAAGAAGAATGAAGGTTGTGTAAGAAGAACAACGGTTAAGCCATCGAGAAGAAAACGATGTCCTCAATGAGCTTAAAGTCTCTAACTCTGATTAGCTATAATGGTTTATATTTTTTCTTTCTTTCTAAAAACTCTACAGAAATCTTCAAAAAATTTGCAAGACCATGTTATTCATTTTGATTAATATATATCTAAATTAGGTATCATGTATAATTTTGTTTCTTTCTAAATATTTTAACTCTGTTGATCTTCATGACATTTGTAGATCGGAGGAGAGTTGTTTTGATTGGTGGTGATTAAGAGAAGAGCATACTAAATTTCCAGTGGTTATAGATACAATAGATAGTGAGGATTCTAAAAAAACAAAATTGTTGCGACCAAACCTTTCAATTGTAACATGATATACTTAAGCGAACATGTCTCTCATCTCCCAAGATGACAGAATTCCTAAGTATTTGGAGCTGATCTTCGACGATTCCTATAGGACACCCAAAATTTTATGCAAGAGATTTATTGCTCTCCATACGAAGGACCCAAAAAAAGGGAATACCACACGCTCCATCGAAAAAAAATAATATATTACTAAAATTCTTAGGATGTGATGAGTTGACGATAGTGTTTATGAACATAAATATTATCTTTATCGATCGGATGAAATTATTATTTAAATAAATTCCATTCTTTTTTGCTAAATATTATTTTTAACTGTTATTCGATAACTATGTCAAAACTGCAACCTTGATTTTCTTTTATTATAAATACGATCTCTCAACACAAATAAAAAATTGATCACCCTCTACACGTCTACAACAAAGATACGTGTGAGCAGGTTTAGATTTCAGGTTTTGTTCATCGATTTTCTATTTTTCTTAGTTTTGATTACTTTTATTCTAGGCATGTTCTTCTTGATTTTCAATGTTTGATAAATTGTTTTAAAAAAAAAATAGGCTCTCTCTTCCCTGTTCTTCTTTTTTCATTACGGTAATCATTTTGTTTTCTTTTATCTCCAAAAATTTATATATTTTGTGACTTTTGAGCTTAGCAAAAGAAGAGATAATTTAGGTTTTTCAATGGATTTCGGATATGAGTATTTTGAAAATAAGGAAATATAAAAGAATGATCTTTTAAGTCTTTTCTTCTAAACGAGAGATTCAGTATAGTTATTTGTAAAAATGCCTTTCAAAAGTTGGATAAGTTCAAACTAGACTACACACGCAGTTATAAGAACTGTCAAGAAGATTTATAAGGTTAAACTTTGCGATTTTTATAAGAACTCCCGATTTTTGTTTTACACTCCGGACAAAAATCAAAAATCGAAAAACACGGTTTTCAGCTCTATTTCTGCCGTAGAGTTCGGTTTTCAACTCTTTCAAACATCTGAAACTTCTAATCTGACCGTTAGCAAAGAAGTCTAGCCGTCGTTTATGCAAAAAATCATTGAAAATCGATAGATTTGGAGAGAATAGATTTTGAAAACCAAATTTAGATAATTTTTTTGATGAAATTAGAGAGGAAATGGGTAAGGAAGAAGTTATGAGTTCACAAATGAATCTCTTATCCGTGAAAAATCAGTTGGGAAAGCATTTAGAGCTTGTTTTTGATTGTTCATGGTGGTTGGAAATATTGATGATAATGATATTTTCGTAAATAAGTTGATAATGGTGTTTATTTTATAGTTTACAATGTCTGATTTTTTTTTTTAAATTCAAATATAATGGCATTTCCGTAAATAAATTGAATCTTATGGTTGGTTTGATAAAATTTTGATGAGAGAGAAAGAGAGGTGTAAAATTGTATATGACCACAATATTAAAATTATTTCAATAAACTTTCCATATATTAATGAAATGTTTTGATTAGTTAATTTAATTGATATATTTTTTAAAATATTTATTAAATGATACATAAGATTTTTTCACCGATATCTTCTTAGGTAATATATAGTGACCTATTAAAGCAATAAAACATATTTAATATCGTTTATTTGTAGAAACGAATTAAATGAAATTGATATGATAAGATATTATTTCTTTAAAAAAAACTTCCAACTTTTTTTTTGTTTACAACATTTAAAAACCCTTTCTATAAAGCCCTAATTTTTACATTGTAGAGATTCATAAACTACAATGATTTGCAACACTTGCGATAGAGTAGACGAATTTGTTGAAGAAGATGGCTTTTTCTACTGCATATGCGGTACTCAAGCCCCCGGTATAATCGCAACCGCAGTCGCCGACGAAGATTTCATCGGAGACGGCGGAGGCACTCGCGGCGCATTGTATAATCCAATCAACACTCGTCGTCGACTATCGCAACCAACCACTCCTGCGCATCCTCGTTACGATGAAGAAACTATGCGTTACTCTCAATTTCGCTCTCAGCTTCAATCCGCAACAACTACCCAGATCCCACAATCCGCGACTACCCGGAATAGGGAAGTGAAGAGAGAGCCTGAGAATCTCGAGCCTGCGGATTTCGGAGCAGTGAGTTTGGAGTTTAAGGATTATTACGGAGAGACGAGAGATCGATACGTTAATGGGTTTCTAATGATGATTACGTATCAATGCGATGCTTTGGTTGAGAAATTCAATGTCACTCCTTTGATTATTGGTTTAGTCGCACCTATCTGCTTACGCTATGTAGCTCTCTCTGGTGTTTTCGATGAAGGTTGGGCTGATAATGCAATTCATGAATCCGAGCTTCAATCTGAAGGTACAGTTTTTGCTTTACTAAATCGAAACAATTGGTTTCTTTACTTGATGCTTAATCGAAGAATTGATCCTTACGTTTGTCTACATTGGTGTGGTTCTTCTATTTGTTACTAACACTTGACTCTTCACAGGAGAACAAAGAGAGGCTAAGCGTAACAGGCACGGAGGCGAAATTAAAAACATAGGTGGTAAAAGAGCGATAACCATATGGATTAGTGAGCTTAGAAAGTGTATGCCTTTATCAAGCACTTTGGCGATATCTTTCCTCGCTTGTCACAAAGCAGGAGCGCCAGTTCTGCCTACGGATATAGTGAGATGGGCACGAGAAGGGAAAATTCCGTATCTATCGAGTTTTCTCAAGATAAGAGAGCAAATGGGAGAGCGATCAGCTGCTTGTCCTGTCCCTGTTAGCGTAATGTTTAGGCCTCATAAGATTGTTTCTGCTCAGATGTTAGAAGTACGAGCCGCTTTGATTGCTGATATTATTGGTTTGCCATTGCCTCCTGTGAATTTCTATGGTATAGCTGCAAACTATCTAAAGCGGTTATCTATTCCTGAGGACAAGGTTCTTGATCTTGTGCGTCTCATACAGAACTGGTCAATGCCTCCGGATTTGTATCTATCGAAGAACGAGCTTAAGCTTCCTACCCGTGTCTGTGTCATGTCTATTATTATTGTTGCTATACGGATGCTTTATAATATTAATGGTTTCGGTGTTTGGGAACGGAGTTTGGGATCAGTTGGTGCTAATGAGGAGTCGGATGTCGATTCTGAGGAGCCTGATTCTCCAATTCATGATGAGGAGACTTCAGAGACAAAATCTGCTGCGGCAGAGTCATCTGAATTCACGAAAGCAACCGAGTTTGACACCGAAGAGCTTCTGAAGAAACTTGAAGCGAGATATCATGAGGTCGCGGCTGAAACTCTTGGTAAATCTCTTTACCAACCTATCTTTCCCTTTATGCGATATTCATCTCGCTAGATTCTAACCTTCCTGAATCTTGTGTTGTTTTTACAGAATACCAAAAGGATCTTATGTCTTATTTATCGCATGGGAAAAAGGAGATCTTTGCTGGTTTAGAAGAAGAATCAGCTGATGACAGATACAGAACTATTGATAAGCTGTGGAATGGTTACCCGGAAAATGAGGTAAAAACCAAAATTTATGTGTGCCTCAAATTAGTTCTTCAAAATTCGAATATAAACCATTTCTTACACACGCACGTTTTAGGAATTTCAACGGCTTGGGACTCCATCAAAGAGACTAAGAGACTGGGATGATGATATATCACTTAACCAACTTTCATTGGATGGTACTAGCCCCAGGTATAGTGATGGAAACAATCCTTGTAATAGTCCTTCAATGAGAACCGAAAGCGGCTCAATCGACCATGATCAGTGTTCTTCAGAACACCAAGTTTCATCACCAGAAACTCATAATCAAGAAGAGAAATCAAAGGAGAGATCGATAAGAAGATTAAAAACAGACATGGGAGAGAACTTGTTCCGTTACATACCGCCTCGTGTGAGAGTTAAGAGACTAGACTATCTTCAATATGTGAGGAAGAGAGAAGATGGAGCATTGATATATTCGGCTCACGCGGATTACTACATTCTTTTGCGGGTTTGCGCTAAAGTCGCTGAGATTGATGCTAGAAATATGCATAGAGGTGTATTGAGCTTTGAGAGAAGATTGGCTTGGATTGAGAAAAGGATAGATCAGGTTCTGCATCTAACTCCACCTTTTATGACTTGTGAGCACTGTTGCGACGATTCAAAAGTTGTTGAAGCAGAGGATCGAGATGACGATTCCAGTTACAACCAAACAAATTCAAGAACCTAACCTGTCTCAAGTGCCCAGGGGCTACAACATTCTTATTCTCATCAGTTTACGCTACAAATTCTGAGGAAGAGAGACCTGTGATTTTTTTAAATACTGTTTCATGGTAATAAAGTAGATGATTTTATTTTTTTTTAGGGCAGTCAAATTTCAAGATAATATTTGAAAAATAGTAAGACAGAATTTACAAATTTATGGAAAAAACCATCGACATTTTTGGATACAGATACAATGAAGAATTCCATTTGAGAGGAGATCTTAGGTTCCAAGATCTCAAATGATTTCAATCCTTTACTCACATTCTAAATTTACAGACTCAAAACTCTTCATTAGATTCACTTTGTACTTTGTATACTAATGAGTCAAAAGAATCAGACGGGCTCTTCATGTTGTTGTTGTGTAGATGTAGTTGCAGTAGCCATGGAGGGTGATGGTGGTCCCGGTGCTACCGTGAAGTGAACTGTTCTAGGTTGACCTGACTGAAGCACCAATGCAAACTGTGTAGCCAAAGCTGCAGCTTCCTGTTCAATCGAGTTCGGTTAAGTCAATATGCGTTATTTTGTTTGATCCTAACGACAGAGAAAGAAAGAAAATAGAAGGTTGTCTGGGAAACTGTTTGCACTGAGTTTCTAAACTAACCTGTCGTTGTCTTCGGCGCTGTAGAATACTAATAGCCCAAGCCATGATATAGCAAGGAAGGAGAAATCCAGCAGCTCGGAGCAAGACAAGCTGCAATGGTATAATCAGATGATTTTTGTGGTTTTGGTGTTAGAAGTTACATGTAACTTCCAATACTTGTAAGCGTAAATTGCCTGAGAACGAAAAGAAGAAGAAGAAGCTTGAATCGGCCTACAGATAATATCGAAGATGGGTCGTCTTCTTCTCCATCAGCATCGCTTGTTATAGTCAGCGCGTGTCGTAAGAGAAGAAGAGCCATTAGCTGTGAGAAGAAAGTTTGTTTTTGAGGTTAATCACAAGCAGAGGGGTTGCTGACACTTGTTAGAAATTTGTCAAGAAGCTTAAGGCTTACTATTAAAGCAGCTGAGCGACAAAATGCAGCTCCGCTGGCATTTGAAGTTGTATATTCCACATATTCAGATTCTAGATACCGACGCTCAGCTTCTGCAATCGCTAGGAGGCGAGGATCGTGCAAATCCAAACCTGAGATTGTCCATCCTCCTCTGCAAAAATCAGAAACAAATATAGCCAATATTTCTTGAATAAAAGCTGAGAAGATTGAAGCAGAAGCATAAAACCGATTATACCCAATGTCGATAGTGGTTTCTTCAGGCTGAAGCGGAGGTGGTGGAGCGGTATACCCAGGTTGATAAGGCTAGTAAAAGCAAATTGTACATCAGATATATGGGACCTTATACGTACAACACATTTTCTGTTTAACAATACATACCTGATGACAAATCTCGCATATAATGTTTCCCTTTTCATTGCACCAACGTTGAACACATTTTCTGTGCGCATACTGGTAAAACATATAAACTTTTCGTCAATCCTCAGTAACATCGAACAAACATAAGTAGTAATTACAAGTATCAGAGTCTTAACAATAGTTTTCCCATAAATTCAACAACAAGAAGTACCTTTAAGCTGCCATTGCAAGCACAAGGACTCTCAAGATTCTCGATCGGACACTCGTCCTGACAAATACGACATTCCGCAGAAGCAATGAGCGGCTCCTTCTCATCTTCATCAATTGCCTTCTCATTAACCACAACCGCAACAGAACTAGACCGCTCCAGCGATTCTGATCCTACGCTCTCGACCTCCGCATTAACCGGCGAAGAAGGCACCGGACGCATCAATTCATCAACATTAACAACCATCTGACTGCTCTCAGTTAATAAACCTATCATTCCTCCAAACTATTCCACCAAAAATCAAATTCCAAAACCATATGAAATCTAATCGAATAGATCCAGGATATTTAAAACCACATTACCAAATTAAGATTAGTGAATCGGAAATAAAATCACCTGTAGAAATGTGAACGGAAATGGTTTTTTTTTTTTTTTTTCTCGTCTCTGATTAGGAAAGGAAAATTAAAACCAGAGACGAGAGGGAAAACTTTTTTTTGATCCCCAGAAAATTTTCTGAGGCAGATCCAAAACTCTTCACAAGATTTTCCCGCAAATCTCTCGACCAAATGGAAAATCGCTTTTTATAGCGAAAAAAAATGAAAGACGAGGAAAAAAATATAACGACGTGTGAGAGATATTTTAATAGCCGTTGACTATAAAATAATGTAGTAATTACATAGATTTCTTAAGGGTATTTAAGGTATTTCTCTATAGACTTTGCCGCGCTGGGATAACAGGAATAATGTAATTTTAAGCATAATTGGGTGACTAATTGTTTAATTAAAAACTATAGGCATGAGATGATTGGAATTAGTGACCAAAAAAAAAAAAAAAGATGATTGGATTTATAAATCCAATCAGTAGCAAACAAATCATGGACATAACTTGCCAACTCATAGACAAAATACAACTAGGAAGAACAAATAATAAAAAATTCTTGTCGTCAACGAATAAAAATTAGTTTGGACAAAAACAAAACTTTACTTGCATTTAAGTATTATTTTGAAACTAAAAAGTTTAAAAAAATACCTTTGACAAACGAATAAACGACTAAATTAAAATACATCTACTAGTATTTTTTTGAGACTTGAATGATTCCGAAAGTAAAGACAGAATTTGCTTTTTCAGAAACTATATTATCGAAATTAATTATCTTCTTTTTTTTTATATAAAACAAACGTTAATAATCTAAACAGATCTTCATTGCACAAGAGAACCCTTCTAAAACATGGAAATTATGGATATACCCCCAATACAATGTACGAAATTACTCTCCTACCCCCATAATTCCCATCAAATGGAAATTGCTAAGCCGTTGACATATAAATTATAATCACTCAGATGCTGCTCCCTCGAGAAACTTCATAACCACAAGCTTTTAAAGAGACCAAACTGGTGTGGAAACCAGTTTAAACCGAGATCATCTAATCCGGGTGACTATGTACCGACCTTTCTCAAGGTCGTAAATCGTTTTCAGCTGCGGTTTTCTCCACTTAGATACCAAATATACCAAAACTGTAATGAGGATCGGTATCCCGATGAGATAGCGAAGCGTGTTCGAGTCATTACCGATCAGAGCATAGAACCAATGGAGATTACTAGAGCCAGTATGTTGAGAGGTCTCTGCTGCAGTCTGTAGAATGAATGCACCTAATGCCCAATCAAGCGGTATATTATCTCCTGCATGATTCGCAAACCTGACTCTGCGTAAACATTAAAATAAAAGGTTTCTGATTGAATCATGTTTGCGAGAATTATAAATCATTGATCTAAGTATTTACCCAACATACCTTTCATCATCAAGAGGAACGCCGAGAGTATCGTGAAGCAATGACACAATATATGCCGATGAGAAACAATACCGAAGAAGATCCTCTTCGTCGAGCGATGGGTCTTTTACTCTCAGCTTTGACCAATCTTCACCACAGAATTTCTCTCCAGCTGAAATCATATGAGACAGCCACGCCTTTTCTCCCAAACCGAAGAACTGGTATGAGAAAAAAGACCACGTTCATAACATTCTCCAGAAATAGCATGGGCTTTGCTTTAATGGTCTAAGTGAGTTATATATTAAGAATATGAAATCAGATATGAGAGAACAAAGAACCTTAGAGGTGTAGAAGAAATTTTCTGTAGCTAAAAATCTTCCTTGAAGCTTAGGGGTGAAAGTTGATCCAATAGAACAATGCGGATACGAGCATTTCTCTGCAGTCAAAAGAAGAAATACGTATCCATAAGAGACAAAAACAAAATGACATGATGGATGGGAATCCAGCAATATCTATCGATAATATTTTACCATTTCCTTCCTGCAAGATTGTTAGTGCAGCGGATCGACACTCTGAGTAATTCCCCCCAGCTTGTAAAGAAGCTGAGAATCTGCTTTCTTCAGCCAAAAATCCAGATAAATGCTGCTTCTGTGCGTTTGTGTCGAGGTTGTACCCTTTTGGAGCACAAGGGTCTGTAAATATTCCTTGCCGTGTAGATTCTACTGCTTCAAGAAATGAAACACGGTATGAGTGAGAAGGAAACAGAACTTTGCTACAGACTCGAAACTTTAAAAAACTTCAATCAGTACAGTGATGATGCATCAACTAGACTTATAGAATAATCAAAAGCTCACCTGAATTCTGGTCTTCTGAGACAAGTGAGCCCCATAACTTTTCATGAGCAGCATTCTGCAAGGGAGCAAAAGTTAATAACTTCGAGGACATTGCCAAAAGATAAAAATCCTTTCTTCTAAAGATTTCAGAAAGAATAACAAAAAGATCAAAAGCAACAGTTCAGGAGACAATTGAATTAAGTTTCTATTTACAAACTAGAAAAAGGGAATAATCTAATTACAGTGAGATTGTGAAACATGCTCCAAAGAATATACTGCTCAATAGAAAATACCTGTCCGAAATGAAGGAAGCTGTGACTGTAGAGATTGTATGAAACATTTCCAAATGATATTGTTCGTGAGAACTCCGGAGGCATTGGCTCACTTGACACAAATGTCACCTAAAAAAGAACATCCAAACGATCATCACTCTTTTAACTCTATCGTAAGTCTCAACAACAAACTCGAGAGGAAAGAAACCACACCTGCGCAGAAGCTCCACCAAGTTCAACAATCCCAGTTGTTTTAAAAGGATCACCACCAAGTGAACCGAGAGCAAAGTTTGCAACAACCCAAGCATATACACCTTCGTCAGATCCTACAAATTTAGAATCCAATTATTAGCGCCCTTCATCACTTACGGATTGAAACATAACTACATTCAGCTAAGCTAGTTGTGTGTACAAGGTACGATAGAAGTTCCCATGGCTCCAATACTAACAACAAGAACATGACAGTAAACGATATAACGCCAAGGTTCTAACCCAAAATGCATTTGTAGATTGTTCATCGAACTGACTATACAAATGAACATAAGCATTTGATAGAAATTGTACTTGAACTAAAGGAAGAATTGATTTTGAAAATTCACCAGAGATCACAGAAGCCCATTCATCTCGAAACATGAACCCAGAAGATTTAAGAACTCTTCTCGTAACATGAAGAATCTTCTCCTGAACAGATAATTCAAGCAATCTCATTCCTGCAGTCGCCATTAACCTTACTTCAGTCTCCTTCCACATTCCTTTCGGAATCTTCCCTTTAGCAAACTCCACCAGCTCCGTCAACGACAAGCTTGCTCCGTCAGGATCATCAGAGTAGGCAGATAAACCCGGATGTAACTTCAAACTAGCGTAATTCGCTCCTCTGAATTCAAAAACGGGTTTACCCGACTCGATCCGGTACCCAAACACATGGATTCGGGTCCCAGTACTTCCACCGTCGATCACGACGCTATAACGAAGCGATCCTCTCCGATTGCCGCCGGAGAACAAAATCGAATAGCAAACAAAGAGAAAACCAAACACGACGGCGATTGAAGCGACGGTTAACAAGAGACTCGTCGATTTCGCGTGTTTCGAATTGGATTTCGTGAGCGTGTACGTAGACGAAGACGATGCTCGATTTCCGGAACGGATCTGAAACTTGACCGGATCCATATCTGATTTACTACTACTACTCTTCACCCTAGAACGGGCATGCGATCGTCGCATCAACAATTCAGAAACCGCCACGAGAACGACGAACAAGGAATCATAAGATCTGCAAAAAAAAAAAAAAATATACAAAAAAAAAATATTTTTTTCGTGATTTTTTCTTCTTCTTTTGAAGCTTTTTTATTCAACCGAGAAAAATGGAGATTCAAGAGGGCCGCCGGTGAAGCTCGTCGCCGCCGCCCTCAGTCTCCGATGTTAGAACTCGGTAATGTGGAAAAATAAAAATAAAAATAAAAAGAAATTAAAAACAAAAATCATATATATGAAAGGACAATGTTCCCTCTCCACGTCAGCACGCAATGGAAGGACACGTGGCACATACAAAAATCATTAATTCGTTTCTAACACCGACTATAAAATCAAAACGTCTCCGACCCTCCGAATCTCCCATCGCCTCTTCTTCATCTTCCTTTATGTATCCGTTTCTCTTCTTCATCTTCTATGCATCGTTCCTCCAGGAGTCAACTACATTCAATCTTTTGTTCTTTTCTTTTTCTTCTTTTCCTTAGTGTTTTGATACTTCTCTGCTATTGGGATTTTCAAGACCAATCGCTTGCTCACAGGAAATTCGCTCTCTCCTTTTTGCTTATATCAAACATCTTCTCTACTTTCAGCATCACGCCATGGCACGGTTATCATGTGGCGGTTAGTAGAATGCATAGGGACAATGTTTTGATCTTAGTTTTACAGTGTTCGGAGTTGAACAGGTTTTTTTGAATATATTGTCCAAATACTATTTTTGAACAAAACCTCTTATCAAACAAAGCAGTCAACACACATCTTATCCTCCCATTGACTTCCTTGTTGGTCGCTTTCAATGCCTCTTATGATTCATACGTGGAAACAAGGTTTATATTCGAGAAAGACTGTATCAAGAGATGTTTGATGTTTGTGATGGTTGTATGGATTTCGGCTTGTGTTAAATTATAACCTCAGACCTCTGCAAAAGAGCTCATGCAGTCTCTTCCATTCACATACAACATCAAACGTACTTTCTACAATACTCCTTTCCCTCTAATTATACTCTTTCTAATTTGTAATAACTCTCACACTCATTCTGATATCTTTTGCAGCTTCTGAGACTACGCCACATCAACATCAACCATTCTGTCGTAGTGCACCATTTTACAATACCAAACAAGGTGGTTCTCCGTTCTAAAATCTCTTTTCTATTATTTTTTTTAAACAGATTTTCAGTCCACTAGCTGATTATCATTGTTTTCATTGTTATGTTGTCTGTATTAGTTCTTATTGTCTTTTAAAATATTAACCTCTGATCTTATATTCCATAAATGATGATTTTGGGTATTAAAAAAAAAAAAAAGATGATGATTTTGGGTACGTTCTTTCTCCATTTCATTAGCAAAAAGCACATAGTACGTTTCTAAAATCTCTGCTTTGGTTCCTTATATTGCCACTTTTTATTGTGCTCTTTTGTTAAGATGAATTTTTAGCACTCTAATCTCAACTGCCTTGCCTTTTGCTAACTATTGGTTTTAAAAAATTTGTGTTGTTTAAATGATCTTCTAATGTCCGGTCAAAATTTATATTATATTCCAAAAACCATAAGAATCCTGATATTATATGTTACTTGTTGCTGTTTAAACAAATGCTGTTATTATAAACACCAAACATGACTGGATTGAACTAAAGAGTCTAAACTTTCGATCTTTGATCCTATACTTGATGTTTATTTATTTGCTCAAAGGTAACTGCACTTCCCTGTTTTGGTAAGGTTTGGCAGATGGAACAACTATTTCTCCACTGATGTTCATGTTCTTCTTGTGCTTCTCATGTCTATTTAGTTTAGACCTGCTAAAGATTGGTTCGTAATGATGGATGAATATGGAGTTTTTAAATTATTATTCTCTACTATGCTAACCAATATATAGACACTCTCCTGGCAAATGAAGACTTGATAGTCTAACAAGTTTCTGTACAAAGTGGGTTGATGCGCTTGAATGGGAGCAGATAGATATACCCCTTATGGTCATTGTCAGTCTTATTGCTTCTCATGATGAACAAAAAATATAGTTTCATTGTGACCTTATCTCACTTCCTGCTAATATATGATTTTAAACCAATGTCGCATACAGGCGACCAACTGCACTACAAGATAGAACAAGGGATAGCGATGAAGAAGATATGGATTATAGTGACAAAACCAAACCGGTGATTCCAAACGGTTCACCTACATATGGAAAACAGGAGCCCGGGGCAGAAATCGCCAATGGCAGTGCGACCATTTTTTGAAGAGGATGTTGAGTTTGTGGGAGTAGAACCAGAAGGGACAGAGAACGCAATGGAACAAGCTTTGAAGGAAGGGATAGTCGGTGAAGCTGGACCATTGAAGCGGATTATCGTTCAGAAAGTTCCGGAAAACTATATTGGGGATTCGGGTCCGAGGATAATGGGAATACCATTACAGAGCACGGTGAGACAGGCCTTCAATGCTCGCGACTGGTCTGCTCAATCAAGGTCTAGGAATGGTCTTATCCGTAATGTTAAAGACCTTCTAAGAACCTACGACCCTCAGGATAACAACATGCGCTCTGATGTGTACTCTTGGGGTGACATCACTCAAGCTGGACGTGGTTTCTCCACCAGGATCATATGGGAATCACTAAGACCTTCTACTCAGCGGAAACATTGGTCTAAGGCTGTGTGGTGCAAATTCGGAGTGCCGAAGCATTCCTTCACATTCTGGACAGCCAACCTCAATCGCCTACCGGTTAAAAGAAGACTGGCAAACTGGGGAATGATATCGGACTCGATGTGCACGTTCTGCTCTGCTCAAGAGGAAACAAGAGATCACTTGTTAACTGCACATTCTCCATTCTGATTTGGAAACAAATCCTTCATCGCTTAGGCACTGTGCGTACTTTCCAGTCTTGGAGAACAATGATGTCTTGGCTTTTGACTAGATCAAGAAACGGTACATCGACTACCTTGAAGAGAATTGTTGCGCAAGCAACGGTCTATGGGTTATGGAAAGAACGGAATAGTCGGATCCATAATGGTATCTCTCTTACTTCGGACAACATTTTCATGCAGATTGATCGATCCATAAGGGATATACATTACTTGCCAGGAGATTTCGCAAAGGATGTTGTGGTCTGCTTTCCAAATGGTCTAGATTTAGTTAATCTATTCCCAAATGCATTGTTGCTCTACTAAACTTCTTGGTTTTTAACTCTTTTTTTTTTTGGCCATAGGAGTTCCTTGCTTTCTAGCTTTTGTAATAACTTTTCCTCTTGGTAATAATATTCATATTTTATCCAAAAAAGGTGTAAAGAAACAAAGAGAAGAAACAAAGGTGTGAAGAAACAAAGAGAAGCCTCTTGTCGTGTTGTTGATGCTCTGGTTTGACCCCTGTTTAGTATTTTTTATATAATTTTTAATCGTTTAAAAATGTCTCTGATTTACTCCAAACAGTCAAATTGAGAGCTAAAATTCAATTTTTATCTTCCAAAATTCAATTTGACAGTAAACGATTTGAAGGAAGGGAAAATCAGCTGCCACCACAATTCAGTTGAGCAGTACACTTTTTTTTTGTCGTCAATTGAGCAACACATCTATTCTTCTTTTTCTTCCAGGATTTGAGAAAATATGGAAATCTATTTTAATAGCATGCAAGGCTATTTGTTCATCGATGCAAGGAACAGAAAGGGTAAATCTTCTTTGGCCAAGGATTGTAAATATATCATGTATCAGTTATATTTTCTCTAACAACAATTGGAATAGTTGAAAAAAGAAAGTTGATGTTTTGGGTGTTTTAGTAGAGACAACAATATCTTCTGAGATGACTTGCAGTCTTCGTGTTAAGAGGTTTTGTTTTATCTCTTTACCAGTTACTCATTATCCTTCATTAAAAATTTAAAATCATTTCATCATAAGTTCCAAAAACAGTTGGATTAAAATCAGAATGGCTTTAATGGTATGGTTATGGTAAGGACCGTTCCTTTCTCAAATATTTTGTCGTTTACGAATACGATGTATTATAATAAGTCTACGTATAACATTGTTGTTTTAGAATCTACATGTATTACTTATACACATGCCAAATAGGCTCAAAGGATGTTCCGAGCTGACCTTATAAAAACAATGGATGCGCCGTAGATATTATAGAACCAAGAAAATTGGACCTCAAACTAAGCACGTACAAGTTAGGGCCTTAGGGGTTTTTGGATTTAGCTCTACGGACTCAGACTTGTTCGAAAAACTTTAACGTGAATAAATTTAATTGTTTTGGAAAAAAATTGTTTTACTATGTAGATATATATATGAAGACAATATTCTTTAAACCCGGTGGTTTGTTTCATCTTAGGTTGGATGAAAACAAAAACGGATATGACAAAACAAAACGTTCAGAAACGAGAAAACGATATTAACAAAGTTTAAGAGACGAATATGCTTTGGAAACATATATATATATATATATAATAACTTTGTTGTTTTTAGTCTGCAAACAAACGCAATTGTTTATAATTTTAATGTTTTTAACTTATACAAATACTAGATATATTCCTATATTTCCAAACTATTTAATTATTACGTTAAAAAAACAAGTGTATGTTGCGTTTCCAAAACAAAATCGAACGTTTCCATTTTGTTTCCAAATTGAGATTTCTAAGAAACGCGTTTTCATGGCGTTTCCAAAAATTGGTTTCCAAAACATTTCCGCAAACGGACGCACCTCAGATAGAATTTCCATACAAACTAGGTTTCATCATCTTTAACACACAAAATTGTGAATCAATATTAACTACAAACATTCACAAGAAAACCCGCGCATCGCGCGGGTACTCACCTAGTAAAATAGAAAACAAAATTGGTCGTTGTAGCGCCTTTTACGATTTTTATACCTAATTAAGTAATCATTTAAATTACGGGTCGGGTCAACTTGACATTGCAATCGGGTCTTGTTATCTCGTCTTTATCCTCATGAGAAGCTCAATTTCAGAGCTTTAATGGCGATAGCTTCAGCTTCACTGATTTTATCATTCTCTCACCCAGAAACTATCCCTAAGTGTTCGAAATTCACCACTGTGAATCCACCAAACCCGATTCTTCTGATTTCGAAATGCACTTCTCTAAGAGAGCTAATGCAAATTCAAGCTTACGCGATCAAATCCCATCTCCATAAAGATGTTTCATTCATCACTAAGCTGATAAATTTCTGCACGGAACTTCCTACGACCTCTTCGATGTCGTACGCACGTAACCTGTTCGACGCAATGTCTGAACGAGATATAGTGGTTTTTAATTCAATGGCTCGTGGGTATTCTCGCTCTATGACTCCTCTTGAGGCGTTTACACTCTTTGTTGAGATATTAGAAGATGATCTTTTACCTGATGATTACACTTTTCCTTCTCTTCTCAAAGCTTGTGCAGTAGTAAAGGCGTTAGAAGAAGGTAGACAATTGCATTGTCTTTCGATGAAACTAGGATTTGATGATAATGTATATGTTTGTCCTACGCTTATCAATATGTACACTGAGTGTGAAGATGTGGATGCTGCTCGATGCATCTTTGATCGGATTTTTGAGCCGTGTGTTGTTTCTTACAACGCTATGATAACGGGTTATGCGAGAAGAAACAGACCGAATGAGGCGTTGTCATTGTTTAGGGAAATGCAAGGTAAGAACTTGAAGCCGAATGAGATTACTCTTCTTAGTGTTCTGTCATCTTGTGCTCTGTTGGGATCGTTAGATTTAGGGAAATGGATACATGAGTATGCTAAGAAACACGGTTACTGTAAGTATGTGAAAGTAAACACAGCTTTGATCGATATGTTTGCGAAATGCGGTAGCTTGGATGATGCCGTGTCTCTGTTCGAAAATATGAGACATAAAGATACACAAGCTTGGTCAGCGATGATTGTAGCTTATGCGAATCATGGACAAGCTGAGAATTCCATGTTAATGTTTGAGAGAATGCGATCTGAAAATGTGCAGCCTGATGAGATCACGTTTCTCGGTCTGTTAAATGCATGCAGTCACACAGGTCTAGTAGAAGAAGGGCGCGAGTATTTCTCACGGATGGTTAACGAATTCGGAATTGTCCCGAGTATTAAGCATTATGGTTCTATGGTTGATCTTCTTGGTAGAGCTGGACATTTAAATGATGCGTTTGGATTCATTGACAAGCTCCCGATAAGTCCAACACCGATGTTATGGAGGATTCTCTTATCTGCTTGTAGCAGCCATAACAATTTGGAGCTAGCTGAAAAGGTTAGCAAAAGGATCTTTGAGCTAGATGACTCACACGGTGGTGATTACGTGATCTTATCAAATCTATACGCAAGAAACAATAGATGGGAAGACGTAGATTCTCTAAGAAAGTCAATGAAGGATCAAAGGGCGGTTAAAGTTCCCGGGTGCAGCTCGATAGAAGTAAACAATGTGGTCCATGAGTTTTTCTCAGGGGATGGTGTGAAGTCTATAACTACAAAGCTTCGCAGAGCATTAGATGAAATGGTGAAAGAGCTAAAGCTTGCAGGATATGTTCCTGATACATCACTGGTGGTTCACGCCGATATGAGTGATCAGGAGAAGGAAATTACGCTTAGGTATCACAGCGAAAAGCTTGCGATTGCGTTTGGATTGTTGAATACTCCTCCAGGGAAGACGATTCGTGTTGTGAAGAATCTTAGGGTCTGTAAAGATTGCCACAGTGCAGCTAAGTTGATCTCTCTTATATTTAACAGGAAAGTAGTACTTAGAGATGTTCAAAGGTTTCATCATTTCGAAGATGGTAAATGTTCTTGTGGGGATTTTTGGTGACTTCATCCACAGAACATTGTTTTTATAGTCATACACAGTGAATTTAAAGCCGATCCAGCATGCTGATGAGCCGAGTTATTTAATGCAAACACTGAGCTACATTTCCGCATCAATGGTCTCATGTGTGTCTTTGAAGGTGATGCTAAGAGACTAATCAATCGGAAATACATAACAGGATGAGGAGAGATGCGCACGGTGTGGAGGCCTAGATAAGCCTAATAGTCCATTTGCAGGGATGCTTGAATCTAATATTGTTGATAGAAAGTACAGTTATTGTTGTTTAACCATTAAAACATGTACTTTAAATCCACTTGAAATTAATGTATACATGTGGTCGAACATGTCAAAACTCAATACTGATTTCTATGATCGGTGGTTCCTTATATGTATGTAGAGCATATTACTCTTGTTAGGTAAGTGTTTCTCCATTAATATTTGTAAGATGTTTTCTTTTTTAACCAATGGTGGTTCATGCCAATATGAATCATGACCAAGAGGAGTCTCTAACTAGGGTTTCACAATGACAAGGCCAAAATACTTTAGGGTCTGTATTAATTTCTTAATAACTACGTCCAAAATCATATGATTCAATAGACCCAAAAATTATTGATAATGATTTGTGTGTGAACAGATATTTGGTTTTGATAAATGATTTTTTTTTTCCAAAGGGACAAACGTAATTTGACTAACAAAACATGTGGTTGATAAAACAAATAAATAATAATAATACAACTTCAAGTATTATTATTTTCAAAGTAATAAAAGATTATACAATTCGTTGACCCTTGACGTACAATGTGTATCAATTAAATACATCACATCGTTAATAACGAGGAATCATACAGACACTTCAGCTAACGTCTACCTTTGAAACACTTGTTCTTATATTGGTGCAAGACAAATGTCGGCAACGCTCAATCATGTTCCGTCTTTGAGGATACTTTTCTTTTTCTCTTCAAATTGAGTTATAATTTGGGAAAATTGGCTGAATCAATTTATAATGTTTTTTTTTTTTGCTAAATCAGTTTATAATGCTAGCCAAACGTAGTATGTTAACGAAGTGGTTATAGTCCAGACTATTGGTTTTAATTAGAGTGGTGAATTATAAATGGAGATCATAAAACGAATTCTACCTGATATATCCATTGTTGTTCGTTACTTTGTAGTCATTATTTTTTGTGGAAATGTAGAAACAAAAGTATTTTGAATGTCTGATGATTGATTACAAGAGAGCCCAATTCCATTTGAGAGAAGGAATGGAATAACATAGACTATCTTGGTTTATAATGGTTATAATTTTTTTTTTTGGTTTATGCTAAAAAAACGTAGAAAATGTATGAAATTTTTTTTGTTAACTAGTTTAGAGTCTTTAGACTTGTGTTAAAGAATTTTGAATGATTAGTTCACGGATTTGTTTATGGCTTTTTTTGTAGTGATGTCGAATGTTTTTGATTAATCCTAACAAATCGTTAAGGAAGTCTTATTCGTAAGAAGTGAGATGGTAATGAAACAAGTCATTTGAAGATACAAACAAAATACTTTGAAGATCTTGAAATGATAGTAAACCACATTAATCGAGACCTAATTTCTTAATTAACAAAATTATAATAGTTGTCTCAAAAACATGAGAATAGTGATTCGTTTATAGCTTGAATAATTTACAAAAAAATGATATATTGTTATTAATTGTGTTCAATATCTATTTGGTTAAACCCGTGTGAATTATTCTATTTGTAAATAAAAATATTTAAAATAAAAATATCGATTTATACATTTACAATTATTTTATTTAATACTTGCATATAGATAGATAAACAAATATTTACCACATTATATGATAACAAACAAAATTTAAACAAAGAAATAGATCAAATGAAACTATCTAACAAATATTTACCACATTATGTGTATATATACATATGACAAAAAATAGAAAGTTCATTTGATCAAGTTGATATCCATATAAAAATACAATATATTACTAATAAAAAGATCATGCATGCATCTACAATGTCTAAATCATAAAAATGAAACCATCTTTTGATCATTTGCTCTAAAAAAAAAAGACGGTTGATTTAGAAACCATCTAAAAATGTGGTTCATTTTTATGATTTAGTTAAAAAATATGGTTTCATTTTTACGATTTAGTAAAATAGGTTGAAACCATTTAAAAATGTGTTTCAACCTATTTTACTCTTTTTTTATTTGTTGACACCCATTTTCCTTGATGTGACCAAATTCTTCATTGTCATTTTTCTTAATTAATAGTTTCTTTATTGTTATATAATTATTATACAATTTCTCTTAGTATTAATAATAATTAGATAAGTATTGGGCTTACTAAAAAACATAAAAATAACTGGGCCGTTTCGAGAATACAAACCGAACCTTCTATCTAACCAACAAGTGTGAACGTAACGACTTTAAATTAAAAAATCACACACACAATACAATGTCCACACGTAATCTCACATCAAGATTCAATGTCCAAGGAAAAAAAATGAGAAAAATCTCGTAAATTTTACATACACTCCACAAATTAAGGTATACACCATAAAACTCCCAGATTCGTTTGATGTATATGTCATTAAATTATAACACAAACTAGGAAACTGAAATCTCTGTTCACATTCCACTGATTCTGTATTCCCTTTATAAATATATTCACCAATAACCATCTCAATCTCTATAACACCATCTCTTTACAATCTTCTAAGAAAAAAACAATTATTCAAAAAGATGAAGATTATTCAATCATCACTGTGTTTGATCAGTCTTCTCATAATCTTGCCTTCGATCTTTGCTGCTTCTTCTTCATCTGAAGATTTCGATTTCTTCTACTTCGTCCAACAAGTAAGTTAAATCACATCACTAATGGTCGATCATCTTTAAGAATATTCTATAATGATTTTTGTTTTTGGATTTTCTAATATTATGTTATGTAATATATAGTGGCCAGGATCATACTGTGACACACAGAAGAGTTGTTGTTATCCAACTACAGGCAAACCAGCTGCTGATTTTGGTATTCATGGTCTCTGGCCTAATTACAAAGATGGAACTTATCCATCTAATTGCGACGCCACTAAACCATTCGATAAATCAACGGTAACACTATACACAATTCTGTTTTTCCCCTCGCAAAAATTGGTATTTCTTTGTGGTTATTAGGTTGAGAAAATTCGTATAACAATTTAGAACAAGAAACAAGCTGGTTCAATTTTTTTTTTTTTTTTGTTTGAAACTTTTCAATTTGGTTTGTTCGGACTATAAGTTACACAAAAAAGCTGTGTATTCAAAAAAATATCCGTTCTAACAACTTTCATATATTCCAAAAGTTGTTTTACTTATAAAATTGTTAAAATTCCAAGAATAGTTTTGTTTTTGTTTTTTTTTTAAACTTAGTTTTGTACCAAATTTTCTTTTTGTCTGGTTTGTTTGTTATCGAAAGAAATGTACTAATAAGTTCATTAGAAAAATTTGGTTTAGATTGGTAACGATTTCAGTTAGCATCGGTTTAACTGTCTGAAATACAAATTTCCTTGATATATAACCAGTTTGGTTTGGTTTGGTATAGATATCAGATTTGATCAGCTCGATGAAGAAGAGCTGGCCGACATTGGCTTGCCCGAGCGGTTCAGGCGAGGCATTTTGGGAACACGAATGGGAGAAACACGGTACTTGTTCCCAATCGGTTATCGACCAACACCAGTATTTCCAAACAGCTCTTGGTCTTAAACAGAAAACCAATCTACTTGGAGCTCTAACAAAAGCCGGTACGCTTAAATTTTTAATTCCCGGTTCGGTTACTTCCGGTTTGGATCTTATGGTCTAATTATTGGTTTATATGTTATTAGGGATTAATCCGGATGGACAATCGTACAGTCTAGAGAGCATAAGAGATTCGATCAAAGAGTCAACTGGTTTCACTCCATGGATTGAATGTAACAGAGATGGATCTGGTAATAGCCAATTGTACCAAGTTTACCTCTGTGTTGACCGGTCTGCTTCCGGTTTAATCGAATGTCCGATTTTCCCTCATGGAAAATGTGGAGCCGAGATCGAATTCCCTTCTTTTTAATTTCCAATTTCTAATTTCACATTCTATCGAACCGAATCAATCTTTTTGTTCACGAAGATTGATTTGGTGGAAGAGAAAAAATGATTATGTAATCTTATTGAATAACTTAACTTAAATTCAATTATATCTTAGGTTTATGTAAGTTTGATTTATGAATCTTATATTTTAATCATATTTTTTAATATTATAAAATCTTTCATTAACTAATAATTTTGAATACTGTAACAAAAATTCGTATACAATTATATATATATATATATATATATTTTTTAAACAAAGCTAGATAAATATGAAAAATTGACAAGAAAATCTTTCATAAAATATTTTAAAGATATCAGATCTTTTAACATCAAAATATAAGAGAGTTTCTTTCATTTTTTCAGGTTAGTTTTCTACGTTTCATCATCTCCTTCTTTTTGTTTAGTTTTTTTTTATGAAATCTTTTTTTCTTTGTTTAAATTCTTTGTTTTTGAAGGTTTGTTGCAATCTCATCAGAAAATGGTTTTTTCCCCCAATCGTGATTCATATCACCACTCCACTATAAATAGAAGAACTCCATCGACGACGATCATGCCAACAACTTCAACATCAACACGAGATCTATACGAGTGGTGAGGAATGTCTATAGGTCGATTTCGGCACGAGAGAGGATAGTACGAGTGTTGGCATCGACCAACAATGATGTTCCAATATGGAGACGAGAGCCTCCTATACGAGTGGCAAGGAATGTGCATAGGTCGATGTCGGCACGAGAGAGGATGGTACGAATGTTGGCATCGACCAACAATGATGTTCCAATATCGACTTTAACGAAGAATATTCCAGTATCGACTATAAATGATGTTCCAATACCAACAACGACTAGGAATGTGCATGACCGATGTTGGCACGAGAGAGGTTGGTACTAGTGTTGACATCGACTACGAGTGTTCTAACAACATCGAGGAATGTACATGCGTCCACACCGACGCATGTACCACATCGCTCTGTTTATAGTATCATAGGGAGGCCACCGGCTTTGAGAATTGCGGTTGAGATGTTGCCACGTGTAACGATCGAAGAGAAAGAAACGTGTGTGATATATTTGGAAGAATGGTGGAAAAGTGACGTGGTTACGGAATTGCCATATAAGCACAAATAACATTTCCAGTGTGTGAAGAAATGATTAGGGATTCACGCCATGTGTTCTCAATGTAGATACTAGATGCCTCTTGAATGTGAAGATGATGTCATGAAGATGGTTGAGGTTGATGATGACAATGATGATGATGATGATGATGATTCTGACTCAGACGAATAACAATAGCACGAGTATTTTTTCTAACTTTTTATTGGGTTTTCCTTTTCCTCAATTTCAAACTAGATTTTTGGTTACAATTTATTCGAATCAATGGATCATAGTATTCAAGTCTTTGTGAATCAACATGATAATTACGAAAGAAAGTAATTAACACAACTAATGAAGAAGATTCAAAGCAATGGAACATATAATAGTAACAAACTTAAGGTGCAAATCATTGATTTGTGCAATTTAACTCTCTTTATAATGTAAAACTTTGTAACATATTTGGTGGATATTAAACTCAAAAGCAAATACCTCTAAAGTAAACTTTCCTCGTTCCAGTTATTGATTACACATTACATGATCCAACAAAGACATTTTCCCAACTTAATCTTTGAAACAAAACTACGTACAAGCTCATGTGAAACAATTTTTCTCATAAACTTGACAATTTCAAATCAATTCTCCTCATTTTGAGTATAATTCATACCTTAACATTGACCTAACAGAACATACCCCCACCTAATCTTGTTTACTATGTACCACTTCATATGAAACAACTTCGAACATCCTAAAATCATACAACTTCAAAGAAACTTTCCCTCAGAACATTGACTTCTTACAAACACATTTCCATGATCTAGCTAAACATATTACAAGCTCATGTGAAGTGTCTTGACATGTCCAAAGTGCAAAACTTTTTGCAATTCATATCTCAATACCTCATTAAAGAAACAATGAACATCATCAAAAAGCTTCATTTACAGACAAACAAAGAAGAAGCTTACATTGTGTCAATCAGCATCTTCTTTCAAAAGACCTGAGACGAAGTTCTAAAAGCCAATTGTTAAACTGACCATCACTAACCTTCAACATTTCCGACAATGGCATCAAAATCCCATGTTCCTTAAGCAACCTATGCCTAGGCTTTATCTTCCTCTCCAAACTAAAAGAAAAATACTGAGGAAAACGTTTCACCTCTGTAACATTTCCACGCATTTCCTCCAAAAAAAACTCAACTTTAGGAATTAAATTGTTCTCAACACTATAAGTCAACAATGCAGGAGACCTCACTACCATCTTCGCTACTTCTTCTCTACTAAACCCTAATCCTTCTTCAAGATACTCAATTTTGGGAATTAGGGTTCGTTCAACACTAGAGACAAGCAAAACCGTGTTACGCGACGTAATCGTGTCTCGTCCTACGAATCCTAGGGTTTTAAGGAACGTTAACGCAGGACGAAGCTGGAAATCTACAGAAGAAATTAGCAACCGAGGACAACGAGAGATCGATTTCGGTATCTCTTTCTCCGAAATCGAGATTTCGTCTGATAAGAAGCGTAGGACTGGTAAGATATCGGATTCTGGATCGGAAGTTAACAAATCAGGGAACATATCGAGAATTCGACCAACTGCTGGTCTTGAAAGTCCGGTGGAAGAGAGGAGATTCTCGACGGAGACGACTGTGGAGATTGGAGCACAACGGAGAGATGGGTTTACTCGAAGAGCTTTGTGTGGATCGACGTTAAGGTCTTGAAGGTAAATAAGCTTTTCGCGGAATAGAATCCCAGTATCGGAAGTTTCTCCGGCGAAACATCTAGCTCTCACGGCGGAGAAACACGGCGGAGGAAAAACCCAGCACCGTCCAATCATCATCGTCGGTGGAAAAAATGATAAAAGTTTCAATCTTGGAGTAGATAAAACGATGGAGAAGGGTAAAAAGGTCATTTTAACTGTCATGTGATTGTAAAACGACGTCGTTGGGAAGCATTTTTGCGGAATTTTCATTTCTTTCTTTCTTCTTCTTCTCCAATGGGATCCCTATTCTCAAGCGGGTCTATCAGAAGACCGGTTTTTCCGCAGAGTCTCATGTGAACCGCAATCGTCTTCTCTGTCTCTATCTCTACCTCTGGTTTTTTTATTCTTTCGTTTCGAAGTTTTTCTTCTTCTCGAGAGGGTCCTTTTTAAGATCTCCCTCATGGTTAGTATCAGCTTGGCGTTTGAATTTGCTTCTTTGGGTAAGTTTCCCTTTTTGTTTACCATTAGGGTTTTCACCTAAAAGATCAACTTTTTATGATTTGAAATCGGAATTCGTGATCTGGGTTTGATCGATCTTGGCAATAACAAGTTTGTGTTTGAGAAAGTTTTGATTTTTTTGTATTTGAAGAAGACGGATTTTGTGTTTTGTAATGTGGTTTACAGTTTGGAAATTAACAGGATGGGAAGGGTAAAATTGAAGATAAAGAAGTTAGAAAACACAATTGGACGCCAAACTACATTTGCTAAAAGGAAAAATGGGATCTTGAAAAAGGCTAATGAGCTATCAATTCTATGTGACATTGATATTGTCCTTCTTATGTTCTCACCTACTGGGAAACCTGCGTTATGTTGCGGTAGACGAAGGTAACAAAATGTGACATTGATATTGTCTTTCGGGTGTTGTGTGCTTTGTTTTCTGAAAAACATGATTTTTCGTTTTGTTCAGTAGCATTGAAGATGTGATTGCTAAGTTTTCTCAAGTAACCCCGGAGGAAAGAACGAAAAGGTTTGGTGTTTTTTTCGATCGAATATGTTTTCTTATTCGGCCTTGTTTGTTTCTTGTTTTACTCATTGGGATTGCATTTTTTGGAAACAGGAAGTTTGAGAGTCTTGAAGTAAGTTGTTTCACACAATCGAAAAGAAGCCTTTCTTTGTGTTTTGGAATTCATACCGAGCCTTCGCCTTTGCCTTCGAGAAGCTTTTAGTTTTGTCCCTGATTCAATTGTGTTTGTCTTTCGAAAGCTCAGGTCTTGAAGAAAACTTTCCAAAAGTTGGATCACCATGTAAATATACGCGAATTTATAGCCTCAAGGTGAGTAGCAATGAAACAGTTTTCTTTTCTTAAACTTCGTAATCTCTCTAAAAATTCTTAACATTTTCTCTTTCTTGTTTGCATTTTTTTTTTGTTCGCCGGTTTCAGTAATTCGACAATAGAGGTAATTCACTTTTAAAGACTCGTTTTCCTTTTTGCTAGATTTGGCAAAGCCTAGAACTTTATCAAACTGCATTTTTTTTTACAGGGATTGAGTAATCAAGCAAGGATTCTGCAAGCTCGGATTTCTGAGATACATGGAAGATTAAGGTTAAAATCTTTCTTAAGGTGATTCTTTTTTTTTATGTTCGTGCTCTGTTTGATACTTGTTTGTATCGTACATCTGCAGTTATTGGACAGAACCCGATAAGATAAACAATGTTGAACACTTGGGGCAGCTTGAAATTTCGATCAGGCAATCTCTTGATCAATTGCGTGCACATAAGGTAACCTCTTTTTAAAACCTTGTCCACTTCACTTCATCTGCGAAACGAAAATAACTCAAAAGCTTTTTGTTGATAGGAACATTTGGGGCAACAGCAACATGCAATGCAAATAGAAAACGCAAACTTTGTTAAAGATTGGTCAACATGCGCGGTAATTTACTGAAATGATTCTTCGGTTGATCTCATTTCGAAACACAATCAAATCTTGAACCCCCTTGGCTCTTTAACTTTCCAGATGCAAGATGGGATTCAGATTCCTTTAGAACAACAGCTTCAATCTATGTCATGGATTCTTAATAGCAACACCACAAATATTGACACCGAGGAACACAATTCAGTCCCGCAGAGGTTAGCGAAAACTCTTTCCTTTAGAGACGCTTCTCTTTCACTTTTGAATTTATCTTTAACCAAATCTGTGTATATATACTCAAAAGGGAAGTCGAGTGCTCAGCGAGTTCTTCATTCGGGAGCTATCCAGGCTACTTCGGAACAGGGAAATCTCCTGAAATCACAATTTCGGGTCAAGAAACAAGCTTTCTTGATGAACTAACCACCGGACAGCTGAAACCGCAAACAAACTCGCAGCAGCAGTTCACTAATCACAACAATATCACAGCATACATTCCCAATCTGCAGAACGATCTGACTCTTCATCAAACGTTGCCTCCTCCTCATCCTCCTCAGGTTTATAACTTTCCAATGAACCATGGAGAGTATCATCATATGAATGTGTTCTTCGAAGCGCCACCACCTGGATCTTCTTCTTACAACAACCACACAAACCAAACCAGGTTTGGCTCTAGCAGCAGCTCCTTACCTTGCTCAGCTTCCATGTTCGACGAATACTTGTTTGCCCAGGTAAAAAAGAGAAACTTTGTCTGTTCTTCTAACATCATCAAAATATTGAAACGTTACGCATACAAATGCATCAAAATCCATTCCTTTTTACAGATGCAGCAACCGAACTGAGAGAGATTTGATGAATGATGATGATAGAGAACATATCATTGAAGAACTCACCAGAAAAAAAAAATCAGAAAACAATCTGCAGATTTCTGAATTGGTTCCAACTTACAAGAAGAAAAGAAAAAGAAACCAGTGGTGAAATTCTGGTAGATTGCTGCAACAACACACATACACAAAACGTGATTATTTTTTCCTATATCTTCAACAGATGTTTTGTGTTTATTTTAATTTTTTTTTATACATAAAAACGGATTAAGATTTTTGTTGAGTTTTCCCAATTTTTTTTTAGTAAAGTGTTTTTGGAGACTGTCAAAGTAATGCCATGGCAGCCAAAGACGAGAGAAACTCCTTCCCTTCCTACAAATTATTATAGCTCTGTATTTATTATTTCTCTTCTTTTTTGATTCAATGTAAAACAAACGATGTTTATTAACTAGTATTTATAACTTATAAAAATAGACAAGTATTTCCATATATTTAATTAGATCACCTCAACTTACATGGGTTTGTTTTTTTTTTTTTTTTTTTTTTCTTCGTCAAACTCCATATATTAAATCAATGTTGGTCGGTTAGGGGTAACTACTCCGATTGGAGCAGTTCCTACCGGCTCGTCGAGATCTACATGGGAAAAGATAAGGCCACGAGCACGAGTCTCTTTTGCAAGGGCGTCGGCATTCGTATTACATGAACGTGGAATGAAGGATAGATGAAAAATAACAAAGCTGTTCCTAAGGTCGTAAAAATGTTCCAACTCGGTTTGAAATAGAGGCCACTCCAATGGGTTGTCTATCATCTTCAGTAAGTCCGAGCAATCTGTCTCAATGCGGATTGAGGTGAAGCGTCTCCGCCTAAGACATTCGAGTGCCCAAAGAAGGCCTTCTAATTTTGCGTGAAGTGCCGATATACTCCTCTGACATCCCTGCTTGCCTGTGTACTCTCTTCCTGTGCCATCAGTAAGCCACCATCCAAGTCCGCTGGTGGGTCCGTGTACTGCCCATGATGCATCGATTCTGCAAACCGGGATGCGGGGTTCCCCAAAAGCGGTGATTCTCGCGGCTTGTGCGGGGCTTCCCTCCTCTTCATCGTCGTTCTCCTTTAGGTTCGCGGTTCGCCAACTCTCTTCTTCTAATTTTGCGAATTGGAGAGTTTCTATGGGTGATATTTCTTTCCCATTGAAGAGTTTAGCGTTTCGTGCTTTCCAAATGTACCAAATGATCCATGGGTATATATCTCGTTGTGGTTTGGGGAGACCCCTTTCCTCAGTCCTCCAAAATAGAAAATCCATATTTTGAAATAAGGACGTACTCGGGAAGTAACCCGGAATGGACGGGAAGTCCGATAGAGCCCACACCTGAAGTGCCGGGGGGCATTCGAAAATCATATGGTTGATCGTTTCCTCATGTGCGCCACATCTTGGGCAGTATTTGTCAGTGCCACAATGGCGGTAAGTCAGCCGTTGGCAGGTGGCTACACAACCGGATAAGGCCTGCCACATAAAGTGTTTAAGCTTTCCCGGGGTCTTAACTTTCCATACTTGCCTAAGCAGACCTGTAATACTTGGTTCTGATATATGGCTTGTCTGGCCGAGTTTGTTTGTTTCGTGGAGTACTTCGTATCCAGATTTGACCTTGTACATCCCGCATTTCGTATAACTCCAGGCGTAGCCATCCAGATTGAAACTTCTGCTGGGTTTCAGACTCGATATTAGGGCGACATCCTCGGGGTGGAAGAGCTCCCGGAGTATAGTTTCGTCCCATCCCGTTGAGTTATGATTCATGAGATCTTTGACAAGGAGTTGAGGATCTTGCGGGGTCTGGCGGTTTAAGCTTTCGGGACTCGAGCTGGTTTATCGGGGATCCAAGTTTCACTCCAAACCTTGGTATTATAACCAGAGCGGATGGTCTTCTGGAGTCCTAGCTTAAGTAAGGGTTTTGCTGCCATGATGCTATTCCAGCCTAAGGAGGGAGAGTAAGCTTTGCGGTTACCCATTGGGTTGGATTGATTGTAATATCTCCCCCGGAGTACTCGTGCAAGGAGGGATGACAGAAAATGGATTAACCGCCATAATTGTTTTGCGAGGAGGGCTAGGTTGAACTCATGCAAATCTCTAAATCCCAAGCCACCCGATTCTCGGGGAGTGCATAACTTATCCCATGCGATCCAGTGTAATCCCTTACTGTTTTGGCGGGAACTCCACCAAAAATCAGCGATAACACTCTCCAATTTATCGGTGATGCCCAGCGGTAATAAATAACACGACATAATATATGTCGGAAGGGCTTGTGCCACATATTTGATCACAACCTCTTTTCTCCCTTTGGAAAGCTGTTTTGCGGAGCAACTATTTAGGCGATTTTTTAGTCGATCTTGTACAAATGCGAACACCTTCTGTTTTGAGCCACAAATTTGTTTCGGGAATCCCAGGTACATCCCCATGCCTCTGTCGTTCGTTATGCCTATCGCCCTCTTTATTGTGTGTCTCGTGTGTTGCTCAACTTTTTTCCCAAAAAACACCGATGATTTTGCGGTGTTTAATTGTTGACCCGAAGCTTCTCCATATGTGTTGATAATCTTGAGAATCTCTGCACATTGCAGGACTTCCGCTCTGCAGAAAAAAAGACTATCATCTGCGAAGAGTAGGTGAGATACACTTGGGCTTGCTCTCGCTATTTTGAGTCCTGTTATGCGCTTTTCTTGCTCTGCTCCGTTAAGTAGGGAGATGAGTGCCTCGGTGCATAGTATAAAGAGAAATGGTGACAAAGGGTCTCCTTGGCGAATTCCCCGTGACGGTTTTATTCTCCCCTTTGGTACCCCATTTATCAGGACCTGGTATGAAACCGATGAAATGCAGAACATTAGCCATTTAACCCATTTTTCTGAAAAACCAAGTTTTAGCATGACTGCTTCCAGAAAACTCCATTCGACCCGGTCATAGGCTTTACTCATGTCTGTTTTTATTGCCATGAAACCGGATTTGCACATAGGGTTAGTGAGGAGTGCGTGGAAGTTTTCTTGCGCAAGTAGGATGTTATCTGTAATAAGTCGTCCGGCCATGAAGGCCGATTGTGTCTCCGATATCATGTTCGGGAGGGTTTTTTTCAGCCGGTTACACAAGATCTTTGATATGATCTAATAACTCACATTGCACAAGCTGATTGGTCGAAATTCTGTCATTGCACACGGACGTGTTGTCTTTGGGATAAGGCATATGTTTGTTTGGTTTAGCCTTGGGTCGAAAGTCCCCGTATCAAAGAAATCTCTTACCAGCATGGTTATATCTTGGCCTACAACTTGCCAGAATTTTTGGTAGAATTTGCTTGTCATTCCATCTGGACCTGGGGCCTTGTCGGGGTTGATGTTAAATAAAGCTTCTTTAATCTCTTCCTCAGTCGGGTCCGCTGTGAGTCGACTGTTAGATATATCTGAGACCTTCGCGGTAAGGTACCGGAGTGAGTCCTCCAAACCCTGGGGATAGGATGTGGTAAAAAGTGTCTCAAAGTACTGTATAGCAACTTTCTCTACTTCTCTTGGATTCTCCACCCATCGTCCGTTACGGTCTTTCAAGGAGATGATCCGGTTTCTTGCTCTTCTCTGTTTTGTGGTTGCGTGGAAAAACTTCGTATTCCTATTCCCTTCTCGCCGCCACGTAGCTCGGCTTTTTGAATGCCAGTATTTCTCCTCATCGCGGAACGCGGAGATGAGGTGTCGCCTTAGATCCTCAACCTCCTCTAGTGTGGAGTTGTCGTCTTCATTTGCTCGGTCTAGCTCTTCTTTTAGTTTCTCAATGAGTATGGCGGAGTTAGTGATTGTGGATTTCTTCCATCTTGAAATTTGCGTACGACATGAGGCTAATTTCTGCTGGAAGTCTCTATGGGATACTCCAGTAGAGATACCCCATCCTGTCTTTACCGCGTCTTTAAAACCTGGTTTGCCAATCCATCGTTTGTCGAATCTAAAACATTTTTTCCGGTATTGTATGACCGACTGGATTTTTGCTATGATCGGTCGGTGGTCCGATCCCCACAATTTCAGGTACTCCACCATAGTGTGGGGGAAGAGGGAATGCCATTCTTCGTTGCCAATGGCTCTGTCTAATCGACATTTGACTTTGCCCGAACTCCTCCGACCCACCCATGAGAGGGGGTTGCCTATGTGTGGAAAATCTATCATTCCGCAATTGTCTAGCATCGTGCGGAAAGGAATAAACGATGACTCGGGTCTGCGTCTTCCCCCCCGTTTTTTGTGATTTCCTGTAATCTCGTTGAAGTCGCCTATCATGAACCAGGCATTTTGCCGATTTAAACTTATTCGCGTAAGACGTTCCCATACGAGTTCTCGGTATTCAACAACTGGATCCCCATAAACAAAGGTCATAAAAATTTTATGGCCTTCGAACTTAGTTTCAACATCAATCATTCGATCATCTGAATAAGAAATCAAAACTGTGGGATCATTCATATAAAATAGGGCGAGCCCACCGCTTCTGCCTCTCGGGTCAACGGTAAAAACATGATCATATTTAAAAACTACTTGCAAGTCTTGCAGAAAATGCCGATTGTTTTTTGTCTCTGATAAAAATAAGAAACTAGGTTGAAAATAACGGTGAAGTTCTTTGAGTCGTTCCTTTGTCAGCTCGGCGCCCGCGTCCTGACAATTCCACGAGAGGATGTTCATGTAGAACCGGTAATTGCTCCCTCTCTCGGCTCTAGGCCTGGTGGAACACTTTGGTTAGGGGATTCTGCAGAATCCCCACATGGGTTTGTATTGAAGTAGTTATTGTACTCATGCACCTTGTTAAAAGCTGTTTTCATGTAAAATTTGAGATGAAAATTTTGGTTTTTTGGTACTGACATATGGAAGATAAGACTATTTCATGTTTGGGCCTACTTTGGGCCTTTGGGCTAGTGATCAACAAATACATAAATAAACCCATTATCAAAAACCATTTTTTTCAGATTGTAGAAACCGTAAAATTTCCATTCTCTTAGAGATTAATCGAAACCTAGTTTTTTTTGTTCGATCGCTGTTCGTTTTTGGTTCGATCGCTGAGTCGTGTAAACAATCAAATGGAAACGACGACGACGCCACAACAACAAGCACCTCCAGTTGCGGAGAAGTTGAATCCGGATATAGTAGAGGTTTTGAATCTCGAATCAGTGAAGACACGAGCCGTGAGTTTGTTCAATGCTATTTCTCGTATCCTTGAAGAATTTGACGCTCATGCTCGAACCAACACTACTCCCAAATGGTTCGTCCTCGAATCCCTGACTGGGTTTGTGTGTATGAATCTCTCTAATAAGAGGAATTTCTTTTACAGGCAACATATTCTAGGGCAATATTCGATGGTGAATCTAGAGCTTTTTAACATTGTGGAAGAAGTGAAGAAAGTTTCTGCGGCGTTTGTTGTTCTTCCAAAGAATGTCAATGCAGAGAATGCTGCAAGTATGGTCCTTTTTTTTGTTTTAATGGGATGTTTTTGGTTGGAAATTGATTGAATCTGATAGTGATCTTGCAGTTTTACCTGTTATGTTGTCTTCTAAATTACTTCCGGAGATGGAAACTGATGACAATGCCAAGAGAGAGCAATTACTTCAAGGTGTTCAGAATTTGCCAATACCAATGCAGATTGAGAGATTGAAGGTGAGTTGTATAATATGGCTTTTTGATGGTTTTTTGAGAGAGGATTATTGTAATCTTCTTCTTCTTCTTCTTCTTACAGGCGAGGATCGACATGATTTCAGCAGCTTGTGAAAGTGCAGAGAAAGCATTAGCTGAGACACGCAAAGCGTATGGATTTGGCACTCGTCAAGGCCCGTCTATGCTTCCAACTATGGATAAAGGTCAAGCTGCAAAGATTCAGGAGCAGGAGAACATGTTACGAGCAGCTGTTAATGATGGTACAGGTAAGAGGCTACGAATCGTTTGGTTTGGTACGAAACTGCAACTTTTGGGTTTGCTAAATTCCATCTCATGGTTTTTTTACAATTGTGTTTCAAGGAACAAGATTGCCTCCAGACCAGAGACAAATAACCACTGCACTTCCACCACATCTGGCTGATGTGCTGATCGATGCAGGTAGCCATTTTCATTGATCAGTCTGGTAGAAGCAAACCCCTCGAGCTACTAGACTCAATGCTTGTTCTTTAATTTTGTTTCTATTACCAATGGCATTATGGGGCTATTGTAATGTGTCCAAAATTCTCGTTCATTAGGCAAGAATCAATTACCTGTGGTATCGAACAACATCAACAGTCAAGGAAATCTATTGCAGGTTAAATTATGCGACTAGTTTATCCTCTCTCGTTTTGATGATTATGGTAGAATCAATTGTCTCTGGAGGTCATGTCTTCGAGTGTTTATAGGTTTCTGGAACACAATTTATGGGAAGATCAACTGCATCTCCATCTGGTCCTAATTTTGATAACACAACATCTCCCTTACCATATACCAATTCTCCTCGATCTACGGGTATGGTCAATGCGCCTTCGCCTCAGCAACAACAACTTCAACAGCAGCAAAGATCAAAATTAATGCAGTTGCCTCAGCATCAACAGCAACTACTTGCACAACAACAACAGCTCAGGCAATCTTCTATGCAAGGATTGGGTCAGGTAGGCTTTAAGCTTTGCCCAGATACATTGGTAGCGAGCTATTGATACTTGTGCACTTGCCTTGCTCTTACATTTGCATCAACTTTGTATAGAGTCAGATACCATCACTTCACGATTTGCATGGGCAATCTCAACAGAAATTTCAGACGGTAAATTCCTGTTTTTAGCTTCACTTTTTTCAAGCGTTGCCATCTCTTCGAACTTGACATATTTAGGCCATTAGGGATACATTCTGTGAAGCAAAAAGGATCATACACATCCTTTGTCGATTATTTGAATCATTATGCAGTAGCTCTGGCCATAGTTGAAGATGAGTAGTCGTATGTATGCAAGCTTAGCAAGTAAATGATTCTGTTGAGAAATTTCCCACGATTTTGGTAGAAGCTTATATTAAGTGGTTGTGTGACACTTCAGAGTTTCTAGCAGTAAAATCAAATGAAACAAGCTTTTGTCTAGGTAGTTTTCTTTATAATCTTTTTAAGCGTAGTTGTATTTGTTTTCTAGTTACATGGGCAACATCAAATGTCGTATTCTCAGCCAATGGCCGCCCACCAACAATTCCAAGCTAGACAGCTCTCAGGTGGACATATGCAGCACAGCATGTCTCAAGGACAGCTCAATCCAACGATGAACCGTCACTTGAACCAGTTTTCAAGTGGCACTAGTAGTGCATTGTTTACTTCTGCACAAGGCTCCCCAAGTAGCCACATGGTTAGTATCCCCTCTTGAAATCTCCTTGATTAATGATGTTATTTGCTTACTTAATTCGGTGTTAACTTGTACCACTTAAATTCTAGATACCAAACATGTCATCTATGCAATCTCAGACACTTGTTCCTAGAATGCAGTTAGCTCAAAACTCCTCAATAAAAAATCCATATATTTCGGAACGATGAACATTGTCCTAATATGGATTTTTATTGTTCCCAGCAATTTGGAGTTTCAGTTACCAATCCTCAAAGAAGCCATGCTTCACAAATGTTGGGTGAACAGAGTAAGTAGAGAGAAAGTCTTGTATATTCTCTAAAATATGTCTTATTTTCTTACGTTTAGAACCGAATCCGCCAACTATTTTCCCTTGTTGTTTCTTGTAGTGTTTAACAGCAGCGGAATGATGCAAACCCAGCAATCGCAAACGCAGCAACCACAGCAACAACAAAACCAACAAGGAGGAGGAGGCTATGGAAACATGCAGACCAATCAGCAGACTCTACAGCCTAACATGTTGCAGAATGCCCAACAAAGACACCAAAACCCTCCTCAATAGTCTCCTTCTTATGACTTGGGCTTGTAATGGGCCATTATAAAGCCAGGCCCATTTTTCTAACGCTGTCGATATTATATTTATTTCTATTTTCCAACATCCGACCAATTTTCATTTGTTCTGTACTTTCACTACTTTGTTTCTACGATTCTGTTCGGTTCTTAGAGCATTTTTATCTATGGGACTTTAAAAGTATCATAAGTTTAATTATATTAATAAATATAATGTAAGTGTTATTATGAGTCTCATTAAAAATAAAAAAAATGAAGGTCTTTATCCATGAAATTTTGTAGAATTTATTAAAAAAATATATATATATTTTAAATTTTATTGAAATTTCAAAGTCGATTTGATTCGTCGATATTAATCGCCGATTTGTGTAACAGAGAGAAGAGAAGATGAAGAGAGAAGACCAAAAGATGGAGGAGACAAAAGAAAGAAATCGACAAAAAGATTTCTCTGACGACGAACAGAAGTAAATCACCTTCGTTTTCTCTCGAAGCGGAAAAAACGATGAAGGAAGAAAAAATGAATTTTTTTGTTTTTTGGATTGCGACGAAATCTCTTCATCAGTCCAATGGGGTGTTGATATGTGTCCGCTTGAGACAACCAAAATATCTTAGTGGGCTGAGACGATTTAAGCCCGTTTGAGACGTTTTTAATACTTTTTAAATAGTTTTGGGTTTATGATACTGATTCAATATCATGGATAAACATTGGTCTTAAAACGTGGGGTCTGAAAATTTAAAGCAGAGATCGGACGGTGGAGGATTGATTTAGATCTGACATGTTTCTCTTGTGTTCGACACGTGTTAGTGACGTGAACATCTCGAAGCCGTTGATGGGTCGAAGACAAACGTAGACGCGGTTTCTGTTTCGGTACACGGGACTCGAGACAGCAACGTGTCGAATGAAGTATTTACTTGTTTTTCCAAAAAAATCTTTAAACAAAGTGCCACAAAAACTGCGACATCGGAAGCAATTTAATTTTCTGACAATTTGTTTACTTCTTCTCAACTAATTTTTACAGATAGTAATTTCAGTTTGTGTACTGGTTTAGAGCTTATCTACGTATCTAGTTAAGGTTTGAACTGTAATTTGGTTTAATCAAATTCAAGGAGGAAACAAATATTAAATTATGGGTGATTTGAAGCATAAACTTACTTATTTATTTTTCATATAATTTCATTTTATTTTAATTGAAACACATGCGAGTGGAATATATGATCCTGACTAAAATATGAAAATAAGTAAATAATTTTTAACTATAAATATAAATTGAAGAACAACATTGAATAATCTCATTGTGACTTCAATTTTAATTAAGATAATGTGAATGTCCGTTTGGTTGTATTTCTTTCTATAGAGCACAAAGGGTTAGTTTGGGTTATTATTATTTCCTTAATACTAATATCCAATCATTATTTTTTTTAATAAACTGCAAAAAAATTTTGAATTTTTGGTTCATAATCTTTTCGATATCTATTCAAAAACAATTTTTAGATATTCTGATTTTAAAAAATAATTTTTCTTCTCAAAAAAGATTTAAACCCATAACAAAAAAACCGACTCATGTGTTACTATGAAGTCACCACCTATCTAATAACCAAATGATAACATGATGATAAGAGGTGATTAGTCTTATTAATCCTCAACAAACACGATCAATTAATTACAAATCTAGTAAGTAAGAGTAAATGCAAACATTAAAAGAAGACAAAGAAAGTCTCCGATGAAGATTCTGCCAAATGGGAACGTGCAGGTTCTCTTGTCTCTCTCTTCTTCTCCATAGTACAAAATATTATTGTTGTCATGAAATAGTAAATGCAATGCAACACACAGAGAGAGGAAAAATCTTTTAAAAGAAATGCTTTGGACAGATAGATAAAGGAAACAAAGCAGAAGTTGTGAAATGTCTCTTTAAACTTCAAATGTTGCAAAATCGAATATGGAATACAGCTTTGCAGTTCAGCATCATCCCTCCTCCACCGTCATTTCATTCATAACAAGACACATTTTTTTCTCATAGTAAATGAAATTATTTATGAACTTTTCCACGTGTTTACTTGTTTTTCAAAGAAAAAATTCATGATTTTTAGTTTTATTTTATTCCTTAGTATTTATTATACATCAGATTTCAATGTTTTACTTTTGTCAAGAATTTATATTTTTCTTACATATTTTTATTATTATTCATTTGGTGCATGACTACATAGAAATTATTGTACTGACTATCTATCTATTCACATATTCGGAACAATTTATAACTATAAATATCAAACGGATGTTATTATTTATCTAGTAACATAACTTACATTTTATAACATGTCACTGGTATCTAATTTAATTAGTTTTATACTGAGATTTTACAATTTCAAATAAAATAAGGCACAATCTGCATACAAAAAATTTGGTGTTGCAAAATTTATATCCTCCATGAGCCCATTTCCTACGTACAATGTATGACTAATTACACCCATGATAGTCAATTTGGTTTGCAAATTTTACATCCTCTACAAGCGATTAAAAGCAAGTCTAATTACACTTGTAATAGTGACCTGGACATTATCAAATGGCAATTTATACGTTATATTTATAACTATCAAAACTTTTGTATACCGTTATATAGTAGTTTAGGCTGTTAGTTTTTGATTGATGAACAACCGAAATTTTGATTCGACCAAGAAAACAAACATATGAAACAAGTATGTCACTTTTTTGGTTATTTCTAAGTGGGATACTTGCAAGATTTTTGCAGTTCCACTATGTTGCTTTAAATGTTCATAGTCACATGGGCATTGATTTCTTTTTCCATTTTGAATTATATTTGTTCTCTCATCTACATTTTCAAAATTTAAATTCGAGACTTTTAAGTTTTAATGTTCTTAAACAAGATTAATAATCTCTCACTTCCATTTTCAAAGTTCAAATTTGGAATGACATTTATACTCTCATCTCATCTACCATAAACTTTTTTTTTCTTTTTCAATATAAACTTAAATCACACACAAACCACATAAAACTTATAGGTTAGCTGCTAATAAACACAGCTTTAACCCGTACATTACAACTTCATAACACCAAAACAAAAGAAAAACAAATGGCGGGTGGTGAAATTCCACCTCTGCCCCTACCCACTTCTGCTGTTTAAACCGGTTTAAACCAAAAGACAGAAGCTACAAAAAAAAAACATAAAAAGTGATAAAACAAAGGAAACCCATTGGTTAAGCATAGAGGTCCCTTTGCTAAAAGATTACACAACACCACTCTACTCAATACTCACTTACTAAAACCCTAATCCTTAAAATGACTAAAAGAGCCCTTTTTAAAACAAGCTCTTTCCACCATTTTACCCTTAAGAAAGTTTTAAGGCTCTCAAATTAAAACCCTAAAAAGCCTTAAAACCATCTTTCTCTCTCTCCTTCTCTCCTCCTTCATCAACACTACACAAACCCTAAACTATATAAAAACCGAATTTGTAACACAATTTCAACGGAATTGACGACCGGTGAAAGTCTGTCCGAACGACCAACTAGCCGGAGCAACATTGTTGGAGACAACGGTTCGACCATCACTAGCAATAACCTTAAAGGACAATGCTTGACCGTTCAAAAGATTGTTGCTTTGCCAGTTTTGTCCCCAATTCCTTGACATTTGTTGCCAACTTGTCCTCGAACCTTTAACCGCCACCGAGTGAACATCTCCAGCACCACCGACATTAGTGACCAAGACCAAGTTGAAGTAAGAGTGACCATTGATTGTAAACCTTATACCTCCTCTTCTCTTACACGGAACCCTACACATGAAAAACAAAAACCCATTAACAAAATTTACAGAGCCATTTTGAGAGAATGAAACAATATAGAGCCAGAGCTGTAAAATTCTGTTGATAAATGCATAAAGATTGATACTTTACAAGAAAAACTGAGCCTCTGAGTTAGAAATTGCATAAAGATTGAAACTTTGCTATAAATATCATGTGTGTGTTTACCTTCTGTAAGAAACAGGGACAACACCAGCTTTGTAATGAGCAATGCGTTGGAAAATTGGCTGAGAGAGATCAAAGTGGTGAAGAGGAGGATTACACCAACCACCTGCGTTATTAGGCAACGCGTTGTTCGCAGGACAGAAATTGGTAGCTGTGACAACAATAGAACCAGGTAGACACCACGCGCCGTCGCTCTGGCACCGGATCTCGAAACACGCGCCGCAACTAAGACCGTTGTTGAACAGAGCAGTGCTTAAAGCCGCCGTGTTGGTTCCGTATCCTTGACTGTAGAGATTCCCATACCCACAAGCTCCACCTAAAGACAACAACAACAACAAAAATGAGAAAATTTACTAAATTTAGTTTTCATTGAGGCATTTTATCGAACATGTTGAGAGCAATTTGGTATACTTACCCATTGTTCCTGAAGCATCACTTCCACCGTAGAAGGTAGCATGAGCATTGACCCAACCAGAGTCGTATCCATGAACAGAGATCACCATTGCAGCAAAACCCATCAGAAAAAACCCTAAAAGACTCATTTTTCCCCTGAAATTGAACAAAATTCAAACAAAAATTAGAACTTTAGACATTATTGGTATAAGAAGAAAACAGTTAAGAGAATGAAATTGGAATCATAAACAGAGAGTAATGAGAGAGAGATAATTACATGAACATTCTCTTTAAGAAAGTGCAGAGCTTTTTCTGGAGAGTGAGAAAAATGGAATGCTAAGGAGAAGAGACAGAGAGTTGCTTTGCTTTGATGGGAGTGAAGAAGAAGGTTTCTCGTTGGAGGAGAATTTATAGAATGTTTTGACCCTTCATTTACTGTTTTAACCTTATTTACTGTTTTACCCTTCTTCCTTTTTTATTATATTTTTAAATTTAGAAACATGCAAAAGTTTTAAAAAATGGTTTGATTGTTGAAATATATTTGCAGCAGAACATAATTTGATAAATATTTTATACGTGTAATTTAAATTGATGCCTAAAGAAACTTTTAGTGTTTTTTATGTTTTGAGGACATTTGCATCCCAACATTACGAGTTTGGTTTCTTATAAAAAATAATAATTAAAATTTGATAGTTATTGTCTCTATTAATAATCATTTTTGTTGTTATTACATTTGTTTGCTTTTTCATCTCTTCTACACGTTCCACTACTGCATTAACTTTTTGTGAGTTTTCACTTAATTTGCGTTGAAGTACCAATTTATTTACAATACAAAAATTTTAATTTAAAATTTGAACTAAAGTTTGATTCTCCACCAAAGCAACACAAAAAAAAGGGTCGGATTCTTTTCTTTCGTGTGATGATTTCTATATAGGTATTTGAAAATTTTAATTTTGACAAATAAAGTTAAAAATGTAGCTGCAAACTTTTGAAAGAATCACGAGCAGCCCTAAATAAATAAATAAAAATTTGGTAAATAATAATTGTGGGAGAGTGAGAGGGAAGAAGAGAGAGAAAGCACATGGGAGAGTTGCAGACGGTTTTGATGGTTGGAGAACTTTGGAAGCGTGTGACTCTTCTTCTTCACCTTTTCTTCCTTTAGTATCCAATTGGGCCCATCTCATTACTACTATTTTTCACTTTTTAATTAACTACCATATTTTAGTATTATTCAATATAATTAACATATTTGTATATTATAGTAGTAGATGAAAACAATAGATCCAATTGTTAAACTTAAGCGTTATAAGTTTTGCAGCGGTAAACTCTTAAAACATAGTGCAAAACTGTAAGAAATAATTATAAAAGAAAACTAAACAAATAAAACTTAATGTAACTTTTTTTGATAAAGTGTTTAGCATTATTTTTAGAATTAATACAATCTAAAACATTATTGTAAAGTGGATATAAGTTTATTAAGATGGTTACTTATCAAAACCAATGTTAAAACATCAATCAATATATATAAATTAATTTAAATATTTTTAGGGTTACCGATTTTTATTTTTATTTTGAGAAAAAGGTTTACCCATTTTGATCTAGAGGAGAAAACGACTTCATCGATTTATGATAATCATTTTATGTGTATATGTACCATTATTTAGAAGTTTGAAATTTGTGACTTGACACCTACTAGAGAAAATCATTCAATTTTCATATCATAAATTTTGTTTTATTTTATCTCAATAATTTATAAATAATATACAATCTTTCATTTTCTTAATCTAAAACCGATAAAATAGTAATTTACTTTTACCTTTTACAAAAGTTAGTTGTATATTAATGAATATCTTACAACATTTGTAACTAAACTAAGTTTCATTAATAGTAAACAAGATATGAAAATTTAATAAAATAATATATTAAATGTTAAATCTAGTTCTATTTAAATGAATTATAATATTATGAGATTTTACATTTATGATTTAAGAATTGAGTTTCTAATCTTGTTTAAAATTTAGTACTAAAATATTAAACTAATAAAGTATAGATAATATGTTAATTAGTTTTGATTAACAAAATTTATAAAATTAATTATTAAAGATGATGTGACAAATATCAAGTTTGTAAATTATAAATGTATATCATCTATATACTAAATTTCCTATTACTATTACATTTTTGTTATAGAAATATAATCTAATCAATAATCATTTAACTATATAAATAAAATTAATTAAATAATATTGATGTTGCAGAAGGAAAAGTGAGAAAATATAATTTAAAATCATAAAAATCTTCTTTTGTGTGAAAGTTAGTTATTTATCATCAACATTTATTGAATATCTTAAAGTAATTATAACATTTCTAACTAAGTTAGATTTCATTAATAATTAATGAGATATGAAAATTTAATAATTTGTTTTTACTATATATATAGATAGCCAACAAAATACATACATATATATATAATCAAGAGCAAATGTATTTTGAAGTTAAGTTTACGAAATTTGTTTGTAAGGTTATTGGATTAGTATATACGCAGAATTAAAAAAAAAGGTGTATTTACACGAACCGTTTTTGTTTCATTTTCTGAAAACTAAGCTCTTGTATTTGAATAACAGTGATTTAGCTTTAGTTTTGTACACAGTCTCTAATGTTTTTTTTTTAACTAATGACACTTCTTACTTTTCTCTGTAACATTAGATCCAATGAGTAATAAAAATGGAAGTGATTGGAAAGAATGCCAAGAGATTTATCAAAAGGTAGCTCTCTCTTTTAAAGTTTGCTAATATATCTTAATATGTCATCGTTTTATTAAATCTTCAAGTGATAAATGTAACAAGGAAGCAATCTAACACATATATCATCGTCATAAGTAATCATATGATCACAATGTTGTGTTTGTTCTTTGCAGATCAAATCCATGAAAGAAAAGTACTTACCAGAGCTGAAAGGAATGTACCAAACACTTGAAGCCAAGTTGCAACAAGTAACTTATGATTATTATTTTCACATATAAGCCCTAACATCTATGTATTTGTTTCTTTTCTTATTGAACATGTTTCATTTTTTCTCTCTAGGAGGATTCTCCACCACAACAACAAAAATCACATCAGTCTGAGAAATTGAAACAATTAAAGACAATGTTGCGAATAATAAAAGTCCTATCTGTTTCAATAAAGATGATCAAGCCTGGATTAAAGGATAAGGTGGATCACTATGAGAAAAAGATTGTAGATTTGATTCATGCAGAACAAGAAAGTATAAAAAAATCTCACACAAATTCAAGATCAGTCTCGTGATAATATTTAAACAAATAATCAAAATGTAGGAACATAATTTTTACGATACGGCAAAATTGAATATTGCTTAGATTAATGATAAAAAAACAATTACAAAATAGCTTTGATCGATACCAAAATTACGATAAACGATAACGGTTTGTGTGGAGGCGAGACACTCTTTCCTTAATTCTTTAATTGCCCGTAGTGTGCCGGTTTTGGTGCAATCAGAATCACAGGATACAACCACATGATCGACTATTCCGCAATACTCGAAAATAAAAGTTAACGAACCAAGAATCTATGTGTACTCTCAAATACAAAACCAAAACTAAAAATAAAAGAGAAGACGAGATTGTGAGGGAATGCTTTATGTTGTGTCTGTATGTTTTTCCATGAGAAGGACGATGGCTTCTTATGTAGCACAAGTACTCGACACAAGCAATAAAGAGGAGACAAAAGATTTTATTCTCTTAGTCAACGTAATTGATTTCTTTAACGTTATCAAAATCTGACAATTGATTTCTCAATTCAGGTTACAAGCACAAATCAATTAAAGGAGATATTAGTTGTTTTAAAACTAATTATATAATTTAAAAATGATTTTGACCAAAAGAATTAATCTTTTGGGCCATTAATCCAATTTTTCAAATTCTAAAACTCAAAGCCAATGACCGGTCTAAATATCTCCTTTCTCCAATGCACTAAAGTGTATGAGTTCTCCCCTTAATATATAAGAAATAATTCATCTCTAATTTTTAATGTGGGATATTTACTAGTTTTTACTCTTAACCAAATTTCAAAGTTCTCACTCATCCACATTATACTTCCATTTTTCATTCAAACTAACTCCGCTTTTGACAATTAGGTACTATCTTATAGTGCACACGACGACGATTTCATCGTGTCCAAAAATCCGGTCATTCCGACAAACGTCTCCACCAGAAAACCCACCGGAAAATGGTCTAAAACCATTTCGTCAAAACGAGTTCCAACACAAAATACCCTTGTGATGTGCTTCCTTAATTTTAACATCATCCTTAATGATGTTGAATCTTATCAGTGCTCTGTTTCTAACATAATTATGTCATATCCATATGAATAAAGACCTTTTAAAAACAATTGTGAATAGGTTTTCTCCGAATTTCCCATCTATGTTCTTAGTTATGAGCTAAGAGAACAAGTGTATGTTTGTCGTGATTCTCTCTTAACAAACAAATGCACTAAATAGTATAATCAAAGGATTTTTCACAACAAAAATAATAATAGAATGAATCTATCCTATTTATTCCACAACAAAAATTCATAGGGATATTTTCTTTAATTTTTTAGTGGAATAAGAAGAATGTTTATTTCATCCCATCTACTATGAATGGTAAATTTTTTTATAAATGCTTTATTCCACAACATTTTATTCCGAAAATTAGACATCTATTTGTACCCAAAGTGTGTGATTAAATGTGTTTAATGACATGGTTGAGAGAAATATAACCATTGATTATAGGGTTGGACAAAATATATGTTAGTTTTGTTTCAGCGTTTTATGATTCAATTCAATCTCAACAAATATGGTTAACCGTAATTGTACAAAGAAAAAAAAAAACAGCAAAAACTAAAAATCTATATCTTTTAAGAAAAACAAATACAAAACCTAAAATCCCATCTGAACAACATGAGCAACAAGCAACACTATCAAAATATATAGGCACTAAATGGTAATATAATTCTGCAAATTCTTCAGATTCAGCAAATTCTGCAAATTCCGCAGTTACCATTTAAGTTTAACATATTATTCAGCAAATTCTGCAATTCAGTAAATTCTGCAATTCAGCAGAAATTCAGCAAATTCTGCAATTCAGCAGAAATTATATGGTTACCATTTACACCCATAGAGTTTAGAATTTTAAGATTAGACTCTAAAAATTTATAATTAGTGACATTTTTGCAAATGGACAACGTATAGTGGTATTCTTGCAAATATAACCAAAATTGATATTTTTGCAATTGTCCCATAAATATATATGTAGTGTGATTAAATCTTACTAAATTTGCTTGACAATTCTAAAATAACATTGTAATATATAATTCAATTTTAATAGCAAAATATTATATCATAAATTATGAATATAAATTTGTTTAATCAATCTATTAATTTATTTAAGAGGCAATTGCAAAATACTATTTTTGTGTGTATATTTGCAGAAATGACACTTAGAAGTGTCTATTTTCAAAAATGACACTAATTCTAGATTTTTAAAGCATAAATCTTAAAATTATAGCCCCTAAAAAATGTTTTGACCCCTAAAAGCACATAAACCATCGAAACTAAACTCTAATATAACATAGTTAACCCAAACATAAATGATATAATGAAATTTGTTTTTTTTAAAATGACATTTTTACAAAAATTTTGAATATGTGGCATTTTTGAAAATTGATATTTTAAAAAAAAAATTATTTAATCAATTACTTTTTTAAAAAATTTAGCAGATTCAACATATTCTGCAGTTACCATTTAAGTTTGATATTATTCAGCAAATTCTATAAAAAAATCAACAGTGATTCAACAAATTCTATAATTCAACAGTAATTCAGCAAAAATTCTGCGGTTACCATTTAGACCCATAGTATAAATTCGAAAAAGTCTTTAATTATATAACAAGTAAGGTTGGGTCCCCTTATGTTCGAGAATGATTACTATTAATATTTTCTTTATACTATATATATATATACTTAATATTTTAGTTTTTGTTATATAAATATAATTTAATCACTACTAATGTAGCTATATAAATAAAATCAATCAGTTAATGAGAAGTGGACGTTTGTGTGGCATAAATAGAAGTCAGAAATTATAACTTTATGTTATAGATTTTATTTTTGTGTAAAATTTAGTTGTTATTATTAAAAAAATTATTGAATAGCTAACTTAGTTAAATTTCATCGATAATTATTGAGATACCAAAATTTAATAAAAATAAATATTAAATATATACTCTTTAAATAAATCCTAATCTCCTGATTTTAATTTTTTTATTTAAAATTTGAGATACTTTTCAAATTGTGTTAAAAATAATACTATAATTCTTAATAATAAAGTATACTTAATATGTAAATATTAATTATCAAAATCTGTAAAATTAATTGTAAAAGACGTGTGACAAATATCAAAAGCTATTAAAATATAAATGTATGTCATACTATTAATTTTACTCTTTATTTATAAACTTTAATTAATTATTAATGATTTAGTTATGCAAATAAAAGCAAAATGAAAAGGATACTTTTTATATATAGCCAAGATGTTATGTATTTTGAAGTATTGTTTGTTTGGTTATTGGATTGGTATACGCAAAATCGAAAGAGGTCTCGTTACACGGACTGTTTATGTTTCACTTTTTTTAAACTAAGCCTTTGTATTCCGAAAAACAGTGACTAAACCTTAGGAAAAAACTTATTGGAACATGATTCCTTTGTATTTTGAATTAGAAAATGTATTTATGGATAGTTGTTTATCTGATTTAGCTTTTAGATTTGTATACATTCTCTAACGTTTTTTAAAAGAAAAATCTAATCTCACTTGTTATTTTTATCAGCAACATTCGATTCAATGGCTAACAGAAATGGAGGTGATTGGCAAGAGGAGACTTATCAAAAGGTACGTAGCTCCCTCTTTTAAAGTTTGCTAGTATTTCTTAATATGTCTATAGAGTACTAATTAATTCTTCAAGTGATAAATTAATGCAACAAGGAAGCAAGTAGTAATTGTATGTTCACAATGTTTTGTTTGTTCTTTGTAGATCAAATCCATGAGAGAAAAGTACTTCCCAGAGCTGAAAGCATTTTACCAAAACCTTGAAGCCACGATGAACAGAGTAACTTATGATTTTTTTAACTTTTTTTACTAGGAGTCTAGGAGAATAGTTTGCATATGTGTTAATGCATAAGCCCTAACACCTATGTATTCTTTCTTCTTTCTCTCTCCAGGAGTATTCTCTTCCACAGCAACAAAGATTACAAAATTTTGAGAAATTGAAAAAACGACAAAAATAGTGGAGGTACTGATACAATTTCTAAATGTTTCAAAGAGCGCGATCAGGCCTGAAGTAAAGGATAAGTTGGTTAACTATGAGAAGCAGATGGTACAAATGATTAATTTTCACAAGCAAATCATAAACAAAAACAAAAACGTACAACAAGGACAATCTTCAAAATCTTAGACAAATTCAAAATCAGTTTTATGATAATATTTAAATAAGTCCTCGGATTAATATCCTTGTGATATGCTTTCATAATTTAAACATCATCCTTAATTATGTTGAATCCCATCAATGCTATGTTTCTAACATGATTATGTCATGTCCATAAGAATAAAAAAGTTTAAACAAAAAATGTGAATAGGTGTTTTGCGAATTTTCCCATACATGTTTTTAGTAATGAGCTAAGAGTGTGTGTATCATGATTATCTCTGATTACTAGATGCACGTGTGATTAAATGTGCTTAATGACATGCGTGAGAGAAACATAACCATTAATCATTGATTATAGGGTTGGACATAATATCCGTTAGTTTTGTTTCGGTCCGTTATATGTTTCGTATTCAACAAATATGATTATCCGGAATTCTATAAAAAAAAACTAAAAACTAAAAATCAATTTATGTTTTGAGAAAATGTAAATCACAAAAACTAAAATCCCATCCGAGCAACACGAGCAACAACCAACACTATCAAAATTATATACTCCCTCCGTTTCGGTATGTAAATAGTTTTGTTTAAAAGCGCAGGTATTAAGAAATTTTAACCTTTTCTAAAACAGCAATAAAAACGTTTTTTTGTTTATTGCACACAATCATTTTGTCTGCACATTTAATTAGAGAGAGATTACTGTTAATAATAAAATTAATAAAAATTTGAAAGTAATACCAACAATCTCACGTTTGAGTTTCTAAGAAATTTTTACAACATTTTGGAGCCAAATTTTTTGTATATCTAATTTAAACTAAAAAAATCAAAATTTTATGATGGAGCTAAAGTGAAACTTTTGAACAGTTTGTAATACGCTTATTTAAGTTTCGAACCAAGAATGGTCACTCATTCTTTTCTATGACTTCTGATTTTGATTTAAATGTTTCAGTTCAAGATTATGAGAGTGATATTTTGTTTGATTTAAACGAAATTCCATCAGAAGAAGAAGAACAAAGCGTTAACAATGCCAACGAAGATATACCAATTAATCTAGGTATTTTTTCTGTTACTCATTGGTGTTTACTTATTATATTCTCTAAAAGAACAGTTTGTTAAGATTTATGTGGTGGTCACCATTATCTTATTGAATATTTAATCATTAAGATATTTTCTAAGTGAACATTATTTTTTTGAAACGTAATCTTATTCTAAGAAATTCATTGATTTGTTTGATGCTCTGGTCAAAAATTGTTGGCGTAATCTTATTTCCTTTGTTTTAAAATATGTATATGTTGTTTTGTTGTTAGTCATAATTCTTCTATCCATTTAATCTTATTTTTTTCTTATATTCATTTTTTAACAGAATATGATGTTGTTCAAAGTCAACCAAATTTACCAAAAACTAGGAAATTTTTGTCAAATGAAGAAAGGCACGAGATCTTCGGTGCTTTACTTGTGAAGAGTATTGCTGGAAAGTTGGCAAAAAATATAACAAGAGAAGTTTCTCATCGGTTCTCGGTGTCTATTGCAACCGTACAAAGAATTTGGAAACAAGCAAAAGCAACAGCTAATAGTGGAAGAGTTAATGTCTCTCATCGGAGAACGGGGAATTGTGGTCGCAAAAGAATCACAATCGAGCCAACTCAAGTTACTGCTGTTCCATTATGCAAGCAAACAACTTTGAGATCAATGTCTATGGCTATGGGTGTGAGCCTTACAACATTATTTAGACGAAAGAAAGAAGGGCTTATTCGACGTCATACCAACAGCATCAAGCCTTATTTGAAGGAAGCCAATATAACAAGTAGGTTACAATTTTGCATTTCTATGTTGGATAAAAATAGTCTACCTCATGAACCCAAGTTTGTTGATATGTACAACATAGTTCATATCGATGAGAAATGGTTCTATATGACGAAGAAGACCGAGAAATATTATCTACTTCCAATTGAAGAAGAGCCACATCGTACATGTCAAAGTAAAAATTACATTGGAAAGGTGATGTTTTTAGCGGCAATGGCTCGTCCGAGATTTGATGAAGAGGGAAATGAGGTATTTTATGGGAAAATTGGAATTTTCCCGTTTGTTACTCTGCAAACAGCTAAGAGAAAGAGTAAGAACAGAGATGCTGGGACGCTAGAACTAAAAGCGTCAACGTCGGTCAAGAGAGAGGATATAAAAGCATTTTTAATTGAAAAGGTTCTTCCGAATATTCAAAAAAATGGCCAAAAGAAGATAGAGGAAAGACTATCTTTATTCAACAAGATAACGCAAGAACACATGTTGAGTGTGGAGATAAAGATTTCCAAGAAGCGGCATCAAAAAGTGATTTTGACATTCATTTGATGTGTCAACCGGCAACTCGCCGGATCTAAATATTTTAGATCTTGGATTTTTCAGTGCCATTCAATCCTTACAACATAAAGAATGCCCAAAATTCATAGAATATCTTGTTGGTGCAGTAGAAGAATCTTTCAAGAAATACCCGGCAGAGCAGGTAAACCATATATTTTTGACTCTTCAATCGTGTATGTGTGAGATCATGAAAATTGGAAGATTAAACAAGTACGAAATCCTTCATATGAAGAAATCTGCACTGGAAAGAGATGGTCTTCTTCCTACCCGAATCAGTTGTGATGCAATGTTAGTTCAAAATGTGATGAACACACTTGGATTGTTGTAATATTTTTTTTTTCTGTTTTTTTTTTCTGCTGTCAAATGGTTTATTTATAATATTATGATTGTTATGATTATTTTTTCTAGTCTTCTTATCATATCAAGTACTTTTATTATTTCAGAAAATCAATTACCATAAAGGATCAAAACAAGAAAAACTATTTAAACCCCCGTAGAATAAGAATAAAAACAAGATTAAAAAAACTTAGGACAATTAATCGTCAATATAGTTAATATAGTGTCTTCAATTTCTTTGTCGGGATGAAGCTTTCCAATATCATAGTGCATCATCTTGTTCAAGTCAAATGGCCGAGTGAACATCTGCAGGTTTGATTGTGTTTTGTTGATATTTTCAATATTTTCTGTTTCTTTTCTTTTTGATTTTTTTCTTCATTTTGATCCATAGTATTATGAAGAAAAAATAGATTGAAGAAAGCAAATCGAATAGAAAAACTAATGGAAGTAAGACAACACTTACGTTAGTATTTATAGTGAATTTACACTAATAAATGTTAGTTGACTAAACATTGTAAGTTGTGTTCAAAAACATTGAAGACTAACGACAAGGCATTTAAGTTTTTAGTGGAATATTATTTATTTAAATTATTTTATTGCTTTGGGTTTTGAGAACACTTTATATTGTGAAACAAACTCATTTTACTTAAACTACTTACATACCGAAACAGAGGGAGTAGTATAAAAGGTCAAATTTATTTTATAACCTAATTTTTTTTACTATTTGAGCAACTAACCAATTATGTCTTATATGACACAATCATAACTATTAGATTTAAGTTAATTTGTTAGTTGTTGAATTAATATGTTTTTTGGTTATAAATTCTAAAAAAAAGAGTCTTTAATTATAGGTTTAAATAGGTGAATATTATTTTTGGGAGAATAATTAGGTAAGTAACATGTCAAAAATTATATTTAGGTAAATAGCAAAGAAAAATAAAAAAATAAAAAAAATTACTCTTACAAATGTAATTAAAGTAATATAAAAAAAATATTTCTACAAATCTTCTCTTGATCTCATCTATGAGAAATTGCTCATATATATGGTTTATCTCTACAAAAAGTAGATATCTGGAAAAACAAATGGGTGACAAAATGACAAAACAACAAATATAATGTAATAGTTAATTATTTAATAACATAGTTAATTATTTTCGAAATTACCCTCTCATACCATAGTTAACTACATAATATTTGTAACTATTCGAAAACATAGTTAACTATTTTCATCGATAACTTATTTAATTGATATAAGAACATAATTAAATACACCACAATATAACTATTTAATAATATAGTTAACTATTTTTAGAAAATAGTTAACTATTACATTTTCAAAAATAGTTATCAATTTTAAACATAGTTAACTATTTTCAGAAACATAATTAACTATTTTCATAAACATAGTTAACCATTATAATGAAAATAAAATAAAATACATAGTTAACTATTATAATAAAAAATAACATATATTGTAAACTATTATCAAAAATATATTTACCTATTATAATTATTTTTGATTCGAAAGTAGTTAACTATGTTGATATTTAGCAGCCACTTAGTTCACGATTGGATATTTAAATCCCTGACAACAAATTAAGACAAATTAATTGAACAAAAGTTTGATTTTCCACCAAAGCAACACAAAGAAAATATCAGATTTTTTTCTTTCTTTTGATGATTTCTAGTATATAGGTATTTGAAAATTTTTATTTTGAAAAATAAAAATTAAAAATGTAGCTGCAAACTTTTGAAAGAATCACGAGCATGTCTAAATAAATAAAATTTTGGTAAATAATAATAGTGGGAGAGGGAGAGGGAAGAAGAGAGAGAAAGCACATGGGAGAGTTGCAGACAGTTTTGATGGTTGGAGAACTTTGGAAGCGTGTGACTGTTCTTCTTCGCTTTTTTTTTTTTGCATCTCCGACCTATTTCTATTTTTTCTTCTAAAAATATAGCAAACAATAACAATTCTCTATTTTTTCTTCAACCCATCTCTATTTCAAATTTTAAAATAAAAATTGCTATTTTTTTTTTATATAGAAGAAAAAAAGTACAGAACACTTTAAAATAGAGAAAAAATAGTATTTCCTCTATAATAAAGATACACTCAAATAAAAATAAAAAATACTATTTTTTACTCTATTTTAGAATCAAATATTGAAAAATACATTAGAAATGGTCTATGTAGGTGAAAACAATAATACATTAAGGTTCTTCACTTCTTTGTGTTAAAAAATCAATCAAAAACACATATAAAATTCGATTGGTAATACAAAACGGTACAATTTATTAATTTAATAACTTTCTATACTAGTATATGAATAGTATCTTACTAATCTAATTTGTGTTCTTATCAATTTTGATATGAATCGTAACTTTTAAAACTTGAAACTAGATGTGTGGCATTTGTTGGAGAAGCAAACCACTTTAACTATCATATGATAGATTTTGTTTTATTTTATATATCTTGATAATTTAGAAAAATATTTTATATTTTTCCTTTTCTTAATCTAAGTTAGCAATTTACTAAAATATATACATTTGCATATTTAACACAAGAATTTCAGTTTACCTTGTACAAAAGTTAGTTGTTTGTTATTGAGATTTATTGAAAATCGTAGACTAATTACACATTTGGAACTAAGCTAGATTACATTAATAGTCAACTAGATAGATAATCTCATAAAATAATATACTATATTAGATGTAATACTATTTAAACAAATTACAATCTTATGAGGTTTTACTTTTATAATTTACAGTTAATTTTAATTTTAATCAACAAATTTTATAAAACTAACTGTAAAAGATGATGTGACAAATATCAAGTTTGTAATTATCATCTATATACTTGGTGTCAAAGTTAGTTGTTTATTATAAAATATTATTGAAGATTTTATAGTACTTATAACATTTCTAACTTAGCTAACTTTCATTAATAATTAATGAGATATGGAAATTTAATACTCTATAAAGTTTAAATTTTAATCAGCAAAATCCATAAAATTATTTGTAAAAGATGTGTGAATAATATCAATAGTTTGTAAAACAGAAATGTATATCAAAATTATTAATTTTACTCTTTAGATATATAAATACAATTTGTCATTAATTATTTATGATTTAGCCATGCAAATCAAATCAGTTACATGTAAATGTTGATGTGGTTGAAGGAAATGAGAACAAGTTAATTCAATACATATATATATATATATATAACCAAGAGGATCTGTATTTTGAAGTTAAGTTTTTGTTTGGTTATTGGATTGGTATATACACAAAGTCGAAGAAAGGTGTGCTTATACGAACCGCTTATGTTTCGATTTATAAAAATGAAGCCTTTGTATTCGAATATCTAATGTTTGTTTGGTTTAGCATTTTTGTACACAATTCTAATGTTTGTTTTTTTTATAAACTTATCTCGCTTCTAATTTTTCTCAGCAATAGTAGATTCAATGGCTAATACAAATGGAGGTGATTTGCCAGAAGAGATTTATCAGAAGGTAGCTTTCTCTTTTAAAGTTTGATAGTGTACTATATCTAAATATGTTTATTCTTATTGTATCTTCAAGTGATAAATGCAACAAGGAAACAATCTGAAACATTTATCATCGTGATAAGTGATCATATGATCACAATGTTGTGTTTATTCTTTGCAGATCAAATCCATGAAACAAAAGTACTTACCAGCTCTGAAAGAAATGTACCAAAAACTTGAAGTCAAGTAAATTATGATTTTTTTTATTAGGAGAATAGTTTACATATGCATGATTTCTAAAACAGTAGCTAGTACATTATGAGGAGTACTGGATTTTGTAAACCAAAAATCTTACATAAGCCCTAACATGTACTATATGTATTGTTTATTTTCTTATTGAGCACGTTTCATTTTTCTCTCTAGGAGGATTCTCTACCACAACAACAAAAATCACATCAGTCTGAGAAATCGAAACAATTCAAGGCAATATTGCGAATGATACAATTCCTATCTGTTTCAACGAAGATTGTCAAGCCTGAATTAAAGGATAAGGTGGATCACTATGAGAAGCAGATTACAGATCTATTAAATCACATGCAGAGATCTTAGACAAATTCAAGATCAGTCTCATGATAATATTCAAACAAATCATCGGAATATCCTTGTGTTGTGCTTCTTAATTTAAACATTGTCCTTAATTATTTTCACTCTTATCAATGCTCTGTTTCTAACATGATTGTCAAGTTATGTCCATATTAATAAAGATGATTTTAAAAAATTAAGTAAACCTACAAAAGTTAGTTGTTTATTATTGAGATTTATTGAAAACCTTAGAGCATGTTTATCAATGTTACTTTGGTGGGTATTGATACCCAAATATTAATAAAAAACACACTCTTTCTTCCTTTTACTCAACTTTATATTTTCTTTTTCATCATTTTATTCAACTTTTATTAATATTATATTCAAACACACTCAATATCTCCTCTTAATACTCTCCAAAAGTATCAATTCCTCAAAACTTTCTCTAAAACTCTCTCAATTTTTATTAATTTTATATTTAAACACACCCACTATCTTCTCTTTTTCTTCAAATTTTATTAATTTTATATTTCAATACACACTCTCTTTCTTTCTTTTACTCACATTTTAATAATTTTTATTAATATTTGGGTATTGATACCCACCAAAGTAACATTGATAAACATGCTCTTAAGAGTATACACTAGTATTCAAACAGTTTTGGTAGGTGAAGAAAAATGAAAGAGTAAAATTTCAGCTTTATGACAAGTGACAGATTGATATGGTGGTAGTTATTTAGGAAATGACTCGTAATTTATTATGAAAGGATATGAAAATTTAGTAACTAAGCTAGATTTCATTAATAGTCAACGAGATATGAAATTTTAATAAAATAATAAATATTAAATGTAATACTACTATTTAAATAAATTATAATCTTGGGTGTAAAAGGTATCAGAGGAATATTGCGAAATATTGCAGAATTTTTGGTGATTTTTGTGAAATTTTGCAGAATAACATTAAATTTAAATGGTAACATCAGAATTTTGTGGAATCTAGCGAAATTTTTTAAAATAAATTAATTAATTAAACTTATGAAACTTTTGATAAAATTGAGTTTAACGAAATTAAATATTTATGCTTACAAATGTATATTAAATTTTGCAAAATAATTATATCTATTTTCATCAAATTTTTCGTCTTATATTTGTTAGCAAATTTTAAACATTTTTTTATTAACTACTAATATATAAGTAAATAATTTTTAAATTTTATTCATTTATAATCTCAGTAATTTATTAAACAAAGTTATTGAAATTTGTTTATTTGAGTAACAGAATAATTGAAATTTATTCAAATACAATTAAAAAACAATACAATTATTAATTAAATGTAGATTTATAAAATTTTAGTTGATTATAAATTTATTGTACAATTATTATAACTGCGGAATTTGCTGAATCTGCTGAATTTTCAAAAACAATAATTAATTAAATAAAGAGAAATTTTTAAAAATGCCACTTTTCAAAAATGCCACATTTTTAAAGTCTTTGTAAAAATACTATTTAAAAAAATTTGTCATTATATCATTTATGTTTGGGTTAACTATGTTGTATTAGAGTTTAGTTTCGAGGGTTTACTGGATTTTAGGGGTCAAAACATTTTTGGGGGCTATAATTTTAAGATTTAGGCTTTAAAAATCCATAATTAGTGCCATTTTTGCAAATAGATACACCCCTAAGTGGTATTCTTGAAAATGTACACATCAAAAATGGTATTTTGCAATTGCCCCTTAAATAAATTAATAGATTGATAAAACAAATTTATATACATAATTTATGATATAATATTTTGCTATTGAAATTGAATTATTTTTTAGTAAACCTAATTTTTTTAAAATAACAATTTTATTTTATGATTGTCAAGCAAATTTAGTAAGATTTAATCACAATACATATATATTTAGGAGACAATTACAAAACTATCACTTTTGGTCACATTTGCAAAAATACCACTATGGGTTGTTCATTTGCAAAAATATCACTAATTATAAATTTTTAGAGTCTAGGTCTTAAAATTCTAAATCTTATGGATGTAAATGATAACCGCATAATTTCTGTTAAATTGCAGAATTTGCTGAATTGCAGAATTTACTGAATAATATGTCAAACTTAAATACTAACTGCGGAATTTACGGAATTTGCTAAATCTGCTAAATTTGCTAAATATGGTTACCATTTAGACCCCTTATGAGGTTTTACTTTTATGATTTACTATTTAAAGATTCTGTTTACAATTTTTGTAGTATCAAGTATCAACTAATAAAGTAAATTAGTATAGGAGAATACATAAGCCCTAACATCTATGTATTTGTTTTTTTTTTCTTATTGAACAAGTTTCGTTTTTCTCTGCAGGAGTATTCTCTTCCACCGCAACAAAGATTTGATAATTTTGAGAAATTGAAACAAATGACTACAATGTTGGAGCGAATGATACAACTCCTAGATGTTTCAAAGAGCATGATCATGCTTGGATTAAAGGATAAGGTGGATCACTATGAGACGCAAATTATAAATTTGTTAAATCACATCAAGAACGTACAGCAAGGACTGCTTCCAAAATCTTAAGCAAATCCAAGATCAATCTCATGATAATATTCAAACAAATCATCGCAATATCCTTGTGATGTGCTTTCTTAATTTGAACATTATCCTTAATGCATGTTGTTTACTCTTCTCAATGTTCTATTTCTAATATGATTGTTAAGTTAATTATGTCCATATGAATAAAGATGATTTTAAATTATATATTTGTGAATGGGTTTTATCTATTAATAATAAAATAACGATGAGATTAATTTTTTAATTTTTTGAGTTTTCTCAAAAACTTGGTTGGTAATTTTTTTTTAGCTTTTGATTTTTACTATATATATTTAAAACGTTTTTATCGTTATTTATTGTGTTTAAAACTAATAAAATGTTATGAGATTCATAAAAATATCAATAAAAACATGCACATAGTTTTATTTGATTTAAAATCGATTTATAAGATAATTTTTATGTTTTTATTTTCATTTTGTGTTTGAAATCAATAGAATAAATCACAAAAACTAAAATCCCATTCGAACAACAAACAACACTATCAAAATACTATAGATTCGAAAGAAAAAACAGTCTTTAATTAAATAACAAGTAAGGTTGGGTCGCCTTCATATTCGAGAATAATTGACACCCATTGTAATAAAAGCATGCAGCATAGTATATAAATTTAATATCAATCGTATCTTTTTAAATGCCGTCACGATTAACGATATCTACTATGATTTGCTGTCTGGACCCTAGTCATTAACACCGTGATTTTTGGAGAAATCATGTTTATATAACCTCTGAGTTTTTCATATATATTAAAAAAATTAATTAATTTTCTATTATAAATATCTTAATTTTTACAATAAACAGTTTTCAAAAAAATTTAACCAATAATATTTCAATAATTTTTTAAAAATTTACAATCTATTATTTCCTCCGTTTCAAATTACTTGTCGTTTTAGAGGATTTCACACAAATTAAAAAAACTATTAAATTTTCAGTGTTACCTCTAATTAATACACTATTTTGTTTGATAAAAATAATTAATGAGCTAAAAGTTAAGGACAAAACTGGAAAAATTGATTATAAATTTGTATTGAAATTGAAGATTGACAACTAATTTGAAACAAAAAAATAAAGTTAGAATGACAAGTATTGTAAAACGGAGAGAGTAACGTTAAATGATAAAAATTTATTTGTATAGAACAATTTTTTTTTGAAAAAAATCAACTTTGTAGAGTATTAGTTTAACCAAAATCACTAGTTCCAATGTAGTCAAAACATTTTTACTACAAAAAATATCTTTCTTCGACTTCTCATCAATAAAATGAAAATAAATACAAAATAATGGCTTCCTCAAAAGCTGTGAAAATTCGTTTGCAGTATTTGCAGTCTCTTCAATTCCCAATTTTTTCCCCTTAGAGCATGTTTATTGCTAACCCTCATTGAGGTTCAATAACAATATTTTAATATTAAATTTATTAGTTGTTTAAGTATTGACACTCAATTAGACTTTTACGATTTTGGTGTGTTTATTGGTGAACCTCTAAAGGGTTCAAAAGAAAAAAAAATTATTTTTATAAAAAAAAATGAAAGAAAATCAAATTACTATATATAAATATACAAGATTTGATAAAAAAGAGTAATTTATTAAATTTCATAAAATTTTAAAACGTATATTACAATCCGTAAAAACAAACTGAAACATAAATTCGCATTTTGTAAAAACAAACTGAAACTAGTTTTGAGTAGTGCCAAATTTTTTCCAAATATTTTCAACCAAATCAGCTTTTAATTGTTTATTTTCCCCACGAACACGAGCTCGATTGGCCATCAGATTGTTCAGATTTGTAGATGTCTCTGTAGAATACGTGTAGTCCACTTGTGAAGTCTCGCTTTCTCCTCCTTCTGCAAATTCTGATGAATCAAATTGAGTGCATCGGTCTCGTTCGTCTTCCACTATCATATTGTGCAATATGATACATGATTTCATTATATTCCCAATTTTTGCTTTATCCCAAGTAAGCGATGGGTTTGAGAAGAGCTAAGCAAAGAGTTTGTTTAATTATGTTCTGCTCAAGTGATATTAGGAGTCATTTGGAAATTTAAGACATTAGATTAGCTGTCTAATGTCTCATCACCATCAATTGAGATAACTTACTACCATCTTAGTTCAGTTATATTAGTTGAGTTATATTAGTGTATGAGTTATATTAGTTCAGTTTCTGTTATAGAAAGAACAATTTTGTTTAGTTACTGAGCATTTTAGTTTAGTTTAGTTAACTATTTTAGGCAGAAACTAGTTGATTAACAAGAAGGGAAGCAATAACTATGTACTGACAACCTAGTACTACTGAGCAATAACTGTTTACTCATCAATAACTATTTTCCAATTACTAACCAACTACAAAGAAGAGAGAGCAATTACTGACCTTTCAAGACTTCTGAAGAGAAACGCAGAAACACCTTCAATAACATCAACCAAAGATCTAGAGCACAGTTCCTCCAAACAAAAACAAGACAAAACAAGTTATTAAAACAAGACCCAGAACAATATCAAATGCAATATCAAATGCAATGCCAGTTCAGAACACTATCAAATTCTGTTAGATGCTCCAAGAGGTACCCTCGTTTTAATAAAATATAACTATTCGGAACCATGAATATGTACTGAAGATTATGTATTGTATATCACACATTAGACTAGAAACAAGCACAAGGCAAAAAATTGAATCAAAGACCATTTTAATGTCCAGACTAACAAGTAGGTATTCCAAGATCCTAGCATTTACATAAAGCATAGGAAGGTGATGCTCTCAATAAAAATCAGAACAGTTCTGATATAGCAATGGTAATAAAAAAGAAGAAACCAACACACTCAAAGCTACTCCAAATATAAAATCTATGGTAAGCTAAGAACTTCCAATACGAGAAGCTATTTCCCTTGCTGCGACGAAGGGAAACGCCGGCGAAGAGCAGCGCCGGCGAAGACGAGATCGGGCGACGCCTCGGCGAAATCGCCTTTCGCATCTTGTGGAGGAGAGAAAATTTTGTTCACGCGTGAATGATTTTTTTTTTCCCTTCGTGACTCACTCGAAACACAACGGTCCACTCAAACGATGACACCTGGCCTCCTTAAACCTGATTAAAAAGGTTCTGTATACAGAACTTTTTCACCAGAGTTCAACGACAAAAAGCCCAAAAGTATTATATTTTATTATCAAAAGCCCATTGAACCCCAAAAGGGTTGTGCGATAAACTTGCTCTTAATATGTAAAAAAAGAAAGTAATATACAACCCATGTTTTTCTTCTGACATTTGTGTTTTCTTACTGTTGGTCCAACTATGCTTTGACTGTAAAACTGTGAAATACAACTTTTCAAATTTGATATTTGACCTCTAAAGTTTTTTTTTTGGCTGAATTAAAACCTCTAAAGTTTCAAAGTTGAATATACTGTACTATAGTAGCAAAAGCAACTAATCACTAAAATAAAAATGCGTTTAAAGTTATGTTATCAACCTAACGACCACTAACCGTTCAACTATATTTAAGATTTCCAAAGGCAGGCTTTTGCTATTACTCTTCTTTTGAGGTGTTTGTCTGAAACTTTTTAAAATTCTTATCTAAACCGTTGAAGTAGTATATATTATAATTCAACGGCTAAGATTGATTGCATGCTGCACGAGCACAGAGGATTCCTTCTCTGCACAGTGTACCTAAAACCAGATGTCTATCTACCACCAAATTCGTGTATTTACCGATTGCCATTCCTCCATATGCTTCACCTAATATAGGATTTTTTTTTATAGAGATTATATTAAAATATTAAAGATTTAAACTCTATCAACAGAAAAAAATGACAAAAATAACAAAACAGCTTTCGCTAAATATCTGTTTGAAAGTTTTACATTCGAGGAGTAAACTTAAGAGAAATAGAAGCAAATAAAAAACCTAGAGAGATAATATCTGAGAAAATGCTTCTAAGATCAGTTTGAGGAGTTTTTGACTTGAGAAGATCGATTAGAGTCTTTAAATCGGAATGGAAAGTTACAAAATGATAGTCTTTGTCAAGAGCATCTTGTATCGCCGCACGCATTGCTAGCGCTTCTGCCATGAGAGCTGAAGCCACAAAACAACGAGTTGGTGACCCCTGAACCTCCGAACCTAACGTACCAGACCTGAAAAACCAACCCATACCTCCCAAAAAGGAGGAACAAGACCAAGCCGCATCCGCAAAATAGGAGAAATCGTTCTCCGATGGAGACGCATAAAACTGGGATTGAAGGGAATGCGGTTTTGGGATAGTTTCCAGTGCCATTTGCCAGAATCGGGCCTTGGTAGTCGCCTTTGAGATGATCTCTATTATTGAGAAGTCTCTGTATTGGAAACAGAGGAGGTTACGTGCTTTCTAAGTTTGCTGGAGAATCCAAGGAAAAAGTGGGACAGTAATTCCTATAGGAGGCAAGTTGTCTAAAGATCGAGCCTCTATGAGCTTGTCTGGAAGAGATTGCGTACTCCTAAAGCCAGGGGAAGAGGTTATGGGGGCTCCATCCCATATGGTCTGAGCGAAGGGGCAGAAAAAAAGACATGAATCACATCTTCCTCTCCTCCACATCTCAAACACTTCACCGAGGAAGTAATATGACGACTAGCTAGGGTAGCACCCACTGGAAGAGCTTGTGAGAGGGCTCTCCATAAAAAAAATTAATTTTGGGAGAGGTACAAAGATTCCACACATTTGACATCCAATTAAAATTCTCTAAGGCTGACGAAGAGGAGTTGGATGATGGAGATTCCATGGCTAGATAATAGCCTGATTTTGAAGTATATACTCCTGATTTTGTAGGAAGCCAGGCTTGAGCATCCGGAAAACCTAAAGCACTAGGTATAAGTTGACGAATATGAGCCTCATGATGAGGTAAGAGTTATCGAATAACATCTACATTCCAGTCCTTGGATACTGGATCAATAAGATCACCTACTTTCAATCCGAGTGAGGCATGATCAGGAGGTCCCATAGGGCTAAGAGGGTGAGTAGTGGAGAGCCAAGCATCAGACCAGAGGTTAATGCATGATCTATCTCCCAGTAACCAGCCTAGACCCTTGCGTAATATCTCTATGCCCGTTAGTATACCTCTCCACCCATAGAAGGCTTGAGACGGACTAGAGCATTCCATGAACGAGCAAGAGGGGAAGTACTTTCTTTTGAGAATGCGGCTGAGTAAACAAGATGGTTGTGTCAAGAATTTCCATCCAATCTTGGCTAAAAGGGCGTCATTGAAAGCTTCAATATCTCGAAAACCAAGTCATTCCCTTCGCTTTGGTCTAGTCATCTTTGACCATGATACCCAAGACATCTTTTGCTTGTCCGGTTTATCGTCCCACCAAAACCGGGTAAAAACTGATTGAATACGCTTACAAAGAGAACGAGGAAGCTTAAAACACGACATGGAGTAAGCCGCGATAGCCGAGAGAACAGCTTGAAGTAATACTTGTTTCCCCACCTTTGATAAGAACCGAGATGACCAACTATGAGCTCTTTGGCAGATACAATCAACTAGCGATGTAAATATTTTTTTTTACGCCGCCCAAAGTGTCATGTAAACCAAGATATTTTCCTACACCATCTTCCTTATTTATCCGAAGAAAGAGCTTAACCTTTGCCTTTATTTTCGAAAGTGTTTTGACCCAAAGGTGATTGAGGACTTTGCTACATTGATACATTGCCTCGAAACTTTCTCAAACTAAGAGAGGATATTAACCAAAGCGGCACAACAAGTGTTATTTGTTTTACAAATGAACATCGTATCATCCGCAAAGAGAAGATGGTTGATCAAGGGTCCTCTCCTAGAGACACAAACCCTCGCTAGTGTACCTTTCTCTCGTGCTCTACGACAAAGCCCGGAAAGCACCTCCGTACAAAATATAAATAGATAAGGGGACGAAGGATCCCCTTGCCTAAGACCGCGAGTGGGCACTATTCTTCCTTTAGGAGACCCGTTGATGAGGAATGAGTAAGAAACCGAACATACACATTGCATGATCCAAGTAATCTACTTGTGGTGAAATCCGAGTCGGTCAAGCACCTCTCTTAGGAAGCTCCATTCTATGCGATCATAAGCCTTGCTCATGTTCGTTTTAACGGCCACGGAGCAACGTTTAGTTGCACCCGAGATACGTAGAAAATGGAGGATCTCATGTGTAATAAGCACATTTTCCGAGATTGCCCGCTCTAGAACAAAAGCCGATTAATGCTCGGAGATTAGCGATGTTAGAAGCAGTTGGAGTCTCTTAGAGAGGATTTTGGCATTAGTTTTATAATACACATTACACAACGCAATGGGCCTATAATCCAAAATTTTCCTTGGCCCAACAACTTTTGGGATTAAGCATACATGGGTTTCATTTTTTCTCTGATGAAAGGAACCGATTTCGAGAAAAAAGTCGAATGTCTCTGGCCAAATCGTCACCCAAGATGTCCTAATAGGTTTTATAAAAACCGGCGGAGAACCCATCCGGTCCGGGCGCCTTGTCGCCATTGATGAAAAGCAGAGCTTCCTTGATTTCCGCAGTTGCAAGTATGGTGGTAAGGGTGGTAGTCATCTCTTCAGTAATCAAAGGTTGTAGAGCCTCCTTTACCACGTCCAAGTCTCCTCTAGAGCCAGCGAAAAATATATTTTGATAATATTTCGAGATAGCATTCCCAATCTGATCCTCATCTAGGTGGACTGATCTAACTTCATCTTCAATTACAGCCAATCTGTTTCTCGCTGTGTTTCCCCTAGTGACAGCATGAAAGTATTTGGAGTTTTTATCTCCTCCTTGAAGCCATTGTATCCTGCTGCGTTACCGCCAAAACGACTCCTCTTCACTGAAGGTTTTCTCAAGAGCAGCGATAAGACTTGTAATGAGGAGTTGGTTTGGAGTAGGATCAGAGAAAGTCGTCTCCAAGGCTGCTTGGTTTTCTTTAACTTGTCTTGCACTGTTAGCATTTCTCTTTTTTCGCCCAAAGGATAAGTGCTCGACGACAACTGCTCGTTTTAGAAAGGATGTCAAAATCCGGTGATTAGTTACAAGCTTTCTCCACCACTACACGGGTTTCTTCATCCTGAAAAAGTCAATGATCAAATCTAGAAATCCCTTTCCTGACCCATTTGGTAGCAGCGAAATAAGTCAACAAAGGCCGATGATCAGAGCTTTCCAACCGTAGATATTCCGAATGGCCAGAGGGAAAAGAGTCATCCCAAGAGCAGTTAGTCATAGCTCTATTTGAGATGACAATGGATAAAATGAGTATACCGATAACCCCTCCAAGAAAGAGGATTACTGGAATGTTTAACATCCCAGATACCAAACTGTGTAACACAAGATCGAAATGGGATAAAGGAACCTTTACTATGGGTCAAACCGCCTATCTTCTCTGTATTCCACAGAAAAAGACATTAATCGCCGCAAGGGGAAGAGAGGATTTGGTCCACGTTCTCCACACATAATCGCTTTCGAGGTGATGTACGTGCTCTTGAGAGTGTACGCTTCATCACACTAACCCCCGTTACTGGGCTTTGTGACCTTTTTTTGATGTAGAAGGGTTTGAAGTCTTTGAGGCGGCACAAGATTCTTTTCCATTTTTGCCTCCTTTTTTATTAGCAGCCGTTTGTAGAGGACCCAACCGTAGAGAGACATGATCCCTTGTAACATTTATGGAGGGAGATAAAAGAGCCACCGAAACATGAGATTGTTGGTTTTGACCTTCATCCCCTGCATACTGGACATCAATCTCCTGCAAATTACCAGAATCACAAGGATCTAATCCAGCTTGAAGCCGAAACACACTTTTTCTGCCATTGGAGAGTCGTTCCAAGGCCGAAGATTCATTTTTTTTTTTAGTAATATCAAGCAAAACAATCTGAAAAAGTTTTCTTATAAATTATAAGTTTAAAATTTGATTTATTTTTATTACATATTTTAATTTTGGTGTTGTTTTTATGTTTCGTAGTTCTGATGAAAAGTAACAAATTAACATTGGATTTGCCACTTAACTGTACGTAATAAGAACATAAATGATGAGTTTAATTGATAACAATATAAATTGAGTTTAGAGTAACTTGAAGCTACCGACAATTATTGTTAGGTAACTAAATCCCTCGTCGTGAATCATGATTAAGCATGAATCAGGTTCAATAACTGGAGAAAATGTCATTTGTTAATCATGATTAAGCATATGACTATCACTTTTGTTTCACTCCTCGTGGAAACTAGGTGGATCAAATTATAAGGCTATTTAAAATAAATAAATATATAAATATACACGTTATTTTTTTCTGATTGCTTTACTTATTTTATAGTCAATTTTAGAGAAATAGAAAAATACTACTCTTTCCGTTTTAAAATATAAGTTGTTTTGGATGTTTTTTATGTTTCAAAATATAAGTTATTTTGATAATTTTAGGTATTTTTTTAACTTTATTGACTATTGTGTGACCAATAATATTTTGCAATCACTTTTTTTATTAGTTAAATTATTTTTATTATATATATAAGATAATATTTTTAGAAAAAAAAGTTTATTAATATTCACATTTTTATTCAAAACAACTTATATTTTGAAACGGAAGGAGTATATTTCAGATTGTATGTGTATGTAATTTCTTATACATTATTTGAGAAGTGATTTTGTGGAATTTGTTTACATGTCAACTCCACAATCATTCTCTCAAATAAATGATTACATGACATCTCTTTTATTATAATATGACAAAATTTCTTAATAATATTTTAATTTTATTCTTATTAACTCATGTACATTTTTTTATTTATTCTGATAAAGCCCAAACAAGAAAACTTTTTATAGTCCATATCGTTTCTTATAAATCGCTTATTAATATACTGAATAAATATTAAATAATAATTTCCTATTAAATATTAAATAGTTACATTAATCCAACAAATCATACAGATCAATTCAAATATTGTGATAAAGCCCAAACGATTCTAGCAAATATTGTTTACCAATTCAATTGAATTGATTAAATTAAATTAAAACAAATAACCCAAATAAATATATCTTTCATTCTGTTTTTTATGCCATATTTTTTAAAGTAGGTAATTATTCTTAAAATTGAACATATATAAAAGAGATGAAATAATTATTCTTTAAATAACTTATTCTAGCTAAAAAAGTTATAAATAATACATAAGTGATAAAATATTTCAACATTAGTGTAATTTATTTAATACTAAAAAAAATATTTTAGTCCAAAAACCATAATAGAAACCTAAATTTATCTAAAAATAAATTATATATTTGATTAATTTGAATACGAACTGAAACATAATGCGTCGTTTTAATATTTTTTTTCATTTTTCTATCTATTATTTATAAACATAAACTTTAAAATAGAAAAAAAATCTACAAAATCAAAACAAATCTTAAATTGAACACTATTAATAATTTTTAACCATGAATTATTAAACATATTTTATACCACTATTTATATTTTTTAATTTATTTGATTTTTAAAAATTTAGTATATCCATATATATACTCTACTTTTTTTGCATATTTTTCAACTGATGGTATTAGCGTTTCTTATTGAATTTGTATTTAGATTTTGTTTTTACAACTTATGATTGTATATTTCCAATTTGAACATGCTATTTTCTTTGATCACAACATACAAAAGATTTTTTTTCTCACATATTTATTTATGATAGTATTAGTAGTAGTGATATTTTTTTATCGACACTAATTTATTACCGTTGAGTATACGTTGTATATGTGCTTCTGAGTTTTCGGAAAATGATATTATATATATATATATATATATATATATATATATATATATATATATATATATATATATATATATATATCATTAGTATAAACAAAGGGACAATTCATGTTTTATTTCGGAGTTTTAAAATCCGACTTTTGGATATTTCGAGGAGTAAACCTTTCGTTGAATCTGAATGAAATTGATGATTTTTCTCTGTCCCTGTTTTTACAATATATGAGATTGTGTTTTTTTTCTTTTTCTGTTCATGTTTCTTTGTTTGTTTACATTTATGATAGGACTGTTGTATTGTATGACATGCACATACATATAGATAAGCGACAATGTAGGTGTCACGAGAGATACGACGAGACTCTAAGGTCGTCTTAACATTTGATTAATCTTAAAATCAAACCCAACATTTCGTTAACCTTTTTATATAGGTTCTTCCATTTTTTCTTGATAAGATGCATATCTTCCTCGTTTCCTATAACGTACAATTAAACAAATTTTTATTTTTCAACAAACTTATTTCATTCATTTAAACGATCAACATACAAAAAGAAGGAATTAAGCATCCTCCAAAGTTATTACAACATTATTGAAAAGCAATAAAACATAGAGTAGATAGATCATCGTAAAAGATGGATAGCGAATCCAAAACATGCTTCGAATACGTCAAGAGGATCTTTGTGGCAAAGCCGGAGATTCTTAGGTTGGTCACTTTCTAGTGTGACTTTGAAGATCCCGACATAGAGTTCGGGAGTTCGACCACTCTCCAAAAGAGGGAAGAAGATTCGACCAATCTAAATGGATGAAGGTGGAATTGAACTCTTCCACCGGGAGTAAATTACAGGATTTGAGAATCCATAAAACTTTGATCTTCTCTATTGAGAGAAGATATCTAGCTCGCAAATTACAGGATTTGAGAATCCAGAAAACTTTGGCCCTGTCATATGTGGAGATATGAATCTCGACAATTGATGGAATAAAGCATAGTGATGGCGAATTGGTCTCTCCAAACTCGATTTGGAGGACAAAGATTTTAACAAGCTCTGTAAGATAGCGATCTTCATATCACCAATATCAGAATTCACATTAGAACCGCAGAGGGGATTATCATCAGAAGTGGGTTTAAACTGTCTAGAGTATGGGCCCAGAATACATGATCTTGGTAGACTGAAGAACCTACTTATCAAATTGGGCCAAGCCCTTGTTTTACTAGGTCCGAAAGTTAATTGAGGATTAACCACGGTGAGTGGTCGGAGAAGCAGAACAGAGTAGTTCAACCACTGCCGGAGGGATTGGAGAAAGGAAGTCCGAGTAGAGCCGAGTCTTGAGTCAGAGAAGAAACTTTGACCGGCGAAAGACTAAGCGATTAAATCAGTGGAGATGACCCGAGATCTCGTTGAGGGACGGTGATGGTTCCACATAAGCAGCTGTGAGGAGAATCTGTGACTTGACCCGACGGATCCGGCGGTGGAGAAGGATTGTCCATCGTCGAGACTTGCTTCACCCGAAGGACGTGAACTTCACTCCGATCTCACTCGGGTTACCGCCCGATGAGAAAGAGAGGGCTCGAACCGTGAAGGGAAATGTCATCTCAAGGTGGAGAGAGCTTCGCTGCCGGAGAACCCTGAAAATCGATCGAAAAACTTCATGAGAGGAATGTGTCTTCGGGATCGAAGAGCTCTCGAGATATCGGCGACAAGCAACCTTATGTCACTGGGAAAGTGTCATAGACACGACATAGATCTTCCATGGAGCGGCTGAGGGTTTGAACTAGGGTGCCTCGAGACATGTGCCTGGGAGAGATTTTCGTACTGTTTCCTAAGGTTTGTCCCCATGATTTCAACAATTTTCTTCTTGTTCCACAAGTAACTGTGTATTGTATTTACGACGCTAATATGGTCACGATAGGAGCAAAAGAGAGTGCTGCTACAAGTCACAACTCACCAGAGGAGTCCAAAAACAAAAAAACAATAGGAGCAAAGAGAGTTATGTTAAAATATGATTATGATTGGTTTAAAGGTTGTATAATATAAGAGCATCCTCGTCCATTATACAACGAGAGTATCACTTAATATAAAATTATTAAAATTTGAGTAAAAAGAAAAAAGAGAGTGTTTTTTGTTGAAATAATGGAGTGTATTGAAATATAAAATTAATAAAATTTGAGTAAGAGAAGAGATAGTGGGTATTTTTGGAGAAAGAGTTTCAAATTTTTGGAGAGAGAGTATCAAATAGTTGATACTTTTGAGATGAGAGAGAGAGTATCAAATAGTGTTTGAGTGTCTTTTTAATAATTTTATATTTAAAGAGAGTATAAAATTAATAAAAGTTGAGTAAAAGGATGAAAGAGAAAGTATAAAGTTGGGTAAAAAGACGAGAGAGTGTGTGTTTTAATATTTGTTTATTTAGTGATACCCTCGTTGTATCATTGATGAGGATGCTCTAACTAAACTGATCATTGTGATACAATAATATAATACAAATGTATAATTTTCTTTAAAAAGTATTTTTATTTTGAGAACTTCTTAATAAACTAACAAAATATAAGTACTTTCAAAAAAGTAAAATTATAAAAAATCAAACATTGCATTTGGTAAACGGAATTTGTAAACGATATGCTTTTTCGGCGACTCATAATGATCGTCTAATTTATAAGTACTTCATTTCTTTTTATAACCTTATGTTAAAAACCGTCTAATTTATTCGTTCGTTTTAACCGCAACCTTTTATTCTATCTTTCTACTTGAATCATACCAAAAACATGGTTCAATCTTTATTCGTTTATAACCATTTCAAGTTGTGTTACCAACAACGTTTACTTCATTAAACAAATTTTTTGGACAGTAAAAACGTTCATAACGCTCCATCACTTTTCTTAGATAGGCATCAAACTAGGATTGAATTTTATTGTGTCGTTCCACTTTTCTCCGTCAACTACACTAAACTTACGGTCTTGTTCATTTTCTTAATAAACGAAAAAGGCATATATACGTAATTAAATAAAAATAAACGACAAAAAAGTTGATGAAAACAGTGTTTACATAGTGATTGACTGAGTGTTAGTTAATAATTACAATTTTCTTGTTTAATGATTATGGTATTCTCGAATAATATATATTTGACTAAATCCGAAAGCGACGTGGTAACCAACAAATCTAATGAAAATCAAGCTATGGCATTAACCGGTAAAAGCATAATTCAAAAATTTTGTAGAATATGCATAATTTGAAGAATTATGTTGAAAAAAGAAGAATAAGAAGAATTAGAAGAATTTGATATTTTTTATAACATTATAAAAATGTTTTAAAGTATAATATTTTACAAACTACGTTTAATAAGCAATAATTCAATTTCATTAGCAAAACATTTATATTTCATAAATCATGTATATTTTTTTATTAAACTATTAATTAATTTTTCAAAAATTCAGCAGATTTAGTATATTCCGATGTTACTATTTAAGACCATAAATATTTATATTTTACATATATTTAGTTATTTTTATATAAATATATATATATATATATTGATTTTAATTCCTTTTATAGTAAGAGATTTATTTTAAAAAATATCATTCAAAATTTTCGTAAATAATTTTTAAAAATTGGTTTTTCTGTTTTTTAATTATTATTTTTGGATCTGGATCTGACTCAGTCCTAATTACTACTCTATCTATTTCAAAATATAAGATGTTTTGGAGGTTTTTTTCCTTCAAAATGTAAGATGCTTTGACAATACTAGATGCTTTGAATATTGTATGAGCGTTAGTATTTTGTAATTTTTTGTGATTGGTCAATAATAATTAACCATTTAAGTTTGAAAAAAAATTCATTACTTTTTTAAAATTAATTATTTTTTCAAAATTAATTACTTGTTTAGAAAAATTCAGCAAATTCTGCTGTTACCATTTAAGTTTGATATTATTCAGTAAATTCCGCAAGAAATCAACAGTAGGTTCTTCTGATTGAATGTATGTCAGATTATATTGTCAACCAACCATTTTTCTTTTCTTTTAACTCAATAATTTACTTCATTCATTCATACACAATTCTAAATTTTGAATGCTCCTCTTTTAATTTTTTTTTAGTGGCAAGTGGTAACTCAACCTTATATATATCATTGTACTATTCTAATCCCTCAATTGTGTAAAATTCGAGTATTTCCAAAAATTCATATATAGAAGAAGAATTCAACTTTAGTAATGTTTTGATTCAAAAGCCTAAAGAATTGGGCTTAAGAGAGTAGCCGACACCAACTGAGAGAGAGAGAGAGAGAGAGAGAGAGAGAGAGAGAGAGAGAGAGAGAGAGAGAGAGAGAGAGAGAGAGAGAGAGAGAGAGAGAGAGAGAGAGAGAGAGAGAGAGAGAGAGAGAGAGAGAGAGAGAGAGAGAGAGAGAGAGCAAAATCTAGTTATAACATGGGTAAATCGGAGTATGTCGTGCAAAAGTTTGAAATCATAAAAGTCTCATGTCTCCAATTTATAAATTGTGCTTTTAGAAATTGTTTTAAAAGTCGTAAAAATAGTATCTATAAATTCTTTTTATCCTTCCACCTAGTAAAAATAGTATCTATAAACATTTTTAGTGTGCAAAAGCAAAACCCTCCCAACTAAATTTGATATGGAATTTTAAGAAAACAGAAATTTCAAGAATGAACCATATAAACAAAGATCTAAAAATGTTTTTTTTTATTGTTGTTTCGGTAAGTTTTTTAGTACAAGAATTGTTTTATGGTACGTTATTTTCAAAGTCTGTCTCCGACTGCTTGTTTCGGCCTACTTTATATGGTATGACTTTGTTCAGCTCGACTTACATTAACTCGGTTCGGCTCACATAGTTTGGCTCAGCCCATATGATTTAGCTAGGCATCTAGCTTTGTTCTCCTCCGCCGAACCCAATTCTTTAGATGCTCAATGTTCAATTAGATGCTCAATGCACAATTAGTTGTTATTTAGTTATTTTAAATGTTCATTTGGTTAGCTGAAACCTGACACAAACATTTTGGCTTTTTTTTTTCCTTTTTGAATGTTGAACTCATATTTATCTTCTTCTTTTTTTCGTCGTTCCCGTGATCAAAGCATAGCAAAAGATACGGGTTTAAAGAAACTTTGTCATAAAGATTTCAAGACTCACTTTCCATCTAATATATTCGGAATCGTAAAGTAAAATTACAATATTATGAAATGAAAAAACTATTAATTGGAAAATTCTACAATAGGCCGTGAGTAGCCCACTACCGACAGTAAATATTACAGGCTTATTATAAACCTACTACTAGTCATCAAATTGAATTTTCGAATTATTTGATTTCAGAATATAAAAGTTCAACGAAAATAAACTAAAGAAATAGCAACTAGCAAGTGTGCTATATCATAAATTGTAATGACTAGCTGAACTTAGCCTCGGCGAATGAATATTAAAGAGTTTATTTATTGTATGCCTAACATAACAAACGATATGTTCAAATTGTACGATACCTAATTGAATGAATCAATTGATTTATTTGTGAAACAGTATACTTTTTTTTTTGTTTTCAGTGCTCAAATTTGGAAATTATTGTTAAAATACATTTAAATCAATAGCGAAAGTTTCATGTAATAACTTTTAGTATCAGTTTTATTTTATGTAATAACTATTCGGTTTTATTACTGGCTAAAACTTGTTGTTTTTTTTTTGGTAGAAGAGAGGGGACATATATCCCCCGTAATTTATTTCATACTAACAAAAACAACTAGACTCGAATGTTACATGGGTTCGCAAACCCATTCGCATCCTCAACTAAGATCGAGTTTACAACTTCGACACATGAATTAAACGTATGCAAACCTAATGGTAACGTAAAAGCATAGTTCGCTAACCCATCAGCAAGACGGTTAGCTTCCCTATACACATGAGAGATACGGACTATCCAGTCCCTTGTTACAAAGCCATGGCACAACCGTACCAGGAACGACAGCGGGTGTGAATCACTAATCCCTGTCTTAAAAAAACCAACCACGATCTCCGAGTCTACCTCAAGCTCCAATCGCACAATACCGCGCTCCCAAGCAATACACAGCCCATAGTAAACTCCCCATAACTCAGCCAAAGGTGCAGAACAAATTCCGATGTTCAGAGCAAATCCCCCACACCATACTCCTTCCTCATTACGTATAACCCCACCTGCTGTTGCAAGTCCCGGGTTCCCCCGTGACGCTCCATCTGTGTTCAATTTAAACCAACCCGCCCCAGGATGTGTCCATGATATCATCCGTACCTCCAATGTGGATCCAGCTCCACTACTATTCAGCAGCTTATATGCCCTTGTCACCTCCGTAGCCGTGTCCCGAACGAATTGAGTGCGGTCTCGACACTGGATATTAGCACCAAAGACATTCCCACACCTCCATTTCCAGCCCCACCAGATAGCCATTGCAAAGGTTGTAGCCCATGTGCTCTCTCCTATAATCGCAGCATCACCCAAATTCCCATAAATCCATTCCAAAAGAGATTGTGCAAAGAAGGAATCTCTCTTCCGCTGCGGAACGAGACGAAACCATATCCCTTCCATCGCGGCGCAGTCCCGCAATATGTGGATAATGGTCTCGTCACCGCTCTTACAGACTTGGCATACTCCCGAACCACATATATGCCTTCTATATCGCTCCACATTCGTCATGATCACTTGGTGAATAACTAGCCACAAGAAAAGTTTAACTCTTTCTGGTGCAATAAGTTTCCACACCCGATCCCATAGTTTCCCCATATACGGCCGCAACTCTTCCATCCTTGTCAACCGTGAGTACGCCGACTTCACCGTATAGCTTCCATTCACACCTTCGCCCCAAGAGAGACGATCCCTCGCCCCTGTGAGCTTATCTAAAACCACAGCCATGAGTCGAAGCTTCGTATTCTCGGAGACATAAGGACTAATGCGCTCAAAATCCCAACCCGTACCCTCCTTCCATAACTCGCAAGCACGTACCCCCTCCGTAGTCGCAATCTCTCCTGTGGCAATATCCATCCAAGATCGATTCCCCAGCCATCTATCCTGCCAGAAGCGAACCTCTCGACCATCTCCCAAGATCCAAACCAGACCCGGTATAACCACTTCGCTCAATCCCCTGGCCACGCTCCTCCATGATGATGACCAAGTGCCCTTCACTGGCTAAAACTTGTTGTAGCAAACTTTGTTTAGCAACTAAGACTTACAGAAACTACTTCCATACGTAAAAAAGGCTTGGCCCAATATATAACGATTGACATGTTTACTTTGAAATGACAATTACTTCTTTTTCGTTCCTTCAATATTTATATTTTTAATCCACAAAATAAAATGGCATTGCAATGTTTTGTTTTGAGAAATTTTGAAAATATCACTTTTCAAAAATATCATATTTTCAAAATCTTTACAAAAATACAATTTTTTTTTTAAATTTCATTATATCATTTATGTTTGGGTTAACTATATTATATAAGAGTTTAGTTTTAAGGGTTTAAGAGTTTTAGGGGTCAAAACATTTTTTTAGGATTTATAGTTTTAAAATTTAAAATTTTAAAAATTTATAATTAGTGTCATTTTTGCAAATGGACACCCTTAAATGACATTCTTGCAAATGCACATATCAAAAATGATATTTTTGCAATTGCCTTTTTTGTTCTTTCATATGAATTTTTGATTTGTTATAGATCACGAGGATTGTTACATAAAAGATAAAACGAACAATCCGATCTGAAATACCCAACAAATGACATTACTTGTTCAACATTTACGACGCACACTTTTATCTTCAAAACATGAAATCACATCGAACTACTATACTTGTAATATGATGGAGATTTTTGCAAGTTTGTCTCTATCAATTTATATAGTCATTGTCTCAAGATCAAGTCTGATTTTTTGATATAGAAACATTATTAGATATTCTCTTAGTTTTTAAAAAGATAAATTTTCCAAAATTTTAACACATGTTAGGAAAACATATTAATGTTGCATTGTTTTGCACACCAAACAATTTTCCATTATTCAAAGCTAATAATAATTAAAATAAAATTAATTAACATATTTAAAAATATACAATTCATCATTGTTATTTTACAAATCTATATAAAAAATTAGAAAATCAATCTTTACGAAAAAAATAAAAAATAGTAAACTTGTTTTTTAGAAACATAATTAAGGACTAATTGATTAAATATTTTTTCCATCAAATACAATTGGTACGAAAAATGAATCATGTTTAATTGTTTCTTTATCCATTCTTAGCAACTATTTTTTTTTTTTGTCAACTCATTTTATTTATTTTATGAATACATATCGAAATTTGATATTATTACTGCTTATTGAAATATAGCTACGTGTCGTCACGACGCGAGAAAGAGTAAAAAGCCCACACGTCACATAAGCCTTGAGAATTTAGCCAAAGACTTCTTTTTTTTTGTTTCATTCTCTTTCGATTTCAATTTCAAAAACCCAAAAAGCCTCAGAACTCAGAAGAAAAATACGGAGAGGCCGTTAATGCAATTTCCGGTAAGTCGACGACGACGACGACTCAAACGGACGGATTCACCGATCATCGTTTTATTTTATTCTCCGGTGAGTGTTTCCGATTCTTCAATGCTCAAACTGTTATCATATCGGTTGCGTGAGAATCTGATTTTCGTTTAATGTTTATTTGACAAGTATTCGGTTTCTCGATGTGAGCTTCGAATCTATTTGCAGAGAAGCGAATTCTTATGAAATTTTTGCTTTTTTGAAACCTTACGAATATGAAAAAGTTGTTGATTTGTAGTCATACTTCTTGCCGATGTAGGAGCTAGGGATACATATGAGATTGAGTATATTTGGAAACTATGACCTAATTTGGATTTATCTAATTTCTTCAGATTCCTTGTTCTTTGTGATTCGAGTGTTTGTCTCACCAGATTCGTTGCTACAATGGCTTATCCGAGGAACATTTATGGTAAGAGATCCTAATTTGGTGTAATTTGATGTACCGGAATTGGTGGAAGTAAGAGACTGAGAGTTTTTTTGTTCTTTTTGATGATACAGATAATAATGGTGATGGATTAGAAGACACTGTGTATCGTTACTTGTGTCCTGTGAGAAAAGCAGGGAGTATTATTGGGAAAGGTGGTGAGATTGCTAAACAGATAAGGTCTGAGACGAAAGCAAACATGAAGATAAACGAGGCTGTACCCAGTTGTGACGAGCGTGTTGTTACTATATATTCGACTAGCGAGGAGACAAATCGTTTTGAGGATGATGAAGAGCTTGTTTGTCCTGCTTTTGATGCTCTTTTCAAGGTTCATGATATGATTGTGGTTGAAGAACTGGACAATGATGATTATGATGACGATGAGTATAGCGAGAAACAAACAGTTACTGTGAGGATGCTTGTGCCTTCGGATCAAATTGGTTGCCTTATTGGGAAAGGTGGACAAGTGATTCAAAAACTGCGTAATGAAACCAATGCTCAAATTCGTGTCATAAATGATAATCTTCCTGTTTGCGCTTTAGCGTTGAGCCATGACGAGCTTCTTCAGGTAATGCAACAAGTCTTCTAAGAAATTTCTTAAGCTTTGAGTTAATGTGGTTGTGAATCTGATTTAGCTTATGTATGTTGTTGGTTGACTTTCAGATAATTGGAGATCCCTCAGCTGTTAGGGAAGCTCTTTATCGAGTTGCCTCTTTGCTTTATGATAACCCGTCACGATTTCAAAACCATTTTCTGACTTCCTCAAGTAGCATGCATCAATCCGGTGGAATGCCAATAAGTCCTGCGCTTACGAGCTCTCACAAGAACTACTCTGCTTCGAGAGATTTTGCTGAGGCAAGAGAGTTTTCTATCTGCTTCATATGTCCAGCTGAAAATGTTGGAGGTGTGATTGGAAAAGGTGGCTCTTTCATAAAACAGATTAGGCAAGAATCTGGTGCGAACATTAGAGTCAATACCTCAGAAACTGATGAAGATGATGACTGCATAATATTCATATCATCAAAGGAGGTAACACAAACCTTTTCATCTTAAGAAAATCTCGTTTTTTATATATGTGAAATGTTGAACCAAGTTGATGTATAACAGTTCTTCGAAGATCAGTCCCCAACGGTGATTGCAGCATTACGCTTACAAACGCGATGCAGTGAAAAAGTGGGGAGAGATTCAACTGATTCTGCAATCTCCACACGTCTACTTGTTCCAAGCTCTCAAGTTGGCTGTCTCATTGGAAAAGGTGGAGCTCTTATATCCGAGATGAGGAGTGTCACAAAAGCGAATATCCGCATTTTTCAAGGCGAAGATGTACCAACAATTGCTCGTGAGGAAGAGGAGATGGTCCAGGTAACAAAATCCATTCGACCTTTATTGATTAAGCTTCTCGATATTGTGTGGTTTTAGAGACTTAACCATGTTTTTTCTTCTTCTTCTTGTTCGTGTGGGGTTAGATAACAGGAAGTCTTGATGCAGCAATGAAGGCTCTTACGCAAGTGATGTTGCGATTAAGAGCCAATGTATTCGACATGGATCGTGGTCTTGTCTTGCTTCCGACATTCTTTCCTTATTTCTCTCAAACAACAGAGAATTCGAGCAAGCCTAAGCAAAGAAAACGCGATAACAACTATCATGGTTCCATGGAAATCGCTAGAAACGAAGATTTTGGTAATCAAATGGTATGAATTCTGGTTACCAGAATTACTTGAGAGTTGCATACAGATTCTTTTCAATTTTTTTGATGGCTCTTTTTTTTTTCGCAGAACTTAAATTCCCCTAGAAGAAACCATGTTTATTGATGATTAAACCATCTTAAAAGGTTATTGTTCTAATGTTTTGGACACACAAATTCAGGGGATTTTTGTTTTAAACACTCTAGGCGTTTTTTGGGATCCAAGAAAAACAGATCTTGAGTTGTTTTCGCCTTTTCGGTCTCAAGAAACTGTTAAAGTGCAGGAAGTTCTTGAAACAGTGATATCTTTCTTTTTTTTTGTAACCTTCATGCAAGATTTAGCAATCGAGAAAACTTGCACAACAGTAAAAAAAAACTTAAAAAAAATGCAGAATTTGTGTTCTTGACAGAAAATATATTTGAAACTTATTTATTTTTCTTTCATTTTACTATTAACAAACAAAAAAATCATTTTCTAGTACTATCACAGTTGATTAATTGACGTCTTTTTTTTTTTGTTCTAACTAAATAACTTAAACTAATACCGTTTAACAACAAAATTTATTGTCTTTACTATGGTTAAATATTTATAATATTTTCTTATAAACAACTGATCAATAATTTTTTGCATTACATTTTGCGGTTTTGCAATATATCAAATCACAAAAGTCTATTTGTTCTGCAATTTATTTCATTCTAAAAAATGTTTTTTTTCTTCTGTTACGCGATTATGCACATATCATCACTTCATCAGCTAGGGTCCTAATTTCTTAGTTTTTTTCCCAAAGATTCCAATTTCTCTGTTAAATTTTGATATTTTGAGGGCTTCTATTTTGTTATTGTTTTGTTTATTGTTACGTTTGATTTATGCTTTTATTGTTTTTGTTTTTGGGACAACATTTATGTTTTTATTGTCTTCCGTTGAAGTTTGAGGAATATCTGTTACCATTTACAAACTTACCATATTAATAAAAAAATGACGCATTTTGTGATGCGGTGATGAATGCCATTCATTGACCAATAAGAATACGATCGTATTGTAATAAACACGTTGACGTTACCAATGATATAAGTCTGTGACATAATTACGTCACAGCTAGTGATTTTTATAGTCGTCGTGTATCTTAATTTTCTTTCCTAACTCTCTCTTCTTCTTCTTCTTCTTCTTCTTCACTTTTTTTTTTTTTTTACAGATCTGGTGGAAAATTCTATCTCTTGACCCCACCACTGGATCTCTCTCTATACATACATTCATAAGCGTATAGAGTGAAACGAAACACAAAGATCAATTATGAAGAATTGTGAGAAATTCGCTAATCTCGCTCTCGCAGGTTCTCGTTTCTCTCACTCTTAGGGATTGTTTTACAATTCCACTTTCTGGGTTTCAATTTCGATCGGTTTTGATTGTTTTCGTGTAATGGGTTCTTTTGATTTTAAGGATTTGCGTGATGCTTATTTTGGTTTAGGGTTCTAAATGGAATAATCTGGAATTGTTCGATTTTGTTGTTGTTTCTGGGGTTACGTAAGCTGTTTCAGGTCAGTTAGGGTTTAGGTTTGGTGGGTATGTTTGATTGTTTATAGTTTTGGCGTAAAGCGTTGAAATTGAGGATTTTGTTTGTTTGGGTTACAGGTTTGACATTGGCACCACTCGTTGTGAGAGTGAATCCGAATTTGAATGTTATTCTCACGGCATGCATCACAGTTTATGTGGGTTGCTTTCGTTCGGTGAAGGATTCACCTCCAACAGTAAGAAGACGCAAACCAGAGTTCTCTCCGTGGAACCATTTTCCGAATTCGATCTAAAATTGTTTGGTTTGTTTGAAATGATGTAGGAGACGATGTCGAGAGAACATGCCATGCGTTTTCCATTGGTTGGGAGTGCTATGCTTCTCTCACTTTTCTTATTGTTCAAGTTTCTCTCAAAGGACTTGGTCAATGCTGTTCTAACAGCTTACTTCTTTGTTCTCGGGATTGTCGCTCTTTCGTATGTCTATTCTAAACTAAGCTTCTGGATTTTTGTCGTGTGTTTGTGGTCAGTTCAATGACTTTTTGTTTTCCTAATACACAAATTTGTGTTTTGCAGAGCGACATTGTTACCCTCTATTAGAAGATTTTTGCCTACTCCTTGGAATGACAATCTTATCGTCTGGCGTTTTCCTTACTTCAAATGTATGTAACTAAGGCTTACTTTCTTTGCTAGCCTTTATGTTTGGATGTGATGTTTTGGTTTTGTATATCCTCTATTAGTTAGTCTTGGTAATGCTAATTTGGCTGATGTAATGATTAATCACGCTTCTATGTGCTTGTACCTGTTGCAAATCTGTTTGATTTATCTTACTCTATCCAGTGATTGTTGTATCCATTTGTTTATATTTGTTTGTGTCATGCAGAATAAATGTTTTTTTTTCCCGACACATTTTTCTTAAACAGCTTTGGAGGTAGAATTCACAAAGTCCCAAGTTGTTGCGGGAATCCCTGGAACCTTCTTCTGCGCGTGGTATGCTTTGAAAAAACATTGGCTAGCTAATAATGTTCTTGGCCTTTCCTTCTGCATTCAGGTTACTTCCTTTCCATTCTGAGGAATATTATATATAAGATTACAATTAATTATGTGGTTTCATTATCGAAATATATTGTTTAACTTTTCTTTGAACTGGAATCACTGTCAGTAGTGTTATTGAGTGTGTCTTTTTACTAGTTAACGATGTGGCCATTGCAGGGAATTGAGATGCTCTCTCTTGGATCATTCAAGACTGGTGCCATCCTTTTGGTAAAGAGAAAACATCTGATCTGCTTCTGTTGAATGTTATTCTTGAAAAACCGTTTGGAAATTTTAGACGAAATTAAGACTTGAGTGTGTCTTTATACCTGACTTGCAGGTAGGACTATTTTTCTATGACATTTTCTGGGTTTTCTTTACTCCAGTTATGGTTAGTGTTGCCAAATCCTTTGATGCTCCGATAAAGGTTAGTAAGAATGTCTCGAAACTTCACAATAATTAATTATGATTTGTTCTTAGTGATTATGTCAGTAATCCCATTCTTACATAAAATTTTACAGCTTTTATTCCCTACGGGTGATGCTCTAAGACCATATTCTATGCTTGGGCTTGGTGACATTGTCATTCCGGGTATTTTTGTTGCGCTAGCTCTAAGATTTGATGTGTCAAGACATAGAAAACCACAATACTTCACAAGTGCATTTGTGGGATACGTTGTTGGTGTTGTACTCACTATTGTGGTCATGAACTGGTTTCAAGCAGCACAGGTCAGTTTTTGTGTCCTGAATTGTTGTTCATCCGTTATTGCAAGCTAATTCTGGTTTCTTTAGGACTTTCTCTGATGGGTTTTGGTTTGTGTTTTGCCTCTGTTTCAGCCTGCTTTGTTATACATTGTCCCAGCCGTAATCGGGTTCTTGGCTTCTCACTGCCTTTGGAACGGTGAAATCAAACAGGTTCGTTTACTCCCCATTTTAGGTTTCGATTTTATTACATGTTTCGCAAAATGTTGTTGAAAAGTGCAAACGCCAACAAAAGAATTTGCTTGACATGTTTATGTTTAAATTGTAAACGCTAATGCAACACACATAATCGAGATTTTAATAAAATGCGAAACAAACGTGAAGAGATTATTGTGCTTATGGGTTTATTGTTATTGCAGTTGATGGCGTTTGATGAATCAACGAGTAGTGAGGAAGTTAATCCTCATGAAGAATGAAGACAAAATGGAGAAAGAAGGGAAGAGGAGAAATATTTACACACATGAAATGTGTTTTTATATATGGAGAAAAAAAGACAAGGAAAACAATTTTTGTTTCCAAATGATCATAATTCCCTTCAAATTGTTCTTCACTCTTTTTTTTTTTTTTGGTTTATTTAGATTTGCAAACATCTTATGGTAAAGACTTGTGTAAGTTATAAGTCACAACAGGTTTCTTTTTGACTCTTCTTTTTGCGTTTTATGTTCAACTTCATAGGACAATGATAAATCATCAAGGTCAAGTTATTACTTATTTTCGAAATATTAAAAGTTTCAACTATAATATAGTTGTATCCTTGAGATTTATATATAAGAAAGAAAATTTATGCCATTAATTAAAAATAATAATGTATATGAGATTTGTAGCTTAGTTTTTTGTATTAATGTTAAAAAGTAGGAGATAACAATTCCAAATTTTTTTTTTTATCCCTAAATAATAAAATGTGTATAAAAATTGATAAAATGGAAATTATGAAGAGAATTATATAGAAAAAATGTCTTTTTTATTTATTTATATTATTTGATAAAGGAACCCCTATTAAAGTTTATTTTGTTTAATTGGAAACAAAACGTACGTACGTATTTCCAAGGAAGGTTAAACTAATGGGCTTATAATGAAGTGTAAAGGCCCAACTTTGAGCATAAAATATAAGCTCATTAAGAAGGTAACGCTTAACTTTAAAGAAAACCCTTTTTTATTAACAAAACATTTTCTTTACTTGCAATCTTCGAATCTTCACAAACTAATCCTCAACCTTTCTCAGCTCTTCTTCCTCCTTTGGATTTCTAGGGTTTTGATTTCTCTTCCTCAATTTCTCAAGGTCTTCTTTTGTCTACCAAACAATACGCGATAAGCATAGAAGAAGAAGAAGAAGAAGAAGAAGAAGAAGAAGAAAAAAAACCAATCTTCTTCTGGTAGGTAGGCTCGTCAATTTTATCCGATTTTTGTGTTTTTGTCCCTTTTCATTGGCTTCGTAAATTAGGGTTTTTGAGATCTCCTGTGATTGTTGGGTTTCGTATTGTATCTTTCAAGGTTTCACTAAACTCATTACAATTTGAAATCAGCTTTCTTGAGAAGACATGTACTCTTCAAGAGGCAGTGGCTACGGACAGCCCCAGTACAATTCCCAGTCGGGTTATGCTCAGAATGTAAGATCTTTTAAGAAATCAAACCCCATTTTCTCTTAAATTTTACTTTGTGTTTGAGAATGGTTATTTGCTTTAGATATCTGAATTTCTTCTAATGTAGATTATGTGGAATCTTTGCGGATTGAAGAATTACATTGGCACTCAATTGTTTTCGATAATGCTGTTTTAGGGAATAATGTGTCGAATTTTATGGTTAATTGTTATGTTATTATTCTGCAGCTTGGATCTGGTTATCCAGGAAGTACAGTTAGTGGTGCAGAAGGAGGCTCTCAGAGTTCCTTGAGTTCTCGGCATCCGTCAATTACAGGTGCTCCTCAGGAGACTGAGATTGGTGGATACAGATCTCATTTATCGACAGCTAGTCATTACGGAACGCAATATGGGTCTGTGTATGGATCAACTTCTCTTAGCAGCTCTCAGCCCTTAAGCACCAAAGGCGTTGGCGCATCAGGCTTGGATAGTCGTTCGGGATATGTCCCTACTCTACCAGATTCGCCAAAGTTTGCATCTGGAAGCTATTTGTCTGACTCGAGTCATGGTTATGGTCAAAAGGGAGAAGATTTGTATTCAGATAAGCTGTCTGGTTACATTCCGGTTGACAGAAGGCAGTATGGTGAACGGTCGAGCGCTTATCTCGGTAGGGAGTTGCCAAATGAAACAACTGCTCGATATGCTGATTCATCTAATTTTGGTCGTCAGGTGTGCCCACTCTCACATCTCTTTGAAAATATTATGAATTTGGTTTATTTCTGTTCAATGGTTTTACAATTGGCATTATTCTCATTATTATATGATTTGGCAGACTGACTTGTACGATCGCATTGATCAAGCATCACTCCTCCGAGGAGAACAATTATTAAAAATTCAGTCGCTCCATACTTCTTCTGTTGATGGAGGTGTCAGGTATTTTTCGATGATTTATTCTATTGTAGCTGTAGCATGATTTCCTAGCATAGGTAATTTTGTTCCAATAGTTGCCTTCTGGTACTTCTGATATCTGTATTAATTTATCAGTTCTGTAAGGGAACCACGTTCTCCCAAGAATTTTGTTATAAAGCTACTCTACCTTCATGTAGAAACTTGCAATAACGGTTGAAAAAAATTTATATCTTATTGCACTGAGTAGCAAACATTTCTGGCAGACAAGCTGATTATCTTACAGAACGAAGTTCTACTGTACGCCATTCTGACCAAGAAGCTATGCATTATGGAGGAAGGCTTGAGTCTGATCCTCATGGTATATCAGCGCGCAGTACATCTTCTTATGCCAGCCAACATACACCATCGTTATTAGGAGCGGTTCCTCGACGAAACTTAGATGACTATATTTATCCGGAGAGCTCTACAAATCCTGGTTATGGCGTTAGCTTACCTCCAGGCAGGGATTATGGCACTGGGAAAGGAATTCACAGTGCAGCGTCTCTCGACTTAGACTACTCTGGTGGTATGATGGTTCGTGGTGGTCCACGTGTTGATGATCTCCGAAAAGATGACCGGGCAAGTTATCTCAGGGAGTTTGAACTAAGGGAGGAAGAGCGTCGCCGTGAGAATCTGCGTGCCAGAGATAAGGAGCGAGAAAGAGAGAGGGAACGCGAACGTGAAAGAGAACGAGAGCGCCAGAGGGAACGAGAAAGGCAAAGAGCTAGGGACCGGGAAAGGGAACGCATATCTGAGCGACGCGAGAAGGAAAGAGAAGGTGAGAGAGAACGTGAGCGAAAACGCGCTCTTGACATAAAACGAGATCGGACTCCAACAACAAGAGCTATGTCCAAGGACCCAAAGGAGCGAACTCCAGTGCCAAAAGCTGCTTCTAGGGATGCACGAAGTTCCTCTTTGCGGCGGGATGGACAACATCGTGAAGCATCAATTAGGTTTTATTTTTGATCTCTGTCACGGTATTCATCTGGAATACAGGGCATTTTATGTTGCTGCACCAGACACTAACCTTATTTCTGTTATAACTGAAGGCGTTCTTCACCAATTAAGCCAATAAGGAGAGATTATGTCTGCAAGGTAATAAGTGTTCCAAGAGTTTCCTCATTCAATGATGTTTTGCCTACTCCTCGTGGTTACCTCATCTTCCTGTCCGTTCCTGCATTCTCCTTGTTTTCTTATTGATTGACTTGGCATCTCTCGGCCCTGCTCGATTACCATGTCTTGCCATCTATCAAGATAACCCCTAGTTCCATACCATTGCCACTTTTTCCATCGAAATTCCGCCAAATTCAGCTTTCTCATTCCTTTTCCTTTGTGGGATATCTTCCTGTACTTTTCTTTTAATATCATATCTTCCTGTACACCTGGGGTTGTGTCATCCTTCCTCTTTCCTTTCTGTGGCCTGTTTACTTGGCGTTCCCTAGTTCTGGGTTTTATTTGTATTCTGACTTGTTGCATCTGAGGTTATTACTTTGCTTGCTTTTTGAAATTAGTGCGACAACTGGTTGCACCGTCCTGGTACAGGCTGCTATGTTTTCCCTGAGTTTGGTAGTATTTTGGAATGGGAATTTGCAGCATGATATTTAGCTTCCGGTTTTGTGGTCTCCTGTAAATTTGACTGGTCACTAGTTTATTCTTTTGGGTTTCGAATTAATGAAAATGTGGGAAGTTCACAAGGATGTGACACTGGATGCTTATCACTTTCTCTAATCAAGGATGTGTATTATAATCTTTTCATTGATAAGATAATTGATGGTGACAGAAGCAGGAGTGGCAGAGTACTGCCTAATGTGTATTATTCTTTATCTAATTATTGTGCGACTTGTTTGCAGGTTTTATCCTCGCGATTGGTTGACATGGAGAGGGATTACTTGACATTAGATAAAAGATACCCCAGGCTTTTTGTGCCTTCTGAGTTTTCCAAGGTTTCTATTTTTCTATCTCCCATTTTTCTGGTCCTTAGTGGAGTGGTAAATGATTGATAACCTACTAAATATATATTTCAGTTTGTAGTGAACTGGCCGAAGCAAAAGCTAACACTTTCAATGCATACTGCTGTGAGGTAAATGATTTCTTCTTTACATTTTTGTGAGTATTGAGGATTATAATCCTTCTTAAGGGGTTTGAATAAATCAGAAGTTGTGGAGTTTCTATTCCCCTTGCCGGAGTCAGTATATTAGAGTTATAAAGATTTCCTAGATTTTGTGGATTCACTTTTGTTATACTATAACTAGTTATAATTGTTTATAAATCTAACTATCTTTTGTGGAGGACGGCAGTTTTGAGCATGATTACATTGAAGACGGTGGTGTTGATGTGAAAAATACTCCCACAAAGTCTTTAGCTGTGAAAACTGGAGGAAGAACTGTCTGGAATGCCAAGGTGGGCTGTTTATTTCTTTAGTTTTCTCATTGAAAAATATTGCCTCGTATTTTTCTTTGTGGAGTCGTCTACCTCTTTAATTATCTCAGTACTCATTGTATCTTCTTAAATAGCCTGCATGATCTGTTTGAAAGAAATTTGCTTATGTGGTTAACAAAGAAAAATTGCTCATGTGTTATGGGTTTTCTCTGCTGTTCAGATGATTTTGATGAGCGGGCTGAGCAGGACTGCTCTGGAAGATCTTTCTTCAGATAAATTATTTGAAGACCGTATACCTCATATATGCAACATATTAAAATTTGCTGTTCTTAAGATAGACCATTCTGTCATGGCAATCGGTGGTCCCTGGGATCCCACGGATGGCATGGACCCATCAATTGACCAGTCTTCCTTAATTCAGACAATGCTGAGGTGTGGTTTCTTTACTTGTGCATTTTTTTTTGGTCATTCTTTGCTGCCTTTTCTGAGACTTCAGAGGACTTTTGCGTTGCAGGCACACAAAGGAGAAGCTTCATCTTGATCTCAGTAACTGCCGTCACTGGAATCCATTTCTCGAGGTAGGTTCTGCTTCACTTGGTTTAAGACTGTGGGAACAATCACACTAGAGTATCGCAGCTAAGAGAGTATACAGTACACCATATAATCTCTCTCCTTTTTCCTATATGCAAAGTTAAAACCTGAGTAGTGGACTGCCTGATTTATAGATATTTTTCTGACTATAAAATATGTAGACCTCGAACACAGCTATTGGTTTTGTTTTGCTGCGATTTTATTTTGCTGTTGACATGGTATCTCTAGGATATATACATACAAGCGAACAAAGCTATATTGCTTGCCAGTTTATCTGGAGACATAAGTAGATTTACTTTACCTGTTTTTTTGGCATATACAGATACATTATGACAGAGTTGGTACTGATGGAGTATTTAGCTACAAAGAGATCATTGTACTATTTGTCCCCGATTTATCAGAATGTCTTCCTTCATTTGACGCCTGGAGAACCCAATGGTTGGCACACAGGAAAGCTCTTACTGAGAGAGATCGACTACTTTCTCAGGAGATTAAGAAAGATGGTTTTGTTGGAAAGGCCAGTGATGATGTGGGTGAAGTAGCCAAGGATGCAGAGAAAAAGCCCCTAAGAGACCCTTCTAGCGCTCCGACAAGTGGAACTAAAAAGACTGTGAGAAAGATTATCAAACGAGTTGTTAAAAGGCCTGTCAGTGATGGAAAAGCAACTGGAACGAAAGATGAGAAGTCGGCTGAGAAGGATGTTCCTGAAAAGGTAGTAGCGACACCCACCCAAAATCAAGAGAAGGGCTCAGAAATTGTGGCTGGAGCTGAAACTGGTGATAAGCCAGGTGATTGCTCAGATCCCAGTGCTAAGGCTAATGAGCAGACTCCTCCAAAGACAATCGTAAAGAAAAAAATTATTAAAAGGGTGGCTAAAAGGAAGGTTGCTGAAGTAGACAACACCATGGATGGTGACTCGAAGAAAGATGGGGATAATGCTGAGAAAAAGGTAGTGGAGGCTAACAAGAAAACTCCTGATTCAGGTAGTAAGGAGGTGAAACCGATAGCCGAATCTCCAGAAGGGAGTGCCTCCAAAACTGTGGAAGTAAAACAGAAAGCTGGATCTCCGGATACTGAGAAAAAGGAGGTTGCCTCTAGTTCAAGTAAGAAAGACATTAAGACAGGTGAAGATAAGAAGGCTGAAAAGAAAAACAACCCAGAGAATCAGTCTGAGGGGAAAAAAGTTGATGGGAATAATGCTGACGAGAAGAAAGCGAAAGAAAAAATTACTGAGAAAGAGATAAAAGAGAGAGGGGGAAAAGATGAGTCCAAGATACAAGTTAAGGACAGGAAAAAGTTTGATGAACCTCCTCGGCCAGGGTTCATACTTCAGATGAAACGGAACAAAGATTCCAAAGTAGGTGGACAATAACTTAGATGTTTCAGTTTACATTTCGTAATGGCTATGAGATGGTTGTAGGTTTCACTAATTTGGAGTTCTCTGTTTTTAGCAGTTGCGTTCACTTTCGGTCTCTCTTGATTCACTCTTGGATTACTCTGACAAGGACATTGATGAGCCATCATTTGAGGTTTGCTTTTCCCTTGTGCTTTCTTTGGCCAATTTTCATTTTCTTTCTAATCGAACTCTGTGTATCACTTTTGTGTTAACAACTGAACTACTCAGTTCTCATCTATCTATGTTCTTGCAGCTTTCATTGTTTGCGGAATCTCTGTTTGAGATGCTACAGTATCAAATGGGTACCCGTATCTTTGAATTTCTCAAGGTTAGTTTATAGTTTATCTTTTACATTATTGTTTTTTGAGTTGCATGAACTGTTTCTTTACACTTGTCTTATTTTGTTTCCTTGAAGAAACTCCGCGTAAAATTTGTGAGACAAAGGAATCAACGGAAGAGGCAGCAGGAGTTGTCTGCCAAGCAAAACGAAGCAAAGCGTCAAAAAACTGCTGAACATAATGACAAGGAAGCCTCTGTTATAACTGAATCTGCTCCTGAGAAGGATGATAAGGAAAAGTCACCCAAGGAAAATGTAGACAGTACTCGGGAAATTTCAGATAAGGAAGTTGTGGCGAACACTAAGGAGAAGCTTTGCAGTAAAGAAGAAACTAATGGCGAAGGAGCTGCCAATATGGAATTGGATAACCAGGAGGAGGAGGAGGAGGATGATGTTGATGAGGACCCCGAGGAAGATCCTGAAGAGGATCCTGAAGAAGACCCTGAAGAAGACCCTGAAGAAGATCAAGAAGAAGAATGTGAGGGATTGGACGCTGCAAATCCTGAGCAAGAAGAAACTGGTGTAGAGGTATGATGTATTCCTTTGTCTTCCAAAATTGAATCTTAAGATCACAAGTTAGTACTGAATTATGTTGTATCTAGTTGTTATGTACCCAACAAGATGTTACTCTTCACCATTCTTCTCACTTTGTTTCATGTCTCTTCTTCAGGCGCAGAAGAATGGAGAAAACAATGAGAAGACTAGTGGCACTGTAGCTGAACCCAAAACTGAAGTCGCAACCGATAGAAAAGAAGAAAAAGTTTCTATCGATGAGAAGACTGATTCCAAACCTGCTGAGATCAAACCAAAGTCTGAGTCAGACAAGCAAAAGAAGCACGAGGGAGGAACGTCTGATGCACCAAAAAGAGAAGAAACGGTTGATAAAGAGCTGTTACAGGTTAAAAAAAAACTCGAGAAGTTTGATTATGGTTTAGCTTTTGCGGTTTTAGTGCTAAAGCTTTTTTTGTTCACTTGTTTTTGTCTGGCTCAGGCTTTCAGATTTTTTGACCGTAACCAAGCAGGCTATGTTAGGGTAAGAAGAAGAAGCTTAATTCGTCTTCCTCAAATTGTCATCTCCATAATCTCTTAGAATAATACTGTTTGCGTTTTACAGGTTGAAGATATGAGAGTAACTATGCACAGCTTGGGAAAATTCCTATCTCACCGCGAAGTCAAGGTACAATAGATCTCTCTCTAGAACTGAGTTTTGTCATCAAATTTAAGAACATATATAGAAATGAATTTAATCTGTCTTTTTGATGTTTGTATTTTGCAGGAACTTGTGCAGAGTGCATTGTTAGAGAGCAACACAGGAAGAGATGATCGGATTCTATACAATAAGCTTGTTAGATTGTCTTTATAGAAGAAGAAGAAGATAAATTTGATTTATGTTCGTTCTTGTTTTGTTAAAGAGTTTTTTCAACTATTTGGAACTTCCTTGAAACTAGAAATATGTTGTGAGGCTTGTGCAATAAACAGCAATTATACGATTAAAATTCAACAATAAAATTTATCTTTGATAGTCTTACTTTGTCATATATAGGGGGTGTATTCGACTAGGGATTTTATAAGATTTTGGTTCTCTTCTAAAATTCCCTGTTATTTAACTAAAGATTTTTAAATGTTTTTCTAAATCTTGTGTTATTGAAAATGGAATTTAGAAAAAGTCATTCAAAATCATTTACAATTCCGTGTTATTCAAACACTAATAATCTTTTAGAGAAAAGATGGATAATGAAATTTTAAAAGATTTTGCTTATGATTTTAGTTGAAAATAAAGCCACAAAAGTTCACACTTAAAGAGGTGTTATTTGGAGTGAGTTAACAGAAACTTTAGATTTAAAAAATTTGCAAAAATCTTCTTCTTCTTCTCGTTAATTGTATAATTTTGGGCTGATGGTTTAGAAAATACAACTATGGGCTTTTTGTTTAATTTTTTTAGGGTTAATCTGGTAGCTAAACTTATATGTATGTATATCATATATACACGATCATTAGCAGTCGTCTCACATCGAATTTCAAAGGAGATGAGTTTACCCAATTGCTATTGATACTTCAAAGTTCATCTCATTTTCTGTCAAAGTGAGCGTATGTTTCGATTTACTTTTGCTTATTTTCATGTTTCGTTTCAATTTTGTTTTTGTTTTTCATGTGTTTGGATGATGTTTGCCTTTGACTATTGTTCATATAATTTTGAGTTTATGATTCATTGATTTATCATCTTCTGATGGTGCATATCAAAATTCAATCACGTATAATTTTCTAGCTTTGGTAAGCACTTATTTGTTTATAATTCGTTGTTTCAAATTTGGTTTTCAAGTTGTGTAAACTGGTTAATAGTTTAGTTCTAGTGATCTTTAATGTTGCTTTTTTCTTTCTTTGTATTGTATGTCTAGTATCTCCCACGCTACACTGGGAGATATACAACCACAAGAAGTGAAAAATAAGGGCGGAGGATACAATCATTGGTCGGATGATGAACACAAAATGTTATTGCGGTTACTAGTAGATGGAATCAATAAGGGTTTACGTGATGCTAATAATAAGTTCAACAAACTAACAATGGAGACAAGAATATTATCAAAACTAAACCAAGAACTTGGATCAAAGAGAACCTATAGCCAATATCGAAATAGGGTGAAGATCTTGAAGGGTAAGTGCCAAAGCTTGGCAGATTTCATTTGTTGTAGTTCTGGGTTTGGCAGGGATCCTATAACGAAGAAGTTCACTGCAGATGATGAAGTATGAAATATATATTTGAAGGTAGAAAATCATAACATAAGATTTATGAATATATTAGTGTTGCCTATGTATGAAGTTATTATATTGATATATATTTTATCCTTTTTAATAGGCTCATCCATGTAATACACATCTACGTGATGAGTCATTCGAAGATTTGAAAACGATATTTGGACAAAACATTGCAACTGGGCATAATGCTATGGGTTTAGGCGATACCGTTGATGCACGAACCTATGAATTTGGAGACACCGAGGTGTTGGATAATGTAAGTTTGGTCCAAATGATGAATGATACAGAGGGAATACTCGATGAACAAGCATCTGAACATGTGGTTTTCTCGTCATCAAGAACAAGCATTGGAGAAAAGCTTCCTCAAAGAAAGAAAGCTAGGACTGATGCATATAATTCGAACAAGGTATGTGACGAAGTGACAAAAATCAGTAGTCAAATTTTTGGTATGATACAAAAAAGATGGGAAAAGGAAGCTGAAGAGAAAGAAGCTGAGGACAAAGCTAATAATGTGTGTGATGCTATCAAAGAAATACATGATTTAGATGAAGATTTGCGTTATGAGGCGATGACCCTTGTTCACAGCTTAGATATGAAATTTGGATTCGTGAATATGTCCATAGCAGACCGTTGTGGATGGATTAAGCGAAACCTTCGTAAACCAAGTTGATGAAGTGCGTAACCATGGATTAAAGTCTCGAAGATGGTTCTTACTTTTGAAGATATTTTTCTTTTTCAGTTTGGAGTTTACTTATGTTTACTTTTAAAGAACCGCTTAGTTTTGTTTTTTTGTTTTTTTTTGTTTTTTTAGTAGCACTATTACATTCTTTAGTTTAAATTTCATTTTCAATTTGAGACTATTTCAATTGTGTTATCTCCTTTCAAATAATCGATTCTTTGTAATGCAATTTGGTTCCCGGTAAAAAGCTTTATTTTTCTTTTGGCGGGTCAAATTTGGCTGCTAATGTTTTTGAGCAAAATTAAGCATAAATATATTCTGATTTGTTTTGTTATCTTTGTCATTATTCCAGGGTTCTCTAGTAGTCTCCACCTCTGCTGTTTCCTCTCGAGTTATTTGTTTTCCATCGTGAGTTGCATTCGTATGAATTATTCATCAATTTTTCTTTCATTATAAGCTTCATATGTTTCTCTTGTTTAGCAAACTTATAATATTGGCAGAATCATTAGCTTATATATTTCTTCTTTTTCTGTCATCATATTTCTCCGTCGTCGAGCTATCATTGAGTTTAATATATAGGCAATTTCACATTTGGTTAGAAATTGGTGATTGTTTTCATGTAGGTTTAATAATGGATCGCATTGTTCACGAAAGTGAAGAGATACAAGCTAGGAAAAAGAGAAAAAGAATGACAAATTTCAAGACAGATGTTGAAATTTTGTTACTTGTTTTGTTAGCCATTGCGAAGATCCGTTATTTCCATGTTCTGCAAATACAATGCCAAATTAGAAGACCAACTACAAGACTTGGACATGAATACATACAAAATGCGTTGGTTGAAGATCCTCACCATTTTCGACATCTATATCGTATGTATTCGGATGTGTTTCTGAAGCTATGCTCTATTATTAGAGTAACGATGGGAGTAAAAGGTACGAGAAATGTTTCGGTTGAAGAAATGCTTGCCACGTTTTTGTTTATCGTTGGGCAAAATTCTAGGTATATTCAAGCTCAAGATAGATTCAAGAGATCACGATTCTCAATAAGTACGAGTTTTAACACAATTCTTGAGGTGTTATGCGCACTTGCTCCAAGCTACATGGTTAAACCGGAGAATACGGTGTCCACAAAAATAAGAGACAGCACACGATTCTATTCTTATTTTAAGGTATGAGGTTGTTTTCTTATGTCATTTTTCAAGTATAATTAACAAAACTTTAACATAAAACTGTTATTTCTCTTACGATTGTGTGGGAGCTATTGATGGAATATATATTCTTGCAATGATAACTGGAAAAGACTCGGCTAGCTATCGCAATCGAAAAGGACAATTATCGCAAAATGTTTTAGCTGCTTGTAATTTTGATTTAGACTTTATATATGTTCTTAGTGGATGGGAAAGTTCCACTCACGACGCAAATGTATTACAAGATGCTTTAACAAGAAGTACGAACAAATTACAAGTTCCAGAAGGTAAGTCTCTTTTACTATGATAAAAGTATGTGTTGTTAATTTGCTTTTCACTCATACTTTATAAAATTTCAGGTTGATTGTGGATATGCCAATCGTCGTAGTTTTCTAGCTCCATTTCGAGGTATCAGTATCATCTCCAAGAGTTTAGAGGACAAGGAAAAGATCCCGTAAATCAAAATGAGTTGTTCAACCATGGTCATTCAAGCTTGCGAAATGTAATTGAGATGATTTTTGGCATCTTTAAATCAAGATTTTTCATCTTCAAGCTTGTACTTGTATGTGTTGTTTTACATAATTATCTTCGTAAAGAATGTCGTTCAGACGTGTTTCTTCTTGAAGTAACTCTTGTTGATCAAAATGGGAATGAAGAAAGAAACGACCAAGAAGATAATGATGATGAAGTTTTTCAGGGTACTCAAGAACAACAAAGAGTGAATGCCAATAATTGGAGAACAAATATAACAGCAACCATGTGGGCAGATGCTATGCATATGGGAGATTAATGTTATTCTCTAGTTTAGTTTTTTTGTCGTGTTTTTTGAAATCTTTGTTTTAAGCATTTTTATGGTTTGATTTAATCAAAACCTTTTATCTATAGTGATGTTTTTGAGTTTTGTTGTTCTAAAGACGAAAACGTAGACGAATGTACCATAAGAGAGATCTCCTATTTTTTCTTAAAAACCTTTTTGATATCACACAAAATAACTCCAATATCTTCTAAAATCTCACTAGAAAGTCTCACCAAATTTCCTTTATTTATCTATTTTTAATTATAATTAATTTAGCAAATCCTCTAAACATCTTTCAAATCTCCTAAAATTTCTCCAAATCTAAAATCCATGGTATAATGTTCTAAAATTTTATTCAACTTTTAAATCGTCTTTAGTACACGTTTTATTTTGAAAAGTTGTCATCCAAGGCAAAAAAAAATTAAGGAAATAAATTTAGTAGGCAATTACGACAATTAATATTAATATTATATTTTAAAAAAATACTAGTAATTTGAAGGTATTTGATTATATACATATATCCATTCACAAGTCAATATAAACAAAAATTAGTCAACTAAAATATAGTTCCATATTTATATTTAAATTTGATCATGATGTACTTATTTTATAAGAAAAAAAAGATAAAAATAAATTTTGATCCCACTTAAAATCCCAGCTGTCACTCGGGGGATGGTTAAATCCCAAAAATTATAAATATAAAAAACCTAATGAAATTAATATCTAGTTACATTTGTTTCATATTTCCTAAATGCTTTTGGAAAAACAAAAAAAAAGGAAAAAGAAAATTTCGATATTTCCCAATTCACCGAACCTTCTAGACCTATAGATTGACCCTATAAATTACTTTCACCAAATCGTCAAATTGCATTCACTAAAACCCTAAATTCTTCAATTGTCTTCTCCAGAGAAACCTAACAATGGCTTCTTCTTCTTCATCTTCCGAAAACAAGATCGTGTTAACTAGCAACGATGGCGAATCCTTCGAAGTGGAAGAAGCCGTTGCTCGCGAGCTTCAGATTGTAGCAAACATGATCGAAGACGATTGCGCCGATAAAGCAATCCCTCTCGCAAACGTCAATGGTGACGTCCTCTCGAAAGTGCTCGAGTACTGCAAGAAGCACGTCGAGGAAGGTGGTGCTTTGATTGAAGAAGACGAAGAAGCAAAGAAGAAGCTTAAGATCTGGGACACTGAGTTCATGAAACAAGTCGATTTAGACATGGTTTTTGCGCTCGTTCTCGCTGCGAATTACCTTAACATCAAAGGGCTTCTAGATCTGACTTGCCAGACTGTTGCGGATCACATCAAAGACAAGCAACCTGAAGAAGTTCGTAAGATTTTCAACATCGAGAACGATTACACACCCGAAGAAGAAGCAGCGGTTCGGAAGGAGAACGAATGGGCTTTTTCTGGGTTTTGAAAAAAAAAAAACTTACTTTTTTTAATAATTGCAGATTTCTTAGGTCTTTTTCTAATTGCAGAGGTTTTATGGTTTTTGGGGTCTTTTGATTCGTCTCTCTTTCTAGTGTGTGTGATTGAGATTGACTTGGTTGATGTTTGGTTTCTTCTAATTTCTTAGTTTCAATCTTGCTTGATAAAGATGTTTAAGTCTTGATTTTACAGAATAGTTCCCATGTTGATTGTTTCGACCTCTTGATTTCCCTTGTCTCATCTCTAGTATCTGAATTTGGTCACTTTGGCATAGTAAGTGTGAAACATGTTGACAATCTAAAAACAGAGCATTATAACAGCATCAATATTAGGCCATCTTCAATCCTTCAACTTTGTTGTGGAATAATGTTTTGTGATTTTACGCAACAAATTTGATATCATTTTTAAGTAATGTTTTGTCCATAAACTTCTTTTATGTTTTGTCCATAAACTTCTTTATTCTTATGGACATGACATAATCATTGTATTAATATATGCAAACTATTCTCCTACACTCCTAGTAAAAATAAAAATAAAAATAAAAAAATCATAAAAATAAAAATAAAAAAATCATAAGTTACCAAAATCATAAGTATTTGGTAAAATGCTTTCAGCTTTGGGAAGCCATGCTGCATGGAGTCAGAATCGGAGACGCGGAAGCGTGAGGAATCGTAGAAGCAAAAATTTTAAAATATTTAGGAAACGGGTACGTGTTAAAAGCGTTTATATATATATATATATTTATCTATATTGAAGCACTAAATAAAATAAAAAATTTAAATAATAAAAATCCAACACATAATTTAAATACTGAAGTTCAACATAAAAATTAACTAAAAAACTCAACATAACATAAAAAAATAAAATCAAGCTTCAAAGTCAGATATCGAACTCATCATTGTTTTAATTTTTTCATTTATTTGTTAACTAGGGTTTTGTAATTATAATGGGCTAATTGAGTCACATATTTACAAAACAAATCAGAATTAAAAAGCCCAAAATAATTAATCAGTTTTTTTTTAAAACAAAAATCGTTCATCTCTTTAAAACACTTCCGACCACTATCCATCGACGCTTCCAATTGAGAATCGTGTGCTTTCATCACGGTTCCAAACGTCACATTATCGGAATCGTGATTTCATGTCGATTCTGCACAATTCCGAGCGCTTCCGTTTCCGGTTCCGCTTCTGAAGCGTGAAACGCATGCTCACCAACGATTCCATGCTACGTAGCTGTAGCTGGGAAGTACTTTTCTCTCATGGATTTGATCTGCAAAGAACAAACAATTACTACTTGCTTCCTTGTTGCATTAATTTATCACTTAAAGAATTAATAAGTACTCTATAGACATATTAAGAAATACTAGCAAACTTTAAAAGAGGGAGCTACGTACCTTTTGACAAGTCTCCTCTTGCCAATCACCTCCATTTCTGTTAGCCATTGAATCGAATGTTGTTGATAAAAATAACAAGTGAGATTAGATTTTTCTTTTAAAAAACGTTAGAGAATGTATACAAAACTAAAAGCTAAATCAGATAAACAACTATCCATCATAAATACATTTTCGAATTCAAAATACAAAGGAATCATGTTCAAATAAGTTTTTTCCTAAGGTTTAATCACTGTTTTTCGAAATACAAAGGCTTAGTTTAAAAAAAGTGAAACATAAACAGTTCTGTAACGAGACCTCTTTCGATTTTGCGTATACCAATCCAATAACCAAACAAACAATACTTCAAAATGCATAACATCTTGGCTATATATATTTAATAATTAATTAAAGTTATATAAATAAAGAGTAAGATTAATAGTATGACATACATTTATATTTTAATAGCTTTTGATATTTGTCACACGTCTTTTACAATTAATTTTACAGATTTTGATAATTAATATTTACATATTAAGTATACTTTATTATTAAGAATTATAGTATTATTTTTAACACAATTTGAAAAGTATCTCAAATTTTTTAAATAAAAAAATTAAAATCAGGAGATTAGGATTTATTTAGAGATTATATATTCAATATTTACTTTTATTAAATTTTGGTATGTCAATAATTATTGATGAAATTTAATGGTATCTCAATAATTATTGATGAAATTTAACTAAGTTAGATATTCAATAATTTTTTTAATAATAACAACTAAATTTTACACCAAATAAAATCTATAACATAAAGTTATAATTTCTGACTTCTATTTATGCCACACAAACGTCCACTTCTCATTAATTGATTGATTTTATTTATATAGCTACATTATTAGTGATTAAATTATATTTATATAACAAAAAGTATAATATTAAGTATATATATATATACTTTACATAACAAAAAAAAATATTAAGCATTTATAAAAAAAAATTTGTGTATTTAAAAGTCAATATGAAGAATTATATATTTTTATACTTTACATTTTTTTTAAATGTATTTTTCTATTTAAAAAAATTTCCATAAAACTATTTAAGAATTTTCTTCTTCTTAATGTCTTTTAGATTAAACAAATGTATATTCCCTCCGTTTCACAATATTTGTCATTCTACCCATATTTTCTTGTTTCAAATTAGTTGTCATTCTGCAATTTCAATGCACATTTATGACTAATTTTTTAATTTTTATCCCTACTTTTAAACTTATTAATTATTCATATCAAATAAAACATTTTATTAATTAGTGGTAAAATAGATTTTTAACATGTTTTTTAATATGTGTGAAACAACCTAAAATGACACCGAGTGAGTATATTTTCTAATCTAAAACTAGGCTAATTGCTGATTTAGTACATGTAAAATAAAGAGATTTTATTTAACAGAAGAGCTTAAACCAAAATCTAATTAAGCTAATTTGCCATATACTGTAAACTCTAATTACATTAGGATTTTGTTTTCTCCTTATTTCTTATTTCCATAATAATCCCAATTCACCGACATTATAAATAAACAGATCCATAAATCAATAATTCTCTCATAAAAAAAATCTTTTTTTCTCCAGAGAAAACCCAGAAACAATGGCTTCTTCTTCAACTTCCAAAAACAAGATCGTGTTAACTAGCTCCGATGGCGAATCTTTCGAGGTCGAAGAAGCGGTGGCTCACATGATCGAAGACGACTGCGCAGATAAAGCAATCCCTCTCGCAAACGTCACCGGTAACGTTTTCTCGAAAGTTGTCGAGTATTGCAAGAAGCATGTTGAAGAAGGTGGTGCTTTGGTCGAAGAAGACGATGAAGCGAAGAAGAAGCTTCAGAACTGGGAAACAGAGTTTATGAAGCAACTCGATTTAGACATGGTTTTCGAGCTCGTCCTCGCTGCTCATTACCTCAACATGAAAGGGCTTCTTAATCTGACTTGCCAGACTGTTGCAGATCACATCCAAGACAAACAACCTGAGGAAGTTCGTAAGATTTTCAACATCAAGAACGAGTTCACACCCGAAGAAGAAGCAGCTATTCGCAAGGAGAACGAATCGGCTTATAAAATAGACATTTACAGTTTCATATGAACAATTAATTTATTAGAATTTAATATTCATTTCATATTCAGAATTTTTTATGCAACTTCCATCTAATAATATTTATAAACTACTTTATATAATTAATTTCCTTAATATACTTTGGAATAAATATACATTTGAATTCTCTTTGCTTATTGCTCTAATCTTTTAAGGAAATTAAATGTAGTACCCTATAAAGATAAATTAAATGCTGATTTGATCTATAGATTATAAAATTAAAAGTATGGTTCTAACCAAGACTGTAAATATATATATGGAATGACTGATGCAAAAAGAAAAAATATGATTCACTTTTGTTACTTTTTGATGTCTATAGTATATTAGTATGTATCAAATGGAAACACTTACTCGAGGTACAATGAACTTACGTTATTTGTTTTTTTCGGGTAACAATATGGATTCTACCCAATTTGAATCTGCGTGGTGACACAATAACGAGACTAATACAAAGTACAAACCATTAGTTTCCATTTATAAATCCAACTCACAAAACTTCTCGGCTAGCAAAACTTGGCAAGCAATTAGAAACAAAGACTCGCTCAAGCCATGGACATCGTGTATTTGGTTCAAGGGACGAATTCCGAGGCATGTCTTTAACATGTGGATTTCGCATTAAGATAGACTGCCTACTAGAACTAAACTAGCAGCTTGGGGACTGAACATCAAAACGGCTTGCTCCCTCTGCAACATTTCTTTGGAAAACAAGGATCACCTTATGCTAAAATGTGGATATAGTGAAGGGATTTGGGCTCGCGTCCTATACCGCTTGGGAACACATCAACGTTCTTTCCAGACATGGACATCTCTTATGGAGTGGCTCACGGTCAAGACATCTTCTAAGGCTCTCTTCCTTAAACGTCTGGCAATTCAAGCAACTATCTATTACATCTGGTATGAACGCAACCGAAGACTTTATGATAGCATCTCATCCTCACCTGTTCAGATTTTCAAAACCATTGATCGTTGCATCCGTGACGCAATCCTTGGCAAGAGAAACAATCCGAAATATCGCAACGTCATGCAGATGTGGCTGACATATGAGTAGGAGTGATTACTCATCATTCCCATCGTCTAGGTTTACTTTTTTTTTATATTTTTTTGCAAGGTAATTCCTAACTTGTCAAAACTTTTGTAATATTTTACAAACTGGTATCATTAATATGAAATTCAACTACTTGGCAAAAAAAAAGAAAAAAAAAATCCAACTCACAAGTAATTCAAGCACTAGAGGGAGTATATAAAATTAGTGGATGCAAAAAGAAAAAAATTCTAAGTATATAAAATCACAAATTAGTGTTGTGAGTTTGATCTACTCAAGCGATGTTGAAAGGCAAAAAGGGTCTTGAGGGGGGATGAGAGTCTTCCACATATATCACTGAAGGAGTAGCACAAAATGCTCAAATCTAGTACTATCTTGCGATGTGTAGTATATTGTGTTAGTCTCCTCTACTGAGAGACTAACTCTTGGAAGGGAGGTATGTTAATCTTCCAACATTTCCATCCACCAAGTTTTCTCTTCTCTTCCCAAATTTTAGGTTTAGTTTAAACAAACCACTGATGTGTTCTAGCGTCGTGTATACATAACAATTAACAAAGATGTCTTCCTCATGCTCCGTCATAACCATTCGACATGAACATTCAATGCAAGTATATTCCATGTTGTTCTAAACTAGTCGAAAATCGCGAGGCATCCATGCATAGGTATTTAGACAATACAAAATACCATTAGAGAAGACACATTTGGTTTTCATATATGTAGAACTGATTCTCAAAGCAATGGATGGTCTGTATTCTTGCACTAGTATACCAAGTCTTGGTCAGTAAACATGAACTTGATAATATTTGTACTAAGAGGCTATTAAACAAGAACATCAACAATGGGGCGATTAAACAAGAATATTTGTATTATTATGGGCTGTTTAAAGCCCAATAATTTAATAGAATGTTTCCTACAATGAACTGCAACACATTTTCTTTCGTTTGCGGTTGACCCATTAGACTGTTCTATTCAAAGTACGATAAAGTTTTATATGAGAGATACAATCGTGGAAGGGAAAAATCTAAAATATTTTTTTTCTTTCTAAAAATGGTTACGTATATTTTAAAATTTAGGAAATCAGTAGTATTATGTTCACGATCAATTTAGTTTCATGGTTTTGAAACATTTTGATATACCAAATAAATGTAGGTAAGATGGTTAGGGCTTTAATTATGTTTGTTAGGCGACGTGTTTAAATTTTCAAATTGAATAAAAACTGCATGACGCATGCATTTCATCTCTTCCTATCGATATCTATGTAGTAGTTGCTTGGAAGTTGAGCGAACCCTTTTCTTTATTTCCAAGTTTAATAATTATAATCGTAATTATTATTATTGTAGTACTTATTATCAATGATTCTCATTAAATCATATCAATGTCGATTTCCGAGTTATTCATGATGTAACTACACCTAATTCCAAAACCAATTATCACTCTTTTACGTGAATTGTAATCTAAATTTAATTCACATTCTGAAATCTACGGCAAACAAGTAATGATTTGGATCATAATATGCAAAAAATGACTACAGTATTATTTTGGTCTACAATACTATATTCCAGAGATTTTTGCAGCTCATATATACTCAATATACATAATAACTATCATTATATGGTTTGACGAACACATGAAAAACACTTTAAATTGATTTCATTTTAGTCTAGGTTCAAATAATTGATTTATCAATACGCGAATTAAAATGATTTTTTAACAAAGATTACTTCTAATTTTTTCCTCTTTTCATACCAAGAAGAACATATACTAGGAAACACTAATTTCTTTGAGATATCTACTAGTAAAAAAGAATCGAGATTGTCACAAAGCATAAAAGTTTATTAATAATAAAAGAAGAAAACAATTAAAAATCTACAATTTTCTACATTTAGTGGGAATAAACGACACCGTTTCTTTCTCAAGATCATGAAGTACATTGAAATTCTGCTGCTGAACATTTCCGAAAATAGACATTCCATTAGAACTTCCCATGGCCAAACACAAAACGCCGGTACTCGAATCCGCCACCATGTAATTCTCTCCGGGAAGCTCCAAATTCGCGCCTTTGAAATGAAAAATCAGCTTAGGAACAGCAACTGTCTTCGCGACATCGGGTAACTTGAAGCACAAGTCAAGTCCAGTCGATCCCGAATCATCCACTGGCAAACTCATCCGAGAAGTAAACTCTTCCTTCAAGGCCGTAAACGCGGTCTCCTCGAGATACGTGATTGTTGTTCCCGAGTCTATGATCATACCTCCGGTTCCATCTTCGGTTAGTTCGAAAGTAGACTTTTCAAGAGAAAGGCGTTTTGATCCAACGGTAATGTCTTGTAACCCAAGGTAATAAAACGAAGGCTGATTCGGATTTCGTAGCAACGACATTGTTTTGGTGACTTCACCGTCTAAATTTGCACCTGTTTTGTTGACGATATCCGAGGCTAAAGATCCGATAAAAAGCGAGCTAGATGCTTCGTTATCCTCAATAGAGGTTAAGCAATAAGAGAATTTAGTCTCTTTGAGTTGAGAAACGAGCGAGAGCGGTCCACGACCAAGACCTACAAGACCCGAACCTTGCGAAAAGCCGTCTCCTTCGTTCTCATTCCCACACCCAAACCCGATCCCCGAAACAGAGTTTTCGTCCTCGAAAGTGAACGTTTCCTTGGCCAAGATTCCTCTTGTGGATGAGTAATCACCATAAGTATACAAATACTCACAAGCAGCTTGGTCTTCATTGCATCTTGACTTAGGTAAAGCGTCACAAAGACCAGAAGAGCATCCGACTTTGGAGTAAGAAGAAGATTTTGTAGGGTCGAAAATCGGCGTTGGTTGATCGAAACATTCGGTACAAGGCTTGCATTGAGTCCATATTAGGTCACTTCCGGTATCAACTATAGCCGAATATTTAACCGGAGGGTTTCCAATTGATAACTCCATAAGAAACTCACCACTTCCACTATGAGTAGGTGCTTTAATGTTGTTAGTATCATCAGGACCAGATGCTGCAGCCAAAACAGCTACAGCTCCTAACCGGTTTAACCTGTGGGAACCACGGTTAATCCCTCTTTGGATCTTTTGGATCTTTGTGAGGTTTTTACCCGAATCCACGTGTCGAAGATTTAGTCGAAAACCAGATCTTGGAAGGTTTGTAGGAGTAGGACGGTCGATTAATGATCTTCTTGATAATGAAACCGTAATGAAACATGAGAAAATGATAAGAAAGAAAGGTAGTAACAAAGAAGAAAAAGAAGAAGAAGAAGCCATGGTTTGTGTGTGTGTGTGTTTAGTGAGATTGGTGAGAGATTAGAGGAGTGTTAATAAGTGTTTATATAAAGAGTTTTTAGGACACAAAAATGAAAAGAAGTTACGGAAGAAAGTTAGGCGTGTAAGAAGATAGACATTGGAACTTCCTACTTAAATTGAGGAGAGGCAGTTTTAGTGAGAGATCCATTCAAACAAGCAAGCCCTATTCTTCCGTTGTTAGTTGGGAAAATTTTCAAGTATTTTTTTTCTCAACTAAAAACGAGAAATTTATTACATGGGCCATTTGTAATTAGGCTCACTAACACAGGCCTATTATTATAAGTTTTGAAAAGAAATCAATCAGAGTTCTAGTGTTGAAGTAACCAACCAGAGAGAAGTTTGAACCACAAAGGATCTATCATTGTGAACAGAAGAAAAAGTTTTCATGATTTACTGTATAAAGAAGTCATTAAGGAAAAGACTATATAGGAATGGAGAAGGAATAGCTTGCTTCTTCTATCTGTAAAATTAGCTGAAACACACACTGAAAAAAAGACCAATTAACAATGTCGAGTTACTCTGTTTTTGCTTGGCAGTTTAGTCCAAAACATAAAGATTTCACTGTTCTTGTTTCATAGTTATGTGTTGTCAACAAGCTTAAGTCCCCAGCTAATATCTTCACAATGTCTAACGTGTGGGACAACATTACCTGTGTCGATTCCTTTCTTCGCTTTGCAATCGTAGTAAGGAGGAGCATGGAAACAAGGATCTGGTGACATAGCTCTACCACAAGGAAGATTTATGTTGGTTTGATTCTCTTGTTTATACAGAATCCAAGCTCTTAATCCTCCAAGTCCTTGTGCTACATAACCAAATGTAGACCAAGCACTAATAACCAACTTATCGGTTAAGCTCAGTAAGTACATCTCTGCCCAAGCTTTCCTGTTATGCATTAGCTTCTCTGTTTGTTGATGTCCTTCATGACTTGGTTGATGTATTCCAATCACTTCTCTTGTTACACTTGGATTTTCCCAATACATTGTTTTCAAGATCTCAAAGTATCCTGTTGTTAAAGAAGTGATCAAGACAGCTTTGAGTTTAAATTCTTCTTCTTGGTCTTCTGGTGGTTTGTTGTGTTCCCCAAACTTGCTTAGTTTTGGTAACAGATCCTCGTTTTGAATGCAAGAAATGATTTGGTTTGTGACTTTAGGAGATACGCCAGATTTCTCATCGAATACTCTTATTTGAAGACCAATCCTCTCATCAGCTTTAGCTAAGTAAGCTTGATAGTATCTTGTGATTAGTCCCCATACTTGGTTCGAAGGATGGAAGAGATAACGTCCCAAGTTGTGAAAAACCGTTCCTTTCTCGGGAAACATCATACCGAGCTCTTCTTCGAAAGAAGGGATCAAGAAGAGAGATGGTGCAAAGAAGTTGTTTGTCCTCATGATTAACCAAGGAACATTCTTTAAGAGATTCTGATCTTCATCGCAGAAGAACATTTTGTCGTGGTCGTTGTAATCATGAACTAGATGGAGATAAAGATGAGACAGAGACGAAACCGAAGATTCCTTAATCAGTTTCCTCTTCAGCATATCTCCATGGCAATGAGCTGAGTTTTGACCAAAGCTACTAAACTGATTACTTAAAGTGAATTCTTTCGGTAACAACCAAGTGGTATCGAGGAATGGTTCGCAGAATAAATCCGCAAATTGCTCTCCTCCTTCGACAAGCAAGACTCTATCCGTCAGCATTGCATAAAGAAAAGCAGAAGCAATACTGATAATCCGGTTTCCTAATCCACTAAACTCCATCCAAACAACATACTTGCAACCTTCTGATTCCGAATCACCGATTTGTTTCTGATTAAGTAATCTTTCTGCATTAGTATACGGTCTTGTTCCCGGTCCACATCGTTTATGAAGCTCTTCGTAAGCTCTAAGCTTCGAAAGTAGATACAAAGAAGGTTTATACGGTGAAGCTTTTCGATAGAGGTAGGATTGGTATCTACTCAAGCAAGACTCTTTCTTGAAACCAGAAACAAGTAATCCTCCAAGCAGTGACAAATCTACAGAATCTGATGAAAAAACATTCAAGAAAGATTTCAAAACATAACCCAAAAAATCAAACCTTTAGGAGAAGAATCTATGTTTTACCGTTTCGATTTTGATCTCTCTGTAATGCTGAATCATCTGATGAGGATGTCTCATTTGGTTCAGGTTTGATTTGGATGATTCTTGATGCTTCTGCAAAGCCATTGTTGCCTTGATCATATGAATCATGTCCAAAGATAACTAGGATCACTAGCAAAACAGGGACAAAGACCATGAAATAAGCTAAGATCTCTGTGATTCTCACTCCTCCAAACAATCTGTATCTCTTTTCTTGGACTCCAATCTGTTCTTCAGGTTGTTTCTCAATGGCTTTGGACATTGATAATCTCCTTCTCGAGGTATACGGATCCATTCAGAAACCCTAAAGATTCAAAAAGAAAAAGTAGAAATCAAATCTGATCTCTCTCTTTTACATTCTTTAAATAGAAAAAGAGTGTAAGAAGAAGCAAAGGTAATAGATTTGGTAATAAAGACCAAACCTTTATGCTCTTGTTTTGATCTAATTTGAGAAAATGTCAAAAGCACAAAAAATTGACTTTATAAAAAAGACTCTAATTTAAGAAGAGAAGGAGCGTGTTACATTAAAATGATCAAAAACAAAGTAAAGAAGAAAAAAAAAAATCATACTAGCTTAAGTCCCCAGCTCATATCTTCACAATGCCTTACATGAGGAACTAGTTTTCCTGTGTCGATACCGGTTTTCGCTTTACAATCATAGAAAGGAGGCGAGTGGAAACATGGTTCCATCGACATAGCCCGACCACAAGCGGGATCAGGTGATGTACGGTTCTCGGGTTTATAGAGTATCCAAGGCTTTAAACCACCAAGACCTTGAGCTACATATCCAAATGTAGACCAAGCACTTGTCACAAGATTATCTGTCATACTCAAAAGGTACATTTCCGCAAGAGCTTTTCCGTTATGCATCTTTTTTTCCGTCTGTTGATAACCTTCTTGGCTTGGCTGATGAACGCCGATGATTTCACCAGTCGATGTCGGATATTCCCAATACATACTCTTTAAATTTTCCGAGTAGCCTGAGCTCAAAGATGTGACAAGCACAGCTTTGTGTTTTGGGGTTTTGACTCGGTTGGATCTTTCTACTAGTGTGTCTACTTCAGGTAGAAGTTTCTCTTTTTGTGTACAAGCTGAAATCTGATCCATCACATGTTGAAATGGACCCGCGTCTACATCAAAAACTCTTACTTGAATCCCGATCTTCTCATCCGCATGTGTTAAGTAAGCTTCGTAGTACCTCGTGACTAAGCCCCATACTTGGTTTGTTGGATGAAAAAGATATCTACCCAAGTGATGAAAGACGGTCTCTTTTTGCGGGAATAGCTTGTTTAGCTCTTCATCGAAACCCGGGATTAGCCATAGAGATGGAACAAAGTAATTGTCTGTTTTGACGATCAACCAAGGGACTTTCCCGATTAGAGTTTGGTCTCCTTCACAGAAGAACATCTTATCATGATCTCCATAATCATGAACAAGATGAAGATAAAGATGAGACAGAGTTTTCTCAGTATCAATCGCCTGATTCTTCACCATATATCCGTAACAACGAGAGGATTCCTGATTCAACCCACCAAACTGATCCGTCATTGGGAAATCTAAAGGCAGTAACCAAGACATACCAAGAAACGGCTCACAAAAGAGATCTTCCATGTCTTTCCCTCGGTCAACAAGCAAGACTCTATCCGTCAAAAGCGCATAGAGAAAAACCGAGGCTAGAGAAAGAATCCTGTTCCCTAACCCGCTAAAAGAAACCCACACAACATATCTACATTCACCAGTTCCATCAATATGCTCTTGATCAAGTTGCTTTAGAGCTTTCTTGTAAGATTCAGTACCCGGACCACAACGCTGGTGCATCATTTCGTAGTTCCTAAGCTTCGAGACGAGATAAGAAGAAGGCTTGTAAGGCGAAGGTTTACGGTAGAGCCCTGATTGGTACCTACTGAGGCAAGAATCGTCATCAAACCCAGAAGCTAGTAATCCTCCAAGAAGCTTATCGAAATAATTTGAATCTACAAAACAAAAGAGAATCAGAGCAGAAATCTAAAACAGCCAAACAAACATTCTAAGCTACAAACCAAAACAAAAAGCCACTTTTTCACCTAAAACACCAAAAAGACTCAAATTTTTATGACAATTTACATGAAAATTCCAACGAACTTATAAGTTTAGCTTAAAAACGAAAAACCAAACAAGCTTGTTCACAGGCCAAACTTAACTGATACAAAGACTCGATTTTTAGTTGCTATTTCCATCAAAATTTCAATTACAAGCTTATGAGTCTAGATTAGAGTAATAATTTCTATAAAAGACAGTTTTGTAACCACCAATCATAGCAGATTCTAAAAACTAAAGATCCCAAATTGAAATTGAGAAAGAACTAGGTCCATATATAGGAAAATCCAGTAAAAGATCTAAAAACCAGTAAAGATCAAAACTTTGACTTGGAAGAAGAAGAAGAAAAAAAGTCCATACCAATGGTAGCAGTAGTAAGATTAGAGTAATCTCTGTTATCAAGAACTCTTGCTTCAGAGAAACCCATGATCCGATTTGGATCCGATGGGTGATGATGGAAGATCATTGAGAATGCTAGCAGCACAGAGAAGAGTATCAAGAAAGTAGTGAGTGTTCTCGTGAGTTTCATTGTACCGGAGCTGAGAAATTTAACCGGAAGTAGTTGGGAGTAATCGACCGAGTTTGAACCGCCGGTGGTGGTTCTGATCGGAGACGGTTTCCTCCGGTACGGATTCTGATCCATTGATTGCTCTTTGGGGGAGACAGTCACCGACTTCATTCAGACATGACTGAGTTTTTAATTATTTTGTCCTGTGATTTAAGTTAAATGTCCTCCAACTTTTATATTATTACTGATTAGGTTGTAAATTTTGTATTGTAATGTTTGTTCCCCTGATGGTACAACTTGATTGAAATCACAGCGAAAATTTTGTGTTCTAATGTTTGATGATACAAACTAGACCTGCGACCTTCGGATAGTTTGTATAATTCGGTTCGGTCGGATAATCGGGTAGTTCGGATAGTAACAATTCTACTGAAAATAACGGAAACAAAATTTCGATTTGGTTCCGATATCGCGTAGTTCGGATGTCTTTTGTTTATTACCCAAAAGTTTTAAAATTTTATTTAAATTCTGTTAAAATCGAATTATTTCGAGTATATTTGGGTAGTTGGGTCCGGATCGGTTTGGAATTTAAAATATAGTATATTTGAATTTTGAAATTTTTTTAAAAATGTAACTTTTCAATTGCCACTTTTCAAAAATGCCACATTTTCAAAATCTTTACAAAATGCCATATTTTCAAAATCTTTACAAAAATGCCACTTTTTCAAAAAAAAATTTCATTATATCATTTATGTTTGAGTTAACTATGTTGTGTTAGGGTTTAGTTTTGAGGGTTTATAAGAGATTTTAGGGATCAAAACATTTTTTAAGGTTTATAATTTTAAGATTTAGGCTTTAAAAATCCATAATTAGTGACATTTTTGCAAATAGACACCTCTAATTGGCATTCTTGCAAATGTACACACTAAAAGTAGTATTTTTGCAATTGCTCCTTGAATTTTGGTATATGTTCTGGTATGAATTGTTTTTTTGTTTTACAAGATTGAAAATCATGTGGACACATTAAAAATTGAGAAATTTTGAGAAATACCACTTTTTAAATACCACTTTGAAAACTGCTACATTTTTAAAATTTTTGCAAAAATACCATTTTTTAAAAATTATTCATTCATTAGATCATTTATGTTTGGGTTAACTATGTTGTATTAGGATTTAGTTTTGAGAGTTTAGGAGGTTTTAGGAGTCAAAACATTTTTTAGGGTTATAATTTTAGATTTAGATTCTAAAAATTCATAAATAATGTCATTTTTGCAAATAGATAATCTATAGTGACATTTTTACAAATATACAAACAAAAAATGACATTTTTGCAATTGGCCATGACAATTCACCACTTCTAAACCATGATTTTTTCCACTTTTTGTCAACTCTACAAGGATAATGCGTAACTATGCGCAGTAAGCACGTTAAATTAAATATCATATAATTCCTTTTAATGTTTAAAACTTTACCAAAAAATGGACAAGTGACTCGTTGTCTTATTCTTGTCGGAGACTTGTTATTTGGCCTAACTGGTGACAAAGGAATCGAGGAAGTTTGAGGAATTGGTGGAAAAAAAATTACAAATTGTTACCAATTGAATAACTTTGAGAAATTGGTAGGAATTGAGGAAGTGGAAAAAATTTAGGGGCAATTACAAAAATGCCATTTTTTGTGTGTATATTTGTAAGAATACCATTTAAGAGTGTTTATTTGCAAAAATGCCACTAATTATAGATTTATAAAACCTATATCTTAAAATTTTAAACTCTAAAAAATATTTTGATTCCTAAACCCCCATAAACCCTCAAAACTAAACCCTAATAGAACATAGTTAATCCAAACATAAATAATATAAAAAAATAATTTTTAAAAAATGGCATTTTTACAAAGATTTTAAAAGTGTGGCATTTTTGTAAAGTGGCATTTGAAAAGTAGCATTTTTTGAAATTTCTCAATAATTTAATATATTGTTGCTTGCAGTTAACCTTTTTAATGAAATATTTTTATATGAAACATTAGTTTTTTTTGTGTGTGTACGTAGTAGTATGATGAAATCAATTAATTTGCAAAAGATAAATACAAATGATTGTCAAAACATAATTAGAAAAACAAATACAAAATGCCAAATAAAATCACAAGATTTCAAAAGGAATAAAATATAAAAGTGATTTGTAAAAATTGTTGTTGTTTAATAAATTGCAAATACTATTTAAAAAAATTGCAAGTTAATTATTAATATGAGTGATAAATAGTAATAATAAAGAATTGGTTAGTTTGTTGAAAAATAAAAAACAAAGTAGTGATGAAGTAAGTTAGGTTTTCATTAAAAACTTAGTTTCGAGGGTTTAGGGTTTGTTAGGGGTTAAAACCATTTTTAGGTTTAAAATTTTAACGTTTAGGATTTACATTTTTTAATTAGTGACATTTTGTTCATTTTTAAAAATGAACAATGTATAAAAGTGTTTTTAAAAATAGACACGCCAAAAATGCTTAAAAAATAATTGTAAATTTTGCTAACCGGACATAAAAACAAAAATATAATGAAATAAGTTTGGTTTAGGAGATAATTGAGTAAAAGATTAATATTTTCTAAAATTTTAATATATTAAGAAACATGAATATTTAGTTTGGACAAACACAATTTAATTAAAATATTTAAAATAAATTTAACTAATTTTTTTTTAAAAACAAATTCTGCTACATTCCGCAAGATTCAGCTGTTACCATTTGAATTTAAAGTTATTCAGCCAGATTCTGCAAAAAGTCACAAAAAATTCCGCAAAAGTCTACAATTTTGCAAAATTCCTCTGTTACCATTTATACCCAATAGTATTCTATTGCGAATCCAAAAAAAATATATATGAGTTTTTCCTTACTTCAAAATTCGAAAGATAGAAAACAATTTCACTATTCGAATAGACAAATCTTACACTGGAAAACATTAACTAGAACACCAAAAAGAAGTTTTGAGTTTTACGACCTACAATATTCCAAAATTTCCAATGATAAAATCTTAACATATCAAATATTATCTTTTGATAGATTTGTCTATAATGCTTATATATTTATTATATTTTGGTTTATCTATATACAAAATTGGAACAAAATTAAGTCAGATTTAACTCTTTTTATTTTTTCCGGCTCGATTCAAAAAAATATTCTATTTTTCATAGAATCCTAGTTTAGTTTATAAATATCAGTTTAAATTAATAAAAAAACTCTGAAAGTAGAAAAAACTATATAATAGGTGATTTAAATATTAAAATATATTTACACAATTATATATGCCTCGTGTTTTCAAATTTTAACAAAATAAAACAGAATTAATATTGGTTTTAACTTAAGCATTGAAAGAGAATGAGTAGGTTGAACATTGACCGATCCAGTGATTGTGATTTGAATGGTATTACCAAACATATATCAACAACACATAAGATGTGTATATGAAGATGACAAAGTTTTCGTACTTATCCGAGAGTTCTTCTTAACTATTGTACTTCAAAAACATTATAGGGGTGTATTCAATCCAAGATTTAAAGTGATTTGATTTTAGATGAGTTTTAAGATGATTTTTGATGATTTAAGGAATTTTAGTTAAAATAATCTAAAATCCCATCTAAAACCATGTGATTTGTCTTTCTATAGTTTTTTTTCCAGACAAACATTGATCGATCCAGTGATTTTGCTAAAAACGTTATAGTTATAACTTACAGGTCGGATTCTTTAGATAATGCATTTATATAGATGCATAATAACAAAAGGCCAAAAAAACACATGCAATTGTTTTGTTAGATATTGGGAGGCCCCTATGGACTATATATATTATAGTCCCTAACTTCACTGTGGTTCTGATCCTCCTTCGAACCCTCTATGTGATAATCCATCGAACTGGTTGTAATACCAGAAGAATGTTTGTCCCCGTTCCCAACTTTTTATAACTGCAGCAACATGCTCAAAATTTTGAACCAAACTTGCTCGCACTGAATCTAAATCCGAGCTTTTAGTCATGGTTTTCTTTATCTTAGCCAAGACATGTACTCCCTTTTAACAGCTTCTTCCCTCTTTTTCACATCTTCTTCCCTCCTTTTCACATTTTCTTCCCTCTTTTTCAATTCTTTTTCTCTATTTTTCAGATATTCTTCAGCTCAGCTCTTGCAGCAGCTGCTTTTTTTCTTTCTATCAGACTTCTTACGATTTATTCTCCAATTATTTGCTCTGGCTCTCTTCTTTTTCATCTCTTCTGATCTTGCAGCTTCCTTTATTTCCTGTCTTGCAGCTTTCTGTCTTGCAGATTCCTCTCTCGTAGCTTTCTGTCTTGCAGCTTCCTTGCAACTTCTTCTTTCAGTAGTCGTACATAACAAATGTAACTTTGACGTTGTATTTCATCATTCCGCAAGACCTCACAACATCTTTGTCCACCAGAAACAGCAGCACAACCATTGGGTACTAATCTCATTTCTTCATTGATACAACTCACGATCTCTAACTCAGATTGATACCCTCTTATTGAATCATGCATCCTTTCAAACATTCTTTTGCAAGATAGATCATCATTGGCACAATGCTCCAGAGCGCGAGTGCTCAGGTCTACATAAAATTCAGCAACTAATGTTATGTCTTCCCTTATGTTGGTCGTGGCTAGTTCTCCATTGAGATGCTATAAAAAATTCTAACCAATTAGAAAAATGTTAAACAGTAAATCTATGTAGTATTTTGCCAATGAGATTTAGGGAATATAAGAGCATATTAGATTAGTTTTTCCCTGGTCGTCCAAATACAAGAGATATGGATGTATAGTTGCGGATAATAATTTAAACTTACATAGATCAATCGCTAATTCATCTTCTTGAATCTCGCTCGCTTCTTCATCTCTAGGATTCACGAACAGAAACAGAAAGAGAAGAGATTTAGGAACACAAAGTTGCATGCTATGCTATAGGCTTCTTCTATGAGGTTACTCTCATAATTTGTTTCTTCTCATTCCCACAGCAAATCATATACCCTTCTCTTAGAGGCAGGTGTGAATACAATATAAGCATTTCAAAAGCTCAACCAACAATATCCAATACCAAAATGAGCAAGATATAAAAGTTATACTCGACTCTGTGCTTGCCAACCCCACATCAATTTTACTCAGCATGGAACGAGCAAGATATAAAAGTTACAAAAATAAATCCAAAGGACTTACTTTGAGGGATGGGTTGACTTGAGCCACTAATTTCATCTCCAGCTTGTGTAGAGGCTTGCTGCTCCTTCATATTTATCTCCATCTCTTTCACGTTCTTCTTCTCATTTCTCTTCCGACTCTTGGTCACTAACACAAAATAAAAGTCACGAATCCAAAATAGAGTGAAATCACTTTCATCTTCTTTTCCAATGACTTAATGAGTATGAATCACACAGAGATCAATAAATGAGTAGCATCAATCAAAGTAGGATATGAATGACTTGACTTACTTTGAGAGACTGTATTCTTGAGCCACTAAGATAAAGGGTCTGTATGAGTCATCAAAGGACCCAAGGATTCCAATCTCTCTAAGACTTGGTTCACCTTCCGCTGCACTACAAATTCCAGGCACTGTTACTATCCAAGAAAATGCAAGGGTTCCAGGGAAGAAAAAAGAGCAAACAGGAAAAAATGTAAAATTGCGAGCAGCCCTCTTCAAGGCGCAAATACAAGAAAGAGAAATGTGACTCGAGGCCCTTTTCCTTTTTATACATTTTCTACAGGAATAATAATTACACATACAGATCCTTTACCTTAAAGTATTAACAGTTACTTACTTATACAACTTTGTAAAACAAGCACACTTTCACAACTCTAAAGGGGTGTTATTGAGAATAGAATTCTTAATGATTTTTAGAATTCTTAGATACCATTATTATTGGTTTATAAATTCATATAATTTTAATAAAATCCACTGTTATTAATTTATAAATTCTAACAATTTACTGTTATTGGTATATAAATTCTAACAATCATAATGAAATCCCTAGTTATTAAAAAAGTTTGGTTTTTAATAATTTTATAATTCTAGCAAAATTCAGTGTTATTGGGAGTAGAATTTTTAACAATTTAACTCATTAGACAAAACTTTCCCAATCTTAGGTATATACATGAGATTCTCAAAATTCTTACAATTCTTTGATAGATTTATTAAATACACAAAACTATTTCTAAATTTAACAAATCTCTCTACAAATTTAACAAATCTCTAAACATTTAAAATTACAAACTCTACCTAAATTCTACTCCCAATAACCCCCCTAAAATCGTAAAAATCTTTTTAACCCTTTCTATTTATCTAATTATACTATAAATAGAGTAATACTAAATTGTTATAAAAAACATCATGACTATTTATCATATAATTAAAAAAAAAAAATCGTCTGGAGTTTATTGCACTAATAAAAATGAAATGAGAAAGAGAGAGTCTATAATTTGATTTAGGGTTTTATACCCTTTTTTCATTATATTTAATGGATGCGATCACGCTATGTCAATTTTTATCGATAGCTAGAGAGAAAAAGGTTTATACAATTGTTTTTTATTTTGGTCACGAGGTTTATACAATTGCTCTAATCAATTAAATTTTAGATTAATTTAAGTTTTTAACGACATTCAATATTTTTTTTCTTTTACTAAATATCCTTTTTACTAAATAAATTACAACAATGTTACTAAATATCGTTTTGTAGAACAACTTTATGGAAATTGGGTAAGGCACCATTTAAAATTGTGTGTATTCATTATTAATAAGAACAAATAATATTGAAATGTATGTATTAATTATTAAATTTAAAATAATACATATAAATAATACATATAATGATAGTATGTATAATCTTTTTATGTATATAAAGTTAATTTCGAAATAACTATTAAATTTAAAACAATACATACAACGTAGTATGTATAATCACTTTTTATATATAATATTAGTTTTATGAAATTTTTTGAAAAATACCATTTTTGAAGTGTCACTTTTTAAAATTGCCACATTTTCAAAATCTTTGTAAAAACGTCACTTTTTCAAAATTATTTATTCATTATATCATTTATGTTTGAGTTAACTATATTGTATTAGAGTTTAGTTTTGAAGGTTTATGGTTTTTTAGGGGTCAAAACATTGTTTAGGATTTATAATTTTAAGATTTAGGCTTTAAAATTTTATAATTAGTGATATTTTTGCAAATGGACAATCCATAGTGGCATTTTTTAAAATATACATACCAAAAATGGTATTTTTTGCAATTATCCCTAGTTTTATTCTATAAATTGTGTGGTTTTGTATTTTGTAATTTTTCATCTTCTTCTTTTTGTTAGATGTAAAAAGTAATTAATATTTTTTTTAATGAAAACGTAGTATAAAAACGAAATTATTATTTTCTAATAGATATTTGTTTATTTTAAAAAAATGTTAAGTAAATATTTGTTTACTTAAATCTATACTATAATACTTAGCCAACACTCTTCATAGAGAGACGCATGGTTAATGGTTCGGATCTTTTAGATTTTCGAGTTTTGGGTATAGAGATGTAGGAACCGTTCCCATAATTATGAAGTTCGGATCGGATTAGTTCCTTTCGCGTTCGGATCGGGTCCGAGTAAAAAAATGAGAAATTTTAAGACATGCCACATGTTCAATGTCATTTTTCAATTATGCCACTGTTTAAAAATCTTTGCAAGTATGCCACCCTTCTTTTTCAGTATTCTCATATTGTCCTTTGACTCATTTAATTTGATTTTTTCAGTTTTCTTTTCTGTACGTTTTATTTCCCAGATTTCAGTTTTTTCCATTATTTTATAGCAGATTTCAATTTTTTTTTTTTCCAAATCTCAACTTTTTTCTCAGATCTCGTTTCTCTACTTTTTGAACTAAATCTCATATATTTATCTCAAAACTAGATTAAAAACATGAATTTGAATTTTACAAAAAAAAAACTTAAGATCTGAGATTGAATTTTGTGAATTAAGAAGAAAAAGGAGGAGTAGAAGAAAAAAAAAGATCTCAGATTGAATTCTATAAAATATATGTAGATATATTTTTTTTTAAAACAGTTTTTAAACTGTCTTACAAAACTTTTTAAAAACCTTATAAACCGTATTAAAAACCCTTATAAAACCTTATAAATTTTGTAAAAAACTCTTATAAAAACCTTATAAAAATTTTATAAATTTTGTAAAAAAATCTTATAAAAACCCTTATAAAAATCTTATAAATTTGGCAAAAAATCCTTAAACCCTTTTAAATTTTGTAAAAAACCTTTAAAAACCTTTTATAAACTTTATAAAAAACTCTTATAAACCTTAAAAAATTTTTATAAACCTTTTAAAAACCGGTATAAATTTTGTAAAATACCCTTATAAACCTTTTAAAAACCTTATAAATTGTTATTTTAACTGTTCAGTTTTAAAAATCTTATAAAAACCTTATAAATTTTTGTAAAAAACCCTTATAAATTTTGTAAAAAACCCTTATAAAAACTCTTATAAAAACTTTATCAATTTTGTAAAAAACTCTTATAAATTTTGTAAAAAACCCTTATAAAAACTCTTATAAAAACCTTATCAATTTTGTAAAAAACCCTTATAAATTTTGTAAAAAACCTTTATAAACCTTTTAAAAACTTTTATTATCTTTGTAAAAAACTCTTATAAACCTTAAAAAATCTTTACAAAACTTTTAAAAATCCTTATAAATTTTTTAAAAAACACTTATAAACCTTTTAAAAACTTTATAAATTATTATTTTAACTGTTCAGTTTTAAAAATCTTATAAAAATCTTATAAATTTTGTAAACAACCCTTATAAAATCCTTATAAATTTTGTAAAATCCCTTATTAAACCCTTATAAATTTTGTAAAAAATCCTTATAAAAACCCTTATAAATTTTATAAAAAACTTTTATAAACCTTTAAAAAACTATATAAACCTTTTATAAACTTTGTAAAAAACTCTTATAAACCTTAAAAAATCTTTATAAACCTTTTAAAAACCCTTATAAATTTTGTAAAAAACCCTTATAAACCTTTTAAAAATCTTATAAGTTATTATTTTAACTGTTCAGTTTTAAAAACATATACATAACTCTTATAAATTGTTTAAAAAGTTTATAAAAACGTCAAAACCTTAGATCATTTAGAAAAACATCAAGAACAAATTAATCCAGATTATTTAACTCATTTTTTTTAAATGTGTTTAAAAACCTTTTAAAAACCTTATAAATTTTATAAGCCTTTTAAAAACTGTTAAAACAACTTTATAAAAAACGTCAAAATACTAGATGAGTAAGAAAAACATCAAAAACAAAACTAACCCAGAAATAATCAAAAACTCAGATCTATAAGCCAAATCGAATAAAAAACCTTAGATTTGTAACCAAAATCGAATCAAAAACTCAGATCTACAACACAAATCAAACAAACCCAGATTTGCAAAAAAAAATTATGAAATCCGGATCTAGATCTATATGAGAGAGAGAGAGAGAGTTTTCTTCTTCAACACCATCACCACCATTGAAAAGCTTGACAGAGCTTGAGAGAGAGAGAGAGAGAGAGAGAGAGAGATTGATGGTAGATCTAGATCTACTTTTGGAGAGAAAAGAAAAAAAATCAGATCTGGTTTCGTGGAGAGAGAAAGAAAAAAAAGAAAGGAGAAAAGTTATATTTCTTTAATAGTCAAAATTGTCTTTTTTAGACAAAAAGGTGGCAGATTTGCAAAAGTACACACAGTGATGGCACGTTTGCAAAGTGTGTTTGATTTGTGGCGTTTTTGCAAATGCCCCAAAAAAATAGGAATTTGGGCATTTTTAGCTGAAATATTAAAAAGAAAAATTGGCGCTAAAAAATTGCCTTAAAATATTTGTAATTAACCGAATTTTTTTTGGGTTAAGTTCGGTTCAATTAATTTTTACCCGAATTTTTTGAAACACCTGAAAAATAACAAAAAGCTATAAAATATCCGAACTAATTTATGTTTTAGGTATTTTGGATACCCGTTCAATTCTCTGTTTGGTTCCGGATTTTCGGTATTACGTGTTGAGGATCCATTCAGTTCTTTTGGTAATTCGAGTTTGGTTCGGTTCGATTGTGGGTTTCAGGTTTTAAGCCGAAGACTAATTTGAAGATAACATTTTTTTTAATCGTATAGATTTATGAATTATTACAAATTATGATAACAATCACATAAAAGATTATTCAGTGGATAATTTTAGCTTTGATATGCGAGACTACTCCGAACGATTCTCCTTGCACCACGCTGAAATCTCCTGTAAATTTTGCCTCTATTAATTTGCATTCTCTGGAGCTCGAACTCTATACCTATTGGTATAAAAACATTAATTAACATTTTGTCAAACCACTGTACTAAGAGAGTTTTCACAAAGATACATTTTAAAATTAACTTTTCGAGCACGTTAAATTTTAAATAATTTTGGACAGTTGCCAAAAAATGTATACAGTATCAAATTAATAGTACATAAGTAAATCTAATAGAAAATATAAATGGCATGTGTCGCTTTTATAATACAATGGATTTAGTTTAAATTGATGAGATTTAAATAGGAAAGAAATAAATTCGACCAAAAAAAATAAAAATAAGAAAGAAATAATAAATTTCTCCAAAAATATCACAATTTATTTTAGGAAAATCTAAATAAATTTTCAAGAAACCTTCTTTACAAGAAAACCTTCCTAAAATGTTAAACTATAAGTATTTAATAATGTAAAATTTAATAGTTATTTAGGGTTTTAGAAGCTTCAAACTTGTGTTCTTGACCTGCAAGGCTGCTCATTCTACTAGAATCAGACCACAATGTCTTCTACTGTGAATTCCGACACCAAAAGGTCTGAAGATTAGAAGGAGGCAGAGGAAGATTGTGAAGAGTGTCCACTTGGTCGGATTCTGAAAAAAGGCGAGTGCAAGGATTTATACATAGAAGTTGATATTTGTGCGGAAGGTGAAGATTACGGCACAAAGAGTCGAGATGCGAGATTGAAGCTTAAGACATGTATGTTTGCTAACTTCCATCGCTATGGACGGTTTTTGGCTATGGAGAGCGATTTTAACAGCCTCTTTGAAGGAGTTGGAAACGGCAGAGGATTTATCACAACTTCTTTGATACTAAGGGAAAGTGAAGGATTTATCACAACTTCTTTGATACTATGTTTTTATGTTATTTGAATGTTTTCAAGTGTTTTTTTTGAGTATTACTTTTGTTATTTGAATGATTTAAAGGTCCTTTTGCTTTCTTGATAGAAACCCATGAATGTTTCTTTGAATGAAACTAGTTTTGTTATATGGTCGATTAGTATGTGAAGTTAGATCATGCAATAGCTAGAGATCAAAATGAGAAACTTGTGATATTTATGAGAATTGCATAGTACATTGCTTAATGGGGTCTCTTCTTCCCCTCGAATGTCTACCTGCAAACCAATGACCCTAATTACAATGGTTAATCTCGCAATTAGATAGTAACCCCTCCAATTAACAACAAGGTTGAAATCAACTCTTACAATCCCTAAGTCTCGATGAACCAGCTTTTTGTCTAATCCTAAATCCAGTCTTCGTATTCCTCCTACTCGAGATGTTGATGAATAGTTGAAGAATCTGTCTTTGCATAGTTTAAGACTAGAGATTGCAAACAACTAGTTGTCTTTATTGTCATCCTCATCGTAGTTAAACGGTAATGGAACAGTCTTGAATGCTCGGTACTTCCCAACATTGTTCAAATGCTCGTTCTCTAATCTGTTAACACAAACCGAAACCAAACCAAGAAAGTTATATTATATGTTCTGTGACGGTAAATAAAGGGGATACGTGGTGAAGAAAAATTGCAGTATAGTTTGTTGTTACCTGAAGAAATTCCATATCCCACGTCGGATAATCTCAAGACTGGCTACAACAGCAACCATTGTCTGTCTGTGCAGAAAGGAGAAATTGAAATCCAACACCGTCTGAAGCCACGCGAACCTGAGCAAGATGTTCAAGATCTGCACGTTTTTTTTTTTGGAAGGTTAAGAATCAGTTAAGCTCTGAGATTCAAAATGTTGAGCTTATTTCTATAGTTGTGCTCACCATTGCGATAAAGTATACTTTCTTCTGCGGGACAAGGAGTTTATCCCGAAGCCAAGGGTTCTTCGATGTCCTGTTTAGAAGACCCCAGTCAAGGACTAAGTCCCAGTAAGTACAGAAAATGGCAGCAATAGCCGAGAAGATCCCAGCTAATATTCTCCAGACCAGTTGATTATCCTTGTCGACGCTATAAGTCGTCCTTAAGCAAACGGCTACTATAGTCAAGAAATACTTGAGGCCGTTGTATCCTTGTTCTGTGCTTTTCTCTTCAAATAGCCGCCTCAAGCACTGCAAAAAGATCGGTTTTAAGCAAGTATTATATGGATAAAGAAAGTATTGAACGGTTTAGATTTCGTTTGAAGAAACTTTGTACCTGAAGGAGACGACACACGTATGGGACGACAGCAACAATGAATAAGAAAGCATTATAGGCATCTGAGTCTGTGCAAGTGTTTTTTCTAAGTTTGTAATCTCCCCAACCGTAGTGACATATGTAAAATTGGACACTTCGAAGAGCTTGCACCTGACTTGTTAACTGATCGGCCAGCAAAAAATCAGGTAAAGTTACCTGCAGGACAAGGCGAAAACAACAAGATTTAAGACATGTTAAAATACGATTATCGATATTTCTTTTTCATGATCAATGAGCTGTTCAGTTTCTCATCTACCTTGTAAAGAGGAGCAGCTATGCTATGAAAGAGGCATGTGAGGAAGAAGAAGCGACTCGAGCGGTAAAAGATGTTGAATGGTAAGACTAGAACGACAAACATAACCTAGATCACAAAGTTATGCCGTTAATATTGTCATATAGCCGAGTTTCGCATTCAGAAAGCTGATTTTGAATTTACAGACTTACAGCAAGCAGGAAAAGAGGAAGAAGTTCCGTTAATGCTTTGTAATCTTTAGTTTCGGGGTCAACCTCCATATCAAGATTGGCAATGACACAAAGAAGCGCCAAGACTCCAATGCTGAATCCCACAAGTAAAACTGGTCTGTAGCCAAGTTCAGTTCCTTGCTTGAACCCAAATATGAAAGGATAATTCACTCGATACCGCCTCCAATAGTAAATATTACCAGCATACATAAGTATGTGAAGCACGATGAACCCAAACAAGCTGCAATGAAAACAAAGAAGGCGCGCATCTTAACACCAAATTCCACCTTATAATGCTCCTTATAAATTAGTGGAAACAGAGCAGCTTTACCTGTAAAGAGGGAACATAGTGTTCATGTACTGTTTTTGCCCTTCCTCCTGCAAAATGTTTCGGGTGCGTATGATCGCGACTAATGCCACTACAAGAGAAAACATGCATCCACCCAAGAAACCTGAAACCGAATTCCCGATTAGAAACTGACAAACAAAGACATAAAGGAGAAGCAAGAAAACGAATTCCACCTGTGGAGAATGTAATTCGATGTCTTTCTCTTTTAGCTTTCGGTCTCAAAATGTTCATTCCTTTTCTTCTGTTAGCATTAGTGAAATGCTTTATGAACGTAGCTTCAACACGTTCCATAAGTCTAGTTACCTATGACATTAATCGACGAGCAAGAGACGATCAATTCGAGAAGAAACATAAGAATTATCATCAACCAACTGAATATGAAGAAAAAAAAAAGACCTTACCTCATCAGAACTTCCAATGTAAGAGTTATCAACCATTTTCATGTAAGAATTTGCAGCATGCCTTGAAGTTATCTGTCACAGAGTAATTTCATCGAACACCTTTCAGTCATTCCAACAACAACAAAAAAAAAACCGAAATCAAATTTCACAATCTCTCACCAAAATCTTACCTTATCATACTTCTTCAATATCTTCGAAAACGCCAACACATTCAAAAAGCTATAGCTTTTGAGTAACCGAAGCTTCTGGTAAAACTCAACGAAGGCGCGTCTGAGTTTCTCCTCGACTCTTCTCAGATTATCTCTGCTAAACTTAATCTCCGTCGATCCCTGAAGAACACCTTTAATGGTGGATCGAGGCGTTTCCTTCGAATGGTTGATTTTGACACGATCTAAAACATCGATCGGAGATGGCCTCGCAGCTTTTAATCTACTTATGTCGCCGGAAACTACATCGGAGACGCCATTATCTTCTTCTTTCACTACATTATCACCATCTTCTTCATCGTCGTCGTCGGATTTACCAGCTTTGCTCGATCCTCCTTCCAGTATCGCCTCCATGTGAGCTTGTTGAGCTCGAACGTTCACTGCAACCAAACCATAATACTAAATGTCAATTTCCAATTACGGTTCGACAAAACCGGAATCAAACCAAGAGTGTACAAAATATAAATAGTCACTGCACCAAAACCAGAGAAAGAAACAAATCAATCCTCAATTAAACCATTCAGTATGGTTAAGATTCGATTAAATCGAATTAATCATTAATCAAACTAGTTAAAGAAACAAATCAATTTCCGATTTGGCCATTTAAGTACTTTCTTGATGAGCAAATAAAACCAAAGTAGCAAAAAAAAAAAAAAATCAATCCTCAAGTTAACCATTCAAGTAAACCGGATTAATCACAAATCAAATTTCCAATTTGGCCATTCAGTAAAACCGGAGAACAAAACCAAAACCAAAACCAATTTCAATTTAGCAATTCCCGGTTCGATAAAACCGGGAGAGAGTTGCTAACTCCGTCACCGAGTGAGTGAGTTTTAGGTTATAGTAAGACTTACCGGATCTAGCACCGGCGGGAGTAGAAGCAGCGACGGCAGCGGCGGAATCAGCGACATCAGAAGCTAATCGAGTCATCTCAACCGTACGTTCTTCCCAAGGCCAACCATCAGGATGCTCAACTTTAACACGAAACGCAATTAAAGCATCCATTTGTTTATTAAGCATCATAGCTTCTTTCATAACTTGTTCAACTTTCTCTTTATAGAATTTCTCAACTTTGTTGAATTCATCGTCTAATCGCCGGAAAAACACCATCTCGTACTCTCCTCCTTCTTCCGCCGCCATCAAAAACGTCGTCTCGTAACCGTGACTCGCCGTGTTCACCAGAATCGGCGCCGTTATCGGCTTTAATCCTTCTTCGATGTCGTCGTCGTCTGATTCCGACAAATGCCCGATCTGACCACCACCATGTCCATGTCCGTGTCCGTGTCTCTTTCTTCCCGGTTTTGAAAGTAAACCGCTAAATGTCCGGTATAGAGTCAATTTCCGGTTTAATCCACCGGTATGATGATGATGGTGAGGGTGAGGATTGGTTTTGCGTTTGAATTTGATGATTTCTTTTAGAAGAGATTTAAGATAATCATAATCCATGTAAGCTTCGTGCCATTCCGGTACCATCTGAGACGAGAACTCTTTCCCAAACTTCATTTTTTTGTCTGAAATCTTTAGTTTCTCTGTTTTTTTTGTTATGTCTGAAAAGAAGAGTGAAGAAGATAGAAAGGTAGATGATGTAGAAACAGTGACTGTGACAGAAATAATGTGACCAGTAGGTATGTGTGGTATTTATAAAAAACATGTGTCCATTTTTATTACAACTAAATTACAAAAAATAATGAGTTGTTTTTTTCTTTTTCCAATCTTTGTTGAAAGTTTGAAACCCATTTACCAATGTGTTCAGAAACAGCAACCAAAGCGCGTGTGGACTGCCCCACGAACATTATATATATATATATATATAAAAAAAACGAAATAAGCACAGCTGATAAATTATATTATAATTAAAAAAAATGAAATACCAACCAATCCGAGTTATTCAAATTGGAAAAATAGAGAAATTGTTATGTAGTGAGTAGCTTTTTTTCTATAGTGAAATTTTTAATTTAATTCACAATAATCCCAAGGTTTTTATTTTCTTTTTTTTGCTACTAGAGACAAGGCGGTTCCGACGCAAATGTATAAACTCGTCCGTGGTATGAGTTATGGCAAGATCTAAATCACTTGTTACTATTATGTGATATGGATTTATCACGATTATGATTAGATTTCACAAATTTTAGATATAGAAAGAAAATCAACGTTGATTTTTAATGGATAATATTTATTGTGTTATTATATAAAAAAATGTGAAAGTTTCAAAATATATAAAATATGTTTTCAAAAGAAAGCTTCCAAAAGGTGGTTACAATCAGAAAATCATTGTTTAAATAAACTATTTTTTTTTCTTAGTTTAAAATATGTTTATAACGTGTCCCTCTTTCGTTCGTAATTTATGAAATAAATAAATAAATGGATTTTTGTTCAATTTCCCATCATGAAATGATGAAATCTTATTGAAGGGCCTATAATTTATATTTTAAAAACTATTTTATCAGATTAACAAGACCTACAAATAGTTTTGAGATTATCCTAAACTAAAGAATCGTCTATCAAACAAAAATAAGAAAACTATTTCGCAAGGAGAAAATGTAAAAGTGTGATTTTTCAACGATCTTTGTTAAAGATGTTAGACCATCCGCATTCGTCATCTTTTGTGGATGTCTTTAAATAAACAAATATTAAAAACACATTATCTCTTTCTTTTACTCAACTTTATACATTCTCTTTGATTCTTTTACTCAATTTTTATTAATTTTATATTTAAACACACCCATATTCTCTTTCCAAAAGTCACTATTTATGTCTTTCTAAAGACACAATCTCTCCAACAATATCCACTATCTTCTCTCTTTACTCAAATTTTATTAATTTTATATTTCAATACACCCTATTATTTCAACCAAAAACACTCTTTTTCTTCTTTTTATTCAAATTTAAATAATTTTATATTTAAAGACATCCACATTTGTCTCCAATGCGGATGCTCTTAGAGTGAATTAGTCAACTGTCAACTATCCAAAACAGAAAACATGTATTGAATTGATTGAGTCATTTTAGCAGATTTATACTAATCCACCATTTACAACCAAACACATATAGATGCATGTGGTCCGGTTTTTCTTACACTGATTACATCGCCTACCTTACACATATTTCTTAGCTGATTTTGTCTTACCTACACCATCTAAATCATTAGCTGAATTATAAATAATAAAAATTGTACAGTTTCCACTTGCTTTTCTCAGATTAAGAAACTACTTTGATATGTATCATAATTCAATCTTTGTAGTCCTACAAAATATTTTCTTGAAGATCGTAGACTTCGATCTTTGACTGTAAGTTATTTTACCCAAGTTCATATAATACTAATAATTACTATAGTCTTACAAAACCTATTCTTGAAGATCGTAGACTTCGATCTTGACTGTAAGATATTTTATCCGAGTTCATATAAAAATACTATTTTTTTCGTTTTAAAATAGTTGTCATTCTAACTTTAATTTTTTTTCTTCATATTACTTGTCATTCTGCAATTTCAATGCACATTTATGACTAATTTTTCAATTTTATTTTAATATGTTTTTTTATTTTTGTGTAAAAAACTGTAGAATGATAATTATTTTGAAACGGAGAGAATAATTACTATAGTCTTGGTCAATGACAAACCCATTAACGAGGTAATGGTGTCACTTAACACCCCCAAAATAAGTAAATAAATTTTAGTGAATCGTAAACTAAAAGTATAATTGGTGAATTTCTACTTAATGACAAGAATAATTACTTAATTAGGTTCTATTCTAGTGATTTTTTTTCTTTGGTTATAAAAATACGAGATATCGTTTCATATTGGTTGCATCATAAATGTGACCTTTATGGTTGGTTATCTGTTAAATGTGAATTTTATTATCTGTTAAAATCACAACTCTTAGAATGATTGTATGTATATTTGTGATCGACTTAATTGTTGACAAGTCTAGTTCTCGAGCCTTGTTAAAATGCTAACATAGCCATCCACTTTGACCTTTCCGAAATTGTGGGGGAGCGATACAATAACCAATGTCGCATTTTTGGATGGCCAGATATTCGGATTTTCGATTTTACCGATATCCATGGCCATCTCTATTTTGAGTTAATAAAATCTTAATAACATTTAATAATCATAAACTTCCATATCGTACTTATGATTAGTGATATTCATTACTTAATCCCAACTCATTAGCAAATATAAAATTCAATTACATGGTTTTAGCAACAAAAAAAAAAAATCAATTACATGGTGAAAACAAACCATCGGAATCAACCACGCTCTTATATTATTTGAATATATATAAATTATAGTTTTAGTTTCTTCTGAAAAAAAAAAAATTTAGATTTTGATATATGATAAGCAATAGTTTTTTTTTTTGGACATTTATTAGATTTTGATATATGATAAGTAATAGTTTATTCTTAACCTAATACTATATGTGGTATAGTATTTGTATGATATTTATGGTACCTCCTTCGACTGCGAACTCTCATATATGTGTTTATTTTATGTAAGAATAGAAGAATTTGTAATGTAGATTTGAAATCGGCGTGATGTTCATTGTCTATAAAGAACGATTGACATAGCTATCAACAAATATACTGATACTAGATTTTCACTCATGCCAAGTGTGAGATTAAATAATTTAATATGATTTCTAACTGATTTTAGTATTTAGACGTGTATTATATTATTTATAAACTTATAAAATGATATGTATTGTGCATAAATATAATAAAGTTAAATTTTGATCAAACAATTTTGATATCATATGCTTTGATCAACTTAGCATAAAAATAATAAAACTAATACAAATGTTATTTATTTCAATTAATTTGAAGTGTAAATTAATTTTTATGATTTGTGTAAATTATAGAATATGTGATAAATCAAATAAATTTTTATATTTATATGAATTTGTGGGACATAACAAAAAAAAATATATGTTTTTAATAATAAAATGTAAAAATATTTGTAAGTGTAGTTATCATCTACAAATAGATAATGTTGTTACAAATATAATAATAAAAAATTTCTTAATATATCAATTTTTTCAAAAATATATTGTAAGTCTAAATATTATATTTAGTCAAACTTAAATCCGTAGAATAACTATTAATGAATTTATGTTATAAAATTAATAAAAACATGTAAATTTTCACCATGGCATATAGTTTTAATAGAAATATTTTCGTTGGTTAATTTAATGACATGTTTCTTAAAAACCTTATTGAATAACACATATGATTTTTTCACCAAATATCTACTCAATAATATATAGAGGATTAGTGACACTTTTGAAATTTTTTTCTAATTGATTGTATTTTTTATTAACTTTGAAAAGTGGTATTTCTCAAAAATTATATACATTTACTAAGTGTGATGCCAATTAATTTTTGTAAGATAAAATATGAGAGATATATATCATTTGATTTATGTTCTTTTTACTTTCTCCCGTGTATTAAAAATAATTAATTTTGTTTTTAAATATTCTAATCATGCGTTTGACGTAGGTAAAAAAATCTAGTAGTTAGTCTTATTGAAAAGAAGATAAGCTTTTGTCACATAAAATCTTCTATATTAATTACCACATATTCGTTGCTTATATATTCGTTTGATGATTATATATTGTATATATAATATAAATTTGGTTCATGTATCTTTTCTTAAGAATTTCTTCAAATATTCTTTGCATGACACCTAGGATTTTCATCTAGTGTCTCCTCTATTAATATATAGATGACACATATTTGAAAATACTTTTTCCCTCCCATAAAGATTGCATGTAATATTTTCTAACTTTTTATATGAAGTTTTCCTTAGCTTATTAGGGTTTAGTTGACCGGTTCGATTTTATAAATATACATGTATTTCTCTTGAATAAAAGATCAAAATTTATAAATAAAACACGTTTACAACTTTCTTCGCTTCCCATTGTACGTTTTAGTTTGAGCTATTATTCTTAGAAATTTAGGTTTTGGAGGATCCGAGATAGTTTATGGTATCCGGATTTATTTATGCATACACACTATAATTTATGACCACTTTCTTTTGTTCAATAAACGAATAACACTTTCGACCAAGAAAATTAAAGCTAACTAACCTGTCATCTTTAAGTTTTTTCAGTACCTTGTTAGTCAGCTTGCGCGTATGAATCTCACTTTACATTTCTCCTTTTTTTTGGTATTAAACTACTTTATATTTTTTTGTGGATGCTTCATGCTTATCTTTTTCTTTTGTATAATTTTCTTTTCTTGTTTTTATTCCCTTAGCCTTTATCTTTTCTTTGTTCTTTAAGAAAAAACTCTCTTAGCCTTCATCTTGAAAATAATTTTAAATAAGAAATATGAGACGGGACATTTCAAGTCTGGTGTGAGACTTTTGCATATTGTATACTTTGGGATTTTTATCTTTGCTCTCATTTAAAGAATGCTTTTCAAACCCTTTTTTTTTTTTTTTTTTGCTAAATAGCTTATCAAACCTTTTAAAGTTATGTCTATTTCTTGTGATTGTGTATTTCCGCTTTGTATAGAATGATTGTATTTGTTAGGTCTTTTTCTATTGATAAATAAATCAGAGTTGGGGGAAAAAGAAGAAGTCATTTTAATACACACGTTACAATAATACACTTATATATACACGCATGATGATTGATGACTTGATAGATACTTTACATGAAACAGGAAAAAAACATAGCTATACGAATATATAACATTAATTAGAAATATTCGTACGGTTGAATTTTGTTGACCATCGTGAGACTTGTCACAAGATTTGATCGTAATTTGACTACTGTCCTTCTCATATACACACACATGGGCAATATCAGCTAGATCCGATTTGATTATACGTACCACTAATTTTTGTTTAAAAAAAAAAATTACGTACCACTAATTCAGGACAAGCAAGAATGGTTCTTAATTACGATATCTTCGACAAACAATTAGTTATTGGTCCTCGTCGTAGTTGAATGGTAATGAAATCGACTTGAAAGCTCTGTACTTCCCAACATTGTTTAAATGTTCGTTCTCTAACCTGTTTTTTTTTACGTACCAAAACCAAACCAATATAGTTTAATTCAACGCGAATGAAAATAATATAAAATTCGATATACAATAAAGTTTAGAAAACAGAGTAAATTACCTGAAGAAATTCCATATTCCACGACGAATGATCTCAAGACTTGCGACGAGGGCGATCACAGTTTGTGTGTGCATTGACCCGAATTTGAAATCTAGCATCGTCTGCATCCATGCAAATCTCAGCACCACGTTCAAGATCTGCATTTAGTTTAAGAATCAGTTTGTTTCTTGAAAACGTTAATTTAACTAATACTTAGGGATGTTGTGGTCTTAAAAATAATGTTTTAACGCTCTCACCATTGCAATAAAGTAAACTTCCTTGTATGGGACGAGGAGATTATCGCGTAGCCACGGATTCTTGGATGTTCGGTTCAGAAGTCCCCAGTCATAGACAAAGTCCCAGTATGTACTGAAAACCACAGCCATAGCCGAAGTAATACCGCCTAACAATCTCCAAATAATTTGACGATCTTTTTCGCGATCAACTTCATAAGCCATCCCTAAGCAAACCGCAATGACTATTAAAAAGTATTTGAAACCATTATACCCTTGTTCTATGTTTCTCTCTTCAAACACTCGCCTCATACACTGCAAGAATATAAAGTGACATAAAACTTTTTGTTGTAATAACAAAAGAAATATTATTGAATTGGTAGATGAGATCAATTTTTGTACCTGAAGGAAACGAGAAACGAATGGGAAGGCAGCAACAATGAATAAGAAGGCGTTGAAGACTTGTGACTCTTTACAAGTGTTTTTTCTTTGTTTGAAATCTCCCCAACCGTAATAGCAAATGTAGAACTCAATGCTTCGAAGAGTTTGTGCTTGGCTACACAATTGATCTGCCAAGAAGAAATCGGGTAACGTCACCTGCATGAAGAAACCAATAGTAATATGTTTGTAATTTTATTTTACTTTTTATTGATGATATATTATGTTTGAGTTTAAATGGTTTACCTTGTGAAATGGAGCAGAAAAAATGTGAAAGAGACAAGTGAGGAAGAAGAAGCGGCTTGATCGGTAGAAGATGTTGAATGGTAGGATTAGAACTATGAACATAGCCTAATTAACATCATAAAGTTATGATTTCACTATATTTGATGTGTTCAATTTCAAAAGCTCATTTTTGGATTTATGGACTTACAATGAGGAGGAAAAGAGGAAGAAGTTCGGTTAATGCTTGGTAATCTTTGGTTTTGGGATCTGTCTCCATGTCAAGATTGGCAAGAACAGAGAGAAGTGCAAGGGCGCCAATGCTGAATCCCACAAATAGAATTTGTTTGTAGCCAAGTTCAGTTCCTTGTTTGAATCCAAATATGAAGGAATAATTTACACGATACCGCCTCCAAAAGTATATATTTGCAGCATACATAGTCATGTGCAACACGATGAATCCGAACAAGCTGCCAAACAAAAAAAACAAAACTTAGAGAATATGTCTGAAACACAAGTTTTACCCTGAAATGAACATATATAAAAATTCATAGGAACATAAGCCAAGGTCTTGCTTGTTACAAAATGCAATTCATGTGTTTGTATTTACATGAAAATGATATTTTATGAAAAACCTTTAACAAAAAAATGAAAAGGATATTTTTGAGTTATAAATAACATATTTATTACAAAATGAAGAGAGGATCTCTTGTTTGCGTTTAGCCCTATAATTGATAAATGAATTTTGCTGACGATATCTAAGGTTGAATGTAACCGTAAATACAAACAGAGCAATTGAGGCCTAAGTTACCTATAAAGAGGGAACATAGTGTTCATGTACTGTTTCTGGCCTTCATTTTGTAAGATATTTCGGGTGCGTATGATAGCGACAAGAGCCACAATGAGAGAAAACATGCATCCACCCAAGAAACCTGAAACATAATTTCTCATAAGAACAAAGAAGAAATTGACAAACAAAGTCAGAATATTGAGACTAAGTATTATTATGATTCTACCAGTGGAGAATGTAATTCGGTGTCTCTCTCTCTTTTAGCTTTTGGTCGCAAGATGTTCATTCCTTTTGTTCTATTACCATTCGTGAAATGCTTTATGAATGTAGTTTCAACATGCTCCGTGAGTTTCATTACCTATGAAAAAGAGAATCAATATAATTAAAGGTCGATATCACAAAAAACTATACTATATAGCTGGATTCGAAACTAAGAATCTCTTATCAAGCTTACTTCATCAGAGCTTCCAAGGTAAGAGTTATCAACCATTTTCATGTAAGATTTAGTAGCATCCCTCGAAGTTATCTATATAATGACACATCTAACAGTTTATCAACAAAACACATGTAAACTCCTAAAATCATAATTATCCCCTCTAACCAAATCTTACCTTATCATACTTCTTCAATATCTTCGAAAGCGCCAACACATTCAAGAAGCTGCATATATATTTTATTTGAAACTTAAGTCCACCAATCATAAAATTCAAACAAATTATTGTGGGGTTACGAATTGTGAGTTTCCAACTAAAAATAAAAACCAATTGACAGTAGTGAACATCCACATCTGTTTTTGTATAGTAGTTTTTTATAATCTTCGCTTCTAACGTGGGATATGCAAACATTATAATACATCATTGTTCTTAAATGAAAATACGTAAAAATGTGCACCTATAGCTCTTGAGGAACCAAAGCTTCCGATGAAACTCGACAAAGGCACAACTTAGCTTCTCCTCAATTTTCCTTAGATTATCTCTGCTGAATTTTAGCTCTTTCTGGTTTGAGACTTTGAGAACGCTCTTAATGGTGGATAGAGGCATTTCTTTCGTGTTGTTGATCTTGACAAAATTTAGAACCCCGATAGGAGCCGGTCTTGCAGCTTTCATCTTGCTCATGTCCTTATATTTTTCTTCTTCTAGGTTATAGTCATCTTCATCTGATGATCGACCAGCCCTACTAGAGCCTCCTTCCTCTATGGCCTCTATAGCTCGAACTTTCACTACAACCGAAGACCACAATTTTAATTTTTTATATATTTTTCACAAGACCACAAAATTTATTTTCTCTCAAATTTGGCGATTTAATTGAATATAATTGAGTATTACGGTTTCTAATGCTATGTAAGATTCTAGGTATTATGAAACCGCAACATTAATAGAATAAGAAAACTAGTAAACTGAATAAACATTAAAAAAAAGAGTCAAAACTAATATTTAATAGATGATTAAGATTTTCTACAAATTATAATCTTAGAATTGTGGAAAGAAAAGAGAAATCATTTTACATTTTTTCAAGTTTTATCAAAATATTATGAATGGTATGTAACATGGGTGGAATCATATTTCGAAAACGTATCAAAAATCTACAACACCTTTATTCATCGCCTTTATTTTTTTTGTAAAAATCGCCTTTATTCATCACCTACTTTTTTCGAATCCATAATCCAAACCAAAAAGAGTGCAAAATTTTGTTTACGTAAAGATATGGCTTTTTCTTTTTGATTTTCAAGAAGATGGCTTTAGTCTTCAATAAAAATTTCAATTTGAATTCGAATTAGGTATTTTTAGATATAGTCGATAGAGCCAAGCCAACCCAATTAAATTGGTTTAGCTTATTAGTACATTAAGATATTTTACTTACTAGAGGTATTTTTGGGGGGCTCGGCCGGAGAAACTGCGACGTGTGAGGCCGAGCGAGACATCTCCGCCGTACGCTCCTCCTCCAACTTAAACGCCATTAAATTATCTATCTGTTTGTTAAGAACCACGGCTTCTTTCACCACCTCCTCCACTTTCTCTCTATAGAATTTCTCCACTTTGTTAAATTCGTCGTCGAGTCGCCGGAAAAACACCAATTCATACTCTCCTCCTTTCTCCTCCGTCATCAAAAACGTCGTCTCATAACCTTGAGTCCCCGTAGAAATCACCTGAATCGCTGCCGCCGACGTTATTCCATCCTCAATATCGACCACCGTCAAAGAAGGGCTCGTCTGACCGCAACCGCCGTGTCTCCTTTGACCGCCGAAAACGCGGTTTTGAATCGCCGTGGTTCCTTCGCCATGAGGATTGGTTTTGCGTTTGAAGCGGTTTATTCCTTTGATAAGGGTTTTGAGATACTTGTAGTCTACGTAAGCGTTTTGCCACTCTGGCACCGATTGTGAAGAGAATTCTTTTCCGAATTTCATTTTTCTTCCTCTGCTTTTTCTTTGTTTCTTTCTTTCAAATAGATAAGCATTTGTGTTATAAGCACTGACCTATGTCATATATTTATAGAGTTGTGTCAAATTTTTGATTTGACTGTAAATTGATTGAAATAATATCCGTATCGAGTCAATTAGCTATACTAGGAAACACATTTAGGAATTAGAAAAAATTGAAATGCTAGTATATTGGGGGAAAATGACTATATCAAAGATAATTTCAAGTCAATATGCGAATAAATGTTTTTTTACCAAAATCAGTTATTAAAAACAATGCTTTGGTTCCGTAATGATGGGAGTAATGTCTACGTTCAAGACTCCAACGTACGGAACTTATTGGGATAATCTCGTATTTTTCTTTTTTTTTGAAAAAGATTTTCTATTCAAAGCATGCATGAGAATATCAAATGTTACAAGGCCTAAGGCCCAGTTGACTAAATAGTCTTTTACATAAACACAAAAGAACCAAATTTGAATCAAAGATGAGAGAGCCCATGTTGGCCCAATATCGAAACCATCTCTTGGTAGGTGTTGATTGAAGAGTCAAGGGAATAGAGAATAATTTGCAGAAATCGATTTCGTTTCTGATGAGGTCATGCCGTGGAGAACCATAGTTGTATCAATGCCGAGGCAATTGGTGGTTGAGTCAATCGAAGACTAGAGATGTGATTCCTTACCAAACGGTCAATATTTATGTTGATGGTTGGGACCGGTTTGTAGGAGTTACGAGGAAGGCGGCTGTTTCATTCAAGCCAGATCAGGTACATAGTAGCTTGCTAAGTAATCAACAAGAGCTTCCGAGATGGTTTGGGAGGTTTGTAACATCTTAATTGTTGTAGGAGCATGTCCCAATTTTGCTGTGGAAGAAGGCCGCATCTTCTTGCCGATTCCTTCCAGATTTCCCAGCTATAATCACAGTAAAAAAACAAATGGTTCCTCGATTCAAGCCCACTGTTACAGAGAAGGCAATTTCTATCAGTCTGTAGTCCCCAACCAGCAAGCCGATCTCGTGTTGGGTTCCTATCTAGAATCGTAAGCCAAGTGAAGGTTTTATGCTTTGGAATTCCACCAGAGAACCAAACCTCTCTCGACCAGGAAACAAGAGGTTTATGGCTCTTTACCAAATTGTATACTTCGCTTGTAGAGTAGGTTGCTCGCTTCCTATCATTTGTCCACCATTCATAAACATCTTCACTTTGCGTAATGGTAATTGAAGAGAGAGCTGTGTGGATTCTGATTTGTGCTTCTGATCTTGCTGGAGGTAAAACCCATCCTTCACTTTCCCAAAGCTCCGTCAAAGTAGAGTCTTGGAGAATGCCCATGGAGCCTGAGCCTTCACCAGATATGAGCTGCTTGATGTTACCTAAGGATGACTAGTTGCTGGACCAAAAGTAGCATCTTTCACCATTTCCCACCTTTATTCTGATCCACCGGGACACCTTATCCCTTAGTTGTAGCAGTTTATTTGCAAGCCATGAATGTTTTCTTTTCGTGTTTATGAACCAAAAGTTGTTAAGATTCCCCTCTAAAACCTCCATGATGTACCAATTTCCCCATATAGACTGAGGAAGAAAGAACAACATCCAAATTAGCTTTATAGCACATGCCTGATATATCCTGGTTTTTATGGTTTTTATTTGGTGTTTATTATTCTATCTAATGGTTTTTATGCGGTTTTATGTCTTAAGTGGTAATTTTAGTGTGTTTGTAGTGTTTAGAGTCTTTTACAGGTTAATTGAGCAAAATGGACGAGAAAAGAGATATTGGACAGTTCTGAAGCGTCATATGTCAAACAATAGTTGGAGACCTTAAAATCATTGGATTGATCTGAATTTTGGACACGAGATAGATAATTTAGTCAGCTTGCATCCAAAAGAAGATTGAAGTCGTTTGGATCAACGGTCAGAAAGTTACACCAATTCTTGTGAAGACCTGTTAATCTGGCTAAACCGACGAAAATAAAGGAAAATTTCAGTATTTCCTAATTTGAGTTGGTTTTGCCAGAGATTTCGGCCTGCAAGATTTTAGACCTATAAATACATGTTTTTAGCCACTTTAGAAAAAAGACCCTTGTAATTTATTCATCTCTTTTGTTTCTAAACTTTTGGGAGAAGATCTCTAATCCCTATTGACAATTTGGAGAAGATTTCTGAACCCTCTTGTTTATTTATTGATTTCTTCTTTTCTTCCATGGATTCTTCTTCTGATTTGATTTCTATCATGTCTGAGTAGTTTTTCAATTGGGTTTTAGGGTTCTAAAGGGATTTCAGGGTTTGATTGATTAAAATGTTGATTTAGGGATTGATAACTTGGTTTCTTCATCTAGGTTGTTTGTATTGCTGAAACTTGATTAGCTACCTTGTTTCTGATCTTAGGTTGTTTAACGCATCAAAAGTGTTTGTTTAAAAGCCTGAAAGAACCTATTTGAGCAAAACATCCCTAGCCAACGAAAGCTGATGTTATGGTGTTTTGTGAACATATAAAACTTTACCATTAATGCATGTTTAACCTCTTGAATTCAAACGACAGTTTAGGATCTTAGGTTGTTAGACATAGTAATTGATGCTACGACAGTAGATCAATTTGATTTCGTGATTTGAGTTCTAGAACGATTACTAATGTTTTTCCTAACAATTTATCTACTTCTGAATCCCTGAATCCCTGCGAATTCCCTCATACCCAATGCTTTTTATTCATAAGTTTACATCTTTTATTCACCATTCTTATCTTAATTTGCATTCACAATCATATTTTCATCTTAGCTTAGTTTCATTCTCATAAATTCGTAGTGTGATATTTGGTCCTTGTGGATTCGATCCCTGCATTACTACAACCATTTGCTGTGCACTTGCAGTAGTTATATAGGGTTAAAACCTGTGTTATCAATGCCGAGTTCCAAGCAGCTAAGTTCTTGATTCCTAACCCTCCTTCCTCCTTGCTATAAGATAATGTATATCAAACAAACTTTAATGTAGATTGACCCTCTGTTTTCCCCTTTCACAGGAATCTTGAGCACAAAGAGTCAATTTCAGAGAGGCAACCCTTTGGCAGAATAAAGGAGCTTGTCCAAAAATTAGTGATCCCTGCGATGACTGTGTTAATAAGCAAGAACCTTCCAGAAAAAGGAAAGAGATCTGACCGTCCATGAGTGAAGCTTTGATTTAATTGACTGAATAAGTGCAGCACATTGGAGGAGAGTGATATTTTTCATGTACAGTGGAACACCGAGATACCGGATTGGTAGGCTAGCAGGAACAAGGTTAGTTGTTGTTGTGATCATGTCTACCCCATCTTGCCTTAGACCACCTGTGAATATACTCTTCTGCATGCTAATAGCCATCCGTAACTTGTATAACACTAGTAACCGAATCAACTGAGCCATCCGTAAAAATCAATAAGTCATATGCAAAACATAAGTGAGTTAGTCTAGTTCTGAGAGACTTGTTCTGATACTTGAATTTTCCTTCCAAAGTTGCTTTGTTAAGAGCCAGAGACAAACAATTCATAGCTAGGACAAATAGATAGGGAGAAAGTGGATCTCCCTGTCTAAGCCCCCTTTTTCCTTTGAAGTATCCATAGGTAGATCCATTGAAAGCCACTGAGTAGGAGGGTGTACAGATGCAAGCTTCCAACCAGCGTAGGAAAGTCTCTGGAATTTGATGTCCTCTTAGACATTGAAAAAGGAACTCCCATTTTATGGAGTCAAAAGCTTTGGCAATGTCCACCTTGATAGTAATACGCTTAGGACCACCTCTCTTATGATACCCTTGTACAATTTCAGAGGCTAGAAGAATGTTTTTAATTATAAGCCTTCCTTTGTTAAAAGCTGTCTGATTAGGGAGGATAACATGTGGGAGAATGGACTTGAGTCTCCTAACCAGAGCCTTTGAAATGATTTTGTAGGAAGTATTACAATAAGAGATCGACATGAAGTCATATATTGATGATGCTCCAGGTTTCTTTGGAACTAGAGCCAGAATTGTCACATTTGTGGCCGTAGGAAGAAAACCAGTGAGGAAGAATCTGTGCACAGCAGCTATAAGTTCATCACCAACCACAACCCATGCTGCTTTGAAGAATTCCGAGGTAAAACCATCATGCCCATGAGACTTGTTAGGATCGAGCTTCATGATAATGTCCGTGATCTCTGATGTAGTGGGAGGAGTAGACATCAAGTTTTGTTGAGCCATAGAACAATTGAAGACTTGTATTTCCTGAAGCCATTGAACGGAGGATAGTAGTGGAGCCAAGGCAGTTGGAGCTAGGATGTCCTTGATGTGGGTTATCGCAATAGCACTCATTATATTTGGATCAGAGATTGTTAGGCCGTTGGAAGTGGTTAGGGATCTTATTGCATTGCAGGCAGACCTAGCAATAGCCACTTCTTGGAAGAATGTAGTGTTCTGGTCCCCTTCTTTGAGCCAGTTTATTCTCGATTTTTGCTTGAAGAAAGATTCTTCAATCCCTCTCAGAAAGATCCATCTCTCATGCATATCTTTTTCAGCTTGGAAGGTTTCTGGAGAAGGATTTTGGATCGCCTGTTCCTGCAAAACTAGTAAAACAGCATTAGTCACTCTCACTCTCTTTTCAATTTCTGAGAAACTCTCTTGATTTAGTGCTTTAAGAGCACTTTTTATTTATTTCAGCTTGAACCCCATAGTAGCCAGATCACTAGCTCGAATTCCATAGAGGTCCCATGCAGCCTCAACACTTGTAAGGAAAGTAGGGTGTTTGGTAAGATAGTTCTGAAATTTGAAAGGCTTATACCCGGAGGAAGGTAAAGGACAAGCAAGATCAATTAAGCAAGGAGTATGATCAGAGAAGGAAAAGGGGAGGAAAGTGGCAACACTGTCAGGGTAAGTGACAATCCAATTCTCATTTACTAAGGCTCTATCCAACTTCTTTGTGATAGGATCCTCTGGCCTTTTGTTAGTCCAGGTATGAGAGCACCTCTGGTAACGCATGTCATCTATACCCAGATTCAATATAATGTTCTTCAGCTCAATCATATCATCAGATAAGTGATTAACCGAGGCTTTAGAGTGCTCAACAAAGTGCATGATTTGATTTAGGTCCCCACCGATTAACCAACTTGTGTTTTCCAAGAACAGAGTTTTCTGAATTTCCAAGAGTTCCTCCCACAGTGGCATCCTTTCCTCTCTTGTATTTGAAGCATAGATAGCCGTGAAAGTGAACTTGAAGCCCCCAAGTAGAGCAACAGAGGAAGTCTGAGATTGTTTTGATTGGTGAAGGACTTGGACAGAGCAAAGGTCCTTCAAGATCAGAATGTACCTACCATCATCATCAGTGTCATTGTTCGAAGTAAACTTCCAGCCAGGACATGCTCTCAACATAACTTGATTCAAATTTGGTTTCTTGATATGTGTTTCCAAACAGCACCAATGAGAGGCTGGTTAGTATTCAACCATTGAGCAAAAGGTTGATGCTTGTCCGGGTCATTTAGGCCACGAACATTCCAAAAAAAGTCTTGGGATTCATTGGGATTTGGGAAGAGCCTCCTCCAACTTCTGAAGAGGGCTCTCAAAAAGGTTTACAGGAGTAGTCAATTGACTGGTTGTTATTAAAATGAACGATTTTGGGCTAGGGTGAGCAGCTGGTGAGATGGGGGGGGGGAGTAAGTAACATTGGTTTTCTAGGAGTTTTTTTGCTTTGCCATTTGAAGGTATGTTGGTGGAAGTATTTGTGGTGAGATTATGGGTGGTGAAACAGTGGGTGAGTTTATGGGAGGGATAAGAGGGATTGGCGGTTTATTTTGGTGGCTAGAAGGTTTGAAGGGGTTAAAATGTTTAGGGTCGAGATTTATGGTGGATATAACAGGGCCAGGGATTGGGAGAATCACAACCACATGTCTCGAGTGGAAAGCAACACCAAGACCCATCACACAGTTTTGAATGACATCCATGGGGGACCCAGGGGAGGAAGTAGGCCCAGGGGATTCTTGAGGAGAGCTGGACTTAATCTCCATGCTATCCACCAAATCAGAATCTGGAACCAATATAGAGGGTTGTTGATCCAAGACTGGAGAAACCGCAACAAGAGGCTCCTCAATAGGAGAGTTTGATTCAGGATGCACAATCTCTGGGGGAACACTAGAATCCTGAAGAACAGTTGAAGGATCATCATTTGCCGAGGTAGTTGGGTTTGAATCTTTAGTCTTCTTTTTATTCTTACTGACAATCGGCGTCCATTGAGCAGGCTTTGGACAGTTTCTCATTAGGTGACCAATTTCTTTGTAGCTAAAACAAGTTGGGGGTGGAGTAGCACTTTCAGAATCAGCCTTAGTGAAGGCCTTGGAGTGTTTGGGTTTTTGAGTGGCCACTGGCGGTGGTAGAACATACAGTTTCTGAGGATATGTCCAACCTCTTTGCAGTGGGAACAAGTTGAAGGAAGCCAAGGGTAGTTAACTTTGATAGTGGTGATAGTCATATTTTCCCTTTCCACCTCCAGCAAAGTAGGCAGCATCTTTTTGGTGTTTACTTCAACCTTAATATGAGCAGAGTTAATGCTGGTAAGGTTTACAGTCCAGTCATTCGTTTCTTTTGGTTCACCAATTTGACCAGCAATGTGACTGAGGCCCTGACGGTGGATCAAGTTAAAAGTAACATCATGAAGGTGAGCCCACAAGGGAATACACTCCAGAGAAGGTGTTTCTTCAACACTTTCTTCAGACCATTGAGAAACATGAAATATGGTAGTGTCCACATACCAAATTTTTTTCTCAAGAACCTTTTTCCTGATATAGTCATTTTGAATTCTTACCAGGACAGAGTTTGAAGCATGAGAAGAGTGGATTTCCAGATGCTTTCCTTTTCCCCACATATAGTTTAACACACTTTGGATCAAGCTGAAGTGAGGAGTTCTTCCCAAGAACCGACAGGTAACAAAGTCTTTATGAAGCTATGCTCTTATCTGGAAGAATGAGTCCGGAATTTTAACTATAGGGATACCCGAGTCAGTGACGGTTTGAGGGGATAATCTCTTCAGAGATTTGTCAATATCAGGTTTAACTCTTTGAGCCCAGGAAGGCTCTTTTGGCATAGGCTGGGATGTTACAGGAGGTTGAGAAGAGCCACATTGGCCTTGAGAGCCAGTTATAACAACATACCCTGATAGTGGATCGGAGATAATTTATTGACTAGCCAAGAGAGGAGAAGAGCCAAGTAATCCACTACGATTGAGTGAGGGAGGATTAGAAAGGTAGTTTATAGGAAGATTTGGGTTTGAATTTGGAATTAAAGAGGGTTAGTGAATAGTGTTAGGGTTTGGTACTGTAGTTGTTTTTGTAACTGTGGAATTTCCAGATCTAGAACTTGAATCAATCTGAGAGAAGTTTGAAGGGAGGCAGATGTAAGTTGCAAGAAGATGAGAGGTAGAGAGAGTAGTAGGAGCAGCAATTGCTGAACAAAGAGCATCAACAATAGTTTTCTTAGAACCTAAGCAGGGAGTAGAAAGAGAGGAAGAAAGAGAGGAAGGGATAGAAGAAGAGTGTTTGTGAGCAGAGAAGGGAGAATGGAGGAAGAAGGTGGGTCTGGAATATCAGGTGGGAGAGGTGGAGGAAGGTTGAGACTACAGACCGAGACCGGAGGGACCAAAGGGGAATCGCAAGCCAGATAGCGAGACATTCTCAAATCTTGAGACCATCTATAATTGTTATGAGAAAAATTTAACAGTTAATAATCTCGTAGTTGTTGTCTACTATATGTCAATTTTGGAAAGACTTAAAATCAAAAATTTAAGGCACTCTAAAGTCTATCTAAACCATTTAAAACAAAATCAAATTATTATAGTTTATAAAATATAAACATAGAAAATAACAGAAGTGGAGATAAAAATTACGACAAGTTTTGGGCATTTTGATTAATGGGATAATGGATATGGTATTTTATATGCTTTTTTATTTTTTATTAAGATGGTAAATGCTATCATCCACTGTTTGGATATAATTATTTAAAGATTTTGAATACCAAAACTATCCAACACAGATCAAAATATTCTGACCACTTGTTTTTACTATCTAACAGTTATTTGAGTCGCTTGAATGTAGTCATAGTTAAATATTTTATTTATCTCTTGATGAAATCAATTCCTACATAAAATAATCGCAAATTTGAATATTTATAAGCGGAACTTATATTACAAGAGATTTTTTTATGATAATTATGCAATAATTACAATTGATTTTTAACTAAAATTGTATTATATTACAAGAGATTTCTTTGGGTAAATAGAAATAAAATATGATTATTATAAATAGTTTAACAAAGTGCTATTAGGTTTAGGTACTTTTAAAAAGTAGAATTAGGTTTATATATATTTAGAAGACTTTATCATCCAAAATACCATGTGTTCATAAATTTCATTGTTTTAGGTATTTTTACAAAGTATAATTAGGTATTTTAAAAAGTGCTAGGTTTAGGAACTTAAGAAAATGCTTTTAATTTCGTCCAAAAAATCGGTCATCTCTAAACAATTGTTTAATATCTTGTTACAGTTTACATGAACTAATTGGCTAATTGCATACTAGTGTAGTTCGTGTACTTGCAGTTTTTGGTTTTAAGTTTCCTTTGACAGATTAAGGCATAGACCTTCTTAGAAAGCGATTAAAGGGAGAAAATATCTGACATGTTTTATTCTTATTGTTTTCCTTAATCACAGTTGAGCTAAATTACATGTGTTACGTACATGTATGTAAACCGTAATTAAGCTAATTAAACTCAAAATCAAATATACCAACTTACTAAACCAAACCAATGGTTAATAATAATTCCCTTCAAGATGGAGGTGTGATGGTTCAGCAGTTCTTACAGATATTTTACGTGATTAATGATGAACTATTCAAATAAATATAGTAAGATCTAATTGATACATCCGTCTGGGAGAACTAGTAAGAACTGATAAATATAGTACTGTTATCAGCGAATGAGAGAATTATATTAAAAAGAACATATGTAGTAGAAGAACTTGGTACCAAAGCAAGTTTCTCCCTCATAACAGTGATGATCTCTGGCACATATTTATAGAGTCTTAGAGAATTAGATAAACTTGCATAGACACTTGAGCTAGGAGGATCAGCAGTGGCGTAACACTCCAGAATGTGAATGCACTCTTCTACATAGTGTTCAACTTCTGATTTGACTCTATCCTATAAGAGTCAAGGACACTAGTAAAATAAACCTAACGTGATAATGGACTTAAAACAGAAAAGAACTTTCACTAACCATTTTTTCAGCAGTGGCATTCCAGATTTTCTTATAGTTCACTATTGAAAAACACACATTGTCAATTGAATCCTGATACAATAAAACTCATCAAACAAAATTCTAACCCATTGAAAAATGCTAAACAGTAATTCATCAAGCCACACACAAAAATCTGCACTTTCTTTGTTATTCTAGTCTTGAGATGATTGATTGTATGGATATTTGTGTTGACAAAAAAAAGATTGTATGGATATTTGCACCTTTTAACTTCTCCACAAGTGTACTGCTTATTCCTTGGTCGGTTACTAAGGCAAATAAATAAAAGTCACGAATCACATCCAAACCAAATACAGTGCAATTTCTGAACAGCAAAAGAGATATGGATGTAGACTAATACTTGCGGATAATAACCATGAGTTGACTCCTCATTTTGAGTATTAAAGGGAGGAAATAGATATCATAAAAAGTAGATTCAAAAATAAGCCTTACAAGTTTCGATAAGCAATTCATATTCACTGTTAAAGAGGATGGACTGATGAGTTTTATTATTGCAGGATTATCTCACTACAACACTAGGTTTTTCCATATTTCATGTCAACAAAATCCGTCAAGCCATGGAAACTGTAATGGTTAGTCAACTTGAATTCTCATTCTTCTTTTCTTGAAAAGCAAATGTGATTACTGCTTATTCTTATTCCTGTATCTGACAAAGCATTGTCAAATTGAATGCTCAACCCTTCATAGAAGGGTATCTTGAGGAACTTATATGTTATATCACACTGGATAAATGAAGCATGGTATGTTACTGCGTCAAAGGGCATCAGCTCCTTTATGACCATTGAAGATATGTTTTTCTCTATTATAAGGGGTCCTCATCTCACTTTAGCAGCGATAATTGGAACAATCGCCCAACATGATGAATTGAGTCGTCAGGCATATTATTATCTTTCTCGACTAAGGAAAGAAACAAATGTAAGTTTGATTTTAATTTTTGATTTTTTAACTTTAATCTTGTTTTTTTATTTTTCTAATTTCTTCTTATTTTAATGTTTCAGGCATTTGGGGAACCCGCACGTAAGAAGTCCTTGCAATATGAGAAAGCTGACCTTATCGTCCTTAATAATGAAGATGAAATTTTTTTCGAAACCTATAATTAAGACTCCTCCCTTTTTTATTTTTAAGATTAAACTTGATTTTGGTTTATCTTAATGAAGGGTGTAGAAATCTCTAGAAACATCATATAATCTCATCATCTCCTTTGAGATTCTAGAAGATTAGCACCTCCTCAAATTATCTAGAAGAGTAGTACCTCCTTAAGTGTTTCTAGAGAGTTGTAAGATAGTCTATATAATCTAGACATTTTGTAAGGAGGTTAGTGTAAGGAGGTGAGTGTAGAATACTCTAGAGGATTAGGAAAATATCTATGAAGTAAGGAGGTTAGAATAATCTAGAGCTTGTGTAAGATGTTTTTGGGAGGCTATAAATACCTCTCCACCCCTCTCATTTGTAACATAACAACAATAAGAAACAATAATAAATACATAAGTTTTCTTTAAGAGTTCTTCCATATTTCTTCATCATACTTAGAGAGTTTCATTTGTTTATTTCAAGTTTCTCGGGTTGTACGGTCTTGGGCTAGTGCTAAGCACTATCATAAGGTTTCTCTACATGGTATCAGAGCCATTGTGCTCATCAAGATCGGGGTATGAAGAGAGCTTGGGTTTACTCTAAGTATGGAATCAACGAGTTGTGTTGTTGGATTGGGAATGGAGATCTTAAACCAATCTAACTATCGGTTATGGAAGTCATGTATGGAATCATACTTGCTTAGTGAGGACTTATGGGATGTCGTCGGCGGTAGTAGCACAACACCACCAAGGGGAGCTGCTGCGACAGCGGAAGCGACAAAGAAGTGGACACGGAAGAATGCCAAGGCAGAGTTTGCGTTAAAGAGGTCAATATTCTCGAGAGTATTTGAGCATGTCTTAAGGTGCAATTCTGCTAGTTCCATTTGGCGGGCGTTAGATCAATTGTTCAACAAGAAGAATGAAGCTCGATTACAGTTGTTAGAACGAGCTGGCGAATGCGAAGCAGGGGGAGTCTTCTATCTTGGAGTTCTTCATTAAGGTAAAAAACCTTTGCTCTGAGATTAATAGTCTTAATCCTGAGGAGTCAATTTCAGAGGCTCGGTTGAAATGGTCTATTATTCGAGGTCTACGACCCGAATATACACCGTTTGTGACTTCGGTTCAAGGATGGCCTACTCAACCTTCCTTGGAGGAGTTTGAAAATTTACTAGCTTTTCAAGAATCCTTAGTCATGCAAATGGCGGGAGTTAAAGTCCATGATGACTCGGGGAGTGCATTGATAGCTCGGGGACAACAGAGTTTCAAAGCAAAACCTAAGGATGGTGGTTCAAAGAACAATGATAGAAGAGAAGGATCTTCTATGGGATATAAAAGACGACTTAAGTGCTACCGGTGTGGGAAACTTGGGCATTTCAAAAAGATTGTCGAGTCAAGCTGAAGGAAACAAATATGGTAGAATCAGACAGTTATACTGAAGACAAAGAATGGGGAAGTTGTTTCATGGTGGAGGCTGCATGTCCAGATATATCTGCAACCAAAAATTTAGAAAATGTTTGGATTGTAGATTCTGGTTGTAGCCATCATAATACCGGATATGAGAAGTTATTTTTAAATCTTCAGCAAAATGATGGGAAAGAAGCCATTATTACCGCATATAATTCAGTTGTTATCATTAAAAGAGATGATGGAAGTCCAATCACACTCAAGAATGTATACCATGTTCCTGGAGTAAAGAAGAATCTTCTCTCTGTGGTGAATGCGGTTGACTCAGGTAACTACATTTTGTTTGGCCCAAGAGATGTTAAGTTCTTAAGGAACATTAAAGAATTAAAGGCGGATGTGGTTCACACTGGAGCACGGGTTAAAGATTTATATATCTTATCGGCCTCAAACACATATGTGGAGAAGATGAGTGCCAATGACAATGCCTATATATGGCATGCTAGACTTGGTCATATAAATATGACTAAGCTGAAAGTCATGGTGAATAAGAATTTGGTTAATGGACTACCAAAATTGAAAATTCAAGATGAAGGAAAACTTTGTGAAGGATGTCAATATGGAAAATCACATAGGCTTCCATTTGACAATTCTACTTCACGGTGTAGTGCTCCATTAGAGAGGATCCATAGTGATTTGATGGGTCCAACAAGAACATCCTCCTACTCCGGGTTTCGCTACATGCTGTTGTTTGTTGATGATTTTTCACGGTACACGTGGTTATACTTCGTGAAAGAGAAATCAGACGTATTTTCAGGTTTCAAGAATTTAAAGTTACCGTGGAAGGCGAATTGGGTAAGAAAATAAAAATCATGAGAACAGATAATGGAGGGGAGCTTATGTCAAAGGAGTTTCTCTCTTTTTGTCGAGATCATGGAATTAAGAGAGAGCTTACATTTCCATACACACCTCAACAAAATGGAGTAGCAGAAAGAAAGATCAGACATCTAAGCGAGACTTGTAGAAGTTGGTTACATGAAAAAAACTTGCCTAAAGCTTTATGGGCAGAAAGCATGAGATGTGCAACATATGTCATCAATCGGATGCCGCTTAGTCCGATTAGTATGAAGTCTCCTTATGAGGTGCTTCATGGGAAAAGCCAACGGTGAAACATCTGAGGATATTTAGATCAATTTTCTATGTCCATGTGTTTGACTCTCAAAGAACTAAGCTGGAGGCAAAGGCGAAGAAGTGCATCTTTGTCGGCTATGATGAAAAAAGGAAAGGATGGAGGTGTATGGATCCAGAGACACACAAGTACATTGTGTCTCGTGATGGTGTCTTTGACGAAGTTTCTTCATACTATGGGCCACCTCAAGTGTTGGTTGAGTAAGAAGGTGATAGTTCATCTAAGATCAATGAACCAGTTCTTGAAGTGCCTAGTGAAGGTGGAAGTCTAAGAAAAGAGACGCAAGGTGAAAGGGGGAGCACTAGCCAAGAGGAAAATTAAGAAGAAGGTCATGGTTCTTTGGTTAATCAAAGACCAAAAAGGGACATTGTCAAGCCTGCAAGGTACAGGGATAAAGATTTTGTTACTACGTACTCATGCTACTTTGCAGCTCCATTAGATGAAGAAGAGCCAACATCATATGATGAAGCAAAAGAAGTTTATGAGTGGGAGATCGCGATGAAAGAAGAAATTGATGCTCTAATGAAGAATGAAACTTGGGATTTAGTTCCGAAATCCAAGGATGTCCAACATGTTTCTTGCAAATGGGTGTATCGAATTAAGACAAAAACGGATGGGAACATTGACAGATTTAAGGCAAGGTTAGTTGCTCGAGGGTTCTCTCAAAAGTTTGGAGAAGATTATGATGAGACTTTCAGCCCTATGGCCAAGATGACTACGGTACGCTCACTCTTATCTTTAGTTGTAAGCTTTGGATGGAAGTTATGGCAATTAGATGTGAAGAATGCCTTTCTATACGGTGAGCTTGATAAGAATATTTTTATGGAGCAACCACTTGGTTTTAAATCATAAGAGCATCCTGATTATGTGTGCAAGCTTAAGAAGGCTTTGTATGGGTTAAAACAAGCTCCATGAGCCTGGTATGGGAAGCTTGCTCAGTTTCTTCAGTTTTGCGGGTATGTGCCATCAAATTCTAATCTGATTCTATTCTTGAAGAAGAATGGAGGAGTCCATGTGGTAGTTCTACTTTATGTAGATGACATGATAATTACGGGGAATGATGAAGCGGAAATTGCTCGTCTACAAGAGGATATGTCGATAAGGTTTGAAATGAAAAAATTGGGTGAACTGAATAACTTTCTTGGTTTGAAAGTTGAAAGGATTAAGAATGGAATTTTCATCAGCCAACAAAGCTATGCTAGAAGGATTGTTGAGAAGTTTGGGGTACACGAAGGAAAGATGCGTACTACTCCGATGGATGTGAACATAAAGCTTAGGCGTGATGAAGGGTCCTTGCTACCTGATCCTCGACCTTATCGCTCTCTTGTAAGAAGTCTCCTATACTTAACCATTACAAGACCTGACATTTCCTTCGCAGTAGGTCTAGTAAGTCGGTTTATGCAGGTACCAAGGAAGCCGCATCTCGAAGCAGTTAAGAAGATCTTGAAGTATGTGAAAACAACTCTTGGTATGGGTCTGATATTTAAGTTCAAAGCCAAGGTTTCGCTTCATGGTTTCACAGATGCTGACTTTGGTGGAGATGTGGATGATCGAAAATCGACTTCAGGTTATGTGTTCTTATGTGGAGACACAAGTGTTTCATGGTGTAGCAAGAAACAACCAACGGTGTCGTTGTCTACCACTAAAGCAGACTATAAAGCTTTGACTCTCGCAACTCAAGAATGTATATGGCTTCGACGACTCCTTGAATATTTGTTCGAGCCAATCCATAAGCCAACTGCAATCTATGGAGACAATCAAAGTGCTATCAAGTTGGCTAATAATCCAGTATTTCATGCAAGAACGAAACATATTGAGCTGGAACATCATTTTATATGAGAGAAGGTGCTTGATGAGACAATCGAAGCATTGGAGGTTCGAAGTGAGGATAATATTGCAGATATTTTCACCAAGTCATTACCGAAGGGACAGTTTGAGCTATTTCGTTCGAAGCTCGGGATGGTTGACAAAATCAAGTTTAAGGGGGAGTATTAAGATTAAACTTGATTTTGGTTTAGCTTAATGAAGGGTGTAGAAGTCTCTAGAAACATCATAAAATCTCATCAGCTCCTTTGAGATTCTAGAAGATTAGCACCTCCTCAAATAATCTAGAAGAGTAGCACCTCCTTAAGTGTTTCTAGAGAGTTGTAAGATAGTATAGAATATCAGAGACAGATGTTGACAGTATTTGGATAACCACTACCAAAATAAAGGTTAGTGAAACTTTTTACAGTTTCTTGTACTCTGTCCATCATTATCTTTTAGTGAAACTTCTTATACTTTTTATACTTGTATGCTAATATAGGCAAGCATAAAATCTGATGCGGAAGCTTTGAGGGACAATTGGGTTAATAATTTTCTCGTTCATTCTCAATGGTCCGAAGAGCAGATAGAAAGCTATACCAGTTTAACAGATTGCATCAGGGAGTTTTGTCCAATTTCTGAGATTGAAAAACTTCCAGAAATGTTTATAAAGTACCTTTCCTACACTGCTAGTAAGACCTTGACTGCTTACAAGGCGTATTCTGCTCTTCTCTCTCGAATAAGAAGGGAGAAAGATTTATTTAAGCAACAAGCATTGCTGGAGACTTTCAAAATGATTTATCTAAGCAATGTGAAGCAGCTAAAGCAAGCTTTTTCGTAAGAGGAATGCGTGAAACTATTGATCAAGCCTTGGATCGCAAACTTGCAGAAATTGATGGTAAATCTTATAGAGAGGGTGCTACTTGTTGACAAAGCATTCAATATTATATATATATATGGGAAAGTTTATTTGAGGAAATAAAATTAATGGAATCCATAATTTCAAACGCAGAGTACGAATTGCAACTTCAGCGAAAAGGAAAATGTGAGGAGGCCGGTCTTGTGGATCTATAACTTGGTCTCAGGCATACTTGTGTGTGTGTGTGTTGAACCTAGAGTAACTTGTGTCTCAGGTGAGTTTGTTGGGTAGACTCGAGATGAAGTCGCATTGGTGCTATTCCAGGAATTTTAAAACTATAGATGTTGATTTATTCTTCCAAGTTTGAATTCTTGTTTTACTCTTATGACTCTTTTAAGTTTCTGGTTCGGTTGTTCATCTATCTGGCTATTGATGATTTATTTTTCCAAGGTTGAGTATTTAACCAACCATCATTCCAACACAAATTTGCTTTAACACTAAGAAAAAAATTACATTTTTTTTATAACTCAGACCGCTGACACCGACCAGTTGGATCTACGCTTTGTCCTCTGCAAAGTACCGGAAACACCTACAGTGAAGATTAGCGTTCATCCCACTTTCACCGACTAATATGTGACCCAGAGAGACCATTTGAAAGCCCCGGTGGCCAGCCAGAATCGAATCCAGGTGGTGGATGTCCACATAGACACTCCTTTACCAATTGGACCAACTCAGATTGGTTAAAAAAAAATTTATGTTTTCTCTCCATGAACATGATATTATTATACACTAGAGATTGTCCACGCATTGCATGGATTTAAAAATTAACATGTTAAAATATGCAATAATTTTAATTTATTGATTATTTGTGTATTTAAATATTGCAAAAGTTGTTGTTATATTAAATAATTATCTAGATTTAAAGATTAAGCATTTAGAGTAAATTGTTGGACCTATACAATGTTATTAATATGTGAAAAAATAAACTTATCATTAATAAAAACTACATCGTATCTTTTGATAAAAAGTCGCTATATTAACCAAAAATGATATGAGAAAATTAATTAGTGATATTTATATTTTACATCGATTCATTGCTGAATTTTTTATTTTATTCATAATTTGTGGTGGAGTAACAGTTTCGTTCGAGAGTCTTGGTTCGGAGATGATGAACAACTTAATCGTTTTAATAACATTAAAATTTCTAAAATCACTAATTAATTTTCTCACAACATTGTTTTTTAGTTAGTGTAACGATTCTTTTTATTAAACCTTATGTGACTTTATTGTTGTGACTTTTTGTTTGAAAATAGTAGTTACCTACTAAAGTTTTAAAATTTTTTGTATAGTTTATTTTTTAGTTTAATAAATAAATATATATTTTACAAACTGTTAAAAGTTCACAAAACGCGTCTAATTTGGAATTATAATTTTTAATGGTTATCAAAAAAGAAAAAAAAGATAATGGCTAATGTATTTGGAATTGGTGTTACATTTTAATAATTGGAATTAACTTAGGTATTAAATTGTAAAAATTAATTATTAAAGTTATTAAAAATATTTATTTTTTTCAATTTAAAAAAAATCAAAAAGACAAATTTCAAAAAAGTAAATGACATATGACATCCTTGTGTTTAGAAAAACCTTAAAATATTATATAAGATTTGTTATATATCCAACCTCAGTAACATATAAGAAAAACAACAAGTTGAGAATATGTAATGAGATGATTAACAATTATCATGACCATCATAATCTTCATCACTACATGATGTACCTAAAATATCCCTTATAGAAGACGAGTCCAACCCGATGAGCCGGTCAAGGTTGTCCTCAGCCCACCAATCTGTTGAGTGTAGCTTACCGAGCCCTTTATATTTGCCCGCAGACTTTATAGGCAGCGACACATGACAATTACTGTATATGTACCGCTCATATTTTCCGGTGAATTTTGAATGGTTGGTAGGTTTTGATGACACTTTGGTAAATATTCCAAAAGCAGGCCGTGAATCCAATTGTCGCGGATTAATAACTCCTGACGGAATCATTTTCGTCCTAACCACACCGTGTTGACGACCTTCCCTCTTCATTTTTGCTTATTTCGATTTGAGATTTGATGAATTGTATCGTAGAATTGCCAATATGTGGATAAATATATATATTAGTGTGGCATACCGAATATGTTTGGGATACACGAAAATGCGTCTAGCCAAACATACTTGTGCACCAAGAAATTAGTATTATATTCTTGTCTGCTTTTCTTCTTTTACTTTCTAAAAGGCACTCAAAATATAATATAGGTCGTTCAGTCTATATATATATTATCATGTGAGAAATGAATATAATCTACTTTGTTGGTTTTCACGCGGTTGTTGGTTTTTTTTCTTTTTTTTTTTTTTAATGTGAGTATACTTTTATATGATAAACTTTTATATGCCCACTATTAACAAGTTTTCTAGATCCGAATTGTCTAGAAATGAATTTTTTTTTTTTTTTTAATAATCTAGGTGTCTGGGCCAAAGCCCAACTAGCGCCGCGTCCAATCGAATCTGGCGTGGTCCTGGAGGCTAGAGGAAGCCATGTTAAATCCACTGTGGCCAACCCGAATCGAACCCAGGTGGAGGAACTCACAGCCATGAGCCCTTTACCAACTGGACCAACGCGGGTTGGTTGAAATGAAATGCTTTTAGATGTGTTTCCCTACTATACATACTCAATTTTTTATGAATATTTTCTTATCGTATTATTGTACATTTATAATCAATATACAGAGACATCCTCCATGACGAGGATAGTCTTTGGGCGAAGGTTTTGAGTCACAAATACAGAGTAGGGAATGTACAAGATCGGTCATGGTTGGAAGCGAAAGGAACCTGGTCATCAACGTGGCGTAGCGTGGTTATGGGCTTGAAGTTTGTTGTTATACCGGGCCTGACTTGGGTTCTAGGGGACGGTCGGGAAGTTTGTTTTTGGCGTGATAAATGGTTGGGAGGGAAGCCTTTGCTTGATGCCGCGACGGGGATGGTGCCGGGAGGAGAAGAAATGTTACGGGCCTGCGATTTGTGGAAGGATGATATGGGCTGGGATTTGGGCCGAATTGGGCCCTATGTGTCTGAGAACACTAAACTCATGTTGATGGCGGTTGTTTTGGATCGGTTTTCTGGGGCAAGAGATCGGATTTCTTGGGGGGGGAATGCGCTAATGGAGAGTATACGGTACGATCGGCGTATCAAATGCTCAAGAGATTGGAACATCCGACACCATTCATGGGCAAGATATGGGATCGGGTTTGGACTCTTATTGCTCCGGAAAGAGTTAGAGTATTCGTTTGGCTTATAATTCACCAAGTGCTTATGACAAATGTGGAAAGACATCGGCGACATCTTTGTGATTCGGGATTGTGTCAGGTATGCGAGTGGGGATGAGACCATTCTACATATTCTTCGAGACTGCCCAGCAATAAAAGGGATATGGGATCATTTAGTACCGCAGCGGAAGAGGGTGTCTTTCTTTGCACAATCTCTTTTGGAGTGGATTTATGAGAATTTGGAGGAGAAGGAAAGTGTGGGAGAAAGTACATGGTCTACTCTTTTTGCGATGACTATATGGTGGAGTTGGAAGTGGAGGTGTGGTGATGTATTTGGATCAACACGCAGGTGGAGAGATCGTATTTGCTTTCTCCGGAATCTCGCCGAGGAAGTGACGAAGGCGAATGTGATATATAAGACGAATGGAAAGAGTCACGTAACAGAGGTAAGAATGATATCGTGGAAACCGCCGGGAGAGGGTTGGTTCAAACTCAATACGGATGGTGCTTCACGAGGAAACCCGGGGCTTGCATCAGCGGGAGGAGTGTTACGTAATGAAGATGGAACATGGTGTGGAGGGTTCGCGCTGAATATTGGGATATGTTCGGCACCTTTGGCAGAGTTATGGAGAGTCTACTATGGGTTGTGTATAGCTTGGGAGAGAGGTATACAACGGTTGGAGCTCGAGGTGGATTCGGAGATAGTGGTGGGTTTCTTGAGGACAGGGATTATTGATTCACATCCGCTGTCTTTCCTGGTGCGTTTGTGCCATGGCTTTATCGTAAGGGACTGGATAGTCCGTATATCTCATGTGTATAGGGAAGCTAATCGTCTTGCAGATGGGTTAGCTAACTATGCTTTTTCATTGCCCTTAGGTTTTCATACCTTTGATTCGAGTTTTGATGTTGTGAACCCAATTTTATTTGAGGATGCGAATGGGGCTGCGTACCCACGAGACATCAGAGGCTAGTCGGTTGTTTTATGATTGAATAACATTAAGGGGGACATTTTGTCTCCTCTTTCTTAATCAAAAAAAAAATATACAGAGACATTCCAAAGAAGTTAAATGCCACACGTTTTATTCTCTCTTTCCGGAGGAAAACTCTCTCTAAACTTTTCTCCGCTAAAAGTCTTTCCGGCGAAACTTTCCGGTTGTAGCTTCCAGCCGGTGGGTATAGCTTTTGCTATACTCATCGGTCCGGATTGTAAATATCTAGGTTTCTTTTGTTTGTGTTTCCGGCTTGTTTCCGGTTCTAATCCGGCCAGATCCGGTTGTAAAAATCTTCCGTTTTATCGGATCTTCTTTTGCAAGTCTCGATCTCTCTCTCTATGCTTTATGCTGTTGAAATCTCTGTTCTTTCTTCTATTTTTTCTGATTTCTCCATTGTCTGTGAAGTAATATCTTTGTCATGTTTAAATACTAATACTCACCACGCATGAGTTTATTAGTGTTTCAGTCTACATCATTATCTTCGTAGGTGTAGCGGTGACAAAGCTTTCACGATTTTGGTGTTAATCAGAGAAAATTTGAAGAGGATTTAAGGCTAAATCGGGCTTTGATTTCAACTTTTCTTTGATGGTGAAAGAGATCGGCAAAAGGAGGAGAATTTTCTGTTGTTTGATGAAGATCGGCGGCGGCTGGTTGGAGATCGGCGGTGATCTAGTTATGATCGGCGAAATTCCAGACGGTTCGAGAAGAAGAAGATACGTGTCCCTGGGTCCAACACGTGTCTTTTTCTACTGCATAATTATATGTTCTAGTATTTAATTATCTTCTGATAATTATGTATTGAGCTGCTAATTTCGCAAAATTATCCTCCTTTTGTAATATTTAGCCTATTGGGCTTTAATTAAAAAACTTGTTGCCGGCAAAAAAAAAAAAAAAAATGCCACACGTTTTATATATTTTATTATTCTAGGAAAAAAAATTGCATTGACTCGGACAATGTTCCATTTGATCTGCTGTTACATTTGTCTTTTTCTTTTCTTTCTTTTTAACGTACTATTACATTTTTATCCAAATTCCAAAATATTTATAAAAAAAAAAAAAACAAGAACGTAAGAATATCTCAACCAGATGATTAAGAATCATCATCATCATCATAAACATAACCATCATAATCTTCACCACATAATGTATCCAAAATTGATACAACAGAAGACGAATCCGACCCGATGAGCCGGCCTAGCTTGTCCTCAGCCGACCAACCTGTTGGTTGTAGCTTTCGGCGGCCTTTAGAATTAGATTTCCTAGTGGATTTAATAGTCGGCGAGACATGACAATTACTGTATTTGGACCGCTCACATTTTCCAGTGATTATTGAATGGTTATTAGGCTTTGATTGCGCTTTAGTAAACTCACCAAATCCCGACGGATGAACCATCCCGGTTCGAACGAAGCCGTGTTGACGACCTTCCCTCTTCATTTTTGCTTAAATAGACTTGAGACTTGATGAATTATAGAATTGCTAATGTCTGTAATACACTATATATAGGAGCTTACCAAATATATTTGGGGAGCAAGAAAATGCGAATTGTCAAATCTGCTTGTTCATCAAGAAATTAATAACATTCTTGTCGGTATTATCTGGGGACCTTTAGTATCAATAAACAGTAGTGGGCCGAAAATATTGGAAATGGGCTTCAAGATCCGTAGCTTTCAATACACTAACGCATATCGAATCTTCTACTTGACTTTTAAACTCTGGTTATGAATTTAATAAAACAACCAACATCTAAATACATATACACACACATGTGTATGAAAATGAAATGAATGGAATGGAATGCTATTGACAACCATCCCAACCTTAAATATCCCCTAGCATTGTTATTTAATTTCCTTCGCATCTTAACATTGTTATCTAAAAATATCAAGAATTTGTGTTATTTTACTAAATTTGTAAAGAGGAGCAGCAAGGCAGTGAAACAGACATGTGAGGAAGAAGAAGCGACTCGAACGGTAGAGAATATTGAATTGTAAGATTAAAACTGTAAGAACCACAAAAACCGAATCGAGAAATCCGAATGAAAAAAACGAAAAAACAAATTAAGAAGAAGAATAAATCCTTGATCTTAAAACGAACACGGAGTCGAGATTACTTTCTTTTTTTAATTCAAAAAATATCTTGTAGTATGACGGCTTGATACGATTACGAATCCCATGAAAAACCTGTGAGTAAAACGATTTTACAACACTAAAAAAGCGTAGTCTAACGAACACGATATATATGAATACTCTCGAGACTTACTTTGTGGGAGATTGAAGGGTTGAAAATTTTCGCAGGAAAAAGATTAAAGAAGATGAAGTTGGCGCGCTGGTTTAATAGAACTGGGAAATATCGGTTATCGATTTGGGTCGCGATTGTTCGGTTATCATGAACCGAAGAGTTGCGATTGTTCTGTTAAAAAAAATAAACTTATCATTAATAAAAACTACATCGTATTTTTTGATAAAAAGTCGCTATATTAACCAAAAAATGATATGAGAAAATTAATTAGTGAAATTTATATTTTACATCGATTCATTGATGATTTTTTTTATTCATAATTTGTGGTGGAGTAACAGTTTCGTTTCGGAGATGATTGACAACTTTAGCGTTTTAATAACATTAAAATTTCTAAAATCACTAATTAATTTTCTCACAACATTGTTTTTAGTTAATGTAACGATTCTTTTTATTAAGCCTTCTGTGACTTTATTGTTGTGATTTTTTGTTTGAAAATAGTAGTTACCTACTAAAGTTTTAAAAGAATATGTATAGTTTATTTTTGAGTTTAATAAATAAATATATATTTTACAAACTGTTAAAAGTTCACAAAACACGTCTAATTTGGAATTATAATTTTTGGTGGATGTCAAAAAAAAAAGATAATGGTTAAAGTATTTGGAATTGGTCATCTTTATGTTACACTTTAATATTTGAAATTAACTTAGGTATTAAATTGTAAAAATTAATTATTAAAGTTATTAAAAACATTTATTTTTTTCAATTTAAAAAAATTAAAAAGACAAATTTCAAAAAAATAAATGATATATGACATCTTTATATTTAGAAAAACCTTAAAATATTAGATAAGATTTGTTATATATCCAACCTCAGTAACATATAAGAAAAACAACAAGTTGAGAATATGTAATGAGATGATTAACAATTATCATGACCATCATAATCTTCATCACTACATGATGTACCTAAAATATCCCTCATAGAAGACGAGTCCAACCCGATGAGCCGGTCAATGTTATCCTCAGCCCACCAATCTGTTGAGTGTAGCTTACCGAGCCCTTTATATTTGCCCGCAGACTTTATAGGCAGCGACACATGACAATTACTGTATATGTACCGCTCATATTTTCCGGTGAATTTTGAATGGTTGGTAGGTTTTGATGACACTTTGGTAAATATTCCAAAAGCAGGCCGTGAATCCAATTGTCGCGGATTAATAACTCCTGACGGAATCATTTTCGTCCTAACCACACCGTGTTGACGACCTTCCCTCTTCATTTTTGCTTGTTTCGATTTGAGATTTGATGAATTGTATCGTAGAATTGCCAATATGTGGATAAATATATATATTAGTGTGGCATACCGAATATGTTTGGGATACACGAAAATGCGTCTAGCCAAACATACTTGTGCACCAAGAAATTAGTATTATATCCGGTCGGTCTCGGGGGATCGCAAAATGGACTGACCCGATTGGGGGGTCGGGGATTTACCACCCTGGCCTGATCCGGGTTTGGAATGCCTTCCGACTAATGCCTGGGGGTAGCCAGATAGCCTGTTACTGGACTACCGGGTAAGTTGCTTGAGTCCGGATGGTGGTAGCCACCCGACCCCAAGCCCAGACTTCCCAAATTAATTGTGAAGTAGTTCCCGCAGGGTGGGGGAATCGAACCCGGATGGTGATAGCCACCCGGATCTGGTTATGAATTTAATAAAACAACCAACATCTAAATACATATACACACACATGTGTATGAAAATGAAATGAATGGAAGGGAATGCTATTGACAACCATCCCAACCTTAAATATCCCCTAGCATTGTTATTTAATTTCCTTCGCATCTTAACATTGTTATCTAAAAATTTCAAGAATTTGTGTTATTTTCAATAAATTTCCCAAGAAAAAAAAAACGGTATGCAGAGAATACATATGAACAAGGTGTTACATGCATGTACCATTCATGGTTCTAAATTTTATAGAGAATAATAGTTTGTTACAAACTTCATTTTATGTTAACATGTATAAGAAAATGTTCTATTTCTTCTGTAAACATTTAGTCGTCTTTCTCATCATCTTCGTCGTAGTTGAACGGTAATGGAACTGACTTGAAAGCTCTATACTTCCCAACATTATTCAAATGCTCGTTCTCTAACCTGTTTGTAACAACCCAAAACCCGAATAAACGCCGTTGAAGAAGAAACCAAAAGTAATAAAATGTGTAGTAAGTAAAGAAAACCTGAAGAAATTCCACATCCCACGGCGAATAATCTCAAGACTAGCCATAACCGCAACCAGCGTCTGCGCGTGCATCACCTCGAATTGAAAATTCAATACCGTTTGCAACCACGCGAATCTCAACACAACGTTCAAGATCTACAGTTTTTGCTTTCAAGAATTTATTTAGTTGCTTCTCTCTGCTTTCGAGATTACATAAATCAATGAGAATAATATCGCTCACCATTGCCATGAAGTATACTTTCTTATTTGGTACGAGAAGTTTATCTCGAAGCCATCGGTTTTTAGATGATTTGTTCAAAAGTCCCCAGTCATGTACAAAGTCCCAATATGTACAGAAAACAGCCGCTATAACCGAGGCAGCACCAGCTAACACTTTGAGGATAAAGTTCTTCTCGTCCGAACTACTAGCTGTTCTTAAACAAACAGCTATTATTGTCAACAAGTATTTGACTCCGTTGTATCCTTGCTCTAAGCTTCTTTCCTCAATCATCCGTCGCATGCACTGTGTGCGCCAAATTAAACAAGGAAAAAACATATCGAATGGTGGACCGATGTTTGGATTTATAATGTTTTTATTTGTGAAAAAACATTTTGTACCTGAAGTAGGCGAGATAGATATGGGATTACAGCAACAATGTATAAGAAAGATTTGTAGATGTCTAAGTCTCGGCAAGTGTTTTGTCTTTGTTTGAAGTCTCCCCAACCATAGTAACATATGTAGAACTGGATGCTTCGAAGAGCTTGTACTTGGCTAGTTAATTGATCTCCTAAGAAGAAATCAGGTAATGTTACCTGTATTGAGAAGGCATTAGTAACCAACACCGATAAAGCGGTTTGAATTTTATGTTTTTTTACCTTGTAAAGAGGAGCAGCAAGGCAGTGAAACAGACATGTGAGGAAGAAGAAGCGACTCGAACGGTAGAGAATATTGAATGGCAAGATCAAAAATACAAACAGAGCCTAGAACAAACATCATATAGAGTTAGTGACATCATGGAGCCAATGATGCGTTTAAAAAAGGCGGATTTATACAAGAAAAAGGAAAAGAGGAAGAAGTTCGGTTAATGCTTTGTAATTTTTGGTTTTGGGGTCAGCTTGCATATCAAGATTCCCAAGAATACAAAGCAATGCAAACGCTCCAATGCTGAATCCCACAAACAGAACTTGTCTGTAACCAAGTTCAGTTCCTTGCTTAAACCCAAATATGAAGGCGTAATTTACTCGATAACGCTTCCAATAGTATATATTAATAGCATACATAGTCATGTGAAGCACAATGAATCCAAACAAGCTGCAAGAACAACAACAAAAAACAAAGTCTCACATTAAGATGTTCAAAACAATTTTGTGGAAGAGGCAAAGTAGTAGTAAGTTTTACCTATAAAGAGGGAACATAGTAATCATGTAATCTTTGTGGCCATCCTTTTGAAAGATTTTCCTGGCGCGTATAATGGCGACTAGAGCCACTATAAGCGAAAACACGCATCCAGCAGAGAAACCTGAAACCAAACTCCTCATAAATACACAAAAAAAATAAAAATTGACAAGACAAACATTAAAACAGAGCATTTTGTTATTATCTTTATATTATTCTACCTGTGGAGAAAGTAAGTCGATGTCTCTCTCTTTTCATTTGAGGTCTCAAAATGTTCATTCCTTTTCTTCTGTTACCATTTGCGAAATGCTTTATGAATGTAGCTTCGACGCGCTGTATCAGCTTCATAAGCTATGATATAAGAGAAGCAAGAGAAGATCAATATAAGGAATCAAAACAGAGGAATCAATGAAGTTAATAATAATCTAGTTAGTTCTCACCTCGTCAGAGCCTCCTAGATACGAATTATCAACCATTTTCATGTACGATTTTGAAGCTTTTCTTGAAGTTATCTGTGATTGTAATTTCGTCAAAATACATTTCAATCTCAAGAGCATAAATGTTTCCAAAAGAACCTAAAATCAAAATATCTTTATACCTTATCATACTTCTTCAATATCTTCGAGAACGCCAACACATTTAGAAAGCTGCATATATTTTGAATCGAAGTTCGATTTTTCCATCAATTAATAAAATCCAATCGCGTAATAATCAAAAAGAAAAATATAGTGGTACGCCATGTTAGAACTAAAAGCCAATTGGCAACGAGTAGATTGGCCATATTATTATTTGTATATTATTTAAGATTCATTCCAACTTCTGATGTGGGATATTATTCTATAATACGCACTTGTAGCTCTTAAGGAGTCGAAGCTTCTGGTAAAACTCGATGAATGCGAACTTGAGCTTTTCTTCGACCTCTCTCAGATTATTTCTACTGAATTTGATCTCGTCTTGGTTCGAGGAATGGAGAACGCCTTTAATGGTGGATTTAGGCGTTGCCTTAGTGTTGTTGATTTTGATTCGATCTAGAACTTCGATTGGAGCTGGTCTCGGACCTCCGATTTTGTTCAAGCTGGTTGTTCTGCCGTGATGATCTTCATTTTCGTCGGATTGATCAGCTTTGATGGAGCCTCGTTCTTGTATTGCCTCCATGTGAGGTTTCACTGCAACAAAACGCGAGAGAGAAATGCATGGATTTCAAATTTGGCAATTCGCTTTACGTTGAGACCGAAATAAATAGAATTTCATTAGTGACATCTTTTCTTTTTTTTTGAGAAAGGCATTCATCAATCAGAGAAATACATCAATTTTTATTCAATAAATAAAAATTTAGACTCACTGTTTTTTTTTTGGGGATCAATAATTTATAAATGGATTTTTTTTGTTTTCTTCTTAAGAGATCTCTCAAAAGGGTGCACAAAAGAAAATTAGAAATGGTATTTAACTATTGACCAATATAACATTATAAATGGTAAAATAAGTTGATGAAAAAATAAAGTCATAGTTACCCTATAATGATTTTATAGAAAATATGTTTGGTTAGGATCTCACATTTAAAATGAAAGGATCTAATTCTAACATGGAGTAACGCCTTATACCTACACATATCCGATGAACTTCTAAATAAACAAAACTTTAACATTTTCTTATAGCTAGACAAAATTTTATAGTTAGAAGTTCAATTACTACAAGTATTATAGTAATGATATGTATTTATGTTTATGTTTTCATGCAGTTTAGTTTTATCTACGTAAATATTTTATATGTTTAGGTTGAGTTAAAAAAATACTTGTAGTTTATGGACGGATGTATAAAATTTATGTAGTTTTAAGCTGAATTTCAAGCGATAAGAAGTTTTGGATTATAATATTCGAATGAGCTGATTATTTGTTCGTTGGACTTTTGTTTTTTTTTTTCCAACTAGCATTTGATTTGAATGATATGTTAGAGTGTTATAAAAAAAAAATTAATTGTTAGAGATTTTATTTTCGTAATAAGTTGTTGTTAGAGAAAAATTTAAGAGGGTGTTATTGGTTGTAGAAGACTAATTCAACTCCATCAGGTTTAAATCAGATCAGACTAAAAATGTTTTATGAAATACATTGTTTTATTTGATCTTCTGTTCATTAGTTTTCAATTTATCTTTCAAAACAAAGACGTTGCCTCGTTCAAAGAAAGCTTATATAATGACTTAACTTTATAACACTATTTTCGTTTAAACAATGATTCAAAGACTCATAAAATAATTACTGCGAGTTATAAGAACAAAAAGAAACATGATTTAACTGCATTGAATTAACTTACTGGTTCGTGTACTGGTGGGTGTAGAAGCAGCCATCGCAGCCGTGGACGTCGCGACGTCGGAGGCCAAACGAGTCATCTCAACTGTCCGTTCCTCCCATCCCCACCCAACAGGATTCTCAACCTTAATCCGAAACGCGATTAGAGCATCCATTTGCTTATTAAGCATAATCGCATCTTTCACTACTTCTTCAACTTTCTCTTTATAGAATTTCTCTATTCTATTAAACTCATCGTCTAGTCGCCTGAAAAAAACCAATTCATATTCTCCTCCTTCCTCCGCCGTCATCAAAAACGTCGTCTCTAATCCATGATTCGATTTGTTAACAAATATCGGAGCTTTACCTGTTAAGAATCACACATCAAAATTGAGAATTAACGTACAGTAACATAGGAATGATATAGACCAATACACTCATTACCAACTGGTTTCAAGTTAAAACCTGTGAAACTTAAAATACCTTCTTCAATGTCGGTTTCTAAAGAAGAATTGATTTGACCGGAGCTTTGTCTTTTCCTTCCCGGGGTTTGGACAAGACCGCTAAATGCTCGATATAGAGTCATTTTCCGGCTAAGCCCTTCACCGGAGACCGCGTGATGAGGAGGGGGAAGAGGGTTGGTTTTGTGTTTGAGTTTGATGATTTCTTTGAGAAGGGATTTGAGATAATCGTAGCTTATATAAGCTTGTTGCCACTCTGGTACCATTTGTGACGACAATTCTTTACCAAACTTCATCTTCTTCTCCTCTTTGTTTTTCGATTTCTAATTTCTTTGTCTACAATCTTTCTTTGTTGTGTCTATAAGTGATACAAGATAAATGTATATAAATAGACAAACATGAAGCAAATTGGTATGACCAATTGTATAGAAATTTAGTTTAGAATAATTTGGTTATTAAAAACTACAACATGAGAGTAATGATGAATTTTTTTCACAGTCGATGTTTTTGTAGACCAAAGCTGCAAAAATAAACGTCAACTTAAATGGACATTATTTTACCATAAATTAAGCAACTTGTAAATTGTAGTTGGGGTGATATAGCAATTGAATACAATGTGCTTAAAAATATGATTATGTGGATGGCTTAATATTTCTAAATACATACTTAAGGCGAGCAATTACAGATCATTTGCAATCACCTAGGCCGTATATATTATTTTAAAAAATCAGAGAAAAAAGTCTAAAATTTTCATGAGAAAAAGAACGAAACATACATTGATTTTATTTTTTTTCTCTCAAGAAGTTGTAATGTTTTCTTCAATTAGTGTAATCATCATTTTTTGTTTTAAGAAAACTGATATTAATTTCTAAAAAGTATGTTGGCTTATGTTTAAGATTAAATTTTGATCCTCTTAATATTATAAGGGATCAATGTTAAGTTTAATATCATTTTAACTTTTAACAAAAGTATATAAACAATACGTTGAAGAGAGAAAGACGAAGATATTACATAAGAAAGCTCCAAACTGTGTTTCAATATTTAATTACATAATTGTTATAATATCTCAATTCTAATCACATATAGACTTTTACAAAGTCTTCGCTCGGTGAAATATCGCTATCTTGACCAATGTTATATGTCACATATACATATTACGTGTGTTAGTTTCCAGAAAAAACGATAGAAAAATACTGAATACTGAAATATTCGATATTTGATCTATCAAATAAAAGTGGTTTCCCATGGTTAGAGTAGTATATTTAATACAATAAGTCAACAATACTCATTGTAGACGACACAAGGTCAAGGTCAAAATCGTCATATAAGGAAATGATTTTATGTACAAATATATACTGAAACTGATCTAACCATTTTTACCAGAGACTAGGTGAATACTGAATACGTCCTTTGATTTTGTCTAATTTTGGTCTAATAACTCTGGAAAGGAATATTAAAAGATCACACTCTATCCAAAGTCCTTTAATATATTTTTTGAAGGAGGATCAAGAATATTACGAATCCTTAAAGATGTTAGAGTGATTGAAGCCACTGCCAATGGACTATGGTTCATGCCAGCTGCTCGCTCTGAGGATATTTAGAGATTCCAAATAGCTCTCACAGCCACATCTGATGCGTCTCGCGGCTACGATATGTTTCTTTATTGCACCCCAACATTTCCTTCCAAAGCAACTTAAGAACATGCATGTCAGAATGCTTTCTTCTCTTTTTGGTTGGACCAAAGTGGCATAGTTTAAGGAGTCAGTACCGTGTTTCTCTTTCTTGTGTTTTTTGTACCTCAGGAAACGAAAGCCATTTTCTTTTTTAGTGTGGTTTCTCAACATCAATCTGGCAAGCCCTTGCAGGAGCAAGGGTTTTGGCCTAATCCTCCTTCGGGTTATTTGATGTCGCCTCGTGGACTCTACAAGAAGAAGAATCATCATCTACGATAAATGATGACAAAAAGGGTAAAATACTCTATAAAATAATAATGGTGGACAAAAACGGTATTTGGGAAAAAACTGTCACTGGTGGTAGACAAAAACAAAGACAAGAAACAGATATGGAAACAACGATGGACAAAAATAAGAAAATGCCACAAATCACTGTTTTGAAAACAAACGGTAATGGTAGACAAAAACGATATGGACGAAAATGTATACTATTAAAAACATAATTGAGGGTATAAATGTCTTTTTCATATCAGAAACAGTGATTTGTGGCTGAAGATTTTTGAATAAATAGTATTTTTCAAACATTTTTTCAAACAAATAGCTTTTTTGGTAAAAATCCCTAAAATCTTAACATTAAAAACATAAAAATTGTTTTCATAGAGTAAGGATATAATGGGCCTATAACGAACAACTTAAAGCCCAATATAGCATAAAATCCAAGTCCATTAAAAGGTAAAGCTTGAGACAATTCGTAATACTACTACTCTGAAATCTTCTGTAAACAAAAAACCCTCGTAATCATCATCTTCTTCCTTCTTCGATTCTTCACAAACTATTTTCTACCATTCTCAGATCCTCGTCTTCTTCTTCCTCATCTTTCATTTCCCAGTTTTCTAGGGCCAGTACGCAGTGAAAAAACGAATCATTCTTCTGGTAAGTAAATCATTTTCTTTGATTTGTGTCGCTTATGAGTTTGTCTGAATTTTATTCAGTGGTTTCGTAATATAGGATCTGGAAATTTCCTCGATTCATGTTTACTTGATAGTTGTTGCTTTGTATAGTACGATCTCTCAAATGTATTTTTCATTTCAGAGTTTATCTGAATTTCGTAATTCAGGATCTGGAAAAAGACGTGATTCATGTTTAATTTTTGGTTTTATACATAATCTCTCAAATGTATATACTAAACTCATTATGAAATGGAATATGATTTTTGATTTCAGAGGATTTAACGTGTGAAAAATGGCGAAGAAGGCGATGTCTCTTGAGGTTTTTGTGTCAACAATGGTTCCGCTTATAGATATGGAGAAAGAAGCTGAGATTTCCATGTCTTTAACCACTGGTGCTTCGAGAAACATCGAAACTGCTCAGAAGAAAGGCACGACGATTCTCAATTTGAAATGTGTTGATGTTCAAACAGGTCTAATGGGGAAATCACTTCTCGAGTTTCAGTCGAACAAAGGAGATGTTCTTCCTCCTCACAAGTTTGGTAACCATGATGTTGTTGTTTTGAAACTGAACAAAGCTGATCTTGGTTCTTCTCCTTTGGGACAAGGAGTAGTGTATCGGTTGAAAGATTCTTCGATAACCGTTGTTTTCGATGAGATCCCTGAAGAAGGGTTAAACACTGCTCTTCGGTTGGAGAAACTTGCAAACGAAGTGACGTATCGCAGAATGAAAGATACGTTGATACAGCTTAGTAAAGGTGTGCTTAGAGGACCTGCTTCTGATTTAGTCCCTGTTTTGTTTGGCGAGAAAAAACCAACGGTTGCAAAGAAGGAGGCTGAGTTTACGCCTTTTAACAAGAACCTTGACCAATCTCAGAAAGATGCGATTTCAAAGGCGTTATCTTCAAAGGATGTGTTCTTACTTCATGGTCCTCCTGGCACTGGAAAGACCACTACGGTGGTGGAGATAGTCTTACAAGAAGTCAAACGCGGTTCAAAGATTCTTGCTTGTGCAGCTTCGAATATTGCAGTCGATAACATTGTTGAGAGACTTGTTCCCCATAAAGTAAAGTTGGTGAGGGTGGGACATCCTGCACGGCTTTTACCTCAAGTGCTAGATAGTGCTCTAGATGCTCAGGTTCTAAAGGGAGATAACAGCGCTTTAGCGAATGACATCAGAAAGGAAATGAAGGCCCTAAACGGGAAGTTGTTGAAAGCAAAAGATAAAAACACAAGGAGGGGAATACAAAAGGACCTTCGGGCTCTGGGTAAAGAGGAGCGTAAAAGGCAGCAATTAGCTATATCAGATGTGATCAAGAATGCTGATGTTATTCTCACAACTTTGACTGGTGCATTAACACGAAAGCTTGATAATATAACTTTTGACTTGGTGATTATCGATGAAGGAGCACAGGCTCTTGAGGTAGCTTGCTGGATAGCTCTGTTAAAGGGTTCACGATGTATACTTGCAGGCGACCATCTCCAACTACCGCCGACAATCCAAAGCGTCGAAGCTGAAAAGAAAGGATTAGGGATAACCCTCTTTGAACGGTTAGCGGATCTTTATGGAGATGAGATCAAGTCTATGCTTACTGTCCAGTATCGTATGCATGAGCTTATTATGGACTGGTCCTCCGAAGAGCTTTATGATAAAAAGATTAGTGCGCATTCAAGCGTTGCCTCACACATGCTTTATGACTTGGAGAATGTAGCAAAAACTTCTGCAACCGAGGCGACTCTCCTATTAGTAGATTCCGCTGGGTGTGACATGGAAGAGAAGAAAGACGAGGAAGAGAGTACATATAATGAAGGTGAAGCAGAGGTTGCAATGGCACATGCCAAGAGACTAATGAAGAGTGGAGTTCAAGCCTCTGATATTGGAATCATTACGCCTTATGCTGCTCAGGTTATGGTGCTTAGGATTCTTAGAGGCAAAGAAGAGAAGCTAAAGGACATGGAGATCTCTACAGTGGATGGTTTCCAAGGTCGAGAGAAAGAAGCTATAATCATTTCTATGGTTCGATCAAACTCAAAGAAAGAAGTTGGATTTTTAAAGGACCAAAGGCGAATGAATGTGGCTGTTACTCGCTCCCGAAGACAGTGTTGTCTCGTCTGTGATACAGAGACAGTGACCAGCGATGCGTTTCTGAAACGTATGGTTGAATACTTTGAAGAGCATGGCGAGTATCTCAGCGCCTCTGACTACACCAATTGGTAAGGCATGAGTTTCTTAAAACCTCAAGCCAATTCTCGTAGATTCGTGCAGAGCGAAATCTTCTTTGCTAGCTTAGTTTCAGACTCGTAAAAGAGATGACTTAACCGCGAGGAGAGAATAGTTACTCTAATGGTTAGTGATCTATGTGCATTTAGAATAAAAGAACATAAGCTTCAATGTGGATTTTCATAAATACATTCTTGAGGATAGGCATAGAAGTAATCTTCTTCCTTTGGCTTATCAGAGATTACTTTCCGATGTGTTGGTTCTCCCATTCTTCGTCCTGCATGGGTTTCCTTGATAGCTACCGCAAACTGCTCCCAAGAGATCGTCTTGTTGTTATGCAAGTCCAGGAGCTCTACAAGTCTCTTCCGATTTAGCAAGATTGTTTTCTTAAACCCGAGATATCTGCAAAAAGATGTTCATTTCAATAATCATGCTGTGAACTTGAATTGGATTTCGATTATAGAAAATTACCTTCGATGACCTTCAACAACTTTTGCCATGTTACCGTAGTAGGTAGGAATAAAAGTGTCGCTGGCCACCGATACTAAGAAATCCAAAGCTGCCATTTGAGATGAATGGTTCTGAAACTGTTGCAGCTCCATTGGCTCTAGTAGCATTTCCTTTTTAACCTGAAACGACCCATGTGTCATCATCATCGCCAAAAAATTTATTCATTTTTGAATCTGCATAATGTTGAAAGCGATAAAAACTTACAACTCTTGGAAATGATTCCTTTAGAAGGGCTAGTCGCCTCGCACCACCGTAAATCTCACCAGCTGCAATGTATATCTGTGTATCCTTTTGGAACCTAATGCTTTTAGGACCAAAACCGCCTCCTCGGGTGTCAATGGACACATCCCTTGCACTCTTCTCTGCTCAGAGACTATCTCTTTCTCTCTCCACCAAGGATATGCATACCTAGAACACATAAGATAATCATGACATTGAGATTTTGAAAAGAAAAAAAAAACAGAGCATCAAGCTAGAACATGTTTTACCTCATCTTTTTAAGTTCTTCAGCTTCTTCCTCGGTGCAGCCATGAGTACAACCAGAGAAAGCCAACATGTCCATCTCATATCTCAGATGCAAAGCCACAAAAGACCCTCTTTGTTGGAGAATCCGAACTAACTTTGATCCCAAAGCCTCAATCCGCGGAGTGAATTTCAGTCCTTGGAAATTCACTCGGCATCTCAGCCTTTGTATATCAAGAGAAAGAGCATTGTTCGCCAATCGGGCATCACTCCTACTGAAACGTATAACTTTATGTTTTCTGAATAGCGGCAATACCTGAACAAGAAATTCCGATCAATCAAAACGCAGATCATAACCATAGACAATGGAAAACAAAAGAAATCACAAAGTAAACCTTTTGCAAGTAATACTTGTCATCCGACCAGCTCACGGGCGCCATTTCGAACAATCGGTATCCATACTTCTTGCTATAACGTTTCGGAAGCCTCCTTATAATCCGAACATCATCTCTTAATGAATCAATGAAATGCTTTATATCGAAAATATCCTCAAAGTCACTGCAAAAGTAAACCTATGATTCTTTTAGATTTCTACTAACTGAAGCTAAACAAATGTTAGGGACTATCTACATACATAAATACCTTGGATCAGCCCAAAAAGATTTCTTATCAAGCTCAGGAACAACAAGAGTCAAGTTCAGTAGCCTAGCCACAGTCACCATATCACAAATCTGAACACAATACAAACGTCAAGCTCTCAAAACCCTAAAATTCAGAGAGACATAAAGAGCAATGAAGAGAAAGGGTGACGAACCGCAGCACGCATTTGATTCAGACCGCCATTACAGGACACTTGTAAGAATCCATTGCTTGTATAATTTCCTGCAAAAATCATTACTTTCCTTAAACCCAAATTACCAAAAGACACATAAACCCTAACTGACCAAAGAAGACAAAAACTGACTTCGTGGAAGAAGAAGAAGAAGAAGAGGACGTGGCGGCGATTGAATTGGTTCGACCGGGAGAGAAAATCGAGAAATCTGATTGGTTAAACCGGTGAAGATCTTGGAATGCCAAAACTCACCGACTGCGAAGAGCTGAATCAAGCAAGTCCAGATCAAAATACACAAACAGATTCTAAAGAACCAAATTTGTAATCGGGTTTTGGGAATTGGACTCGGAGGCTTGTTATCGCTCCTCGTCTGAGTATTCTCCGATCTAATTTCCATCTATTTCCGACGACCCTCATTGCCGCTTCATCGGAGAACAAAAAAAAAAAATCCAAACTTTAAAGTAAATTTGGTCCTCGAGTGTTTGAATTTTCTGGGGAATTTTCTCGGAAATTACAGAGAGATGAGCGAAGGATTCACGAGAAGGGAAAGGTTGGGAAACTGAATGCAAGAACAAATGCTGACAAAAAAAAACAGATACGACCGTATAGAGTTTATTTTCTTTCTTGATATTTTTCCCGTCAGAAAATTGAAATTTTCCCGAGAAAAGTACCAACTTGGAAGAAGATTTTCAAAATCGTAAGAGGGTATCTTTCATAATGGAAGATCCAAACAGTTTCTCTCACTTCCGCTCTCTCTGGTCTCAATCATCTCTGCACCTAATTTAAAATTTTAAGAGTAAATCATAAACTTCAATGTTATTATTTAACTAATCGAGTGTGAAACAACACAACAGATCCACTTAGTTTCAGTTTAATAATGCGTGATTACGAGTTTAGTATTAATGAAATGTGTTGAGGAAAAAAAAAAGACAATATTAACGAAAATTTAATCGTGTGTTATGCCATCGTAGTTATGATGCATAGCTCTACGAAAATTGAAACTAAGGTTACCAATAAAAAAAAGTGTACTCATGCAAAAGTTTGATTAATCTAAAAATTAAGTTGTAACAGCTAATGTTGATCCACGAGTTCGACAATAAATTTATATACAGTAATGGGATCGAAAATTCTCGTTTATTGATATCAACTCGGAAACGGGCTACAACATAGAACATTGCATAAGCTGGAAAAGATTGTGTTTGGAACTCGAAAGCTTTAGATCGCTGACGGATCTTGTGTTTTGAGCTCGGAAGCTTTAGATCGCTGACAGACCTTGTGCTCGGTAATCTGAGTATCGAACTGGGTTGTGAGATCGTCGCTTCAAGGTCGGAACCTGTGATTGAAGCCGGGATCGGGTTGGAAGTCTAAACTGACTGAATAACTGAATGACGAAGTCGGCAGATCGGAGGTCGGAACCTGATGATAAGAGCACTCGAGGTCGGGCTGTTGGCGTGATAAGTACAAACTCGAGACCAGAAGATTCTTTCCCTTTTGGTGTTAAAGAATGATTGCTTTTAGCTCTCAAATTCTCTTGTACTGCCCCAAAAGTGGAAAAAAGTGTCCTTCACTCAAGGGATGGGGACCCCTTTTTATACTAAAAAGGGAGACAATAAGGTATTAGGTTTTCCTTGGGACCAGGTGCTGACGTCATCTACTGCAAAAGGCGGATGGGCTTACTTTGGGTCTGCATCATCAGTTACCGGGCCGAGCTCGTCGGGCGCCCTCTTTCTGGGCCGAGCTCGTCAGCCTCCTTCCTCCTAAGTCGAGCTCGCTGGCCTCTTTCCTTCGGAAATGGGTTTCAAAAGTGACAATATTTGAAACTCATACCCAACAGCTAATATTAGAATCAATGTTCAAAAAAACATTAGACGCTAAGTGGACGATAATCCAACTGCTAGTGTCTAAATGTCTAATCGAAGTCTATGCGATTTAATAAACGGTCTAAATATTTTACAAAAATACATAATATAATAGATATATATAATAAATCTATATATAAAACATAATTTTTGAATTAAAAAATTTATATTTTATATATATTTATCATTTTATAGCAAAATATATAAAATATTATGATTTATATATATATATAAAATTATTTTATTTTATTATTATAATATCCTAATATTTTAGACAGTGGTAATCTTTATGGTCTATGTAGACTTAGCGCTGTCTAGACTAATAATCAATCCCAATATTTCGGTGATCCTCTTTTAAGAACAGAAGATACTTTTACATAAAATAATTATACGAAGAGCCAATGATCTCTTCCATTGGAAATGTTCTCTTCCATTGGAAATGTTCTAACGTCATAAAATAATTATGTTATTATTTCTTTAATCGAGTGTGAAACAACACAACAGATCAGTTTCAGTTTAATATACAGCTTTGTTGAGAGTGTGATCCAATTCCGGTTTTGCTATTTGGCCTGATCTTGACTTGGTTAAATGGCGGTTAAAGAATTGGGTTATTTATTACCTCGGGTCTTATTGTGTGAGAGGGTTTGTAAATAAGACAAAACACTGTAAATTTTAGATTCATTCATATCTTGATATCAGACCAGTTACGAGGTTCCTAATGAATAAATGTTTTTGTGTAAGAGTCGAAATAAAACTAATAATATTATCATTTTACTCTGAAATCGAGTTCCCGGTTAGAGGCTTAGAACAACATTATCCATGAATTTATGGTGGGTTTTGGGCTTTTATAATAATAAAAAGTTAGAAACAAGCTGAAAAATGGATGAAACGATTCAAGCCAGTGAGATGAATGAAACGGTTTATCATGGACAGGTGTCGTGTGGTTGTGTGTTTAGGGTACGGGAAAGAACAAAACAAAAATGGAAAAAAAAAACGCACGAGATAGATAAAAATAGGTAAGATTATGCGAGCATGTATCATATTGCATAATATAATTGTAGAAGACGAACGAAACCAAGACACTCAATATAATTTATCAGAATTCCCACAAGGAGATGGAAGCAGGATTTCACAAGTGGACTACACGTATTTTACAGAGACATATACAAATGTGAACAATATGATGGCCAATCGAGCTCAAGTTCGTGCGGTAGGAAAACATAAACAATTGAAATCTGATTTGATTGACCATATTTGGAATAAATTTGGCACAACAGAAGACTAACACCGATTTAATTGTGTTTATCATCATGCTTTTATATGTTTTTTAATCTTCTATAGTTGTGTTATTCAAGTTTTAATAAAATCTTGTATTTTTATATTTATTAATTTTATTTTCTTCAATTTTATTTTTATTAAAAAATTATTTTTTTATTTTTTAAGACCCAATAAAAATTATCATTAATTCTATAAAACTTAAAAAATTCTTAACGGATCTCAAAATTTAAATAAGTATTAAAATTAATAATAAAGTAATGCTAATGATACTCTCCTAGAACTGTCACAAAAACCGCTTGCTTAGTGATGTTTCACAACAATAGTTTTAGAGAAAAATAAAATCTCCACAAAACTCCAAAAGCATTGTTTAAGGGAGCAAGAAAAAAACGTAGAAAACAGAAATGTCTTATAAATAAGTATTATTTATAGGGAGCTGCTCTTCTCTGAAGTAGTAGTACCATTAGGAGAGCCAAGCTTAGCATCAGGAGGAACAATGTCTTTCCATTACCCTTGGGACAGTGAAATTGAAATCACCAAGGTGCGTTCCTGAATTCCGGATTGGCTTCAACGAAGGATGCGATTTCATCGCGGCTCCTAAGCTTCTTCCCGGTTGGAGTTATGTAGTAAGTATCCATCTTAACGTAGTCTTTTCTAAGGACTAAGCTAAGAGCCAATGATCACTTACAAAATCTCTAAGTTAAAAAGTCCTAAACAATTGCATAAGCCTGAAGTCGTCTACATGGTCTAGAGAGGTATGAACTCTACAATCCTTAAACTCGTCCATTCCTTGGATTCCAACTCTTGTTACTGTTTCACTCTCTATGTTATAGTAGAAAACATCAAAAGAACCAGATAGATAACCCCTTGACGACACAATTTCATTTGTACTAGTAATCCCAACAAAATTTAACGTGGGTAATACGTAAACATGCTTTGACCATTCATGTTTCTCGGCGTCTACTAGAACCCACAACGTATGTTCATTGTTAAGTAAGTTAAAGAAACTTGACGAAAGAACACCAAATTTACCTTTGTAGTTTACCAGAGTTGAACCACGCCAATCTATCATGTCCTCAGCTATGTCAATAAATGTAAACTTCTCAAATCTGACATCAAAGCAAACTATCACAATATCCTTTGGACGAGGCCTATCGACCTTAGCATGATAATACAAACCACCATTGATGCATATCCCATCAGATAGATGATAATGGGGTATAAAACTTCTAATCATTCTCCACGAGAGTTTCTGAGTCCCTAATGTCAAAACTTGATGATCTTCCGAAAACCCTACTCTACCAAAACTTGTCGAGGTCATGCACAATACTTTGAATTGTTTCTCAATCGGATCATACCCGAAAAAGCTATCCACCCCACTTCTCCTCGTCTTTAATTTGGGTAAAAGTAAAGATTGTCCCGTGCTAGGGTTACCTATCACCCGCATTGTTTTACTCCCTCCCTTTTTGATCCGATGATATGTAAGATAGACCAAACCAGAGACAATACCCCTAATTTCACCGGAACCATTGAACCTGAATCGTGTAAGACGATCGGCGGCACCAACAACAAGTGACGGAGTTTGAGTCTGAGGAGAGGAGAAGAAGGTTAATGCACCGTTTTTTTCGCAGCAGAACAGGAGTTTTGGACGAGCACAAGACCTTTCCATGAAAAACTTCACGAAATCTGGTCCGAGAATTATGGAATCCCATAGCTTTGACACGCGACGTAATCTTGGTATTGATTTTGCTGGCAATCTCGATAGTATTTCGATAATGAGATCAATTGGAATCGTCTCCATTGAGTTTGAAAGATGGTGTGATTCGTGAAATTGTTTAGGTATCCTCTGATACGTGCTTACCACTTCTCAAGCCCTAGAGGAATCTTGTAGAGAAATAAACCGGCTCTGATTTCATCCTTTATTTGAGCTAAGGTAAGGGCCCGATGTTAAATTAAAGCCCATAAAAAGACTCAAGCATTAGAGCATCCTTATCAATAAAACCTATGGAGTATCATTAACATTAATTTATTATTAATTTTAATACTAGTTTATTTTTTGAGATTCACTAAGAAACTTTTAATTTTTGTATCTTCAACAACGATACTCAATAAATTTCTAAAGAATAAAAAAAAAAATTTATTATAAAAACTAAAATAACCTGCAAAAACAGCAATACATGATTTGGATTTGTTGTATCAATGTCGAAGTTTTGGTTTAAAGTTGGATTTGTTTAGGTCTAAGAGTAACTACACGCTCTTCATCTCAATTCCTCTTCCCTCTCCAGAGTATGATTTGCTCATCTTTGAACAAGATAGGAACACATGGAACCAAATCCTGCAATTTTCATCAAATCATCAATGATCAATCCTACATAATCTCACTGAAAAAGACAAGCAAGACACATTTAGTTTCTACCTTCAGCTTCACACCGATACGTTTGCAATCACTCATCCCAACACGAGTGCTATCTAGTCTCACAACCTCTTCTGTTTCAAATTCCTCCCTCACTCTTCCCACAACGTTAACATAGAATGAACCTTGTTCTTGAGCTTTAAGAATGAACCTCGAGGTGGAAACATATATTGTCCATGTCAAGAGTTGGTACTCCCAAGCATTTAATCCTCACTATCAGATAATTGAGAAAAAACCTTTTGGATGGTATTTTGGAAACAAGCATCATCTTTCACCTTCTTCCTACATGAACTCACGGCCAGTTTCGAAGAGACCTCATTAAGATTTTTCTCGGTCTCCATTTTTGTGTCTGCAAAAGAGAAACAACATAAAGGAAAACATCTTAAACAAGAATGAGTAAACAAAATTTAACCCAAGTAAACACAGATCAACCAAGAACAATTATGAACATATTGAACACTATAAAACCTTGAAATTTATGTCCATATATCTTGCTCATGCCTGAACTTATGAGAATAGACTTTGTAGAAGAGGAAAACACAATTTAGTTACCAGAAGCTTGCAATTCCTAATTTTGCAATTTATTTGCTTCCTATCATTCATAATCATCACTTGGACAAACGAACAACAAAGTGTAAACCGAATTACATGAATCAAACACACCATTGAGATTTCTTTACCAGATTCGATGTCAATCAAGCACATACACGGTTTTAGCGACGGATCTGCTTCCAGATTTGGGGATAAGAGGAGCGGATACGCGGAAGCAGATGCGAGGCGGCGGAGAGTTAACGGAGGAGGAGAAAGGGATTTGAATTGAAGACGACGTTTCTCGAGGCACTGGTAAGGCGGAGAAGAGGTATCGCCATGGAGACGAGAGAGATGTTGATTTCCAGGAACGCGATCTCTTTCTTCGTCTGGGGGGAAAAAAAAAAAAAGAGTCCAATAACACGTTGACACGTGTCCTCAATGAAACGTATCAAGCGACTCTCCCCACTGACGGTTCACACGAAAATTTATTCATTAATTATTATTTTAATTAATTTTGTCGGATGATACCCCTAAAATCTCATTGATATTGATGCTCTTACTATAATTAAAAACTGCTGACGTGTCTCTCATCCATCTTCATTGAGAGTCGAAATCAATAATCGTTATTTCTTCTTCATCTTCCGAAGATTTGAGAAACGAAAACTTATTGTTACTCAAAGATGTGCTAGACAACGTCCTGCGAATACTAGTTCGTGCTTGATCTGATGGAGGTGTTGTTTGTTTATGCATGATCTCGTAGTAGTAAAAGTGGAGCTCACCTTGGGAAGATGCAATGGAGGTCTCTCTCTACTAGTTGTGATGAACGTACATAAAAGGAATAAAAAAGTGAGGGTTCAAAAGTGATTGTAGAGAAGAAAAAAATTTGGCGAATACAATGTAAAAATGATTGTAGTACATTTAAAAGTTCTAAAACATACTTATTGTCTTAGTTTGTGTCACTTCAAAATCCTTTACTAGTTGCAATAACACTATTTTTATGTCACAAATCAAAATCATTTATACGTTGATTTCAGCTCAGCTGTTCTTGTACAAGCTCCAGAATATACATTTTACTTAGTGAATCTGGCCGAGAAGTGGATTTTTTTCTCATGATCAAATCAAATTCATAAAGTCTTTGGGTCTTCCATTTACTATGCTTTTACTATTCTGTTTTCTCTTTGAATCCCTTACGTGTGATTACGAATTTAGCATTAATAAGATGTGTTGAGAAAAAAAGGAGAAATAATTAATTGTAAAGAAAATTAGTCTTAAAACTTTTTTTGTACCATCATCAGAGTCCCATAAAAGAATCTGTAGTGAGTTTGCTAATGAAAAAAATGTTTGTGTAAGAGTCGAAATAAAACTAATAATATTAACATTTTACTCTGAAATCGAGTTCCCGATAAGAGAAGTCACAAAAACGGCTTGCTTGGTGATATCTCACAACAACAGTTTTAGAGAAAATAAAAACCTACAGAGAACTCCAAGAGCATTGTTTTAGGGAGCAAGAAGAAAACTTAGGAAAAGGAAAACAAATAATTGGACATCCAAAAATTGGCTTGGAGCTGCTCTTTGCTGAAGTAGTAGTAGATTAGTACCATTAGGAGAGCCAAGCTTAGAATCAGGAGGAACAATGTCTTCCATGACCTTTGGGAAAGGGAAATTGAAATCACCAAGGTGCGTTCTTGAATTCCGGATTGGCTTCAACGAAGGAGGCGATTTCATTGCGGCTCCTAAGCTTCTTCCCGGTTGGAATTAATTATGTAGTAAGTATCCATCTTAACGTAGTCTTTTCTAGGGACAAAGCAAAGAGCCAATGATCTCTAAGTTATAAAGTCCTAAACAATTGCATGAGCCTGAAGTCGTCTACATGATCTAGAGAGGTATGAACTCTACAATCCTTACACTCATCCATTCCTTGGATTTCAACTCTTCTTATAGTTTTACTCTCTATGTTATAGTAGAACACATAAAAATGATCAGATGGATAACGCGGCGACAACACAATCTCATTTGTATTAGTAAGTCCAGAAAAAACTAACGAAGTCTTCGCAACTAGATTCTTCCATAAAGGGGGTAATACGTAAACATGCTTTGACCATTCATGTTTCTTGGCGTTTGTTAGAACCCACAACTCAAGAGACTTACTTTTTTCAGTAACTAAGTTAATCGAACCTGACGAAAGAACACCCAATTTACCTTTGTAGTTCACCAGAGTTGGACTACGCCAATATATCATGGCCTCCGCTTTCTCAATAAATATAAACTTTTCAAACCTGACATCAAAGCAAACAATCATAAAATCCATTGGAGAAGGCCTATCGACCTTAGCATGATAATACAAACCACCATTGATGCATATCCCATCTGATAGATGATGGTGGGGTATAAAACTTCCAATCATTCTCCACGAGAGTTTATGAGTCCCTAATGTCAAAACTTGATGATCTTCCGATAACCCTACTCTACCAAAACTTGTCGAGGTCATGCACAATACTTTGAATTGTTTCTCTATCGGATCATACCCGAAAAAGCTATCCACCCCACTTCTCCTCTTCTTTAATTTGGGTAAGAGTAAAGATTGTCCCGTGTTAGGGTTACCTATCACCCGCATTGTTTTATTCACTCCCTTTATGATCCGATGATGTGTATGGTAGACCAAACCAGAGACAATACCACCAATTTCACAGGAACCATGGAACCGGAATTGTGTAAGACGATCGGCGGCACCAACGACAAGTGACGGGTTTTGAGTCTGAGGAAACGAGAAGAAGGTTAACCCACCGTTTTTCTCGCATGAGAACAAGAGTTTTGGACGAGCACAAGACTTTTGCATGAAAAATTTCACGAAATCTGGTCGGAGGATTATGGAATCCCATAGCTTTGACACGCGACGTAATCTTGGTATTGATTTCGCCGGCAATTTCAAGAGTATTTCAATTATGAGATCGATAGGGATCGTCTCCACTGAGTTTTTTCTTCGTTTCATTGAGTTTGAAATATCGTGATTCGTGAAATTGTTTGATATCCTCTGATACGTGCTTTCCACTTCTCAAACCCTAGAGGAATCTTGTAGACAAAGAAACCGACTCTAATTTCAACCTTTATTTGAGCTAAGGTCAAGCCCATAAAATAACAATTATTATTTGGGCCAAATTATTATTTGTTGTTTAAGGTTAAATTACAATTCTTTACACGCGATGACAAACGTTTATTTGAATCTATTTTGCTCTTGCATTTCCAAAACGGCAAAAAAAAAACTTTGAGCAAAAGTTTTCTCTCTCTCGTTTGGTTTCGCCATGGAAATTCGTCGGAGCTAGATTTTGCTTTTGATCCTTATGTTGTTATCTCAAAAGATCACTTTCATTGCGGTACGACCTTCGTATTGCGAAAGCGAAATGCATCGCGTAGGATATTCATAATCGAATTTGTGAAATGTTTTTGTCTTCGTCTTACTATGTTTTCACATTCTGTTTTCTCTTTGATATTATGATTTCTAACCAGCAATCATTTTCTTTTCATTTTACTTACAGATCTTAAAATTTAATGAAAATTGTAACTTTCTCCTATAGCGAAGATCTAAACACTATGATTTTGATTGATGCCATATTATAATGGTGGTTAGAAATGTATCGTTTTTTTAAAACTAATCAGTTTAAATAGTATATAAAAATGGTACAAAAATGAGGATATAAAAATGACTGGTACAGAAAAAAAGAAAGAAATGAAAGTGATACTTGTCGTTCATCTAAAAGCTCATAAATTGAAGTGTACTTATCGTCTTGTATTGCCCCAGTGTGTATCATTTCAAAACTCTTTTCTACACTACTATTTTTTTTGTAACAAATCAAAATCTAGCAATTAATCAACATGGAAATGTTTGATTGATCTAAGAATTAAATTGTATCATGATATCTGATTAAGCAATATATATTAAGCTCTACATTTGTTGAAGCCAGAGCCGGTCCTAACTTTTTGGTGGCTAGAAGCGAAGCAAAAAAAAAGGCTGGTTCATAAATTTTGGAAATTATGACTAGAATACCATGAAACTATGCCAATATGACTAGAATACCATATATCTTTGAAAAATGACTCAACTATTTTCACACCCCTGGTTAATTACGATAAACACCCTTGATTAATTTTTCTTAATTAAAATTATTTTTAATTAAAAAATAAAAAATAAATCCACATCATTAAGAAATAACCGTGATCCACATCATTATAAGAAATAACCTCAAAGGTAAAAAACGCAAATGAAAAATTAAGCACTTTCTCAACTGTTCATTCGAAATCGACATTGTTTCTTTCTTCGTGATCGTCTTCTCCACAATCGAAATCGACTTCCCTCGTAACGTAATCGTCTTCTCCGCATTCGCCTATAATCTTCTTACGGTACGTTGTTGCTAAGTTTTTTTTACTTCGACTGAGTTGTTAATAGTGTTGTGGCCGAGTTAGGGTTTTTTTGCGGCTGAGTTATCAATTATATTGTGGGTAAGTTAGGGGTTTTGCGGCTGAGTAATTTATTATGTTGTGGCTGAGTTAAAAACTATGTTGTGGCTGAGTTAGGGTTTCTCGCGGCTGAGTTATAACTTATGTTGTGGCTGAGTTATGGTATAGAAAGACGAAACGTCGCGGCTGAGTTAGTTTTCTATTGCGGCTGAGTTATAAATTATGTTATATATTACGTTTTGGCTGAGTTAATTTTCTATTACGGCTGAGTTATATATTATGTTTTGGCTGAGTTAGTTTTCTATTGCGGCTGACTTATTTAAGTCTTTTGTTATCAGATGGAACATCAAGCAACTGAGATGGAGCATCAAACACCTGATTACCCTAGAAGATCAATACGCTTTGCTAATCTAGAAAATAGAGAGCTTAATCACAATTCGTATATGGGAGATTTTGGTTTGGTTAGAACACAATTAGGGCTCGAGGTGTGGGAAGAACTGAAGAAGTTTCCTGTTGGAATAATTGCTAAGCTAGTTGATGGAAAATGCGTGTGGTCTGGTAGGACTGTACACTATCTACTATGTCGACAGCTGAAAGTAGAGAAAAAGGAGATTTGGAGTGTGGTTGGTGATCAACCTATCAGGTTTAGCTTACTCGAGTTTGGTGAGATCACTGGGTTAAACACAGATCCAGTGCCAACAGAAAGTAGCAATGAACCTGCCCAATACAGAGAGTTTTGGGAGGAGTTGAATGTGCCGCTTGGGCTTGGACCCAAGCCTGATGAACTGAGGGCAACAATAAGAGGTTGTAGGTCCTGGAGTTTTGAAAAGCGTAAATGGTTAGGGCTGTTAGTTCTTCAAGCCATGAGAATTTATGTCGGTCATCATAATTCTAGGATACCCTTTGAAACTGCAAAAAGAGTATTCGATGATGAAGCAATGATGACTTATCCATGGGGTCGGGCTGCATTTGAAGCTCTGGTTGGGAGTATTCAGTCGTTGAATCCAGTAGGAAATACATACTCCATCAGCGGCCTCGTTTACGCTTTATTGTCTTGGGCGTATGAATCTGTCAGTTGCTTTCGTGAGCGTTTTAGCAGAATAATCAACGAGGAAGAAATTCCGCTTCTTCGATATGATGCTACGCGCACACGTGCAAGTTTTGACACTGTCCTCCAAAAGGAGATTCAAGACCATGGTCATGTAAGGTTTTAGGCTGATTTATTATTTATTTGATGGCTGAGTTATGATTTGTTTGTGTGATGGCTGAGTTATTTTTATTTGGTGGCTGAGTTATTCTTTATTTTACGGCTGAGTTATTTTTTATTTGATGGCTGAGTTATGATTTGTTTGATGGCTGAGTTATGATTTGTTTGAGTGATGGCTGAGTTATTCTTATTTGATGGCTGAGTTATTATTTGTTTGATGGCTGAGTTATGATTTGTTTGTGTGATGGCTGAGTTATTCTTTCTTTGATGGCTGAGTTATTCTTTTACGGCTGAGTTATGGTTACTCAATGGCTGAGTTATGAGTTACTGTTGTAGGTGCGTGTTAGGCATATGGTCTTGAAGGAGTCTATAGAGGAGATGTTTCCTCAGTGGCCGGGTGAAGACGATGACCAACATCTGAGTAACCTGATAAGAGACCTACATTCTGGTAGGTATGTAGTAGGTGATTATTGGAGTGTTCAGAGGAAGGAGAAGGAGAAGGAGAAGAAGAAAAAAACAAAGTTGGCTTTAGTTCCTTTTGAATCTGAGTCTGAGCGACCCAGAAAGAAGCAGAAGAAAACTGCTGAGGAGGATGAAGCTGCTGAAGTAGCGAAGAAGGAGGATGCAAAGGGAACGGGTCCTAGCGAGGACGCGGCGGCTATGAATACCATAATCGCTACGCTCGAGAAAATTGCCACTAAATTTGATAGATATGACTCTGTTTTTGAGAGGGTTTGCTCGCAGTTCAACAGCCACGATTCCAAATTTGTCGAGCTAACCCAAAAAATGGAAGAAATGGAGAAGAATTTTGCTGAAAGAGTCAAAGATGCAGTGGATGAGCGTATGAAAGTTTTGGGTTTATCCGAAAGTGCCCAAAACTATGTTCCCAGTCCAAAAACGCGACCAGGGCAAAAGTCAGATAATAGTCGAACGGTACCTAATACGGTATCTGAGACTCCTGACAATGTTGCGTGGGCTAAAAAGACATCGCCTAAGGCTGAAAGCCGAACTCCGCAGCAGTATTTTCTAAAACAGAAGGAGGAGGTTGCTAAGACCAAAGAGGAAGCTGTGGGGTCGAAATTGAAGGCGAAAGAAGAAATTTCTAAGGGTACTCCTGAGGCGAAAAAGAATTTGTTTGATAGTGAACTTGATTTCATTACTGTTTCGCCTGCTAAGCAAGAATTACGACGCGGAACCAGGAGGCACCCAACCGAAAAAGAGAAGGCTGAGGATGCTAAGAAGAAGGCTGATGCTGCTGCTAGAAGGAAGGAGATCGCTCTGAAGAAGAAGGAAGATAAGGCAGCGGCTGAGTTAAAGAAGAAGGAAGAGAAAGAAGCGGCTGAGTTAAAGAAGAAGGAAGAGAAGGCAGCGGCTGAGCTAAAGAAGAAAGAAGCGGCGGCGAAGAAGAGTCGTGAGGGTGTAATAAGAATACAATTGCCGCCTGCGAAGCCGATGGGGAAGGGGAAGGGAAGGATGGAAGGTTCAACGGACGTTGAGGATGTGACCGATGAAGTACTCGCAAAAGAAAACCAACTGTTACCGGAGTCTGAGGAGGAAGAAGATGAAAGGCTTCGGTTAGCAAAAATTAAGGAGTACCGGTCGAGGGTTAAATTAGCTACAACTGGGTTAGCAGGGAAGCCAAATCCTCCTTCAGCAGTTTTTCCTTCTGTTGGAGACAATTGGACGACGTGCATGAGGAAGGGTTTTGAACCTTCATCAGCGATCTATGATCCTCTCGCACCTGTCGACCCGGCTAATCTGGAGAAACTTAAGCAACATCTGAAGCCATTCGAGTATAGACCTTTACACCTTTTTTTTATTTTATACAGCTATTAGCAATATTTGCCTAAACTGACTTGTGTTTGATTGCTAGGGCCATTGCGCTGACCGATCTTAGTAACGAGGAAGTGAGTTTCTACAGAATTCTCATGACTGAAAGAAAGCATTGGCCAAATCTACAGTTTGGATGGTTGTTTGATACTGTAAGTATCATTTACGGCTGAGTTTTGATTATTTATGGCTGAGTTATTTATTATTTGATGGCTGATTTATCGTTGTTTGATGGCTGAGTTATTGTTGTTTGATGGCTGAGTTATTGTTGTTTGATGGCTGAGTTATTGTTGTTTGATGGCTGAGTTATCGTTGTTTGATGGCTGAGTTATCGTTGTTTGATGGCTGAGTTATCGTTGTTTGATGGCTGAGTTATTGTTGTTTGATGGCTGAGTTATTGTTGTTTGATGGCTGAGTTATCGTTGTTTGATGGCTGAGTTATTGTTGTTTGATGGCTGAGTTATGGGTGTTTTGATGGCTGTGTTATGGTAATTCGATGGCTGACTTAATCTTCTGTGTACAGCATGTTGCTTCGTATATGAGAGTCCTCACGAAAAGGTCCATGCAAGATCCCAGCCCATTCTGGTCGAAGCGCATAGCCTTTGTGGACACGTGGTTCCTAGGATTATGGGTTCGGGATTTCGAGCAGTTCAAGATAAACCCAAAGATGTTCAAATTCAAGGACTCAGGTTATGAGAATCTCATATGCGGTAACATTCCCGCCGACCTTCCGACAAAGAAGAAGTGGCTTGAAGATGTTGATCATTTGTACGGAGTGCTTCATACTGGTGGCGATCATTGGGTGGCGTTTCACGTGGATCTTCTGAAGGAGAAGATCGATGCCTACGATCCCATCATTGGACAGGTAACTCCTGAAAGTGAACAGAAAATGCTAGAAGCATTTAGGCCGCTGTTGCAAATGATCCCTGCAATGATCAATGCTGTCATTCCTGGAAGGAAAACCGTTTGCCAAAAACAATTTGCGTTCAGACGGAAAAGCGGCAAAAACATTCCCCAAAACACCCAAGTTGGCGACTGTGGCGTGTATTCAGCGAAGTTTATCGAGTGCCTAGCGCTTGGTGTAACTTTTGATGGGATATGCGATAACAATATTCAGGGTATACGGGTGAAAATGGCAGCAGAGATCTTCGATGAAAAGGGATATGATATGTTGGCGCAGTTTAGCTGATTTAGCCCTTATGAACCTTCTAACTCAGTCGTAAATTGTATGTTTTTAGGGTATATGGTATATAACTCAGCCGTTTTGTTTTGATAACTCAGCCATTTCATTTACATAACTCAGCCATACCCTAAACCCTAAAATCAAAAATAAAATTTAAGACTTACAAAATTATAATTGATCAATTTATTAATATGACTTAAGATCAATTTATATGTTCAATATAAATCATCTGAATGTGAATACTTTCTTTATTCAATTACTTAAACTTGAGATATATATTGTCTTACTTGATCTTGAGATATATATTGTCTTACAAGTACTTAAAACTTTACCTATAGTTAAGACCCAAAATAATATACAATAAACCACATATAATTTTTTCAATTGAATGTGTATAATTTGTTTCATTTGAGACTCTAAATCATAAATTTTGTAAATGCTAAACCCTAAACCCTAAATCCTAAACCCTAAATCCATAACTCAGCCGTTAAGTTCCTATAACTCAGCCGTTAAGTTCCTATATCTCCCTCTAGCGATGTTTGGTCTTCCTATCTCTCTCTCTATATTTATAGCCATTCTCTTTAACATTGTCTCTCCCATCACTTTTTTTATAGAAAAAACGTAAGAAAAAAAAACCTAATCTCATAAAAACATACATCATGTCGACTGTCCCTAATATGACATCCCAGTTCAATAGCATGATCAATACCATACAGAACATGCAAGATCGGGATAACCTCCCTCTTCTAAACCCTGGTGCGGGTGTCTGGTGTGACCAAACTACTGTTACGTGGTTTAAGTTTTTACACGATCTCTCGCAGGCTATCCCGGATATTCTTCGTGAGGGATGGGTTGAGCCGTGGCCGACTTACCGCTTCATTCTCGATGATGTTAAGGGACAGTGGTTTCTTAAACTAACTGTAAGCATAATTTAACTTCCATATTAGATTTAACGTTTTGTTTCTTAAACACTAATAGTTTTTGTTTCTTTTTATAGCGAAAATACAGATGGGATCCGACCCATAATTTGATGGTTTGGGCACAGTTTAATCTGCTCGCTAGAACGCTATTTCGAACTCAAATGCGGACGTTTAAGAGGATATGGCATCATGGCGGCGAGAAGCCTGATTGGATTACAAATAGAGTTTGGCTTGCTCTCGTCGAAATGTTTGATGAGTTTGGCCCAGATAATTTTGAGTTTGGACAATGTAATTTTAAATAAATGTTTGAAACCCTAAATTTTTAGTTTTTATTCAAGTTTTTATATAACTCAGCCGTGAAGTATAATAACTCAGCCGTCAAGTACAATAACTCAGTCTTCTTAAACATAACTCATCCGTCAAATATAATAACTCAGCCGTCAAATATAATAACTCAGCCTTCAAATATAATAACTCAGCCTTCTTAAACATAACTCAGCCGTCAAATATAATAACTCAGCCTTCTTAAACATAACTCAGCCGTTGAGTTTAATAACTCAGCCTTCTTAAACATAACTCAGCCGTAGCGAAACTCAGCCGTAGCGAAACTCAGCCGTATCGTAACTCAGCTGAGTAACGTGGCTAAATCTCCACTGTTGTATTGTATCAATATCCAATACTGGCCACGTGTTAATCATCCCGTAAAATGCGTGAAATGATGGGAAGGTGGACGGGTGAAATGATGGGAAGGTGGACGGGTGAAATGATGGGAAGGTGACCTGCGTCTGCTGCCTCTAGTTTCCTTTTACAATTTAAAGGTAATAGCTTTAATCTCTATTTTGTCTGTGCAAACTTGATTCGTTCTTTAATAAACATTTTTGGCAGCTAATCTTTTAGAAGCACAAGTTCAAGATATCATGGCCGCAGATCATTCGAACAAAAGAAAAGCACCAATGTCAGCCGCAGAATTGGACGCAGAAAGAGCAGGAAAAGATCGCCTAAAAACAATTCTCTTGTCAGTGCGATCACAGATGAAAGCCAAGGAAGAAGCTCACCGCGTCGAACTCAAGCTTGAAAGAATTGCTGGCCAACTCTCTATGTTGGAGAAGATGATGGACATGATGGAGGCAAAGCGGCAGCGGTTGGAAGAAGAGAAAGAGATGGCATTGGAGGAGCTAAGCGGAATTAATATTCCTACTATTGATTGGGATAAATTGAACTGCGGATTTATGCTTGGGTAAATCAATGATAGAATCATCGTTATCTTTTCCTTGTTTTTTTTTGTTTCTCAAACTTTTTATCTCTTTTCTTTTGATGTTTTCTTTGATTTTAATGTTGATTTGGAGATTTGAAACATAACTCAGCCGTCAAGTGTAGTGATATAAACATAACTCAGTCGTGAAGTGTAGTAACTCAGCCGTAATAAACAATAACTCAGCCGTCCGTATCGTAACTCTGCCGTCAAGTATAATAACTCAGCCGTAATAAACAATAACTCAGCCGTCCGTATCGTAACTCAGCCGTCCGTATCGTAACTCAGCCGTGTCGCGATGTTTCGTCTTTCTATACCATAACTCAGCCGTGTCGTGACGTTTCGTCTTTCTATTTCGGGCGGGAAAATTCCCGCCCAAAATCCATACCTTTTTACCTCGATCTTTGTAATAATTTGAAGGACATACACATATAACCTGAATGATCATTCATTCTTTTGAAACAGATATCAAGAAATGGAAGCAAGGAAAGTCATAATCTGTGGACTCCCGGCAAGAGGAAGCATGCCACAGCGCCACATAATCTGTGGACTCCCAGCAAGAGGAATCATGCCACAGCTCCACACACATCCACCACAAGAAGCAGATGATGATCGAGGAAGTGATGTGGTGGAGCTCACACGAGCAGAATATAACAGCGCGATGGGATACGATGATGATCGAGGAAGTGATGTATACACGGAGCTCACACTAGGGGAATATCACAGAGCTATGGGATACTTGGTACGGGTTCAGGAAGACGAAGAGGACATCGAACCTGAGTTCCGAATACTTGTCCAAAAGCTCAGAAAGGAAGAACAAAGACTCAACTCCGCTGCAATGAAACGATCAAATCAAGAGCAAGGAGAGTCATCAAGAAAGAGAAGTAGAAGGTGAATGTCGGGAAACGTTTTTTTTTACGGAAAACGTTTAGATGTTTGTAAGATTGTTGGTAGGTGTGTTCTTTTTTTTTTTTACGGCAAACGTTTAGATGTATTCAATGGTATGGAAAAAATGTTTTTAAACCTTTAAGTTAAGAATTTGAATCTATTTTATACAAGTTTAAAGATAACTCAGCCGTCAAGTCTACTAACTCAGCCGTAATAAACAATAACACAGCCGTCAAGTATAATAACTCAGCCGTCAAGTATAATAACTCAGCCGTCAAGTGTAATAGAGTCGCGACACGGCTGAGTTATGGTATAGAGTCGCGACACGGCTGAGTTATGGTATATAAAGATGGCTGAGTTATTAGTTTTTTACGGCTGAGTTATGTTTAAAACGTTTTTCTATTAATTTAAAATTTAAACAAATAATAAAAATGAATATAATACTATTTTTTAGAGATTCATCAAGTCTCATCAAGTCTCTATCCGTTGTACATGCTCTAACTCCTACTTCCCAAAAGATATTAATCATTACACCAATAATATAGGAAGCGCCATATAGCTCGTCAGATTAGCGTCTCGAGATATTTTGTATATTTTGAATAAATGCTGACTTGACTGATCAACCAAAAAAGTAAATTTTGATACGTTTTTGACCATCGCATAATAAATGAAGCCATAGTAATTTCGGACTTGTAAATCAATTAATTCAGCCTTCTGTCTACAAGAGAAGCGGCTGATTTAATATTGACGAATTCGTGTTTCGGCTGAGTTATGACTGCTTTGCGGAAAAGAAGCGGCTGACTTATTGGTTTAAATATATATACTTCGTGTTTCTAAGTCAAACCAGCTTGAATGAGAAGGAACATCCATAACTCAATTGATCATTCAAAGAAAAAACTTTGTGCTTCTCCTGAACGAAACATTCAAAGAAAAAAGTGTATAAGAGAGAAAAAAACTGGTTTGATAACTCATTTGATCATTTGCCTCGCATAAACTTTTCCACCGTCTTTGGTGTTTTTGCATCAAACAATAAATCAACATGCTAATTTTGCATCAAAGACGGTTGGAAAAGTTTCTGCGAGGCAAAAGGTCGAATAACTTTGTGCTTCTCCTGAACAAAACATTCAAAGAAAAAGGTGTATAAGAGAGAAAAAGGTGTATAAGGAAGATTGTTTCGTGTTGCTTATAGGGTTCTTGCTTATAAAGAGACTGTAAACCAATCTTTAAAGCGAAATTTAATTTTCTTCTGAGGTTTGACTATGTATGAATGTACGCCACGTGGATGAAGCGGTTTGAAGCAATAAAGGCTGTGCATTTAGTGTCAAAGATTTTACTTGTGATAACTCAGCCGTGATATCTAATAACTCAGCCGTCTTTTTATACCATAACTCAGCCGTGTCGCGACCCTATTATAAATACAGAATAAAAAAAGTTACGGCTGACTTATGGAAAGTTACGGAAGACTTATGAAATGTTACGGCTGACTTATGAAATGTTACGGCTGACTTATAGATAGTTACGGCTGACTTATGAAAATAGTTACGGCTGACTTATGAAAATAGTTACGGCTGACTTATGAAAATAGTTACGGCTGACTTATGAAAATAGTTACGGCTGAATGAATTATGAAAATAGTTACGGCTGACTTACATGTAGTAGTTTCTCGACACCACGCGAAAGCGTGTTTAATATGTTGGGAAAAATCAAACCAAAAATCAAAGCAAAATACATACAAAGAAAGCAATATTGTAAACAAAATCCATAACTCAGCCTTAATACAACCAACAACCCCAATTTATATTGGACAAGTTCTTGCATTATGTCCAACCTGTTTACAACGAGAACATGTGTGTTCTTTCCTAGGACGTTTATTCTCAAGTGCAACTTCTAGAGCAGATTTCATCCTACATTTCTTAGGCCTTCCTGGTGGTTGACGAACAACTGGGGGAAAGCACGGTTGGTTAGCCACGTTATCTGGAACTTGGAGCGCTGAATCTACCGGTATGATCGGCTGAGCATATGCGTTTACCAAATAATTGTTTTGATAGTAAGGACTGCACAGGGATATCCGACATTTATCCCTGTTCTCGGCAGCTGTGATTGCATGCACGCATGGTAATTTCTCCCCTTCGAAACGCCGGCATGTGCATGTTTTTCCCTCCAAATTCACAACATGCGAAGAAGATCCATATATAACTTCAGTGTGATATTCATCAATCCTTCGTGCCGTCATAAGTCTAGCGGCAGTAACACGATCCTATTATAAATACAGAATAAAAAATTGTCAAAATATAAAAAAAGTTACGGCTGACTTATCAAATGTTACGACAGACTTATCAAATACTTTGGCTGACTTAAGAAATGTTACGGCTGACTTATCAAATGTTACGGCTGACTTACATGTAGTAGTTTCTCGACACCACGCGAAAGCGTGGTTAGCTGCGATATAGCATCTTCTCTCCGTTCAACAAACTATCTGGTCATCATAACCCGTATCGAATCTAATAGTCGAACAATGTTAAGACTTCTTGCATTTGACAGTGCATGGTTCATTGATTCCGCTATGTTTGTAGTCATCAAATTATACCTTTCGCCCGGGAAATGAACACGCGCCTACAGGTTGACACCAGCTCTTTCAAGGTAGCCATGGAGTTGAGGATTAATCGCTTGAATCTCCTCGTATATCGCAGTAAAATCAGCCATCCTAAAACATCTTGCCGCTTGCTTCACCAGACGAAAAACATCTTTTCCTCTGAACTGTCCCAAAATGTTCTTATATAAATGATAAGTGCAAATTCCCCGAGAAGCCAACGGATACACATTCCCAATTGCTTTCCCTATCGAGTTATGCCTATCCGAGATTATCGCAAGACCCTCATCGTCAGGAATCACAAGTTTTAGTTGCGTAAAAAACCAGTGCCACGAATCATCATTTTCAGTGTCAACCACACCGAAGGCAATTGGGAAAATCTGAAAGTTACCATCCTGAGCTAGTGCTGTGAGAAGCGTTCCTTTGTATTTACCATTAAGAAACGTACCGTCGACAACGACAACTTTGCGCATGAAAGGAAACCCATTTACGCTCGCACCAAATGCAAGGAACATATACATGAATCTTCCAAACTCATTGATTTGAAGACGCGCAATTGTACCCGGATTTGCCCTTCTTATCTTGTATAAGTAAGAAGGCAAGTTTTCAAACCCACTCTCAGGAGTTCCAATCTCGAGTTCCCTTGCAAATCTTAGCGTTCTATGTGATTTCCAATAATCCATCTGACCACATGGAAAATAATACAAATAAGTCAGCCGCATCGTAAAAATAAGTCAGCCCAAACGTAGTAGTAACTCAGCCTTTAACTTTATATAACTCAGCCGTTGAGTTTATATAACTCAGCCGTTGAGTTTATATAACTCAGCCAATAAGTTAATATAACTCAGCCGTTGAGTTTATATAACTCAGCCGTTGAGTTTATATAACTCAGCCGTTGTGTCAGCCGCAATGTACTAATAATTACCTTTACACCAAATTGCTTTTTGATAGATATTCCAACACTCGTAGGTCGAACTGACGGACCAACGTTGCCGAGAAAGTCCTTGTACAACTCTCCTAAAATAGCCGCTGTTGCTTTTCGAGATCGACTAGAACGCTCAGTTATAGAACATGTATGATCCGAATCGTATATACGAACATAAAATGCCGGGGGATCCCCTAGTGTAGTAGCACAAACTCTCCAGAGACATCCACCAACCCAACACTTAACAACGAGTGTATCCGAATCGGATACGTGTACATCAAAATCAAATCGATCCTTCACCGTAAGAAGTTTTAGTCGTTTCTCCAAATCGGCTTTACTCTCAAATCGTTGCCCTACTGAGAGGTTTAGGGAAGACAAATCTAACCTTGGAACCTCCGGATTCACTTTAGATCCGATCGTCGACAAGTTATGAGGTCTCTTCTTAGGAGATATTGTCGGTGAATCTTCGTCTTGTGTTGGAGACTCACCGAATAAACTGAAGTTATCACCATCAGATGACTCACCATCCGAGTCGTCGAACATATCAAATCGGCTATCAAATTCATCATCTTCTTCGTCTTCTTCGCCTACTTCATTTTCTTCGACTACTTCATTTTTTTCGCCTTCTTCATCTTCTTCGTTGAAACCATCATAACTCCCACAGTAATCTTCGTATCTAGATTCAACTTCTGAGCTATAACTGAATAACCTTTTATTCTTCTCTCTCGCTCCGTCATTTCGACTAATTTCATTCTCCGTAATCTCCACACAAAGACGTAAGTGTTCAATTTTTCTGAGGCTTAAAAAAACTTGCAACTGTCGAGTATTTGAGAGGTAAACTGGTGGAGTATCGTGCGCCATTGTTTTCAAAGCTTTATTCGAGAACATGTAGCTCAGCTGAATCTGATGGCTCGACTCCTTCAATCCGTAATCTTCGAGTACTATCTTCGCAAGTTCGTCTAGTGTTGTTTTCTCATTTATATGCAGAACTCTACATCCTCTACCGTCGGTGTTGAATACATATTTGTGTTTCTTAACCCAGTTACCGGAAACAATAATTACCGAATCCATAAGATCTCTGATGAATGAAAAAGCTAGATGAAGAAGAGTAAGAAGAAGGCGAAGGTCGTAGATGAATAACCCTAATTTGACTGTCGTAACATTAATAATGACATGGCAAATAAGAGCTGATGACATGGAAAATCGGAGCAGATGACATGGAAAATCGGTAAGTCAGCCGCCAAACGAACAAATAACTCAGCCATTAATAAATCAGCCATCAAGTATAGTGTAAGTCCGCCGCGACGTGAATTGTATTTCAGTAATTAATCTTTCGCTAATAAATCAGCCATAATAAGGTTATAAAATATTAAGTCAGCCGTATCTTCAAATAAATCAGCCGTCAAATGAATGCTATTCTAGTAATTAATCTTCCGCTGATAACTCAGCCGTAATCAGGCTGAGTTATTGTTAACCCAGCCAATTACGGCTGATTTCCGTAACAGCCGTAACTGCTTCCCAACCGGAGAACATAACTCAGCCGTAACTTGTGTTCGAAAGTCAGCCGATCTCACATAAGTCAGCCAGATTTCTATAAATCAGCCGTCACTAAGGCTGATTTATGTTCGTAAGTCAGCCGTTACCTCATAAATCAGCCCGCCGTTGTATAACTCAGCCGTAACTAGTGTACGTAAGTCAGCCGTTATCTCATAAGTCAGCCAGATTTCTGTAAGTCAGCCGTCACTAACGGCTGATTTATGTTCGTAAGTCAGCCGATCTCTCATAAGTCTGCCGCGTTTAATAACTCAGCCGCAACATAACCATAACTCAGCCGCAACGTAGCCATAACTCAGCCGTAGCGCTTTACGGCTGAGTTATTAATACACGTCAACGATTTCCTACGTGGTTGCTTACGTGGCTATGGCATTCGTGTAATTACATTTTTTGTCACAACGTAAGAAAAGGGCACGCTAGGTATTTAAAAAATATCAGTAATAAAAAAAAGTTTTATATGGTTATAGTAATATTTCCTAATTTCCATGGTATTTGAGCTAAACACCCTAAATTTTGTCTATTAATTGTTTTTATTGTAAAGTAAAAAAAGAAGAAGTTATTGCGACTTAAAAGAATCGAACACGAGACCGGCCACATTTAACTGTTAACACTAAGCCACTATACCACCAAAACACTTATGAATTTGTGGCCAAAAGTATTTGATAAATCTGTCGGCCGGAAGCAAGTGCTTGATTGGCTTGGCCCAAGGGCCGGCTCTAGTTGAAGCCTATTTGTTATGTTTTTTTTAACAGGAACTAGTCATCCAATAAGATAAGAATTGTACTAAGAACCCATAATCTCTTACAAAATATCAAGTTCTAAAGTCCTAAAAAGTTGCGTAAAGCTTCAGATTGTCTACATGGTTTAGAGAAATATGAACTCTACAATTCTTAAACGCATCCATACCTTGGATTTCAACTCTTCTGATTGTTTTCATTTCGGTGTTGTAGTAGAAAACGTAGCAAGGGTCCAGTAGATAACGTGGCGACAACACAATTTCATTTGTACTAGTCATTCCAACAAAGAATAACGTGCACGTGGTCTCTCCAGCTACATTCTTCCACCATGAGGGTAACACGAATATATGCTTCGACCATTCGTGTTTTTTTGCGTCTTCTAGAACCCACAATTCAAAACATTTCCTTCCTCTAGTAACAGTGTAAACCCCATCCGACATAAGAGCACCTAATTTACCCTTGTAGTTTACCAGAGTTGAATAACACGTCACTACAAGAAAATAGGCCTATTTCCGACCGATTTTCCGACGGCAAAAATCGGTCGGAAATTACCGACGGAAATCCGACCGATTTTCGATCGTTTTTCGACCGGTCCAAAATCGGTCGGAAATTTCCGACGGAAACACTCCCGTCGCAATACGGTTGCAAATATCGGTCGGAAATCCGTGGGAAAATAAATCGGTAGGAAATCCGTCGGAAAAATCGGTCGGAAAACGGTGGGAAATTTATTCGGTCGGAAATCGGTTGGAATAAAATTAGATCGACCACCGTAAACAATTAGATCGACCCACAACATAGGGACCGATCGATCCGCATAGGATTGATCGATCTCCACCAGATCGATCTGCTTCGGATTGATCGATCTACTAAGAATCGATCGATCTCCATAGGATCGATCGATCTTAAAATTTCCGACTGATATATCCGTCGGAAATTTAGTTTTTCCGACGGATTTGCGACGGATTTAAATAATTAAATCCGTCGCAAATCCGTCGGAAAAACTAAATAAATATCTATTTAGTGTAATTTTTGAAAACATTTATTTTCCCCCGATTTCCCACCGATTTCCGACGGATTAAATATTTCCCACCGATTTCCGACGGATAAAGTATTTCCCACCGATTTCCGATGGATTTAATATTTTCCACCGATTAATCCGTCGGAAATCCGTGGCAAAATCTAAATAAATATCTGTTATCTTCTTCCTCTTTATCTCCACCGACAGGCTTCCTCCTCCACCTACGATTTCCGAGATCGCCTCTCCTCCACCGCGTTACACCGCCGCTTCTCCTCCACCGCCGGTTCTCCTCCACCGCCGGTCCTTCTCCCTCCTCCATCGCCGGCTCTTCTTCCTCCTCCACCCACCACCGAAGGAAAGTTTTTATCCTCTCCACCGCGAAAGCTTTCCTCCACCGCCGGAATTCCGCCGGTTTACCTGCAATCTCCACGAAAACATGTATGTTTGGTTGCAAAAGATTTTGGTTAGATTTGTTAGATTTGTAAAAAATTGGTTGAATTTTTGTGGAATTTTGGTGGAATTTTTGTGGAATTTTGGTGGAATTTTTGTGGAATTTTGGTGGAAATTTGTTAGATTTTGGGTGAATTTTGGTGGAATTAGGTTGAACGGAGGTGGAGCCTTCGACGGTGAAGGAAACGCAGCTTGGAGAGTCAATAACTGCCACAAGACCTTCAACTGCAAGAAACTTCCAATCGTATGTGTGCTCTTGTCTTTAATAGCCTTTGAGAGGAGTTTTGTATATTTTGACCAAGTTTTTAGTAATGTTATATGTGTTGTTTGTGCAGAGTATAAGGTTTTATTTCGTGGAGAACGCTGAGATTAGAGACATTTCCTCAATTGATGCCAAGAACTTCCACATTAACGTTCTTGGAGCCAAGAACATGACCATGACTAACATCAAGATCATCGCTCCTGAAGAGAGTCCGAACACTGACGGTATCCATTTGGGAAGAAGTGACGGAGTCAAGATCCTAAACTCCTTCATCTCCACCGGAGATGACTGTATCTCCGTTGGAGATGGGATGAAGAACCTTCACGTGGAGAAAGTTACTTGCGGTCCAGGACACGGAATCAGTGTCGGAAGCCTTGGAAGGTACGGACACGAGCAAGATGTTAGTGGCATTATGGTCAAGAACTGCACTCTCCAAAACACCGACAACGGTCTTAGGATCAAGACATGGCCATCTGCTGCTTGCTCCACCACCGCCTCCGATATTCATTTCGAAGATATCATTCTCAAGGACGTTAGCAACCCAATCCTCATCGACCAAGAGTACTGCCCTTGGAACCAATGCAACAAGCAAGTACGTATCTTCATCATTTGTTTTTTTCAGATTCAACATTTTGACGATTCTGATTTGTCGAATGGTTGTGTTTTGTGATTTGTAGAAACCATCAACGATTAAGTTGGTGAACATAAGCTTCAAGAGGATCAGAGGAACATCAGGGAACAAGGATGCAGTGAAGCTATTGTGTAGCAAGGGATACTCTATGACGTACTCTATGACGAAGTAGCCGGTCTCAAAGAAGCACTCGAGAAGAAAGACGAAGAAGTTGAAGAATTGAAGCTTGAGAACGCCGCTACGAAACAGAGCCTTGACGCATTGAAGACTTTCATGAGGAGCAAATTCCCGGATTGCGATTTTTAGACGTTTACGCCGGTTATAATTTTTTATTTTAATTTACTGTTTAAAATCTTATAAATACTTTTAAATACTTTAAATTATATTTTCAATTGAGTTTTATCTTTTTTTATAAATTTTTTCGTATTTTAAATAATTAATATATTAAATAATAAATAATTTAATTAAAATTTTTTTTTCAAAATCCGTCGGAAAACGGTGGCAAATTTCCGACGGTATATTCCGTCGGAATTTTGCCACCGTTTTCCGACCGGCAATACCGTCGGAAATTTCCAACCGGCAATACCGTCGGAAATTTCCAACAGCCATAACGGTCGGAAATTTCCGACGGTTTTTGCAACCACCCATATCGGTCGGAAATCCGTCGGAAATTTCCGACGGATTTCCGACCGTTTTTGGATTTCCGACCACCTAAACCCGACGGACATTTTGGTCGGAAATCCGTCGGAAACAGGTGTTTCCGACGGATTTCCGACCAAAAGGTCCGTCGGAAAAACCCCTTTTTTCTTGTAGTGCATGGATGTTCCATTTCCTGAGGTTTGTTAATAAACATAAACTTCTCAGACCTCAAATCAAAGCAAACTATCACATAAACAGTTGGAGGCCCAAGGAACGTAGCATGATAATACAAATCACCATCGATGCATATCCCATCGTATTCAGGATCATGCGGTATGTAACATTCGATCATTCTCCATGAGTGCTTATGAGTCCCTAACATCAAAACCTGATGATCTTTTGAAATCTCTCTTTTACCATAATACGAGGTCATGGACAATACTTTGAATTGTTTCTCAATCGGATCATACCCAAAAAAACAATTCACCCCAACCCTCGTCGTCTTTACTTTGGGTAAAAGTAAAGATTTAACCATGCTAGGGTTACATATCACCGGCACTGATTCCTTTCTTCCTTCAACGATCTGAAGTTGTGTAACACAAACCAAATCAGAGACAGAACTACCAATTCTACATGACCCGTCAAAGCGAAACCACGTAAGACGGTCGGCACGAACAACAGATGAGTTCACATCCAGATTTTGACTCTGAGGTGACGAGAAGAAGAACAACTCACCGTTTTTTTGGCAGGAGAACAAGAGTTTCGGGCGAGACCAAGAGCTTGTCAAGAACGACTCAGTGAAATGTGGTCGGAGAATTATGGAATCCCATAGCTTTGATACGCAACGAAACCTTGTCACGGACTTCGCCGGCAATCTGGAGAGTATCTCGATAATGAGATCGATTGGTATCATCTCTGAGTTGTATTCTCTTCGTTTCTTTGAAGTAGAAGAGAATTGCTTCGGTCGTGTTTTCATGGCGAAGACAAAACGACTCTTCTCAAAAACCCTAGCTGCTTTACTTATGGAGAGGATAATAAACACAGTGAAATGGCTCCAATTTCAACCTCTCTTTGGGCCTAATTAAAAGCCCAATATTATTAGAGCATGATCAATGGTGGGTTTTAAAGGGTTGTTATGAATATAAAATTATTAAAATTTAAGTAAAAGGAAGAAAGAGAGTGTAAAATTTGAGTAAAAGGAAGAAAGAGAGTGTTTTTGGTAATATAAAATTGAGTAAAGAGAAGAGATAGTTTTTAATTTTAGGAGAGAGAGTTGCTAAAATTGATAATTTTAGAGAGGTTGTTATGAAATAATGGGGTGTATTGAAATATAAAATTAATAAAAATTGAGTAAAAGGATGAAAGAGAATGTATAAAATTGAATAAAATGATGAAAGAGTGTGTGTTTTAATAATTTTATATTCACTAACAACCCTTAAAATTCCCTATAACCCACCATTGATCTTGCTCTAAGAGAGTTGCTTCTAAATTAAAGCCCATAAGAATTTGTTTTACGTGTCTCAACGAATTTCATACATTTGAATTTCGATTTTGTGTGTGGATTTTTAGGTTATTCCGCCACAAGGTACGGCGATGATTCACGAAGCGGATAAGGTTGAATCTGGGCAATTCTCGACTGAGACTGGGGATTACTTAGCTTGTATCTCCGTTGTTGATCATAAACCGGAGACGACGTTGATCTTATTTGATGGCTGAGTTATTATTTGTTTGATGGCTGAGTTATGATTTGTTTGTGTGATGGCTGAGTTATTCTTTCTTTGATGGCTGAGTTATTCTTTTACGGCTGAGTTATGGTTACTCAATGGCTGAGTTATGAGTTACTGTTGTAGGTGCGTGTTAGGCATATGGTCTTGAAGGAGTCTATAGAGGAGATGTTTCCTCAGTGGCCGGGTGAAGACGATGACCAACATCTGAGTAACCTGATAAGAGACCTACATTCTGGTAGGTATGTAGTAGGTGATTATTGGAGTGTTCAGAGGAAGGAGAAGGAGAAGGAGAAGAAGAAAAAAACAAAGTTGGCTTTAGTTCCTTTTGAATCTGAGTCTGAGCGACCCAGAAAGAAGCAGAAGAAAACTGCTGAGGAGGATGAAGCTGCTGAAGTAGCGAAGAAGGAGGATGCAAAGGGAACGGGTCCTAGCGAGGACGCGGCGGCTATGAATACCATAATCGCTACGCTCGAGAAAATTGCCACTAAATTTGATAGATATGACTCTGTTTTTGAGAGGGTTTGCTCGCAGTTCAACAGCCACGATTCCAAATTTGTCGAGCTAACCCGAAAAATGGAAGAAATGGAGAAGAATTTTGCTGAAAGAGTCAAAGATGCAGTGGATGAGCGTATGAAAGTTTTGGGTTTATCCGAAAGTGCCCAAAACTATGTTCCCAGGACAAAAGTCAGATAATAGTCGAACGGTACCTAATACGGTATCTGAGACTCCTGACAATGTTGCGTGGGCTAAAAAGACATCGCCTAAGGCTGAAAGCCGAACTCCGCAGCAGTATTTTCTAAAACAGAAGGAGGAGGTTGCTAAGACCAAAGAGGAAGCTGTGGGGTCGAAATTGAAGGCGAAAGAAGAAATTTCTAAGGGTACTCCTGAGGCGAAAAAGAATTTGTTTGATAGTGAACTTGATTTCATTACTGTTTCGCCTGCTAAGCAAGAATTACGACGCGGAACCAGGAGGCACCCAACCGAAAAAGAGAAGGCTGAGGATGCTAAGAAGAAGGCTGATGCTGCTGCTAGAAGGAAGGAGATCGCTCTGAAGAAGAAGGAAGATAAGGCAGCGGCTGAGTTAAAGAAGAAGGAAGAGAAAGAAGCGGCTGAGTTAAAGAAGAAGGAAGAGAAGGCAGCGGCTGAGCTAAAGAAGAAAGAAGCGGCGGCGAAGAAGAGTCGTGAGGGTGTAATAAGAATACAATTGCCGCCTGCGAAGCCGATGGGGAAGGGGAAGGGAAGGATGGAAGGTTCAACGGACGTTGAGGATGTGACCGATGAAGTACTCGCAAAAGAAAACCAACTGTTACCGGAGTCTGAGGAGGAAGAAGATGAAAGGCTTCGGTTAGCAAAAATTAAGGAGTACCGGTCGAGGGTTAAATTAGCTACAACTGGGTTAGCAGAGAAGCCAAATCCTCCTTCAGCAGTTTTTCCTTCTGTTGGAGACAATTGGACGACGTGCATAAGGAAGGGTTTTGAACCTTCATCAGCGATCTATGATCCTCTCGCACCTGTCGACCCGGCTAATCTGGAGAAACTTAAGCAACATCTGAAGCCATTCGAGTATAGACCTTTACACCTTTTTTTTATTTTATACAGCTATTAGCAATATTTGCCTAAACTGACTTGTGTTTGATTGCTAGGGCCATTGCGCTGACCGATCTTAGTAACGAGGAAGTGAGTTTCTACAGAATTCTCATGACTGAAAGAAAGCATTGGCCAAATCTACAGTTTGGATGGTTGTTTGATACTGTAAGTATCATTTACGGCTGAGTTTTGATTATTTATGGCTGAGTTATTTATTATTTGATGGCTGATTTATCGTTGTTTGATGGCTGAGTTATTGTTGTTTGATGGCTGAGTTATTGTTGTTTGATGGCTGAGTTATTGTTGTTTGATGGCTGAGTTATCGTTGTTTGATGGCTGAGTTATCGTTGTTTGATGGCTGAGTTATCGTTGTTTGATGGCTGAGTTATTGTTGTTTGATGGCTGAGTTATTGTTGTTTGATGGCTGAGTTATCGTTGTTTGATGGCTGAGTTATTGTTGTTTGATGGCTGAGTTATGGGTGTTTTGATGGCTGTGTTATGGTAATTCGATGGCTGACTTAATCTTCTGTGTACAGCATGTTGCTTCGTATATGAGAGTCCTCACGAAAAGGTCCATGCAAGATCCCAGCCCATTCTGGTCGAAGCGCATAGCCTTTGTGGACACGTGGTTCCTAGGATTATGGGTTCGGGATTTCGAGCAGTTCAAGATAAACCCAAAGATGTTCAAATTCAAGGACTCAGGTTATGAGAATCTCATATGCGGTAACATTCCCGCCGACCTTCCGACAAAGAAGAAGTGGCTTGAAGATGTTGATCATTTGTACGGAGTGCTTCATACTGGTGGCGATCATTGGGTGGCGTTTCACATGGATCTTCTGAAGGAGAAGATCGATGCCTACGATCCCATCATTGGACAGGTAACTCCTGAAAGTGAACAGAAAATGCTAGAAGCATTTAGGCCGCTGTTGCAAATGATCCCTGCAATGATCAATGCTGTCATTCCTGGAAGGAAAACCGTTTGCCAAAAACAATTTGCGTTCAGACGGAAAAGCGGCAAAAACATTCCCCAAAACACCCAAGTTGGCGACTGTGGCGTGTATTCAGCGAAGTTTATCGAGTGCCTAGCGCTTGGTGTAACTTTTGATGGGATATGCGATAACAATATTCAGGGTATACGGGTGAAAATGGCAGCAGAGATCTTCGATGAAAAGGGATATGATATGTTGGCGCAGTTTAGCTGATTTAGCCCTTATGAACCTTCTAACTCAGTCGTAAATTGTATGTTTTTAGGGTATATGGTATATAACTCAGCCGTTTTGTTTTGATAACTCAGCCATTTCATTTACATAACTCAGCCATACCCTAAACCCTAAAATCAAAAATAAAATTTAAGACTTACAAAATTATAATTGATCAATTTATTAATATGACTTAAGATCAATTTATATGTTCAATATAAATCATCTGAATGTGAATACTTTCTTTATTCAATTACTTAAACTTGAGATATATATTGTCTTACTTGATCTTGAGATATATATTGTCTTACAAGTACTTAAAACTTTACCTATAGTTAAGACCCAAAATAATATACAATAAACCACATATAATTTTTTCAATTGAATGTGTATAATTTGTTTCATTTGAGACTCTAAATCATAAATTTTGTAAATGCTAAACCCTAAACCCTAAATCCTAAACCCTAAATCCATAACTCAGCCGTTAAGTTCCTATAACTCAGCCGTTAAGTTCCTATATCTCCCTCTAGCGATGTTTGGTCTTCCTATCTCTCTCTCTATATTTATAGCCATTCTCTTTAACATTGTCTCTCCCATCACTTTTTTATAGAAAAAACGTAAGAAAAAAAAACCTAATCTCATAAAAACATACATCATGTCGACTGTCCCTAATATGACATCCCAGTTCAATAGCATGATCAATACCATACAGAACATGCAAGATCGGGATAACCTCCCTCTTCTAAACCCTGGTGCGGGTGTCTGGTGTGACCAAACTACTGTTACGTGGTTTAAGTTTTTACACGATCTCTCGCAGGCTATCCCGGATATTCTTCGTGAGGGATGGGTTGAGCCGTGGCCGACTTACCGCTTCATTCTCGATGATGTTAAGGGACAGTGGTTTCTTAAACTAACTGTAAGCATAATTTAACTTCCATATTAGATTTAACGTTTTGTTTCTTAAACACTAATAGTTTTTGTTTCTTTTTATAGCGAAAATACAGATGGGATCCGACCCATAATTTGATGGTTTGGGCACAGTTTAATCTGCTCGCTAGAACGCTATTTCGAACTCAAATGCGGACGTTTAAGAGGATATGGCATCATGGCGGCGAGAAGCCTGATTGGATTACAAATAGAGTTTGGCTTGCTCTCGTCGAAATGTTTGATGAGTTTGGCCCAGATAATTTTGAGTTTGGACAATGTAATTTTAAATAAATGTTTGAAACCCTAAATTTTTAGTTTTTATTCAAGTTTTTATATAACTCAGCCGTGAAGTATAATAACTCAGCCGTCAAGTACAATAACTCAGTCTTCTTAAACATAACTCATCCGTCAAATATAATAACTCAGCCGTCAAATATAATAACTCAGCCTTCAAATATAATAACTCAGCCTTCTTAAACATAACTCAGCCGTCAAATATAATAACTCAGCCTTCTTAAACATAACTCAGCCGTTGAGTTTAATAACTCAGCCTTCTTAAACATAACTCAGCCGTAGCGAAACTCAGCCGTAGCGAAACTCAGCCGTATCGTAACTCAGCTGAGTAACGTGGCTAAATCTCCACTGTTGTATTGTATCAATATCCAATACTGGCCACGTGTTAATCATCCCGTAAAATGCGTGAAATGATGGGAAGGTGGACGGGTGAAATGATGGGAAGGTGGACGGGTGAAATGATGGGAAGGTGACCTGCGTCTGCTGCCTCTAGTTTCCTTTTACAATTTAAAGGTAATAGCTTTAATCTCTATTTTGTCTGTGCAAACTTGATTCGTTCTTTAATAAACATTTTTGGCAGCTAATCTTTTAGAAGCACAAGTTCAAGATATCATGGCCGCAGATCATTCGAACAAAAGAAAAGCACCAATGTCAGCCGCAGAATTGGACGCAGAAAGAGCAGGAAAAGATCGCCTAAAAACAATTCTCTTGTCAGTGCGATCACAGATGAAAGCCAAGGAAGAAGCTCACCGCGTCGAACTCAAGCTTGAAAGAATTGCTGGCCAACTCTCTATGTTGGAGAAGATGATGGACATGATGGAGGCAAAGCGGCAGCGGTTGGAAGAAGAGAAAGAGATGGCATTGGAGGAGCTAAGCGGAATTAATATTCCTACTATTGATTGGGATAAATTGAACTGCGGATTTATGCTTGGGTAAATCAATGATAGAATCATCGTTATCTTTTCCTTGTTTTTTTTGTTTCTCAAACTTTTTATCTCTTTTCTTTTGATGTTTTCTTTGATTTTAATGTTGATTTGGAGATTTGAAACATAACTCAGCCGTCAAGTGTAGTGATATAAACATAACTCAGTCGTGAAGTGTAGTAACTCAGCCGTAATAAACAATAACTCAGCCGTCCGTATCGTAACTCTGCCGTCAAGTATAATAACTCAGCCGTAATAAACAATAACTCAGCCGTCCGTATCGTAACTCAGCCGTCCGTATCGTAACTCAGCCGTGTCGCGATGTTTCGTCTTTCTATACCATAACTCAGCCGTGTCGTGACGTTTCGTCTTTCTATTTCGGGCGGGAAAATTCCCGCCCAAAATCCATACCTTTTTACCTCGATCTTTGTAATAATTTGAAGGACATACACATATAACCTGAATGATCATTCATTCTTTTGAAACAGATATCAAGAAATGGAAGCAAGGAAAGTCATAATCTGTGGACTCCCGGCAAGAGGAAGCATGCCACAGCGCCACATAATCTGTGGACTCCCAGCAAGAGGAATCATGCCACAGCTCCACACACATCCACCACAAGAAGCAGATGATGATCGAGGAAGTGATGTGGTGGAGCTCACACGAGCAGAATATAACAGCGCGATGGGATACGATGATGATCGAGGAAGTGATGTATACACGGAGCTCACACTAGGGGAATATCACAGAGCTATGGGATACTTGGTACGGGTTCAGGAAGACGAAGAGGACATCGAACCTGAGTTCCGAATACTTGTCCAAAAGCTCAGAAAGGAAGAACAAAGACTCAACTCCGCTGCAATGAAACGATCAAATCAAGAGCAAGGAGAGTCATCAAGAAAGAGAAGTAGAAGGTGAATGTCGGGAAACGTTTTTTTTTACGGAAAACGTTTAGATGTTTGTAAGATTGTTGGTAGGTGTGTTCTTTTTTTTTTTTACGGCAAACGTTTAGATGTATTCAATGGTATGGAAAAAATGTTTTTAAACCTTTAAGTTAAGAATTTGAATCTATTTTATACAAGTTTAAAGATAACTCAGCCGTCAAGTCTACTAACTCAGCCGTAATAAACAATAACACAGCCGTCAAGTATAATAACTCAGCCGTCAAGTATAATAACTCAGCCGTCAAGTGTAATAGAGTCGCGACACGGCTGAGTTATGGTATAGAGTCGCGACACGGCTGAGTTATGGTATATAAAGATGGCTGAGTTATTAGTTTTTTACGGCTGAGTTATGTTTAAAACGTTTTTCTATTAATTTAAAATTTAAACAAATAATAAAAATGAATATAATACTATTTTTTAGAGATTCATCAAGTCTCATCAAGTCTCTATCCGTTGTACATGCTCTAACTCCTACTTCCCAAAAGATATTAATCATTACACCAATAATATAGGAAGCGCCATATAGCTCGTCAGATTAGCGTCTCGAGATATTTTGTATATTTTGAATAAATGCTGACTTGACTGATCAACCAAAAAAGTAAATTTTGATACGTTTTTGACCATCGCATAATAAATGAAGCCATAGTAATTTCGGACTTGTAAATCAATTAATTCAGCCTTCTGTCTACAAGAGAAGCGGCTGATTTAATATTGACGAATTCGTGTTTCGGCTGAGTTATGACTGCTTTGCGGAAAAGAAGCGGCTGACTTATTGGTTTAAATATATATACTTCGTGTTTCTAAGTCAAACCAGCTTGAATGAGAAGGAACATCCATAACTCAATTGATCATTCAAAGAAAAAACTTTGTGCTTCTCCTGAACGAAACATTCAAAGAAAAAAGTGTATAAGAGAGAAAAAAACTGGTTTGATAACTCATTTGATCATTTGCCTCGCATAAACTTTTCCACCGTCTTTGGTGTTTTTGCATCAAACAATAAATCAACATGCTAATTTTGCATCAAAGACGGTTGGAAAAGTTTCTGCGAGGCAAAAGGTCGAATAACTTTGTGCTTCTCCTGAACAAAACATTCAAAGAAAAAGGTGTATAAGAGAGAAAAAGGTGTATAAGGAAGATTGTTTCGTGTTGCTTATAGGGTTCTTGCTTATAAAGAGACTGTAAACCAATCTTTAAAGCGAAATTTAATTTTCTTCTGAGGTTTGACTATGTATGAATGTACGCCACGTGGATGAAGCGGTTTGAAGCAATAAAGGCTGTGCATTTAGTGTCAAAGATTTTACTTGTGATAACTCAGCCGTGATATCTAATAACTCAGCCGTCTTTTTATACCATAACTCAGCCGTGTCGCGACCCTATTATAAATACAGAATAAAAAAAGTTACGGCTGACTTATGGAAAGTTACGGAAGACTTATGAAATGTTACGGCTGACTTATGAAATGTTACGGCTGACTTATAGATAGTTACGGCTGACTTATGAAAATAGTTACGGCTGACTTATGAAAATAGTTACGGCTGACTTATGAAAATAGTTACGGCTGACTTATGAAAATAGTTACGGCTGAATGAATTATGAAAATAGTTACGGCTGACTTACATGTAGTAGTTTCTCGACACCACGCGAAAGCGTGTTTAATATGTTGGGAAAAATCAAACCAAAAATCAAAGCAAAATACATACAAAGAAAGCAATATTGTAAACAAAATCCATAACTCAGCCTTAATACAACCAACAACCCCAATTTATATTGGACAAGTTCTTGCATTATGTCCAACCTGTTTACAACGAGAACATGTGTGTTCTTTCCTAGGACGTTTATTCTCAAGTGCAACTTCTAGAGCAGATTTCATCCTACATTTCTTAGGCCTTCCTGGTGGTTGACGAACAACCGGGGGAAAGCACGGTTGGTTAGCCACGTTATCTGGAACTTGGAGCGCTGAATCTACCGGTATGATCGGCTGAGCATATGCGTTTACCAAATAATTGTTTTGATAGTAAGGACTGCACAGGGATATCCGACATTTATCCCTGTTCTCGGCAGCTGTGATTGCATGCACGCATGGTAATTTCTCCCCTTCGAAACGCCGGCATGTGCATGTTTTTCCCTCCAAATTCACAACATGCGAAGAAGATCCATATATAACTTCAGTGTGATATTCATCAATCCTTCGTGCCGTCATAAGTCTAGCGGCAGTAACACGATCCTATTATAAATACAGAATAAAAAATTGTCAAAATATAAAAAAAGTTACGGCTGACTTATCAAATGTTACGACAGACTTATCAAATACTTTGGCTGACTTAAGAAATGTTACGGCTGACTTATCAAATGTTACGGCTGACTTACATGTAGTAGTTTCTCGACACCACGCGAAAGCGTGGTTAGCTGCGATATAGCATCCTCTCTCCGTTCAACAAACTATCTGGTCATCATAACCCGTATCGAATCTAATAGTCGAACAATGTTAAGACTTCTTGCATTTGACAGTGCATGGTTCATTGATTCCGCTATGTTTGTAGTCATCAAATTATACCTTTCGCCCGGGAAATGAACACGCGCCTACAGGTTGACACCAGCTCTTTCAAGGTAGCCATGGAGTTGAGGATTAATCGCTTGAATCTCCTCGTATATCGCAGTAAAATCAGCCATCCTAAAACATCTTGCCGCTTGCTTCACCAGACGAAAAACATCTTTTCCTCTGAACTGTCCCAAAATGTTCTTATATAAATGATAAGTGCAAATTCCCCGAGAAGCCAACGGATACACATTCCCAATTGCTTTCCCTATCGAGTTATGCCTATCCGAGATTATCGCAAGACCCTCATCGTCAGGAATCACAAGTTTTAGTTGCGTAAAAAACCAGTGCCACGAATCATCATTTTCAGTGTCAACCACACCGAAGGCAATTGGGAAAATCTGAAAGTTACCATCCTGAGCTAGTGCTGTGAGAAGCGTTCCTTTGTATTTACCATTAAGAAACGTACCGTCGACAACGACAACTTTGCGCATGAAAGGAAACCCATTTACGCTCGCACCAAATGCAAGGAACATATACATGAATCTTCCAAACTCATTGATTTGAAGACGCGCAATTGTACCCGGATTTGCCCTTCTTATCTTGTATAAGTAAGAAGGCAAGTTTTCAAACCCACTCTCAGGAGTTCCCATCTCGAGTTCCCTTGCAAATCTTAGCGTTCTATGTGATTTCCAATAATCCATCTGACCACATGGAAAATAATACAAATAAGTCAGCCGCATCGTAAAAATAAGTCAGCCCAAACGTAGTAGTAACTCAGCCTTTAACTTTATATAACTCAGCCGTTGAGTTTATATAACTCAGCCGTTGAGTTTATATAACTCAGCCAATAAGTTAATATAACTCAGCCGTTGAGTTTATATAACTCAGCCGTTGAGTTTATATAACTCAGCCGTTGTGTCAGCCGCAATGTACTAATAATTACCTTTACACCAAATTGCTTTTTGATAGATATTCCAACACTCGTAGGTCGAACTGACGGACCAACGTTGCCGAGAAAGTCCTTGTACAACTCTCCTAAAATAGCCGCTGTTGCTTTTCGAGATCGACTAGAACGCTCAGTTATAGAACATGTATGATCCGAATCGTATATACGAACATAAAATGCCGGGGGATCCCCTAGTGTAGTAGCACAAACTCTCCAGAGACATCCACCAACCCAACACTTAACAACGAGTGTATCCGAATCGGATACGTGTACATCAAAATCAAATCGATCCTTCACCATAAGAAGTTTTAGTCGTTTCTCCAAATCGGCTTTACTCTCAAATCGTTGCCCTACTGAGAGGTTTAGGGAAGACAAATCTAACCTTGGAACCTCCGGATTCACTTTAGATCCGATCGTCGACAAGTTATGAGGTCTCTTCTTAGGAGATATTGTCGGTGAATCTTCGTCTTGTGTTGGAGACTCACCGAATAAACTGAAGTTATCACCATCAGATGACTCACCATCCGAGTCGTCGAACATATCAAATCGGCTATCAAATTCATCATCTTCTTCGTCTTCTTCGCCTACTTCATTTTCTTCGACTACTTCATTTTTTTCGCCTTCTTCATCTTCTTCGTTGAAACCATCATAACTCCCACAGTAATCTTCGTATCTAGATTCAACTTCTGAGCTATAACTGAATAACCTTTTATTCTTCTCTCTCGCTCCGTCATTTCGACTAATTTCATTCTCCGTAATCTCCACACAAAGACGTAAGTGTTCAATTTTTCTGAGGCTTAAAAAAACTTGCAACTGTCGAGTATTTGAGAGGTAAACTGGTGGAGTATCGTGCGCCATTGTTTTCAAAGCTTTATTCGAGAACATGTAGCTCAGCTGAATCTGATGGCTCGACTCCTTCAATCCGTAATCTTCGAGTACTATCTTCGCAAGTTCGTCTAGTGTTGTTTTCTCATTTATATGCAGAACTCTACATCCTCTACCGTCGGTGTTGAATACATATTTGTGTTTCTTAACCCAGTTACCGGAAACAATAATTACCGAATCCATAAGATCTCTGATGAATGAAAAAGCTAGATGAAGAAGAGTAAGAAGAAGGCGAAGGTCGTAGATGAATAACCCTAATTTGACTGTCGTAACATTAATAATGACATGGCAAATAAGAGCTGATGACATGGAAAATCGGAGCAGATGACATGGAAAATCGGTAAGTCAGCCGCCAAACGAACAAATAACTCAGCCATTAATAAATCAGCCATCAAGTATAGTGTAAGTCCGCCGCGACGTGAATTGTATTTCAGTAATTAATCTTTCGCTAATAAATCAGCCATAATAAGGTTATAAAATATTAAGTCAGCCGTATCTTCAAATAAATCAGCCGTCAAATGAATGCTATTCTAGTAATTAATCTTCCGCTGATAACTCAGCCGTAATCAGGCTGAGTTATTGTTAACCCAGCCAATTACGGCTGATTTCCGTAACAGCCGTAACTGCTTCCCAACCGGAGAACATAACTCAGCCGTAACTTGTGTTCGAAAGTCAGCCGATCTCACATAAGTCAGCCAGATTTCTATAAATCAGCCGTCACTAAGGCTGATTTATGTTCGTAAGTCAGCCGTTACCTCATAAATCAGCCCGCCGTTGTATAACTCAGCCGTAACTAGTGTACGTAAGTCAGCCGTTATCTCATAAGTCAGCCAGATTTCTGTAAGTCAGCCGTCACTAACGGCTGATTTATGTTCGTAAGTCAGCCGATCTCTCATAAGTCTGCCGCGTTTAATAACTCAGCCGCAACATAACCATAACTCAGCCGCAACGTAGCCATAACTCAGCCGTAGCGCTTTACGGCTGAGTTATTAATACACGTCAACGATTTCCTACGTGGTTGCTTACGTGGCTATGGCATTCGTGTAATTACATTTTTTGTCACAACGTAAGAAAAGGGCACGCTAGGTATTTAAAAAATATCAGTAATAAAAAAAAGTTTTATATGGTTATAGTAATATTTCCTAATTTCCATGGTATTTGAGCTAAACACCCTAAATTTTGTCTATTAATTGTTTTTATTGTAAAGTAAAAAAAGAAGAAGTTATTGCGACTTAAAAGAATCGAACACGAGACCGGCCACATTTAACTGTTAACACTAAGCCACTATACCACCAAAACACTTATGAATTTGTGGCCAAAAGTATTTGATAAATCTGTCGGCCGGAAGCAAGTGCTTGATTGGCTTGGCCCAAGGGCCGGCTCTAGTTGAAGCCTATTTGTTATGTTTTTTTAACAGGAACTAGTCATCCAATAAGATAAGAATTGTACTAAGAACCCATAATCTCTTACAAAATATCAAGTTCTAAAGTCCTAAAAAGTTGCGTAAAGCTTCAGATTGTCTACATGGTTTAGAGAAATATGAACTCTACAATTCTTAAACGCATCCATACCTTGGATTTCAACTCTTCTGATTGTTTTCATTTCGGTGTTGTAGTAGAAAACGTAGCAAGGGTCCAGTAGATAACGTGGCGACAACACAATTTCATTTGTACTAGTCATTCCAACAAAGAATAACGTGCACGTGGTCTCTCCAGCTACATTCTTCCACCATGAGGGTAACACGAATATATGCTTCGACCATTCGTGTTTTTTTGCGTCTTCTAGAACCCACAATTCAAAACATTTCCTTCCTCTAGTAACAGTGTAAACCCCATCCGACATAAGAGCACCTAATTTACCCTTGTAGTTTACCAGAGTTGAATAACACGTCACTACAAGAAAATAGGCCTATTTCCGACCGATTTTCCGACGGAAAAAATCGGTCGGAAATTACCGACGGAAATCCGACCGATTTCCGATCGTTTTTCGACCGGTCCAAAATCGGTCGGAAATTTCCGACGGAAACACTCCCGTCGCAATACGGTTGCAAATATCGGTCGGAAATCCGTGGGAAAATAAATCGGTAGGAAATCCGTCGGAAAAATCGGTCGGAAAACGGTGGGAAATTTATTCGGTCGGAAATCGGTTGGAATAAAATTAGATCGACCACCGTAAACAATTAGATCGACCCAGAACATAGGGACCGATCGATCCGCATAGGATTGATCGATCTCCACCAGATCGATCTGCTTCGGATTGATCGATCTACTGAGAATCGATCGATCTCCATAGGATCGATCGATCTTAAAATTTCCGACTGATATATCCGTCGGAAAAACTAAATAAATATCTATTTAGTGTAATTTTTGAAAACATTTATTTTCCCCCGATTTCCCACCGATTTCCGACGGATTAAATATTTCCCACCGATTTCCGACGGATAAAGTATTTCCCACCGATTTCCGATGGATTTAATATTTTCCACCGATTAATCCGTCGGAAATCCGTGGCAAAATCTAAATAAATATCTGTTATCTTCTTCCTCTTTATCTCCACCGACAGGCTTCCTCCTCCACCTACGATTTCCGAGATCGCCTCTCCTCCACCGCGTTACACCGCCGCTTCTCCTCCACCGCCGGTTCTCCTCCACCGCCGGTCCTTCTCCCTCCTCCATCGCCGGCTCTTCTTCCTCCTCCACCCACCACCGAAGGAAAGTTTTTATCCTCTCCACCGCGAAAGCTTTCCTCCACCGCCGGAATTCCGCCGGTTTACCTGCAATCTCCACGAAAACATGTATGTTTGGTTGCAAAAGATTTTGGTTAGATTTGTTAGATTTGTAAAAAATTGGTTGAATTTTGGTGGAATTTTGGTGGAATTTTTGTGGAATTTTGGTGGAAATTTGTTAGATTTTGGGTGAATTTTGGTGGAATTAGGTTGAACGGAGGTGGAGCCTTCGACGGTGAAGGAAACGCAGCTTGGAGAGTCAATAACTGCCACAAGACCTTCAACTGCAAGAAACTTCCAATCGTATGTGTGCTCTTGTCTTTAATAGCCTTTGAGAGGAGTTTTGTATATTTTGACCAAGTTTTTAGTAATGTTATATGTGTTGTTTGTGCAGAGTATAAGGTTTTATTTCGTGGAGAACGCTGAGATTAGAGACATTTCCTCAATTGATGCCAAGAACTTCCACATTAACGTTCTTGGAGCCAAGAACATGACCATGACTAACATCAAGATCATCGCTCCTGAAGAGAGTCCGAACACTGACGGTATCCATTTGGGAAGAAGTGACGGAGTCAAGATCCTAAACTCCTTCATCTCCACCGGAGATGACTGTATCTCCGTTGGAGATGGGATGAAGAACCTTCACGTGGAGAAAGTTACTTGCGGTCCAGGACACGGAATCAGTGTCGGAAGCCTTGGAAGGTACGGACACGAGCAAGATGTTAGTGGCATTATGGTCAAGAACTGCACTCTCCAAAACACCGACAACGGTCTTAGGATCAAGACATGGCCATCTGCTGCTTGCTCCACCACCGCCTCCGATATTCATTTCGAAGATATCATTCTCAAGGACGTTAGCAACCCAATCCTCATCGACCAAGAGTACTGCCCTTGGAACCAATGCAACAAGCAAGTACGTATCTTCATCATTTGTTTTTTTCAGATTCAACATTTTGACGATTCTGATTTGTCGAATGGTTGTGTTTTGTGATTTGTAGAAACCATCAACGATTAAGTTGGTGAACATAAGCTTCAAGAGGATCAGAGGAACATCAGGGAACAAGGATGCAGTGAACCTATTGTGTAGCAAGGGATACTCTATGACGTACTCTATGACGAAGTAGTCGGTCTCAAAGAAGCACTCGAGAAGAAAGACGAAGAAGTTGAAGAATTGAAGCTTGAGAACGCCGCTACGAAACAGAGCCTTGACGCATTGAAGACTTTCATGAGGAGCAAATTCCCGGATTGCGATTTTTAGACGTTTACGCCGGTTATAATTTTTTATTTTAATTTACTTTTATTATGTTTAAAATCTTATAAATACTTTTAAATACTTTAAATTATATTTTCAATTGAGTTTTATCTTTTTTTATAAATTTTTTCGTATTTTAAATAATTAATATATTAAATAATAAATAATTTAATTAAAATTTTTTTTTCAAAATCCGTCGGAAAACGGTGGCAAATTTCCGACGGTATATTCCGTCGGAATTTTGCCACCGTTTTCCGACCGGCAATACCGTCGGAAATTTCCAACAGCCATAACGGTCGGAAATTTTCGACGGTTTTTGCAACCACCCATATCGGTCGGAAATCCGTCGGAAATTTCCGACGGATTTCCGACCAAAAGGTCCGTCGGAAAAACCCCTTTTTCTTGTAGTGCATGGATGTTCCATTTCCTGAGGTTTGTTAATAAACATAAACTTCTCAGACCTCAAATCAAAGCAAACTATCACATAAACAGTTGGAGGCCCAAGGAACGTAGCATGATAATACAAATCACCATCGATGCATATCCCATCGTATTCAGGATCATGCGGTATGTAACATTCGATCATTCTCCATGAGTGCTTATGAGTCCCTAACATCAAAACCTGATGATCTTTTGAAATCTCTCTTTTACCATAATACGAGGTCATGGACAATACTTTGAATTGTTTCTCAATCGGATCATACCCAAAAAAACAATTCACCCCAACCCTCGTCGTCTTTACTTTGGGTAAAAGTAAAGATTTAACCATGCTAGGGTTACATATCACCGGCACTGATTCCTTTCTTCCTTCAACGATCTGAAGTTGTGTAACACAAACCAAATCAGAGACAGAACTACCAATTCTACATGACCCGTCAAAGCGAAACCACGTAAGACGGTCGGCACGAACAACAGACGAGTTCACATCCAGATTTTGACTCTGAGGTGACGAGAAGAAGAACAACTCACCGTTTTTTTGGCAGGAGAACAAGAGTTTCGGGCGAGACCAAGAGCTTGTCAAGAACGACTCAGTGAAATGTGGTCGGAGAATTATGGAATCCCATAGCTTTGATACGCAACGAAACCTTGTCACGGACTTCGCCGGCAATCTGGAGAGTATCTCGATAATGAGATCGATTGGTATCATCTCTGAGTTGTATTCTCTTCGTTTCTTTGAAGTAGAAGAGACTTGCTTCGGTCGTGTTTTCATGGCGAAGACAAAACGACTCTTCTCAAAAACCCTAGCTGCTTTACTTATGGAGAGGATAATAAACACAGTGAAATGGCTCCAATTTCAACCTCTCTTTGGGCCTAATTAAAAGCCCAATATTATTAGAGCATGATCAATGGTGGGTTTTAAGGGGTTGTTATGAATATAAAATTATTAAAATTTAAGTAAAAGGAAGAAAGAGAGTGTAAAATTTGAGTAAAAGGAAGAAAGAGAGTGTTTTTGGTAATATAAAATTGAGTAAAGAGAAGAGATAGTTTTTAATTTTTGGAGAGAGAGTTGCTAAAATTGATAATTTTAGAGAGGTTGTTATGAAATAATGGTGTGTATTGAAATATAAAATTAATAAAAATTGAGTAAAAAGATGAAAGAGAATGTATAAAATTGAATAAAATGATGAAAGAGTGTGTGTTTTAATAATTTTATATTCACTAACAACCCTTAAAATTCCCTATAACCCACCATTGATCTTGCTCTAAGAGAGTTGCTTCTAAATTAAAGCCCATAAGAATTTGTTTTACGTGTCTCAACGAATTTCATACATTTGAATTTCGATTTTGTGTGTGGATTTTTAGGTTATTCCGCCACAAGGTACGGCGATGATTCACGAAGCGGATAAGGTTGAATCTGGGCAATTCTCGACTGAGACTGGGGATTACTTAGCTTGTATCTCCGTTGTTGATCATAAACCGGAGACGACGTTGACTCTCTTCACTCTAAGGATTGGAGGAGTGGTGTTCACTCTCTTCATTCTAAGGATTGGTCTAAAGTAGCTAAAAGGACACAAGTCGTTGTAAGTGCCTCTGCTTTTTAATCATATAGTGCCTCTGCTTTTTAATCTCTAGTCTTGATTAGTCGGAATAAAGATCAATTTTGAACCTGAGATGGATCAAAGGGTATTGGTTTGCTGAAATTGATTTTTGTTTAGAGTTCGTATAATTTCTTCATCTTAAGTGTGATAATGAAAGAAGATAGTGTAGAGAACTTGAAGCTTTTATGAGTGTTGATGTTTCTGCAGGATCTTGATGTTTTTGTTTCCGCAGATGATGGAGCATTCGGTAAAGGACTTGATAGACACTGTTAGTTCGATCCACGATGAGATGTTTTATCTTCGTGAAAGGTAAATTAGACATTTTTTTTTTTTACTTTAGTTGTTTGTTGGTATGAAGAAAGAGCTTGATGAGTTTGTTGATACTTTGTCATTATGTTTTCGGGTTTGGTTGTATCAGGGAAGAAGAAATGCAAGAACTAAATCGATCCACAAACGCAAAGATGGGGTGGTTGAGTTTCTTGTCTCTCGGGGTTTGTTTATCTGTGGCTGCTCTACACTTTTGGCATTTGAAAACTTTCTTTGAGAAAAAGAAACTCATCTAAGTAATACACACATACACACCATTAGAGAAGCTATATGACTAATACCATTAGAGAAGCTATATGACTTTTTAAGTATACAACTGAATACATTTTCTTTGAGGTCAAAACAAAAAAACAAAAAAACAAAAAAAATCTAGGACTTGTGGTCTTAGGTCTATGTTCAATGGTGGTTCTTAAGACAAAATATATTAAAATTAAATAAAAATTGGTTATATTATTAAGAACCGATCCTTAATTAAGAGATTTAAGAAGTGGTTCTTAGGTGGTTCTTAGGTAGCACGTGTCACCCATTGATTCGGCGATGATTTTTTTGACAAAAAAATAATAATAAACACGCGTACAACGTTTATAAATTTTACCATTGGAGGAAATAAATGTTTGACTATGTTTATAAATTTTGAGAAAATAAAATTCTACCTAAAATAAAATATTTTTATTTTTTATTAAGAATCCTAATGGGGTTCTACCATTGGAGTTACATTTACATTAAAAGAGTTCTTAAACTATTTGATTTAAAATATATAATAAAAAAATGGTTTAGAATCCTATGAGAGATTATCCCATTGAACCTGCTCTTATGAAGTGAATAAGCCCCAGTGATCTGAGGGTAAAGTTTCCTTGATTTCTTCAAGCCTCTTGAAGATCTCCAGGAAAAGTAGCTGAAACAAACAATAATGGAGATTGCAATTCTCAAGCTCCTCTCCGTTTACCCCAAAATGATTTTCTTCGTCCTCGAATCCGATTGCTGCTATAACTCTCTGAACCTCCTTAACAACTTCCTTGACAAAATCGGCTTCAGAGCTAGACCATAAATCATACAATATCATTAAACATTTCGAACTTAGGGTGTATAAAATAGCAAAAGAAGAAGAGTGAGCGTGAGTGGAAAATACCTATTTTCTCTGAGAGACAAACCCATCTTGTCGGAGATACACTCTAAAGCTTCCTTCCATTTCTTGATCTGATCTCCACTAGAAGCCTTTGCAAGCTTCCAGAAGTTGTCACCAAACTCACCTTCTTGTCCTCTCACGTCTTGTGCCTTGACCTTGTAAAAGATAGGAATGACTCGGAGCTTTCCTTGATCCGCAAGTTTCTTCATCTTCACCAACTCATCCATGCACCAGCTCGATTCCGCATACCTATATTGTATACATTTCCACCATTAGTACGATCAGGCCCGGTTCATATAGATTTGAGGCCAAACTTAATAAAAAAAAATAACAAAATGTACCTAATATGTAAAAATTGAAAATTTTGGGCCCTTTTTACAACGTTTTTCAAACTTTTGGCCTTGATCTTTAAAGATTTTTTTCAAAAAATCGTGGGATCCAGTGCTTTTGCACTGTGTGCACATGTCTAACGCCGGGCGTGAGTATACTACGATAGTATAAAACTAGTATATGTGCATTGTTAGTTTTAACATGCACACTAGTCTACAAAACCTGGTAGAGAAGATAGCCGGTGCAATCCTCGACTCTTCGATTCTTACAAAGAGATTTTTGAAATCTTTGCCTCTCTCCTCGTATTGGTCTACGAAGAAGTTGATCTCGTGCCTCTCAAAGGCATCAGTGAGGTGGCTGATGAAATTGTATCGGAGTTCCTCTCCCCTGTAATTGAAGAACACTTGATGGGCATCCGTGGAAGAGAAGATTCTCATCGATGGATTGAAGAGGTACGTAAGGTAAGTATATGAAATGAGCATGCAATAAAGAGCAGATGTGATAGTCAGATTGATGGGCTTAGACTTAGTATTTATAAATCTGATTGATTGCGCGCAAAATTACGTTTTTATATTCTAAAATATAATACGTAGAAGTTCCTTCGAACGTTCGACGCGCGTTAGACATATTATTTTACTAAAATTACGTTTTACTAAAATATCGTCACATGCATGTATTATTTTAATGTTTTTTCTCTGGAGTTATGACGTTGGGCATATTCTTTTCTACTCAAAAATTTAAATATTAATTGTTTCTCTGAGTCGGCAAATATTATTTGTTTAAATATTGTTCGATCTCTTTGATTGCGTGGTCATTGCGGTGAGTATTTGTTTTTATTTTTTTTCCCGATATAACCCAACTGAACTACATTATTCTTAGTCTTAGACACTGAAATACTATTTTCATAGCTAATATTTTTTTATAAATTCTACTAATTTGTATTAACTACAGAGCCATGCATTGAAGCATGGTTTTGTAGAAAAAGAAACCTCCGTTTAGGACAGCATTTTGAAGAAAAAAACTTAGTAACATAGTTTTTTTTTACTAAAAATAATAGTTTATTAGTTATTAATCTTAAAGTATAAAGTAGTAGAATATATTTACATATATAGGCCTACGTTTAAAGCTAATATTCAAATATTGGTTATCCATAATTAGATAAGAAGTTTAGTAGTTCATAGTCATGTAATTAAATTCAAAATATTTTTTAATTTTTTTAAAAAGAATTGTTTATCTTAAATTTAAATTCATTGATCGCTTATCGAATATTATTGAAGATTTCAGTTTCTGTTGCAATTGCCACAGTTACAAAAGATAACTACGGACCAATGATTTTGTAGAAATGAAAAAAAACAAAAAAATTACGTGCTAGAATTATTATTCACTTAGTTCATTATTGTAAAACATTTTGTTTACGAATAAAGGTATTTAATTTTTAATGGTTTATGTATAATATTAGTGTTGGACAGTGAAGTATAAAAAGAATCTCGTATTAAAAAGAATCCTCCGTAAGCTTGTACGTAATCTTGGCCCCTAGAAAAAGTTTGGTAATCCTTCTTCTTCTAAAAAATATCACATTTTCAAAAATTTTATAAAAATACCATTTTTTCAAAAAAAAATTTCATTATATAATTTATATTTGAGTTAATTATATTGTATTAAGATTTAGTTTTGAGTGTTTATAGAGTTTTAGGAGTCAAAACATTTTTTAAGGTTTAAAATTTTAAGATTTAGGCTTTATAAATCTATAATTAGTGGCATTTTTGCAAATAAAACTCTTAAATGTCATTCTTACCATTTTTGTAATTGCCCCTTCTTTTTTTCTACTCAAATATTTGCATATTGTTTTAATATTGTTTTTTTTTTAAAGAGCTTGTTTAATATTGTTCAATCTCAGTTTTCTTTTTGAGAATAGGTTCAATCTCGTTGATTGCGGTTAGTAAATTATTCTTTTCCTAATATGCATTAGATAAACCTTACTCAACAAATAGACATCGAAACACTATTTTAATATCTAGTACTGATTCTTTTGATAATTTTGTTTACTAATATCCATACTGTTTCGTATTATGTATTGTTTTAGACCTTTATTTTTGTTTTACTATAAATATTATTTTATATTTTAATGGAAATTTATAATAAAACTCAATTGTGGCTATGTTTATTTACAATTACAAAAATATCATTTTTGGTGTGTTTATTTTCAATAATACTATTAATTAAAAAAAAATTAAACACTAAATTTTAAATCCTAAAAAATATTTTGATCTCTAACAAACCTTAATCCTTTAGAACTAAACTATAATACAATATAGTTAATTCAAACGTTAATAATATATCAAATAAATAATTTTGAAAAAATGGTATTTCAAAAGTGGTATTTCTCTAAAATTATCTATTAAATAATATGAACATAATATATAATATGTTAATACATTGTTGAAAACGAATTCCCACATGAGCAACACTTTAACATTTTGTAATTTACATGTTCATATTACTCTTATTTGTTATCTTACTATTTCACATCAGGGATAAGCCTGGATGATTCTTTCTCTTTTTTACTAAGGCGGCGAAAGATTTTGGGGAACCCATATCAGTCAATACGGTCAACTATCTCATGTGAACTTAGGAAAGAATAGCATACAAAAACATTATAATAAGGTGACTAACTATATCAGAACATGGTTAGAGTATTCCTTAAACAAATTATAATAATATCAAAACTATCTTTACTGAAATGCTCGTCAAAGAAAAGAAAATTTGGTTTTTTTATTTTATTTATTTAATATATTTTACTCGCTTGAAAACAAATATTTTCTTTTTCCATTGTTTGTATTTACTGTTTAACTGTCTGTATGCCTTTTGCTTTTTGTGTTTTTTTTTTTTTTTGATAAACTATTTTTTGTGTTCCAACCGTAAAAAATATAGACAGGAAAAATAGAATAAACAAATTACTTTAATTCTTAGCCACACATATACAAAGGAGAATGAAAAATCCAAATTTATTATGTAAATATTTGTTGTGCTATAATTTTATGGAGTCTAATCTTCATTCTCCACCTACAATTCACGTCATTTTTTTCTCTTTTCTGTATTCACAAGTTACCTTGGACGAAGTGCAAAATCATCTTTTCAAATGCTCATATAGTTTACTTGCTATATTAATCAATTAGAGTGGCTATATTCTTTACTATAAAAAGAAAAGAAACTTTCTCAATTTCCTGTAGACTCAAAGCTTACTTTCCTCTTTAGGCCATTCTCATCCATGATACAATGAGAGTATCACTAAATAAACAATATTAAAACACACACTCTCTCTTCTTTTTACTCAATTTTATACCATCTCTTTCATCATTTTACTCAATTTTTATTAATTTTATACTCTCTTTAAATATAAAATTATTAAAAACACACTCAAACACTATTTGATACTCTCTCTCTCATCTCAAAAGTATCAACTATTTGATACTCTCTCTCCAAAAAAACCCACTATCTCTTCTCTTACTCAAATTTTATTAATTTTATATTTCAATACACCCCATTATTTCAACAAAAAACACTATTTTTCTTCCTTTTACTCAAATTTTAATAATTTTATATTAAGTGATACCCTTATTGTATCACTAATAATGATGCTCTTAGAGGTTTCTGGACTTGCTTTTTTAAGAAATTTCTAGGCACAAGCTTACTTTCCTCTGTAGAACTAAGATAATATACATTAGATTACGTCTAAACCTCGTATATATATATATATATTTTTTTTTTCTAGAATTGCAAAATATATTAAGTGAAGCTTCATTATGATGTCAATTTTTCTTTTTCAGAAAATATGTTTTTGTTGACACCTTATCTCTTAACAAAGCATGCAATTTCTATTATTTCTGGTATTTGTTAAAATCACTAGAGAAAAAAACTATATATCTTTAATTACGACTAGGTAAATACCCATGTTTAAATCAATCCTTAGATGCCGCATGATCCTGGATACGATGGGATATGCATCGATGGTGGTTTGTATTATCAAGCTACGCTCCTTGGGCCTCCAACGGTTTATGTGATAGTTTGCTTTGACTTGAGGTCTGAGAAGTTTATGTTTATTTGTTAATGAAAGAAAGTCTCACATCAGAAGTTGGAGAAATAATTCACTAATATATAAAGGGTTAAGGTCAATCCACTCATTGCCAATTGGTTTTGAGTTGGAAGCCCATGAGTAACCCAAATTTAATATGGTATCAGAGCAGACGATCCTTGTGGATCATAATTAAAAGCTTCCGCATTAGAAATCCTCGTGATAATTGGAGGAGACGACATCGAAATTGGTGGAGATGACGAACCGGACGGAGACGATGACATGAACGGCTTCATGTGACGTGCTTTTACAAATTCAATGGTTTTATTGTTTTCTCGTTAAGGTTTTTTTTAATTAAAAGTTAGTGGGTTTTGTTATGGTTTGATTTAGATACACGTTTCTTTAGTATTCTTAATAATTAAGAGTTTAGTTTTTCGTAGTGTGGTTTAACACAATTAGTATTGTCGGCAGATCTTTGAAAAATTATTAAGTCTAGGGTTCGGGGTTTTCACAATGTTTTATTTCTATTTTTCTGAGATTTTATTATGGAGTTGATAAAATTTCTTTGTGTTTTGGTTTCTCCTATAACGAGGGAGTTTGGTTGTGGTTTTAGGAAGTTCTAGTTAGAACGCTCATGTTCTTTAGGTCAATATTTTTTCTTAAGTCCGATTTGTGGACTGTCGAGTAAAGGACAATTATTTGTGGAGTTGCAAGTTGTATCCATGAGATGTTTTTCCCTTTGTTTATCAAGACCAAAGACGAGCTGAAGTTTCATCCCTATTTTGAAGATTGAAGTTTATACCCGGAGGAGTCTGTTGACTTGTTTTGTCTGTCCTCGACAAGTTGTCCACGACATATATGTTTCGCTTGATGATTTCGCGTACCATGTTTGTCGTGCGGGGGATTATTAGAGATGCCTTAGTAAGCAAGACGAGTAGCTTGCGGACCAAGTGTTGTGAGGCATCAAAGCCTGTCTATGAAGTAAAGCCCATGAAGCCCAAACCGAAGAATATTCTAGATCTCTACATTACTTCTTGTACAAGCATATTTCAATTGTGTTTAGGAAAGTTTACATTATGTGGGCTTAGCAATATGTTAAGTCATTCCACTATATATATCTATCCTATGATCTCATATCAAGGACAAATCAATACAATATATTCTATTCTATAATATTTAACATGGTATCAGAGCCACCCGATCTTTGGGCCACCCCGTGGATGTTGTTCCCACAATTGCCCACGCTACAGATGTGCATGCCTGAGCGTGAGGGGGGGTGTTAATGAAAGAAAGTCTCACATCAGAAGTTGGAGAAATAATTCACTAATATATAAAGGGTTAGGGTCAATCCACTCATTGCCAATTGGTTTTGAGTTGGAAACCCATGAGTAACCCAAATTTAATATTATTAACAAACCTCAGGAAATAGAACGTCCATGGTGTTATTCAACTCTGGTAAACTACAAGGGTAAATTAGGTGCTCTTATGTCGGATGGGGTTTACACTGTTACTAGAGGAAGGAAATGTTTTGAATTGTGGGTTCTAGAAGACGCAAAAAAACATGAATGGTCGAAGCATATATTCGTTTTACGCTCATGGTGGAAGAACGTAGCTGGAGAGACCACATTATTCTTTGGAGGAGTGGTGTTCACTCTCTTCATTCTAAGGATTGGTCTAAAGTAGCTAAGAGGACACAAGTCGTTGTAATTGCCTCTGCTTTTTAATCATATAGTGCCTCTGTTTTTTAATCTCTAGTCTTGATTAGTCGGAATAAAGATCAATTTTGAACCTGAGATGGATCAAAGGGTATTGGTTTGGTGAAATTGATTTTTGTTTAGAGTTTGGGGTTTGTATAATTTCTTCATCTTAAGTGTGATAATGAAAGAAGATAGTGTAGAGAACTTGAAGCTTTTATGAGTGTTGATGTTTCTGCAGGATCTTGATGTTTTTGTTTCCGCAGATGATGGAGCATTCGGTAAAGGACTTGATAGACACTGTTAGTTCGATCCACGATGAGATGTTTTATCTTCGTGAAAGGTAAATTAGACAAAAGAAGAAACCTTTTTTTTTTGTTTACCTTAGTTGTTTGTTGGTATGAAGAAAGAACTTGATGAGTTTGTTGATACTTTGTCATTATGTTTTCGGGTTTGGTTGTATCAGGGAAGAAGAAATGCAAGAACTAAATCGATCCACAAACGCAAAGATGGGGTGGTTGAGTTTCTTGTCTCTCGGGGTTTGTTTATCTGTGGCTGCTCTACACTTTTGGCATTTGAAAACTTTCTTTGAGAAAAAGAAACTCATCTAAGTAATACACACATACACACCATTAGAGAAGCTATATGACTAATACCATTAGAGAAGCTATATGACTTTTTAAGTATACAACTGAATTCATTTTCTTTGAGGTCAAAACAAAAAAACAAAAAAAAATCTTGGACTTGTGGTCTTATGAAGTGAATAAGCCCCAGTGATCTGAGGGTAAAGTTTCCTTGATTTATTCAAGCCTCTTGAAGATCTCCATGAAAAGTTTCTGAAACAAACATATAATGGAGATTGCAATTCTCAAGCTCTCTGCGTTTACCTCAAAATGATTTTCTTCTTCCTCGAATCTGATTGCGGCTATAACTCTCTGAACCTCTTTAACAACTTCCTTGACAAAATCGGCTTCAGAGCTTCAAAATAAAAAAGTAGACCATAAATAATACAATATCATTAAACATTTCTTACTTAGGGCGTATAAAAGAGCAAAAGAAGAAGAGTGAGCGTCAGTGGAAAATACCTATTTTCTCTGAGAGACAAACCCATCTTGTCGGAGATACACTCTAAAGCTTCCTTCCATTTCTTGATCTGATCTCCACTAGAAGCCTTTGCAAGCTTCCAGAAGTTGTCGCCAAACTCACCTTCTTGTCCTCTCACGTCTTGTGCCTTGACCTTGTAAAAGATAGGAATGACTCGGAGCTTTCCTTGATCCGCAAGTTTCTTCATCTTCACCAACTCATCCATGCACCAGCTCGATTCCGCATACCTATATTGTATACATTTCCACCATTAGTACGATCAGGCCCGGTTCATATAGATTTGAGGCCAAACTTAATAAAAAAAAATAACAAAATGTACCTAATATGTAAAAATTGAAAATTTTGGGCCCTTTTTACAATGTTTTTCAAACTTTTGGCCTTGATCTTTAAAGATTTTTTTCAAAAAATCGTGGGATCCAGTGCTTTTGCACTGTGTGCACATGTCTAATGCCGGGCCTGAGTATACTACGGTAGTATATAATATTAGCTAACTTAATTTGTCAACCTTCTCATGCTAATATACGTGCATTGTTAGTTTTAACATGAACACTAGTCTACAAAACCTGGTAGAGAAGATAGCCAGCGCAATCCTCGACTCTTTGATTCTTACAAAGAGATTTTTGAAATCTTTGCCTCTCGCCTCGTATTGGTCTACGAAGAAGTTGATCTCGTGCCTCTCAAAGGCATCAGTGAGGTGGTTGATGAAGTTGTATCGGAGTTCCTCTCCCCGGTAATTGAAGAACACTTGATGGGCATCCGTGGAAGATGTAACGACCGCAAACCAATTTGACGGAAATTGGTTGTGTGTCGCGCGACAGAAGGGATTGTGTCGCGCGACACACTCAATTTTGTAAACCGAGTGGTTCAGTTTTGGAGCTTCTAATTGCGGTTCGATTTGGTTAAACCGATGGTTTTTGCCTATAAAAGGCTAGAGAGATGATTGAGCTCGGTTGCAAAGCAGAAATCAGGTTGATTTCGTGTGTTTGTGGAGAGATTTGAGGTTGTGAATTTGTGATCTTGAGAAAACAAGTGTTCTTGAGGTGTTTTTGGGGTGGTTCCGTCGCGTTTTGGAGAGGGCAAACGGCGGCCAAGTTCTGTTCGGTTTTGTGCGAGAATTCGAGAGTAAGTTCTCCTAACCTTGCTATTGATTTAGGAAGAAACCGTTTGCAATTTGGTTAGGTATTGATTGAGTTATGGTCGTTTGAAAATGGGAGCTTCGTGCAGTTTTCTGCAATTTCCTGGGATTTCGTCCGGATGAACTGTTTTCGGGAACGATTTTCCGGCGAACCAGTTGGAACCAGGAGGCGTGCGACCCACCGTTGGAAAGGCCTCAGTGTCTAGTTTTCAGAACTGGTTTCCGATCGTGATTTGGTCCAGCGAGTCGGAAGTTATTCGCGTCTGAAACAGGTGAGTGCGTGACCATGGTTAGTTGCGGGTAAATGGGTGTTTTGTGTGTTTGATTGCGATTTGGTGTTGATTTGCTTGTTGAATACTACTTGTTGATGTGTGTACTGGTGTATTGAGATGTTGGTTGAGCATTAGAACCGATTTGGGGGTTGTAGAATCGAGTTGATTGTGTTTAGGCTCGATTTGGGGGTGTTTGCAGTGTGTGTCGCTCGACACAAGGTGGTTGTGTCGCGCGACACAGCTGAGGTCATGGCTTACGTCATACGGCATTGCGGGATTCGCGGGCACGAGTGGAATCGGCGGAGTGGAGTGTCGGCAAGGTGTGTCGCGTGACACAACTGGTTGGTGTCGTGCGGCACATGTTGTTTTGTGTCGACTTTTCGTTGACTTTTTGTGTTGATGCGTTTTCGGGTGTTTCGTGCGGTATTTTTAGTGTTTTAGTGTTTTCGGTGTTTTTGGTGTTCCATTTACCCAAGCACGTAGCCAAGTAGATGAGATGATCGTACCACTGAGTATTTATGATAATACTCACGCATCTCTTTTATCCATGTGATGCAGGTAAAGACAAAGTGTGATCGTGGAATCCGACTTTGAAGAGGAGATGATTTAGAGTCTCGTTTATGTGTTTAAATGTCTTAAAAACGATTGTTGTTTATTTCCGTTGGATGTTTTATTGTGCGTATACTGTTAACGAAATAATATTTATGAAAATATTATTTCGGGTATTAAAAAAAAAAAAAAAAAGTCTCGTTGTTTCATAAGAGAAGATTCTCATCGATGCGTTGAAGAGGTACGTAAGGTAAGTATATGAAATGAGCATGCAATAAAGAGCAGATGTGACAGTCAGATTGATAAAGTGAGCATGCGTAGACTTAGAGCATAAGAGCATGTACAACCATGAAACTTTGTCGGTTTCATTAAATATAAAATTATTAAAAACACACTCTTTCTTTCTTTTACTCAACTTTATATCTTCTCTTTTATATTTTTATTCAAATTTTATTAATTTTATATTTAAACACATTCAAAATTTCATCAATTTTCTCTCCAAAAGTATCAAAAATATCAATCCATTGATACTCTATCTAAAAAAATACCCACTATCTCCTTTCTTTACTCAAATTTTATTAATTTTATATTTCAATATATCCTATTATTTCAACCAAAAACACTATCTTTCTTCCTTTTACTCAAATTTTAATAATTTTATATTCAAAGAAACCCATAAAATATCACCACTAAACATGCTCTAAGTAGTGGTGATACAATATGAGTATCATTAAATATAAAATTATTAAAATTTGAGTAAAAAGAAGAAAAAGAGTGTTTTTGATTGAAATAATGGGTGTATTAAAATATAAAATTAATAAAATTTGAGTATAGAGAAGAGATAGTGGGTATTTTTGGAGAGAGAGTATCAAATAGTTGATACTTTTGATACTTTTGAAAAGAGAAAGAGTGTGTTTTTAATAATTTTATATTTAAAGAGAGTATAAAATTAATAAAATTTGAGTAAAAGGATGAAAGAAAAAGTATAAAGTTGAGTAAAAAGAAGAAAGAGTGTGTGTTTTAATAATTTTATATTTAATGATATCTATGTTGTATCATGATTAAGGATGCTCTTAGAGCATCATTAACGGGAGTATCAAACTCAGTTTCTACATAATAAAAAATTCAGAACTAATGAAAAGCACAATAAAAGAGGAGAGACGTTTCAGAGAGTAGAGACGTTTCATAGAGTATCAGATACACATTTTGCCACATATTTTGTTTTGATTGGTCTAGTTTATTGTAATTAATTATTTGATTTATTAATATTACATAAATCTATATTATATTTATGAGAGACTATATTTTAGAGACTCACCGTTAATAATGCTCTTAGTAGTTATAAATGAGATTGATTGCGCGCAAAATTACGTTTTTATATTCTAAAATATAATACGTAGAAGTTCCTTCGGACGTTGAGCATATTATTTTACTAAAATTACCTTTTACTAAAATATCGTCACATGCATATATTCTCTCCGTTTTAAAATATAAATTGTTTTGGAAGTTTTTTTTGTTTTAAAATATAAGTTGTTTTGACAATTCTATGTACTTTTTAACTTATTGAATATTATGTGACCACTAGTATTTTGCAATTTTTTATGTGATTGGTCAAATTATTTTTATTAAATATATTAAATGATACTTTTTAATAAAAAAATAGTTTTTAATATTCGTGTTTTTAGCTAAAACAACTTATATTTTAAAACAGAGGAAGTATTATTTTAATATTTTTTTCTCTGGAGTTATGACGTTGGGCATATTCTTTTCTACTCAAAAGTTTAAATATTAATTGTTTCTCTCAGTCGGCAAATATTAGTTGTTTAAATATTGTTCGATCTCTTTGATTGCGTGGTCATTGCGGTGAGTATTTGTTTTTTGTTTTTCCGATATAACCCAACTGAACTACATTATCCTTAGTCTTAGACACCGAAATACTATTTTCATAGCTAGTATTTTTTGATAAATTCTACTAACTTGTATTAACTACAGAGCCATGCTTTAATGGTAGAAAAGGAAACGTCCGTTTAGAGCAGCATTTTGAAAAAAGAAAACTTAGTAACATAGTTTTTTTTTTGTTTGCTAAAAATAGATTGTTTATTAGTTATTAATCTTAAAGTATAAAGTAGTAGAATATGATTACATATATAGGCCTACGTTTAAAGCTAATTCAAATATTGGTTATCCATAATTAGATAAGAAGTTTAGTAGTTCATAGTCAAATAATTAAATTCAAAATATTTTTTAATTTTTTCATTTTTTTTTTAAATTCAAATTCAAATTATGTTACTAAGTTGATCGTTTATTGATCTTAAATTCAAATTCATTGATCGTTTATCGAATATTGTTAACGATTTCAGTTTCCGTTGCAATTGTCAAAAGAAAATTTTCAAAATTGAAAATAAGAAAATCTTATATTCGGTCGACTATGTTATGAAAAATGCAATTTAGCTATTACAAAAGATAATTACGGAACATTGATTTTAAAAATCTAGTCAATGATTTTGTAGAAATGAAAATAAACAAAAAAAATCACATGCTAGAATTATTATTCACTTAGTTCATTATTTTTCTAAGTAACAATGATATTTGTTATCGTAAAACATTTTGTTTACGAATAAGGGTATTTTGCTTTTAATCGTTTATGTAAAAAATACTTTTTTATAGAAGCTGTTTCTCGTAGAAGTTCCTTCGGAAGTTGGACGTGCGTTAGACATATTATTTAAATACAAGTTGTTTAAAACTAAAATATCGTCACATGCATGTATTATTTTAATGTTTTTTCCACGGGATTTGGACGTTGGGCATATTCTTTTCTACTCAAAAGTTTAAATATGCTGTTGATCATGATTTTTTAGCTTGTGAAAAATTTGCGAGTGGTCATTATTTAGGCAAGACGTATTTTTATTTTATGAAAATCGTCTTTGTTTATTTAATGGTTCTTTGAGAATTTTGTTAGTCAAGGAAGTTCATGGAAGTGAACTTATATGACACTTTGGTGTTGTCAAGACTCTTAAAACCGTTCAAGATCATTTTTATTGGCCGCACATGAAAAGAGATGTGGAACGGGTTTGTGGTCGATGTGTTACGTGTAAACAAGCCAAGTCCAAAGTTCAACCCCACGGTTTGTATATTTCTCTTCCTATTCCTATGCATCCTTGGACTGATATTTCTATGAATTTTGTAGTTGGATTACCTAGAACCAAGACCGGTAAAGATTCTATTTTTGTTGTGGTCGATAGATTTTTCAAAATGGCATATTTTATCGCTTGCCATAAAATGGATGATGCTTTGAATGTTGCTACTTTATTTTTTAAGGATGTTGTTAGATTGCATTGCATGCCTCAGACTATTGTATATAATCGTGACACTAAGTTCCTTAGTCATTTTTGGAAAACGTTATGGTCTAAGTTAGAAACTAAGTTGGCATTTTTTACTACATGTCATCTGCAATCCGATGGTCAAACTGAAGTTGTTAATCGTACATTGTCTACTTTGCTTAGAACTTTGGTTAAAAGTAATTTGAAATCTTGGGAAGAATGCTTGCCTCATGTTGAATTTGCTTATAATCACGCAATGCATTCCGCTACTAAATATTCACCGTTTGAGATTGTTTATGGTTTTAATCTTTGTCACCGTTGGATTTAACCCCTCTTCTTTTGAGTGAAAGAGTTAGTCTAGATGGCAAGAAGAAGGCTGAGATGGTCAAGAAATTTTATGAGAAGGCTCGGAAAAATATTGAGCACTAGACTGACCTTTATGCCAAGTATGCGAACAAAGGGAGAAAAACCATAAAGCTTAATGTGGGTGATCAAGTTTGGATACATCTAAGAAAGGAACGTTTACCTAATGAGAGGAAGTCCAAATTGATGCCAAGGATCGATGGTCCTTTCCATATCACCAAGAAGATCAATAACAATGCCTATCATCTCGATCTTCAAGGTAAGTACAACGTATCTAATGCTTTCAATATTTCTTATCTTGTTCCGTTTATTGCAGATGATAAAATTGATTTGAGGTAAAATCCTTTTCAAGAGGGAGAGGATGATGTGATTCTCGATGGCTCACAAAATGATTTGGGAACAATGGAGGTTAAAGATGTTTCTAAAGCTTTAGAAATACCGAAAGAAGCGGTTACAAGGAGCAAAGTGCGGAAGTTAGCTAAAGCCATGGAGGTTATGCTACGGAAAACTCAAGATGGAGAGCATGAAGCTGCACCAAACTACATCAACTGCATCCAAGCATCCGGAAAAGGTCAAGGTACTTACTAAGTTAGCTAAGTGAAATAGTTAGTACTCTTTTTCCTATGTTTCGGTTTTTTCCTTTGGGTTTTCTCAAGCATAGGTTTTAATAAAGCTAATTGTTTCACTTCCCCTATGCTACTTAGTGTGTATTCTCGATCTTTAGAAGACTCTATATTCAAGAGAATGTTTAAGACTTTCGAAATAAAGAAGGAGCCAAAAATCAGATTTTAATTTGAATAAAAATGCATGTAATTTCTAGTCTTTGGTTTTTGGTCAAGTCTTTGTATTTACTTCTTTTTGAATAAGTTTTTGTGTTTTTTCTAGGAGTTGGAATGTGTGTGTTCTCTCCTACATAAGACCCACAAAATTGCTAAATAAAATCATCCACTTTTGGCTGTGATCACCGTTCGGATCATTGTGTGTTTCTCTCTAAAAGTTCGGTGTGAATCCGACAAACCCCTTTCTTCTCACGAATAATTCTGTATATGATCGGAGTGATTCAATTGAGTAGCAGCCTCTATTTCGTGCAACCAGTTCATAGGTTGTTCGATCTCATTTATCTCCATCATCGCTACACTCGCTCACTCCGCGATCCACCCAAAACCGCAAATATCGCATCATATCTTACCGTATCGATCATCTACTCTATCTTCCGCACTCTCTGATTTTATCATCACCAAAACTAGTAGCATATCATGCTAAAGCCATCCATCCCGGGTTAAGATCACATCACATTGATCATTAAGATTTTGAATGGTAAGTTTCAAAAAAAGAAAAAAAGATTTTGAATGGTTTTATATAAAAGATCTAAAGATTCATATGATCAAAGAAGATATTGTGAATATATTCAAACGATTTGTGTATATCTTTATGGGAAAATTAGGAAAAATACTTTTTGAACATATCTTTGTCAATCTACACCTTTTTAAAATTAAGCTATTTTAGATTAAAATAACCCAAACAATTTTTTAAAAATATCTAAAAAATATTTTAAAGACAATAACAATTAAAAAGGAAAAAGAAGTACACACGATCATGTTCTTCTTGTGAGAGAGTTTTGACAAAGTAGAAGAAAACTTTCTGTTCATACACGCTGTTCCTTTTCCGTTTGAGGATATCTCTTGTGATCTTTGTTTCTCTTAATTCGTTTTAGGTTTAATTTTGTTTTGATGGTTTTCTTTTGATTTTATTCAAAGTTGCTTTCAATTTTTATATTCTCTTCTACTTTGTTTTTGTTTTGATTTGCTTTCGTTTTCGCACTTTATAATTTGTCTTCTGCTTTTTTCTACATGTTGTACAAAATTTAAAATATGTCTTCTGCGTTTCTTATGCGTTCTACGAATTTTAGAATTTTTTTCTGCTTTTTCTACATGTTTTACGAAATTTAGAATACGTCTTCTACGTTTTTTATTCGTTTTACGAAGTTTAGAATATGTCTTCTGCTTTTCCTGCTTATTCTACAAAATTTAGATTACTTCTTCTGCTTTTTCTACATATTCTACAAAGTTTAGAATACGTCTTCTTTTTTACTTTCTATGAAATTTACAGGTTCTAGAAGACGTAGCTTGAGACGATGCAATATTTATGTTGAAGGATATACATGGGAAAATTATTAAAAAAAATTTTTTTTTGTTTAGCATTTTTATTATCTTATGGGTAGAATAGGATAAATATTAGTCAAAGGTTTAGTCTCTCAAATTTTTACATAAAGGTTTAGATGGACAAATATATGGTTAAAAAATATTTTTTCCTAATTTTCCCCTTTATATGATTATGTTGTTTGATTATAATGTTAATAGAGTCAATTAGGAATAGATATATATTTTTAATCCTCTTGATTTTTATTATTCTATTACAAACTGTTATATCGACGATTCTACAACGGACAATTCTTCCGCTTTGATTCACGCCAAACAATTTTTATCTTGCTTCATGCTGAAAATTTCATGTAAACTTTGAATACATAGTTAACTAACAAAGAAAACTTTACATATGTGTGTTAGGTGTTTTTACGTTTTATTTCTTAGTGAGTGCCACTTGACAAAATCATTAATTTTATTTTTGGAAAATAGATAATAATGGGATTGTATGAAAAATACATGTATTTGTAGCTAGGGAAACAATGATATGAAAATACTGTAGCTAGGTAACCAATGATATATGGATTTTCTTTCGTTATGTGGATTTGAAGAATCTCATGGATACCCAAAGTATTTTGAAAGTTGAGTTCCATGAGTAAAAATGTTTAGAATCCATGTCCCAATAACATGAGATTTTAATAGAATTAGAAAATCAATGGTAACTAAACTTTTTCAATAACAAAGGATTTGATTAAGAATTTAAAAATTCATAAACCAACAACAATGGTTTTTAGTTAGAATTCAAGAATCCATAAACCAATAATGGTAGAATTTTTAAAGTCTAAAAATCTTTAAGAATCTCTCTACTAATAACCCCTTACTGTACATATCTCTAATTTTTTAATTTACGTGATAACAAAATTATTAAATATTAACCTTTATATGTATATATTTGATGTGTTATGCTCAAGCTTGAGTTTCCCGTGGAACGATAGTCTCTTGTTCATGTCTCCATTAATATTTAACGATTCATCTGAAACAAACATACATGGAGATATCTGCCTTAACATTAAGTGAACTATTAAAGTAAACAAAGGAAACACTGTCGAAGTTTTGGGCGAGTGCCTTGATGTCTTTGATAGTACCATATATATTTAAGGGGAAAAAACCCAAATTAATGGTGTTGGTAAGTTGAGATGAGTCCAACATGAATCTCAGTTTTTTTTGTCACCCTTTTCCAGAGTGTTGTAGATGGCATCTTGTATAGAGCAAGAGCCTATGCCATGATTGGTGCTCCTACTTGCGAAGCAAATTTGCTCTGTTTTAAAGTCGTGGGAAGATTATCCAACCTAGCCCAGCTGATTTGGGTTGTGAGTTCCAAGCGGCATCTGATTGACAAGTTGTTACATCCGTCGTTAAATTAAAAGCTTGGTGATTCTTTCCTCTGTTTTTTGGAGTTACAAGTTGAAAGTGCATGTTGGATGAGTTTTAGAATACAGTATGAGCTGATACAGAGGAGTTGATAAGATAAGCTCACTTGCTCAAGAGGCTGCAACACTTGGAAAGAAGTATAAAGACAAAAAACTGGTTGAAAATTTCTAAGGTGTCTTCTTACCAGATTTATGGCATATAAATCAGCTGTGAACGTGTCTGAAACATATAGAGGAACTCAGCTTCAGTGAAGTAGTTGGGATGTTGCAGGCCCATGAAATGGACTTGGAAAGCATGGTGTCCGATGTTAAGAAGACAAAGAATCTAGTGCTACCATCGTGTGAAAGAAAAGATCAAGAGTCTGAGGATGAAGCAGATCCAGTGAGTAAACTGGTTCGCCGTTTTGATCGAGCTCTAAGAAGACTAGAGCAAGGGCAAAGACAGAGATGAATTGGATCGATCAAAAAGTAACCTGATTCAGACAAGAGCATCAAGTGGTTAGAAGTGCAGTGTCATGAGTGTAACAGGTATGGTCATTTCAAATCTGAGTGCCCTACTACCAAGGGACGATATACAAAGTATTTTAGATGCAAAGGTATTGGACATACTCAACTGGAGTGTGTGAACGATCACAAACAGAGGAAAGAGAGGTACATGCTTGTTGAAGGAGATTTAGAAGAAGAAAGTGATGATTCAGAAGATTTGAACAACTTTCTTACATCTGTGGGAATCATTGAGGTTAATGAGAGTTCTGGATCCGAATCTGATGAAGAGCATGGAGATGATCTTATCCAAAGTTACAAGGAGGTTCGAGAAGCACTCATCAGGCTTGGACAAGAAAACATGTTGCTGATCAAGGGGAAACAGTGTCTTGAAGCACTTCAGACTGAACTACATGCTGAAAAGAAGCTCAGTGAGGAGAGTGTGTCGCTGAAAAAAAGATAAACTAAATCTAGTCACCAAAGCATCTAAGTTGGAGAATGAACTGCATGCTGAGAAGAAAGTTTATGCTCAACTTCAGTCGCAACTCGATTTACAACACAAAAAGATCCACATGTTCGCTAGTACCAAGCAATTGGATAAAATTTTGACCTACGGAAGAACTGAGAGAACACACGGAGGTCTCGGGTATACCGGAAGAGATGGACCAGAGATTGAAGGAGTTAATTTTGTATATGCATGTTTCTCTCAACCAGCACAATGTAGAACTAGGAGTAATACAATATAGAAGAGTGGGTGCTATTTTTGTGGGAAGCATGGGCACATCAAAGTTTTATGCTACAAGTTCTGGGAAAAAGTGAAGAAGCTTAGACATTAAGGAAAGTTTGCTTGGAATGGGGATCGAAATTAGATATGGGTGAAGAAGACGAATTTGTAGTCAACTGCTACAAGGCGTGCTTCAGCTAGTGCCTTAGGACTCAGTTTTCAGTGCAACATAGCGTGCGTATCAGAAGAACAAGAGAGTACCGATCAATGGTACTTCGGCAGTGGAACTTCAAGCCACATGGTGGATACAATAAGCAACCTACAAAACGTCAAGAAGGTCAAAGGTAAAAATATGAGTTTCAGTGTTAGAGGTCATGGAATACCTCAGCTCAAGAAAAGACACAAGAATATGGGTGGACCGGGCCACAAGGGGAAGCATGTGAAAGTACCTGATGTTCAATCACAGTCAGACCTAGGGCACAAAGAATGATGTTGGTTCAGAGGTGCAATCTCGTTCAGAGGAGAAATCTAGTTTGGAGGAGAAATCTAGTTCAGAGGAGCAGTCTGGTTCAGAACAAGCACTTGTACAACAGATGCATCAAAATCATTCATCATCTGATTTCATCAGTGATGTGAGTATAGGAAGGAAAACCAAGGGGTCAAGAAGAAGAATTACCATGAGATGGTGCTGTTTGCGTGCTAAGCACTAGTTGAAGTACTACAAAAGGAGCTACATGTAGAGAAAAAGTTTAGAAAGCATATGTTCTATCAGTTGATTTATTAATGAGTTACATGGACACTCTTGAAGAATAATATGTTACTAAGTTCTAGCATTCAAGCAGGGGAGAATATGAAGATTGATGAACACAAAGCTTAATATTGGTATACGATCAAGGGGGGTTTACATTCATCAAAGAAGTGCTTGAATTCTAAAACTCAAACAACAAGGGGGAGATTGAAAGTGCATGTTGGATGAGTTTTAGAATTCAGTATGAGCTGATACAAAGGAGTTGAGAAGCTGATGGTAAAACATCTTAAACATGAAGATGCAGCTGTTGTAGCACTGACCTATAGCAGTGATATGTACCAGTCGTGAAGTACTATAGAAGGTTGTACGAGCAGACTGGCTGAGCTTAAGGCCTCATGGGCTTGAAAAGTAGACTGGACCAAGCTAGGATGAACGTGACTTGATGCTCTAGGTGAGCTGGAGGCGTTCCTTGGAGATGATGAAGGAGCATGAAGATTTCCTTATATCTTGGCTAAGATTAAGGAAAGGAGGATATTCTACAAAGATGTGATATCTTCCAAACTTGAAGACTACGGCTAGGGTTAGCTGTCGATTCCTATTGTATATAAATAGGAGTGTAAAAATGTGGAGAGACGTTTAACACAATGATAGAGCATATTTCTTAGCAAAGGGGATTTAAGATTGTCTAGAAAAGATATCTTGATCAAAGGAGGGGTAGTGATAGGTTCACAAGATCATGTGTGATTTGTAAACACGTGAGGCTAGGATTAAAGTTGATAAGTGGAACTTATAAGATTACTTATCGTTTGATCTAGTAAAACGTTTTGGAAAAAATAACTCTTTGTGTTCGTTTCCTGTACTCGTACCTATAGTACCCTCTGTAGAAGCAGCTCTCGCACTTTCACAAGTTGTTGTGCATCAAACCATAGAAATGGCTGATAACAGAGTGTCCTCTGTTGTTATAGCTTTGTCCTCGAAGATCATCTTGTTTCGACTGCACCATAGTGCCTATTTTTATACCACAATTGTTGGAAATAATCGATTGAGAGGAAGAGAGATTAAATTCGAAACTGCAATTTTCTATCAAGATGCATAAGTAGCGACTGAAATATAAGGAAGAAGAAGAAAAACTACCTAATAACCCACGATAAGAAAATCTCCAAATTACAAAGCCACTAAACAAATAAAATATTTCCTAAACCAATAAAGTAATAAACCATAAACTTCCGAAATACTAGCTTTGATTTTGAATCAATCAACATTGTTATGAAATGAATAATCCCCAATGATCTGGGGGGAAAGTTTCCCATGCCTCTTGAGGATCTCCAGGGACGACTTCATCTGGTTCGTGTCTAGGTCCCAACATTTGATGATTAAGCTTTAACAAACATACAACAGAGATTGCAATTCTAAAGTTTTCTCCGTTTACCACAAAATTGTTTTTGTCTTCCTTGGATCCAATTGCTGCTATAATTCTCTGAACCTCCTTAACAATTTGCTTGACAAAATCGGCTTCAGAGCTTCAAAATATAAAAAGCATGCCATAAATCATTCAATGCCATTAACATTTCGAACTTAGGGTGAATGTGAGTGTGAGTGGTAAATACCTTTTGTCTCTGAAAGACAAACCCATCTTGTCGGAGATACACTCTAAAGCTTCCTTCCATTTCTTGATTTGATCTCCACTAGAAGACTTTGCAAGATTTAAGAAGTTTTCACCAAATTCACCTTCCTGTCCTCTCACGTCTTGTGCCTTGACCTTGTAAAAGATTGGAATGACTATGAGCTTTCCTTGATCCGCAAGTTTCTTCATCTTCACTAACTCATCCATGCACCAGCTGGATTCCGCATACCTACATATACATAATTTCACCATTTTTACAAAAGTTATTCAGTTTGTTAATCTTCTCTAGCTAAGTGAGTGCATTATTAATATTTACATGCACACTACTATACAAAACCTGGTAGAGAAGATAGCTAGCGCGATCCTCGATTCCTCGATTCTTACGAAGAGATCTTTGAGATCTTTGCCTCTCTGCTCGTATATGTCTATGATGAACTTGATCTTGTGTCTCTCAAAGGCATCAATGAGGTGGTTAATGAAATTGTATCGGAGTTGCTCTCCTCGGTAGTTGAAGAACACTTGATGGGCTTGAGTTGGAGAGGAGATTGTCATTGATGGATATAAGAGGTACGTAAGTATGAAACTATGCAATGAACTCCAATAAAGAATAGATGTGATATTCAGATTGATAAAAGTGAGCTATTCAAACTTATTTATAATGCAGATTGACTGTGACTTTTACATAAAGTGAGAATCAGTCTTTCTAACACTAAAACACAAATCGATTGTGATTTTTTGACAAAGCAATGCACAGAAATCTATAATGTTTGATAATGTGAACACGTTATTTGAACAATGCAAATGTTACCCAATTATTTTATCATATAAAATTGAGTGTGTTTACAATTAACGCCACACGTAAACAAAATTAAAATTTATGAAATTGTGAAGTGTGTCATTGTTAAGTTAGATAACACAGGTCAATAGACATAAAATAATTTGTTTAGTCCTTAATTCCTTATAACCTTTTTTATTATTTCTTAAAACGAGGTTTTCCTATTTCCATGCTTTGTAATTGGTTTTGTTATCTTTCCCTTTTTTCAGATACTTAGATTACAAATGTTGAGTTTTGAAAAAAAAAATCCATGACTATTGTACTAAAAATTTCAAATAAAATAAATAAAGTGATAGAACAAATGGAAACTACCAAATCCAAAAAGTAGAAGCTACATGTTCTTTATAAGATTCATTATGTACAATTTTCTTTTAAAAAATGTTTGAAATCAATATATCATAAATTCATAGCCATGAAAAGAAGTACAACGAAACAAAGGTGAGCTAACATCGAACTTCAAATGGAAAAGAAGAAAAAGATGTTGCTATACTGACTCTCGAGCGATGTGATCAAATATTCCATCCCTTGTCACATTTTTCGTATGTTCCTCTTCAAATACACAACTATCAAAGAGCCTCCACCACTCTATGACAATCCGTGGCAATCGTAATCACAGTGTAATGCAAATCCTTAAGGCTCCGCATCGTCCATAAAATACACCTACATTTTCATAACATAGAGTTTTGTATATGATTCATAATGAAAAAATGTATACACCTACATTTTCATCATTAGGTTCATTATAAAAGAATTATTAAGAAGGTAAGAACATTCAGTATAAGAAGACACATATATAAATTGAAATTATAATAATATATAATTTAACATTAGATATATGCCTTAATATATGAAATTTAATTATGTTCTTAGTATAAAAAAACAAGTACGAGTCGTATGTAAAATCTAATTACACGGATCCCTATAGGACATGTTATCAATTCAAGAATCTAAATATCTGTAGGAAGAATTTTTTTATTATTAATTATCCACATATCACATGGATCCTAATTAAGTATATAATATCTAACCAATTATGTGTATTTTATTTTTATTTTCATGAACGTAAATATAGAGCCTGCTTGGAAAGAATTGTAGAAATTCTCCGCAACCATATTTTTAAAGATTGTTTTGTTGTTTCTATTTATTGGATTAATTTAGTGGAAACCCTCTTGGTCCAGTAGTCGATCAAGAGTTCATTAATGTTTATACACTAAAAGATCTGGGGTTCGAGTCGTAGAAATTATGATTTATTATTATATATGCAAATTAATGGAGACAAGCTGCATGAAATATTTAACGTGGAGAAAAATATAATCGTTTAGCATGGATCAAAACGGTAGATTTTTCCTTTATAAAATCATCGGTGTAATAATTTTAATAATTTATAATAAAATAATATTAAAAATCTAATATTAAAAAAAAAAAATTCAAGAAAACAATATCTTTAAATTAATCCAATAAGATTGGTATGCATTTAGGGCTAAGTCTTATTGGATTAAATAAAAGCAGTTATCAAATCAAAGTGCTTATTACAAAATATTCGTATCTCATATTAAAAGCCGACATAGAATCCTCCGTTGTTAAAAAGAGTCCTCCCGTTGTTGTTGTTTAAAAAAAAAAAAAAAATTCCTCGCTTTTTTCTATGAAAACGTGTGGGGAAAATGTACGTAAGCTTGGCCACTAGAAAAAGTTTGGTAATCGTTCTTCTTTTGAAAAAGGGCTTGTTTTAATATTGTTGAATCTCTGTTTTCTTTTTGAGAATAGGTTCAATCTCGTTGATTGCGGTTAGTAAATTATTATTTTCCTAATATGGCATTCGATAAACCTGACTCAACAAATAGACATCGAAACACTATTTTAATATCTAGTACTGATTCTTTTGATAATTTTGTTTACTAATATCCATACTGTTTCGTATTAGGTATTGTTTTTAGACCTTTATTTTCGTTTTACTAGAAATATTATTTTATATTTTAATGGAAATTAATAATAAAAACTCAATTGTGGCTATGTTTATTTAGCTTATTAAATAGGAACAATTACAAAAATGTTATTTTCAGTGTGTTTATTTTCAAAAATACTACTAATTAAAAAAATTTAACACTAAATTTTAAAATTTTAAATTCTAAAAAATATTTTGATCTCTAACAAACCTTAAACCCTTAAAACTAACCATATACAATATAATTAATTCATACATTAATAATATAATTAATAAATAATTTTGAAAAAAATAATATTCCAAAAAATGGCATTTCTTTAAAATTATCTATTAAATAATATGAACATAATATATTATATGTTAATACATTGTTGAAAACGAATTCCCACATGAGCAACACTTTAACATTTTGTAATTTACATGTTAATATTACTCTTATTTGTTATCTTACTATTTCTCATCAACTTAAGGGATAAGCCTGGATGATTCTTTCTCTTTTTGACTAAGGCGGCGAAAGATTTTGGGGAACCATATCAGTCAATACGGTCAACTATCTCATGTGAACTTTTAAAAGAGAAATTAGGAAAATAGCATACAAAACAATTATAATTAGATGACTAACTATATCAGAACATGGTTATAGTATTCTGTAAATAAATTATAATAATACCAAAACTATCTTTGAAATTTTTTAAAAATATTATTTTTCAAATACCATTTTACAAAATGTTATATTTTTAAAATCTTTGCAAAAATACCACTTTTTAAAGAAAAAATTTATATTATTTATGTTTGGATTAACTATCTCTATTAGAGTTTAGTTTTGATGGTTTATGGGGGTTTAGGGATCAAAATATTTTTTTGGATTTATAATTTTAAGATATAGGCTTTATAAATCTATAATTAGTGGCATTTTTGCAATGAACATCTTTAAGTAATATTTTTGCAAATGTGCACATAAAAAGTGGTATTTTTGTAATTACTGAAATGCTGGTAAAAAAAAAAATCTGATATTTTTATTTATTTAATATATCTTATTCGCTTGGAAAAAAAATTTTCTTTTCTATTGTTTGTATTTACTGTTCAACTGTTTGTATGCCTTTGCTTTTTGTGCTATTTTTTTTATAAACTATTTTTGTGTTTCAACCGTAAAAAATATTGACAGTAAAAATAGAATAAACAAATTTCTTTAATTCTTAGCCACACATATATAAAGGAGAATGAAAAATCCAAATTTATTATGCAAATATTTGTTGTGCTATGAATTTTGGAGTCTAATCTCCATTCTCCACCTATACAACTCACGTCATCTTTTTCTCTTTTCTGTATTCACGAGTTATCTTGGACGAAGGGCAAAATCGTTTTTCAAAGACATAGTTTACTTACCACAATAGTCCCATTAGAGTGATTATATTCTTTACTATCAAAAAAAAAAAAAAAATTTCTCAATTTCTAGTAGACTCAAGCTTTCTTTCCTCTTTAGAGGTTACTTGAAACATGGTTTTTGGACTTGCTCTTTTAAGAAATTTCTAGGCACAAGCTTACTTTCCTCTGTAGAACTAAGAGAATATACATTAGATTACGTCTAAACCTCGTATATATATATAATTGGAAATGAACTTGTTTACACTTATTGATTTGATCCAAGCCCGTACGGGCCATATGGCCTTAAGGGGTTGTGCATTTGTATATATGGATGGTGCATCCAGATGGTGCATCCAGATGAAACATCTATATGATATATTTGACTATTGTTTGTTTTTATATTTGGATATTTGATTTGAATGTTTCATCTAAATGTACATTTGTTTGTTTGGTTAGTTTATGAAGTGTATTTAGAAGCATTTGATATCCAAATTACTAAATGGACATGTTTTTTTTAAATATATTTTTATTTAAATTGCAATTATAACTAAATAAATTTTAAAGTATTATTTTTTACATAAATAAATTTATTATTAAATTAAACAAAAATTCTCCAATTTTACGGTTTTGGTGAGAAAACACAATTTACTATTTTAGTGGAAAATATAATTACGCGGTTTGGCAGTTATGACGAGAAAATATGTTTTTTGCGGGAAATACAATACCGCTATTTTCCCGCAAAAATCGTGATTTACATTTTTGGCAGCTGCAGGAAACTACAAATTTACGATTTTGACGAAATTTTTTTGATGAGAAAATGTAATCCGCCATTTTTCCGCCAAAATCGTGATTTACAATTTTGGTGGAAACATACAATTTTGCGGTTTGATGAAAAATGTAATTCCGCCATTTTTCCGCCAAAATCGTGATTTATAGTATTGGAGGAAAAAACACAATTTTACGATTTTGCGGGTTTGACGGGAAAAAATTGTTTTTGTCGGGAAAATGTAATCCGCCATTTTCCTACCAAAATCGTGATTTAATGTTTTGGTGAAAAACACAATTTTACTACTTTTTGTGGAAATTTTTAATGCCGTTTTGATGGGAAAATATATTTCTTTTTGCGGGAAACATATATATTACGCATTTTTCTTGCTAAATTGTGATTTTACAGTTTTGACGGGAAACGTAGAATTTTACGTTTTACGGTTTTGGCGGAAAAGCGTAATCTTGCGATTTTATAATTTTGGCGGGAAAATGTTATTTTTGGCTAGAAAATGATAGTTCGTTATTTTACGGGTTTTAAAAAAAAAAATCTTTAAATCTATGATTTTTACTTATAAATGAAAATTCTATAGAAAACTAACATTATTTGAATTATAATTGTAAATGAGGGTATTTTAAACATTAACAATTTTTGGAAAAGTCATCTATATCTAGATGCACCATTTAAACTCATCTAGATTAACCATCTACATCTATAATTTTTTGGAAGAGTTTTACAAATACATTTAGATGATACTTCTGAATGATATGTTTAATTACACTAAAACAAACATCATCTATTATCTATATCCAGATGGACCATCTAGATGTACAAACGAACAACATGTAACAACAAATTAGAGACAATTTTAGGTTCTAGATCATAATAAAAGTACAACGTGTTTGTCAAGAATTATCATGCATTGTCACTCATTAAATATTGTCGTACGAATTTATATAAAAATTGTAGTACTAATTTATAAAAAAAACATTTTTAATTTCTATAATCATCTCTAAATTCATATGGTGCTACATGAAATAATTTATAATAAATTGTACAATTATCCAAGTTTGATTATGTGTTCATATATAAAATGTTTAACTTTCTCATTGTTTCCATCGAGTGAGTAATATCTTCAGTAATAAAAAATTCTTCGACAAATGCATGAAGCGTAGAAAGATAAATTACAAAAATCTTGAAAGTCTTTTTTTTTTTTTTTTGTATTTCAACGTTAGGATCCATTGAATTAGTCTAGCCACTAGGTTAATAGCTGGATATCAGTTATGCCCTTTTTCATCACTAAAGAAGTAAAGAGTAAAGAATATGGGCATGATCGTTAACCCATTTCTTTTGTTCTTTTCTAAAAAGGAGTCTGAAACCAAAAAGAAAAATAAGTATGTACTATACAAAATTCATTGGTTTGTGACTATCAATTGTTAAATGGTAAGTCAAGCTTGGACTTACCAGTTAAAATTGAAGCATAGACTCAGTTATATATCACACCTCAACAAAAGTCTAAGTGAAAGGCTGTACAAAAAGTTACAACGATCTCTCACGTCGCGATCAAATTGACTTGTGTTGGCTTTGAGGATCGTGCAGCAGTTGGTAGATTGGTTTTACAGCGTGCAGAGCGCTTTGCTAGGTCTATGGAAAAAGGAAGCCAAAATAATGTTTGTAGGCCTTGAAAATGCCGGTTAAACCTCCTTACTTCACATGTTGAAGGACAATGTTTTGGCTCTAGCTTCTAGTCTTTTTGCTATTCCTTTACGCTGGAAACTCTCTCGAACTGCCACATTCGATATGAATCCTTGTCTTGGTTTGAATTAGTAACACAGCATTAAATCATTGTAACAAGAAAAATTAAAAACTTTTCTTCAATGAGTCCTTTACATCTACCTTGGAAATAAAAAGATAAGGATAGAACATTTTGTTTGTTCAGCTACAAAACATTTTGTTCAGACTGATTTTTGCAATAACATCTCCAATTGTAGAGAAATAAGCCTATTTCTATCATTGAGAATCTAAGTTAAATAATCTATAAGAACACAAAACTAAATTTGTCAAAGGGAGACCTTTATTAAACCAAAGAGTTTGATTACAAATTAAGCCTAATTTGTACTTGTTTCTTTCGCAGGTATGCTTACAAACTGGAAGAGCTATCAATCTCTGGAAAAAACCCTAAAACTCACGACCCACTTTCTGATCTCGGTTCTTTCTTTTATATTTGTATCATCCATCTGTTTCGTCCTTGTAATCAATATTGGTCTGTATTGTTGGACCTGATATATCACAGATTCGTTATAGGCCCAAGTTGGTGTTTTTGGCCCAACTGCCCATGGCCCAACTGCCCAAAAGAAGTGGCTCAAACTCTGCTTCACAAACTCCACCAGTTTGGGATCACTTACGCAGACCTCAACAGTTACGCAGACCTACACTTTCCCAAAAGAAAAAAGGCGACCTCCACATTTCTTCTCCTCTTCGACGAAGATGAATCGCCGCCGTCTCTCTCTAGCTTCATCAGGCTTTGGTCTCGCTTGCAGGAGTCGCCGGAGTCTCCTGTCCCTTCTCTCCTGCGGCGAGTACTCGCAGCCGCCGTCGCTGATTCTCGCAGCAGCCGAGTCGCCGAGCCTCTTCGCCGGTTCTCGCAGCAGCCGCGTCGCAGAGCCTCTTCTCCAGTCGAAGCCTGCGGTTGTAGCTTCGATTTTCATCGGATCTCATCCGACCCGAACCTTCGACTTCTTAGCATCGGAGACTGCTCACTCGTCAGAGATTTTGTTTGTCGTTCTCTGTTCCGGCTTCACCATGCCGAGGTCGCCTATCTCTTACTCTAGCCGACGTCTCCATTCGCAGCTTCGAGTTTTCGTCGGGTCTCAACCGCATCCGTCGACTTTAGGCTTCCAAACCCGATTTACTCCTTTGCGATTTCCAAGCTCGTATTTCCAGTAAGGTAAGCACACAAATCTCTTCCATTTCTCCCTTTGACCTCTCGCTTCTTATCAAACCAGAAACACTTGATATTGACTCCTTCAATTTCAGATTTCAGATTGACTCCACCTTGAACCGATTTCCTCTTCACTCGGTTCTTCCTCTAGCCACAACAGGTAATTCACATTTCCTTTTCCCTTTACCGTATCATCATTTTTGTCAGAACCAAACGGACATAACCCGTTTTCTCTTTTGTTTTGCGAGAGTCTTCATGATGATACCGAGTTACCTGGAGCTGTCGTCGTATTCAAACGACGTTTAGCAAATCACAGCAGAGAATGAACTTTGGTCCAGGTAACGCCTTTCTCAAAAAATCTGCTGGATTTCTGCTAGTATGTATCTTTGCTAGGTTGATGGTTCCTAGCTCTAGAGAATCTCGAATGTGATGCCATTTGGTTGCAACATGCTTTGTCCTTTCATGATGTACTGCATTCTTAGCTAGAGAGATAGCACTTTGAGAATCACAGTTAATTGTAACACACTTGCCTTTAAAACCTAGCTCGTCACAAAAATCTTGCATCCATATAGCCTCTTTAGCTACTGTTGATAAGGCCATGTATTCTTCTTCTGTGGTCGATAACGCAACCACTGATTGCAATGTAGAACGCCAACTTATTGTGTTTCCCCAAACCTTAAACACATATCCAGTTACTGATCTTCTCTTGTCAAGATCAGTGGCATAATCTGAATCACTAAAACCTTCAATACTGAAATTGCTATGTTTAGTGAATGTAAGTCTAGTTTTTAAAGTGCATTTAAGATACCTTAAAACCCACTTAACAACTTCCCAATGCTTTCTTCCTGGAGCTGACATAAACCTACTAATCACACCAACTGCAAAACCCAAATCTGGCCTTGATCCAATCATAGCATACATTAGGCTTCCAACTGCACTAGCATAAGGAATTTCGTCCATAAATCTAGCCTCCTCTTCTCTTTCTGAATCACTTAAGCTCTTGTGCTTAAAATGAGTAGCTATAGGTGTAGTAACTGGTTTTGAATCGATCATACCAAAAACCTTTAATACTTTCTCTATATAGCTTTCCTGTGACAGTATGAGAACTCCTTTCTCTCTGTCTCTAATGATATCCATTCCTAGAATACGAGAAGCCTTTCCTAGATCCTTCATCTCAAATTCCTTGTTTAGACTCTCTTTCACTCGCCTAATCTCATCTTTGTTTCCAGACGCTATAAGCATATCATCTACATAGAGAAGTAGATAAATAGCTTTTGGCGAGTTCACATTCCTCATGTAGACACAAATATCCTTGCTGTTTCTGATAAACTTTTCCTTTTTCATAAAATTGTCAAATCTCTTATTCCACTGTCTAGGAGACTGTTTTAATCCATAAAGAGACTTTTTCAGAAGACACACTTTATGTTCATCACCCTTTTTGATGTATCCTTCAGGCTGTTCCATTAGAATTCTCTCATCTAAGTCCCCATGTAGGAAAGCCGTTTTTACGTCTATCTGCTCCAATTCCCAGTCTAAATTAACCACAATAGATAACATTATCCGTATGGATACATGTTTTACCACTGGAGAAAAAAATCTCATTGTAGTCAATTCCTTCCTTTTGGGAAAAACCCTGAGCAACCAACCTGGCCTTGTGCCTTTTATCTTCAACACCCGAGATGCCCGGTTTCAGCCTGAATATCCATTTACAGCCCACTGTCTTCTAGTTAAGTGGTCTTTCAATCAGAATCCATGTCTGATTTCTGATTAAAGAGTCCATCTCTTCATCAGTTGCACCACTCCATAGCTTCTTATCCTTTCCTCTCATTGCCTCAGGAGACGTTTTTGGCTCCATAACCTCTATATCTTCAGCAATCGCAAGTGCATAAGCAACGTAGCTACCATCTTCATATCTAGAAGGACGTTTAACATCCTTTCTCCTCATTCTGTCCCGGGTTAGAACACCATCTCCTATGTTCGTCTCTCCATCATTGATCGAATCCTCACTGTCAGGATCTGATGGAGAATAGTCTGAACCCGTGTCTTCAGCTTCTGAATTTTCTACTAAGTCTGTACCAGATTCAGATTCTTCTGAGTTTTCTTCACTGTCACTTACTCCACCTTGAGCTGAATTTTCGTCAGTTACTGTAGCAGTAGGTGTAGGACCTCTGATTAGTTGTGCACTAAAAGAAACTTTCTTCTTTTGTTTACCCTTAGTATCAGATTCTGAGTTTGCAACCTCTGAACCAGATTCTTTAGGATTATTCAATGTGTGTTTGTAGAGCTCCATTTCATTAAACACAACATTCCTACTTGTAATGCACCTGCCTTCATCATCCAACCAGACCCTGTATCCTTTTATCCCAAAAGGATAGCCTATGAAGAAACCCTTAACAACCCTAGGACTCGTCTTGTCCTGAACTACATGAACAAAAGTTGAACACCCAAACCTTCTCAGGTGTTTTAAATCCGTTTTAGTACCTGTCCATACTTCCTCTGGTAACTTAAACTCTATGGAAGAATTTGGAGATCTATTTATCAAGTATACAGCTGTAGATGTAGCTTCTGCCCAGAACTCTTTCTCTAAACCAGTTTCTGCTAACATGCATCTTACTTTGTCCATGATTGTCCTGTTCAATCGTTCTTCTACACCATTCTGTTGAGGTGTGTAAGTGCATGTTTGATATATCATGGTTTTTACCCGTTTTCAACCATGATATAAGTCGTTTTTGTAGAGTCTTTTTGGCGTTTTTAGTGTCTTTACAGGTATTTGGTCATTTGGAGCTTAATGGAAGCTTTTGGAACATTTTGGAGTCTTGAGGAGAATTTAGCTGTAAAGAACAAGTTGGAATCAAGCGACAGATGCTTCTCTGTCGATGACAGTGACTAAGCCTGTCGATCGACACGCGAGTTGATGAAGCAGAAGATTTTACCCGAAAGAAGCCTGTCGATCGACACAGATTGCTACTGTCGATCGACACGGGCTTTAATGAAGAATTCCACACAATTTTTCCAAGGCCCATGATGACTTTTTACCCTTGTATATATAGTTTAAATTAGGTTTTTAGTTCATTATCCAGTTTTTTTTTCATTGAGACTTGAGAGATACTGCTAGGGAGAGCTTTTACAGAGATTTACAGAGTTTTCATACTGCAAGCTTCAAAACCCTTTGTATCTCTAACTTTATCTCTTTATGCAATTTATTATATTCATGATGTTTGCTTTATTCAACATGAGTGAGTAGTTTGCTTGTTAGGTTGTGGGGGATTCTAGGGTTTGATGAGAAATTGATAGGATTGTAATTTTGCTAGGGTTTATCTTTAGGATTCTTCATCTAGATTGTTTCTAATGCTAGATCTAGCTTGATCACCTAGTATCTAGATCTTAGGTTGCTTTAATAGACACGGAAGTGTTATTAACAACTGGACATAGTCTTAGATGAGCAAAATCACCTATTCGCAAAAGAATTTGGCTTAGGGATTTTGTGAACAATTGAACTTGAACTTAATGCTTGCTTAGATTCAATAAATTTGCAAAGGGATTTGGAATTTAGGGATCTAGGTATAGATAGTCTCTGCAACGGAAGTTGATTGGCTTTACCTTAGTGTTTGAGTTCTAGAACGGCACTTAATTAAACCCTGCAGTAGTTTTATCCTCAATTTTGAATCATACCTGAAGAATTACCCATCGCCTAGCTTTTGTCTCCTTGAAATACTAGAAACCAAAAATCGCTATCTCTTGCTTGTTTTATTATTTGTTTTTTTATTACATACTTCTTGCTTAGCAAAATCTGAATACTTGAATTGATTGTGTAAATTGATTCCCTGTAGATTCTATCCCTAAGTACTACGAGGATCTCTTAATTTGAGAGAGTAGCTCAGGGTTAAATTTGAGCATATCAAATTTTGGCGCCGTTGCCGGGGAGTCGAATTTACCATTCGATTTTAGTTACTAGGATTTTGTCTAAGTTTTTTTTTTATTTTTTTTTATTTATTTATTTACTTCTATTTTCTTTTGTTTTTGCTGTTTCCGGTGCATGCTTAGTCGCAAAACCAGAAGCAACAGGAATCAAGAGTTAGTAGATTTTATTTCTGAGTTAGAAGTTTTAGAGCGAGCTAACCGAGCAGCAACGAAAGCAGCCAGAATGGTCAACAACAGGCTGTTTTTGATCCAAGGTGTGGATGGGACCATCACAGACCGCCAGGGTAACAAGTACAACGTTAATGGTCAGCGTCTAGATGAGAATGGAGCTGTGATTGCAGAGGAGATTGAGCAGCAGGGTCAGTTGGTACAGCAACACGAGCCAGCTGGACATGTGCGTACTTTGGGAGAGCATTACAGACCAGAACAGTTTTATGCCAACAGGGCAGCTATCAGGCCTCCCGCATTCCCTAGGAATGATTTCGAGCTGAAGCCGGCTTACTTCTCCTTGGTGGCTCAGCACCCCTTCCATGGTCTCCCTTCAGAGCATCCCATGGACCACATTGAGATGTTCGAGGACTTAGCTTCTAGCATTAAGGCCAATGGAGTTCTAGAAGACTACCTTTTCTGTAAGCTTTTCCCCTATTCTCTGAGTGGAGATGCAGCTTACTGGCTGAAGCAGCTAGCACCGAGGTCTCTTACTACTTGGGAGGAGACCAAGAATGCTTTCCTCATCAACTTCTTTGATGAGGCGAGGTCTGAGGACCTTAGGATGAAGATATCTACATTCAAGCAGGGACCAACAGAGGCATTCAAGGCTGCTTAGACCAGATTCAAGTCCTATCAGAGGGACTGTCCCCACCATGGTTATAGTAACGTGCAGCTACTAGGTATCTTTTTCAGAGGGATTGACTGGAGGCACCAGAGTGCACTGGATTCTGCTAGTAAAGGGAATTTCAACACCAATGTTCCAGGTGATGCGCTGGCACTCATTGAGAACATGGCCTCCAGCAGTAGCACCAAGAACATAGACTTCGAGAGGAAGCAACTTGGTAGAAGTATGGATGTAGGGCAGATAGCTAAGATGGAAGCCAAGCTAGACACAGTGCACAACTTGCTAGTGGGTAAGAAGACAGTGCAGTTTGCTCAGGAGGTAGAGATCTTCATTCCAGATGAAGAGGAGGATGAAGAGGACTGCAACTACATCAGTGGTACTGGTTTTCAGGGACAGAGATTTGATAATCAGCAGGGTAACATGAGCTTCAGTGGTAACAACCAGAGGTCTTCATTCACTGGGAATTTAGGTTCACCCAGCTACTCTAAACCACAATTCCAGAAGACTGACTATCAGAAACCTTTTCAGAATGGTTTCTCTAGGACCTATGGTTCCTCTTCTTACCAGACTCCTCCTCTTCAGTCGGCAGATAATAAGATGGAGTCTATGTTGGAGCAGCTTTTGGACGGCCAGCAGAAGGTGACGGTGAGCTTCAATGGCAAGATTGATGCTTTGTACACCAACTTGAATGGAAAGATTGAGGCCATCAATCTACATGTGAAGAAGCTGGACACTCAGGTTGCTCAGACAGCTGAGAACTCTAGGAGGCAGGAGGGGTTTCTTCCATCTAAGACGGATGCTAACCCAAGGCACTCAGTTGCAGCCATCACCACAAGGAGTGGAAAGGTCCTCCAAGGGCCTGTGATGAAGAAGGGACTTGGTGCAGAGCAGTTGGATGAGTCTGGAGAATTTGATGAAAATGAAAAATTTCCTGAAACTCCTTTGTCGATCGACGGACATCCTTGTTGATCGACAGGCCCCTCACGGATCGATTCCGAATTTCCAGAGACGCAAGTGCCGATCGACATACCTTCTAGTGTCGATCGACACGGGTCCCAGAACAGCACAACTTTTTCTAAACCATCGGATGTCGAGGTTGAGAGGGTGTACAAGCCTAAACCACCTTTTCCTAGGAGTCAGAAGAGGTCTAAGCAGGAGCTTGAAGATGCTAGGTGCAAGGCTATCAAAGACAAGTTGGTTCTAGAGCTTTCCTTTGTTGATGCCATTAAGATTAGTCCTGTGATCCGACGGTATGTGAAGAAGATGGTCACCAAGAGCTTGAGTATAGAGGAAGGAGTGGCTATGATCTCTGAGCAGGTTAGTGCAGTAATTCAGAACAGGATTCCAGAGAAACTCACAGATCCAGGAAGCTTTGTGTTGGATTGTTTGATCTTCAAAGATAGGTTTCCAAGGTCTCTCTGTGACTTAGGTTCTGGTGTCAATCTAATGCCACTCTCCGTTGCTGTCAGTCTTGGGATGACGGATTTCCAGCCCACTAGGATCTCTCTCATCCTAGCGGATAGGTCAGTAAGGATTCCAAAAGGAATATTGGAGGATGTACCAATCAAGGTTAGTAATTTCATGATTCCTACTGACTTTGTGGTCCTGCAGTACAACGAGGAGCCCAAAGATCTTCTTACTTTGGGCAGACCTTTCTTGTCCACAGCTGGTGCTTTGATAGATGTTCAGGGAGGCTGTATTACCTTGCGAGTGGGTGGTTTTGAGATGAAGTTTGAGATGGATAAGCTGGTAAAGAGACCCACCATCGATGGACACACCTTCTACGTTGATACACTCACAGACCTTGCGCAGGAAGTCTTCAACGATATGTACCCCATTGATTCCTTGGAAAGGACTTTGGTGAACTCTGTGCTACGGGAAGGTCAGCTTGATGAGGATGCAAAGGGATATGCTAGGATGATGGATGCTAACAAGGAATGGAGGAAGATGGTTGCTAGTCCGAGTTTGGGTGAACCTTCTGTGAAAGCTCCACAAGTAGGCGATTGGAGTGAACAGAAAGCTCCAAAGCTTGAGCTTAAACCACTTCCAGCAGGGCTGAGGTACGCTTTTCTTGGTCCTAATTCCACCTACCCTGTCATTGTTAACTCTTCGTTGAACAATGTAGAGCTCACCTTACTGCTAAGCAAGCTGCGGAAGTTTCGCCCAGCTCTTGGCTATTCTCTTGATGATATTGCAGGTATCTCTCTGGATTTGTGCATTCATAGGATCCATCTTTAGGATGAGAGCAAGCCATCTATTGAGCACCAGAGGAAGCTTAATCCAAATCTGCAGGAAGTTGTCAAGAAAGAGATCTTGAAACTTCTAGAGGCTGGGATCATCTATCCCATTTCAGACAGTGCGTGGATTAGTCATGTTCATGTGGTGCCTAAGAAAGGAGGAGTCACAGTGGTAAAGAATGACAAGAACGAGCTGATTCCGATGAGGACTGTGACTGGGCATAGGATGTGCATCGACTACAGGAAGCTCAACGCAGCCACCAGGAAGGACCACTTCCCCCTGCCTTTCATTGACCAGATGTTGGAGAGGCTAGCAAACCACCCCTACTACTGTTTCCTAGATGGGTATTATGGGTTCTTCCAAATCCCCATCCATCCAGAGGACCATGAGAAGACCACATTCACTTGCCCTTATGGGACTTTTGCATACCGCAGAATGCCTTTTGGACTTTGCAATGCTCCTGCAACTTTCCAACGCTGTATGATGTCCATCTTCACAGACATGATTGAGGATTACATGGAGGTCTTCATGGATGACTTTTCATTCTACGGTGATTCATTTAAAGGCTGCCTTGAAAACTTGGAGAAAGTGCTTGCTAGATGTGTGGAGAAGCACTTGGTTCTTAACTGGGAGAAGTGCCACTTCATGGTAAAAGATGGCATTGTACTTGGCCACAGAGTTTCAGCAGATAGGATTAAAGTAGATCGTGCCAAGATCGAAGTGATGACGAGTCTTCAACCGCCAATTTCAGTCAAAGAGATCCGGAGTTTCCTTGGACATACTGGCTTCTACAGGAGGTTCATCAAGGACTTCTCCAAAATTGCTCGCCCACTCACCACATTGCTCTGTAAGGATGTCAAATTTGATTTTGATACTAACTGTTTATCTGCTTTTGATCAAATTAAGCAGGCCTTGGTGAGTGCTCCAATAGTGCAACCTCCAGACTGGGATATGCCTTTCGAGGTGATGTGTGATGCCAGTGACTATGCAGTTGGAGCAGTGTTGGGTCAGAAGAAGGACAAGAAACTGCATGCTATCTACTATGCTAGTAGAACGCTTGACGAGGCTCAAAAGAACTACGCAACTACTGAGAAAGAGTTGTTAGCTGTGGTTTTTGCTTTCGAAAAGTTCCGGCCTTACTTGATTGGAGCCAAGGTGATAGTACACACGGATCATTCAGCACTCAAGTACCTTATGCAGAAGAAGGACGCTAAGCCAAGGCTGTTGAGATGGATTCTCCTTCTCCAAGAGTTTGACATTGAGGTGAAGGACAAGAAAGGGGTGGAGAATGGTGTTGCGGATCATCTCGCATGCATTCGGATTGAGGATAGTGTCCCTATTGATGACTACTTCCCAGAGGAGAGTGTGCACTTCATAGAGATTGGATCTCAAGAGAATGGGAACGAAATTCAGCAAGATTTCGGAGCAGCAGAACACGTGTCGATCGACAGGAAAGATGTTTGTCGATCGACAGGCCCTCTTCAGCCTGAGTCTCAGATTACAGAAAATGTCCTGTTGATCGATTTTCATCATCACTGTCGATCGACAATGTGTGCAGAGATTGAAAGTCAAGACTTCAATGCAGTTTCAGAGGGCAATCGGCCTTGGTATGCAAACTTTGCAAACTATCTAGCTACAAAGAACCTTCCTGCCAACCTCAAGGGGTACAAAAAGAAGAAGTTCATGAGAGAACTCCGGAGGTACTACTGGGATGAGCCTTATCTCTACAGGCATTGCTCAGACGGCCTCTACAGGAGGTGTATTGAAAAGAGTGAGGTTCGAGATGTGATGTATCACTGTCATGGTTCTGATTATGCGGGGCATTTTGCTACATTCAAGACAGTGTCAAAGGTTCTTCAAGCAGGTTTCTGGTGGCCTTCAATGTTTAAAGATGCTAATGCTTTTATTTTGCAGTGTGATGCTTGTCAGAGGAGAGGGAAGATTAGCAAGCGACATGAGATACCACAAAACTTCATCCTTGAGGTTGAAATCTTTGATTGTTGGGGCATCAATTTCATGGGTCCATTCCCATCTTCTTATGGGAATGAGTACATTCTAGTCACAGTGGACTATGTCTCCAAGTGGGTTGAGGCAATTGCTAGTCCGAAGAACAATGCTGCAGTGGTCGTTAAGCTGTTTAAGACCATCATCTTCCCAAGGTTTGGAGTCCCCAGAGTTGTCATCAGTGATGGTGGAACGCACTTCATCAACAAGGTATTCTCTAAACTCTTAGAGAAATATGGTGTTCATCATCGAGTGGCTAGTCCTTATCACCCACAGACGAGTGGGCAAGTGGAGGTTTCCAACAGACAGATCAAGGAGATCCTTGAGAAGATAGTGAATTCCACAAGGAAGGATTGGTCTACAAAGCTAGATGATGCGCTCTGGGCCTACAGGACTGCTTACAAGACACCTCTGGGTACTACTCCTTTCCATTTGCTTTATGGGAAAGCATGTCATCTTCCAGTAGAGCTTGAGCACAAGGCAGCATGGGCAGTGAAGCACTTCAACTTTGACATAAAGCCTGCTGCGGAAAGGAGACTGATTCAGCTGAACGAACTGGACGAGATTAGACTTCATGCCTACGAAAACTCCAAGTTGTACAAGGAAAGGACGAAGGCATATCATGATAAGAAGATCATCTCCAGGAACTTCGAACCAAATGACCAGGTATTGCTTTACAACTCTCGTTTACAGCTTTTTCCTGGTAAATTGTGTTCTCGTTGGTCAGGTCCTTTCACAATCAAGGAGGTTAGACCCCATGGAGCTGTAATCCTTCTTACCAAAGAAGGAAGAGAATTCACTGTGAATGACCAAAGGGTGAAGCATTACTGGGCGAAAGCCAAGATTCCAGAGGGACACATTGTGTCCTTGGATGATGCACCAGAAGCCTGAACTCCGACACAGTCAAGCTAAGGACTGAAAACAAGCGCTTAGTGGGAGGCAACCCACTTGTAAGTCTGTATACTTAGTTTTTGATTTTGTTTTTACTAATTTTGTTTTAGTTTTGGTATTATATTCAAAAAAAAAAAAAAAAACTGTCTTCTGTCGAAGAAAAGCCCGTGTCGATCGACACGCCTTGCCGACAAGCCCAAAGCCGAGGTAAGTCTTCTGATTTCCAAAACCCGAAAGCCCATTTTTGATTTCCAACCAATTTTTAAGGCCCACAAACGTGTCTACTGCTTACAAATCTGATTTTAACAATCAAACCCACTTTCTCTTCATCTCTTACACGATTTCAAAGCATTCGTGAGAGAGAATTTGCCAAACCCTAACTTTCTAAATCTTTCACTAAATCAAACGATTTTTTAGCCTATTTCATTCGGATTTTGCCCCTCTCTCCATTTCTACCATCGTTTTCATCATTCTCCGAAGGTATGGCTCTCTAATTCTTCTTTTTCGTTTCGATTTCGCGAAGAAAAAGGGTGATTTTGAGGTTGAATTGGTTCGATTCGTGTGTTGTTCATGCTTCATATACACTTCTAGGGTGAATTCGGACTGGTTTCATGCTTTGCATTGTTTGATTTTGGTAAATTATGGTTTGACATGAGAATTTGGGGGTTTTTGAATATGGTTCGAATTGGGTTGAATTGTTGTTGTTATCATGGTACATTGGGCTCATACAGTTGCTAAGATTGGTCACGAATGTGTTTATGCTTGAGATTTGTAGTTGTATTTCGAGAATTTGCAGCACTTAAAAACTGCAACCGAGACGACTCTGTCGATCGATAGGGAGCTCTCGGATCAAGTCTTCTGTTTTGCTAAACTTCGGTTCTTGTGTGTTTTCCTTTTGGCTTTGTTGTGCAGATGCCTCCTAAGGGCATATTGAAGAAGGGCAAGCGGGCAAGGTTGGACAAGGGATCGAGTTCGCACTCTCCTCCTGAACCAGAATATGTTATTCGAAGCCTTGCTAATCCAAAGTGGCCACGAGAGGAGAACACGCCATTTAGAATTGAGTTTGCGTCTGAGGATAAGACGCTGAAGGAGGTTTTGCAGGATACATTAGTGGATGACAGAGAGATTCTCAACAAGTGGGACGATTTCAACTCTTTGCTCTACAATGAGTGGCTAAAGGTTACTATGGCACCGACTAAATACGCCCATAGCCTAACGATGCGCTGTTTGCACATTCGAGATGAGGTGGAGGAATTGTTGCAGAAGGTCGGTTTGGATAAGTTAGCAACCCATGACGACGGATTATACCCCGATCTTGTGAGGCAGTTCTTTGTCTCGGTGAAGTTGTCCAACAAGGCGGAGACTAAGGAGCAGAAGCTAGATCCGAGCTGTTACACCTTGAGCTTCATGGCAAGTGGGAAACGATTTGAGATTTCCGCTAGAGGGATTTGCGAGGAATTCGGGTTTCTCGTGGTTCCGGTTGCAGGTTTACCAGAGGACATTGCTGGAGGGGTACATACGCTTTGGAGTCACATTGGAGTAGGTTCGTTCCAAGTGGGGAGCTCCTCACACACTGATATCCGCCATCCTGTCCTTCGTTATCTGATTAGACTGTTCGCTACGACGATTTTATGCAAGATGGAGCCCGTCAAGGTGAGGAAGCACGAGCTGGTTTTACTGTCATATGCTTTGAGGGACCTCATCCCTAATGAGACTTAGAGCACTGGGTTTCAACCCAATATGGCGGTAGTTTTCATGGACCATCTTTACTCGCTGAGGCACACTCCGCTTTTGGCCACTCACTTTAGTAAGAGGTTGTTCACCGTGGGGAATATGCTCACTCCGATCTTCCAGCAGTGTAAGGTTCCCTTACCCGGCTATTATTTTGACAAGAGTGATGGATTTGTGGATTTGGATCACATGAAGCACGCGCACTGGATCAAGGGTGAGTATCCCATTCATTGGGTTTTTCCCCTCGCAGTGGGAGGGTCTAGGATGGTTACGATTCCGAGTGTAGTTGACTGGATGCCAGTAACTACGGATGCCTCTTTGCTCTCTTTCACTCCACGAGAGGATTTACTCAAGCCAATCGAGACCACTAGGAAGCTGAAGACACGAGGAGTTGGTACTCTGGGAGCTAGCACTTCTCATGCTCCACCACAGACACATTCTGCGGCTTCGTCACACCAGCATGAATTTCCACCGTCTCTACAGGATCAGGCGAGTGTTGACCAGAAATTGGACTGGATTGCTCGTGCTCTCAGGGCAGTATGGGATGCGCTTTCATGCCAGTCTAGATGCGTTCATCCTCGCACTCCATCTCCACCGCGTCAGGCTCCACCACATCCAGCACCACCAACCACATCACCTGAGGACGCCTCTGACTTCCAGTTCGCTGAGGACGAGGCCTAGCGCTTCACTTATTTCTATCCTTTATCTCTTTTTCCCTTTTTATGTTTGAGTCAATTTTATGTTTTCTTTGAGTCAGTTTGTTTTTGGATTTTCTAGGATGCTTGAACTTGATTTACTCTATGGATTGCCTCTGTTTTCCTTTTGATCGTTTGTTAAGTACTGCAGGTTTAGGACTTGTGCGAATCATGGATCACTTTGAGAGAAAACGAAAACGTTCCAAAGTTGCAGTCTGACCCAAGACGTCTCTGTCGATCGACACAGCTTATGTCGATTGACAAGCTCTTCAAAAATTCAAAATCTCAACTGACCAACGGTCTGATTTTGAACAGTCTCTGTCGATCGACAGAGCTTGTTTCTGTCGATCGACGGGATCCGAACAAGGGTAAATTTTGTCCTTTTCAATCAAGTTCAATTTCTTTTGATTTCTTTTGCCAACTTCAGGCTTGATAACACTGGGGACAGTGTTGTTTCAATCTGAGGGAGGTAGTTGCTAACATAGTTTTTTGTTTTTGAGAGTCAAAAAAATTTTTAGAGTCAAAACTAGTTAGGAACAAATTTTTGAGAGTCGCGACCCTGTCTCCTGGGAAGGACAGCAATAGCAATATGCAATGCTTGAGTTTCAACAATCATATAAAAAAAAAAAAAAGAGAATAGAGAAACAAATAAGTCTGGAGGAGAGAAAGAATATCAAGTGTTGTATAGATTGATTTGTCATGGTATTGAATGAGAGAAGATTCTTGGCTTTGAGAACATTGAGACCAAGCGATGAAGACTAACGGATTACACTGCGAAGTGGTGATGAATTTGGAAGGCTGCGAATGTCCGCAGAGAAGTACATGCTGGTCTAATTTTGGTTGGTTCTGGATTATGTGGTTCACTAGGTGGAAGGGTCAATTCGCTGCATCAAGGGAAGGTATGTTCTGTGTTTTCAAACCTCTTCCACAGTTTTGGCTTATGTTTTGCTTGAGGGCAAGCAAAAGCTAAGTCTGGGGGAGTTGATATATCATGGTTTTTACCCGTTTTCAACCATGATATAAGTCGTTTTTGTAGAGTCTTTTTGGCGTTTTTAGTGTCTTTACAGGTATTTGGTCATTTGGAGCTTAATGGAAGCTTTTGGAACATTTTGGAGTCTTGAGGAGAATTTAGCTGTAAAGAACAAGTTGGAATCAAGCGACAGATGCTTCTCTGTCGATGACAGTGACTAAGCCTGTCGATCGACACGCGAGTTGATGAAGCAGAAGATTTTACCCGAAAGAAGCCTGTCGATCGACACAGATTGCTACTGTCGATCGACACGGGCTTTAATGAAGAATTCCACACAATTTTTCCAAGGCCCATGATGACTTTTTACCCTTGTATATATAGTTTAAATTAGGTTTTTAGTTCATTATCCAGTTTTTTTTTCATTGAGACTTGAGAGATACTGCTAGGGAGAGCTTTTACAGAGATTTACAGAGTTTTCATACTGCAAGCTTCAAAACCCTTTGTATCTCTAACTTTATCTCTTTATGCAATTTATTATATTCATGATGTTTGCTTTATTCAACATGAGTGAGTAGTTTGCTTGTTAGGTTGTGGGGGATTCTAGGGTTTGATGAGAAATTGATAGGATTGTAATTTTGCTAGGGTTTATCTTTAGGATTCTTCATCTAGATTGTTTCTAATGCTAGATCTAGCTTGATCACCTAGTATCTAGATCTTAGGTTGCTTTAATAGACACGGAAGTGTTATTAACAACTGGACATAGTCTTAGATGAGCAAAATCACCTATTCGCAAAAGAATTTGGCTTAGGGATTTTGTGAACAATTGAACTTGAACTTAATGCTTGCTTAGATTCAATAAATTTGCAAAGGGATTTGGAATTTAGGGATCTAGGTATAGATAGTCTCTGCAACGGAAGTTGATTGGCTTTACCTTAGTGTTTGAGTTCTAGAACGGCACTTAATTAAACCCTGCAGTAGTTTTATCCTCAATTTTGAATCATACCTGAAGAATTACCCATCGCCTAGCTTTTGTCTCCTTGAAATACTATAAACCAAAAATCGCTATCTCTTGCTTGTTTTATTATTTGTTTTTTTATTACATACTTCTTGCTTAGCAAAATCTGAATACTTGAATTGATTGTGTAAATTGATTCCATGTGGATTCGATCCCTAAGTACTACGAGGATCTCTTAATTTGAGAGAGTAGCTCAAGGTTAAATTTGAGCATATCAATGTTCTATGTCGTTTTATGCCTAATTCCTTACATAGATTGTCAAACTGATTATTGCAGAATTCTAATCCATTGTCTGTTCGTAGACACTTGTTTGTTTGCATTTCAACTGCTGTTTTCCACTCTTTAAACTTGCTAAAAGCTTCATCTTTTGATTTTAGAAAGTAGACCCATACTTTCTTAGAGAAATCGTCTATAAAGCTCACAAAGTACCTACAACCACCGAGACTTGGAGGGTTTGCAGGAGAGCCCCAAAGATCAGAATGTATGTACTCCAGAATCTCTGTAGTTGTATGCTTAGCAGCTAGAAAAGGCTGCTTGTGTGACTTTCCTAACACACAACTATCACAGAAGCTAAGTTCTTTTCCCTTAAGATCTGATATATATCCTTGCTTGCTAAGAATTTCCATATTCTTAGAACTCATATGTCCCAGCCTAGAGTGCCATATATCAGTCATGTTTGCATGTTCTTTTACTGCATTAGCTTCTGCTCCAACTACTGTAGCTTGTAAGTAGTATAAACCATTTTCATACTTTCCAGAGAAAACCTTCTTACCGTCTTTGTAATAATGCTGCATTCCATTACCACCTTCATACTTACAGCCGTTTTTGTCAAGCATGCCTACTGAAATCAGACTTTTATCAAAATCAGGCATATATCTCACATCGCATAAGATAACTTCTGATTTGTCTGGATTGATAATTCTGATTTTTCTCATTCCCTTAACTTGACTGATGGTTTTGTTTTCCATTCAAACTTTAGTTCCATCAAACTCTTCTAGGTCAAAAAGCTGGTTTTTATCTAGAGTCATGTGGAAAGTACATCCAGAATCAAGGATCCATTCTCCATTGGACGCAGCTTTGTAAACTGTCAAAACCATAGGCTGTGGCACTTCCAGAACCACATTTGCATATTCAGGTTTTCTCTTTCCTTTATCTGGACACTCTCTCTTCCAATGTTCCTCTTTTCCACATATAAAACATGCTCCTTTATTTGCTGCATCAAATCTGGGCTTAGACTTTGATCGTCTTCTACTTTTAGACCTTCCTCTGTAGTTGTTTTGCTTGTCTGACCTTCCCCTAGAACTAACAAACAAGCTGTCCAAACCAGATTGTCCCTTATGCAGTTTTCCTTTTTCCTTTAGTTCCATCTCTTTGTCATATGCAGCACTTGTGACTTCATCCACAGTAATGGTCTCTTTGCCTGTCCCATATTTTAGGGTGTGTACCAATGGCTCAAAGAGAGGAGGAAGACTAGAGAGAAGCTGTATCGCTTGATCTTCCGCTGATATCTCAACCTTTAGGCTGGCCAAATCAGCAACCAATTTCAGAAAGGTATCTACATTCTCCTCTATAGATTTACTTTCTTCCATCTTAAAACTTGCAAACCTTTGTTTCAAGTAAATCCGGTTTGGTAATGAACGAGTCTGGTATTCCTTTTCCAGAGCCTTCCACATGCCAAGGGCAGTGGTTTCCTTCATTACCTTCCTTAGGATTCTATCGCTAAGACAAGTCGCAATAAGATTTCTAGTCCTTAGATCTTTTTCCGCTTTCTTAGGATCAATTGTCGTGAGTTTGTCAGCTAGCTGTGTTTCTCCTTCCTTTAGCACTTCTTTTGTTTCTGTGGATGTCCAATCCTCACTTAACACTGCTAACAGTCCATGTATCTCCAATTGACCAAATAATTTGAATTTCCATAATCCAAAATCACCCGATCCATCAAACTTCTCCATCTCAAACCTACCCGGTGTAGGATCCATCTTAACAGATAAGTTTTCTTATATCTATAAACCTAGATTCTCTGCACTCGCACCTGGAATGCTCTGATACCACTTGTAGAGAAATAAGCCTATTTCTATCCTTGAGAATCTAAGTTAAATAATCTATAAGAACACAAAACTAAATTTGTCAAAGGGAGACCTTTATTAAACCAAAGAATTTGATTACAAATTAAGCCTAATTTGTACTTGTTTCTTTCGCAGGTATGCTTACAAACTGGAAGAGCTATCAATCTCTGGAAAAAACCCTAAAACTCACGACCCACTTTCTGATCTCGGTTCTTTCTTTTATATTTGTATCATCCATCTGTTTTCTCCTTGTAATCGATATTGGTCTGTATTGTTGGACCTGATATATCACAGATTCGTCATAGGCCCAAGTTGGTGTTTTTGGCCCAACTTGAAAGCTTCAATTCCAAACCAGATGGTTTCATCTATTGAGCTACCTATCACGTTGACTATACTAGTCCTCTTGCACACTACTGGAGTAGAAAATCCCATCACCATCGCTTAGATCCCCAAAAATTCAACCAAAAATTGAAAACGTCACACTTGAAGAGTTAACCATTTGATACCTTTCGGATCCCCTCCTTGGGCTTTAAAAGATCTGTGTGTAGCTGCCCTTATTGACCAGTCCACGGGTTCTTGGAACTTACCCCTCATCAGAAATATTCTCCCGATGTACGAAGAAGTAATCCGTCGTATTCCTTTAAGCTCAAGCCGTCGGCCGGACAAGCTAGTTTGGCTACATCTCAAACGTGGAGATTATATTACAAGGTCGGGGTATGGGATCAAGACATTCCACCTGCTCAGCTTCTCTACAATTGGCAAAAGAATGTGTGGACAGTCCCAATGTGCCCAACAAAACAGAGCTTCTTATGGAAAACCCTTGTTAGTGCTCTTCCGGTTGGACTCCTCTTATTCCAAGGAGGTATAGGTGAGAATGCTTCATGTAAAAGGTGCGGTGCACAGGAATCAGTTCTCCATGTGTTAAAAGATTGCTCGTTTTCCATCAAAGTATGGAGACTTACCCCTGTTTTGGGGACGATACTGAGGCAAGGAGATTGCTTTACTTTTACGAGTGTTAAAGGTTCAGCCTCAGGTAAATATCACGTCGTCTACACTCTTTTCTTGGATCTTATGGAATGTTTGGACCGCTAGAAATCATCTGAATTTCAGTGACAAGCGATATATACAGAGAAGAGATCCTGGCTAAGTCGATTTATGAGGCTAAGCATTGGCAAGAGGCTCAAAACTTGCGTCCTCGTTTGAGATTTTCTCCTCTGGTACCGGATCGAATTCCTGAGGTTACCTCTGGTTTCGTTTGTGATACAGAGGCGGAAGCGAAACAGAGCTTGAGACGGAGGCTCACGCAGCGACTCAAACAAGCTGTGTATGAGTTCTAGATATCGGTGAAATCTAGGACGAAAGGCGCGAATACTCTTCGCAGTGCTTGAAAAGCTGTTAATAAATTCAATCTCAAAAAACAATGAATCTTCTACAATGGTTTATGACATGCTTATAAAGCCAAAGAAAACTAAACGATAAGTCTAAATCCTACACCTAAGATAAAGGTAAATCTTTAAAACGATGCTATTGTCATTATCCTACTAACGAAATAATACTGAAAAATAGATAAAGTCTTGGTAACTTGTTGCGCAAGAAAGCCCAACATCGGCCTCGCCACGAAGCCCAAATCATAGTGAAGATGTGCTGCATCAGGTCCCTCCGGGTGGGGAAGGATTCGACCACGAATCGACCTCGTCATTGTCCCCATGGAATGGATAAAGGTGCTTCACGTTGAACACATCCGACGTATTCACATGCGGTGGGAGACGAACGCGATAAGCATTATTATTGATACGTGCCACCACCTCCACAGGTCCAATCTTACGAGACTTCAGCTTGTTGTACTCACGAGAAGGCAATCTCTCTTTCGTCATAACAACCCAAACCAAATCACCTGGTTGAAACACCAACTCCCGTCGTTTCACGTCAGCTGCAGTCTTGTACTTAGAAGCTGATAACTCCAAATTAGCACGGGCCTGTTTATGCACAACCTTCAAACTGGAAACGAAGTCCACCGCCTCCCCGTGTAGTCGGGTCTGTTCAGGCAATGGTGCTAAATCCAGAGGACCACGAGGCACCAAACCATACACAACTTGAAAAGGACTATAACCCAAGCTGCGGTTAGTGGCGTGGTTATGAGCAAATTCGGCCTGAGACAATTTAGAATCCCAACTCTTGATGTTATCACCCACCAAACAGCGCAGAAGGTTTCCCAAAGAGCGATTGATGACCTCGGTTTGACCATCCGATTGAGGGTGGTATGCGGTACTCATGTCCAAGCTTGTCCGGAGGAGCTTCCAAAGAGAACGCCAAAAATGGCTAAGAAAGCGTGTATCACGATCCGAGACAATGGACGTGGGCAAACCATGGAGGCGATAAATCTCCCGAAAGAAAAGAAGAGCCACATTGACAGCATCGGTGGTCTTTTTACATGGAATGAAATGCGCCATTTTCGAAAAGCGATCCACCACAACAAAGATCGAATCAAAACCGGCTTGAGTACGCAGAAGGTCTAAGACAAAGTCCATGCTCAAATCGGTCCATGGTTGTGTCGGGATGGGTAGAGGGAGATACAAACCCGCGTTTGACGCACCAAATTCCTCTTCTCGATCCGGCTGGGTGTTACGCTGTCCCAACTGTTGAACTAGAGATTCACCAAACTCTTGAATTGATGAATGGATCGTGTGCTGGATATTCTCCTGCATTGCCAAAAGGGTATTCCGCAGCTCGGCCCAATCGGATATGGCATCGGCTGTTGCTTTGGTCTTGTCTTTTGGAGGCATGATGCTTGTTTGGAAAGTACGACAGGAACGTAATGAATCTGATACCAACTGATACAGAGGCGGAAGCGAAACAGAGCTTGAGACGGAGGCTCACGCAGCGACTCAAACAAGCTGTGTATGAGTTCTAGATATCGGTGAAATCTAGGACGAAAGGCGCGAATACTCTTCGCAGTGCTTGAAAAGCTGTTAATAAATTCAATCTCAAAAAACAATGAATCTTCTACAATGGTTTATGACATGCTTATAAAGCCAAAGAAAACTAAACGATAAGTCTAAATCCTACACCTAAGATAAAGGTAAATCTTTAAAACGATGCTATTGTCATTATCCTACTAACGAAACAATACTGAAAAATAGATAAAGTCTTGGTAACTTGTTGCGCAAGAAAGCCCAACATCGGCCTCGCCACGAAGCCCAAATCATAGTGAAGATGTGCTGCATCAGTTTGTTTTGTAGAACGCTGCTTCAATGAATTGCGGCATGGGATGGATTCTCACCGCCGGTGAAAATTCCCTTGTTTTTACCGCTTCAGACACTTGCTCTGCAGTTTCTTCAACCGTAGTGGCAGAAGAAACATATTTAATCTATGCTTTAGAGATGTGATGCTATGTGCTTATTATGCGATCGGATTCCCCAGTTCTAATTCGCTTTCTTAACTCCTCGGAGACAAATATTGACGTGGATGCTTTCCTCGAAGGATATCAGAGAGTTGCGTTCTGAATTTGAATCTGTTAGCTTTCAGTTTACATCACGATCCACGAATTTAGTGGCTGATGATTTAGCCAAGAAGACACTTTTGGCCTTTGAGGATGTTGTACCAAACTTTGATCTCTGATGTTTGAATAAATTTTCATATTGTGACAAAAAAATGAAAAGAGAACTCAATGTCTACTTAAAATTGTAATTTTCAAAGAGAAACTATAATCAAATGAACATGCAAGGACATTCCTTAAACTGAAGAAGAGATATCGAATAAACAAAAGTGTTTATTCGTAAAACCTTTGAGAGAATATTTGCATACGCTAAACGAAATCAACATATAAATGATTCAATCAAAAGCATTACTAATCTTGGTGTTCTCCAACCAATTAGACTTCCTCTTCTCTTTTATCTATAATCTGTGTGTTCTCCAATCAACATATAAAATAAAGGAATACCTCGTCTCTTAAAGAAAAACCCATCTTGTCGGAGATACACTCAAAGGCTTCTTGAGCGTCCAAAAGTTGTCACCAAACTCACCTATCTGTTTCTTAACGTCTGTTGCCCTCACTTTGTAGAACATCGGTATGACTTGAAGCATTCCTTGATCCGCAAGTTTCTTCATCTTCACCAACTCGTCCATGCACTAACTCGATTCTGAATACCTATAATTGAGATTTGAGACGATGCTGAATTTTGAATAGTCAAAAGTATAATTAAGAGCTAAAGTAAACGAGTATAATAGAAATTAACCTTGTAGAAAAGATGGCTACTCCTAATTGAATTTTGAGGTATTTGCCTATATGCTCGTCGTATCTTTCAAAAGCATCAATAAGATGGCTCACGAAGTTGTCAAGTAAAGAACGATGTGTGCAGGTTGATATCTGCGTTACAACTTTTCAACTACGCTAAAAAAACTTAAGCTAGTAAATTATATACGTTCATGTGATGTCCAAATAGAGTGTCTAAAGAGAATCATATACGCCTCAGAAGATTCGTCATCTTCTTCGTTAACGTAGGAGCTGAATTAAGTTGGATATATATAACACAAGCTCTATAAAAAGTGTTAATAAAGAAACGAAATTTTGATACGTCTCCAAACTCTCGATTCTAGCAGGAATATATGTATATGAAACAAAGACTGATAGGGCAAACCAAAACTCGAATATTAAAGAGTCAAAGTTAAACAGATATAACCGCAAAAGAAAATCACAACACTAGAAAGAGACCAGTCAAGTCATCAAACAAAGATCTAACAACTTTTTTCTTGTCCCCAAAAAAAAAACACCGGAAATCTGCAATTATAAACGAAAAAGTTTGGATCATTGAAAAGCCCATTCGTTCTCCTTGCGAATAGCTGCTTCTTCTTCGGGTGTGAAATCGTTCTTGATGTTGAAAATCTTACGAACTTCCTCAGGTTGTTTGTCTTTGATGTGATTTGCAACAGTCTGGCAAGTCAGATCAAGAAGCCCTTTGATGATGAGGTAATCAGCAGCGAGAAGGAGCTGACAAATCATGCTCATGTCGAGTTGCTTCATAAACTTTGTATCCCAGTTCTGAAGCTTCTTCTTCGCTTCATCGTCTTCTTCGACCAAAGCACCACCTTCTTCAACATGCTTCTTGCAATACTCGACAACTTTCGAGAGAACGTTACCGGTGACGTTTGCGAGAGGTATTGCTTTATCGGCGCAGTCGTCTTCGATCATGTGTGCTACGATCTGGAATTCGCGAGCCACCGCTTCTTCGACCTCGAAAGATTCGCCATCGGAGCTCGTTAAGACGATCTTGTTTTTGGAAGATGAAGAAGAAGCCATTGTTAGTTTTTTTTTTTGTGGTGAAGAAGAAATTTTAGGGTTTATAGGTTTTTAAATATAGCGAAGAAATTTTGATTAGAGGAATTGTGTGGGTATTTATTTATAACCTATAGGGTCGGTGAATTGGGATTATGGAAATATTTGTTTTGTTTTCCCTAAAACAAAAAGGAAATAAGATATGGAAAAAAAGAAGGTAAGGAAAAGATTAAAAGTATATATATATATATATATATTAAGGGAAAATTAGAAATAAAAAACATTTTTTTTCCTTTGTCCATTTATACATTTATTTGAAAATTCACATAAACTATTTTTTTAAATTTAAAACATTAATTTTTTTCAATTTTTTTTATTTGGATGGAGATAAAAGGGATAGATGAAACTTAGTTACTTGAAAGACAAAGATGCAAAAGGTGATTTCATGTTATGCTGAAGTTGAGTATAGAGCCATGAGGAAGCTCACCAATGAGCTTACTTGGCTCAAGGCTCTCCTCAAAGACTTAGGCATTGAGTCAAAGGATCCAATAACCATGGACTGTGACAATCAGACAGCCATTCACATCGCTTCCAACTCTGTGTTCCATGAACGTACCAAGTACATTGAAGTGGATTGTCATAAGGTGTGTCAAGCAGTATAACAAGGATTGATCTTGCCATGCTATACGAGAAGCTCAGATTAATTGGCCGACATATTCACCAAGGCAGCAAGTTTGAAGGTGTGTGAGTTCATTCACTCAAAGCTTGGACTTATAGAGATCAATTAGCCATGGAGTTTATACTCTTTTTCTTGCAGTGTACTTTTTATCCCACGTGGTTTTTCTACACTAAGGTTTTAATGAGGTGAATCTTCATGGTTTCAATCTTAACCCGGATCTCTATGGTTAAGCTTGAGGGGGAGCTTGAGCCACATGTTTAAATAAGCATATGACCGTTGTGTTGTGTCAAATCAACATTTGTTTGTGAGATCTCGTTCTTATCTCTGTTTTTCATATAAAGAGATTGTACTAGAATAGAATAAGATAAGGAGGATATTTTCTCTCTTCCTAAATCTCTCTCTATTCTCAGATCCAAACTTCTACTCTTTCATTCTTTTATCTTCAATCTCGATCTCAATATTCTCTCTCTTATTTCTGCATATTCTAACATTGTCAATCCTTTTAGCTCGAAATTTTTTCCCTACGAATAATCTAATATGAAAACATGGACAAATTACTCTGGCGAATTCTATAAGAATTTGTGTAGGAATCTATCCAAACAATCTATGACAATCTTTGAGAATGGCTACTATAGTTCTTATAGAAAGAAAACATTATCTACCTTAATTAACATGATGTTTTTTTCAGAGTTTACAATTTTACGATTTATCTAATATTTTCTTAGAATTCCACATCATTTATTTTGTTACTTATGACTATTATGTTTTTCACACAAACACATTTCACTCATCGATTAAACAAATACATTACTTGTATCATTTATATCATTAACAAATAAAGAACATAACTACTAATGAAATAAAAAGTTTAGTTGAGAGATATGTGATGTCCAAATAGCAACTGCCCTATGTGTTGGGATTGTGATGAGTTTATCAATCATATGTTATTTACAATCCTCATAGCATCCATATTTTTTCGTAAGTGGGAATCTCTGATTTTAAATTAAGCAACCAAGGATGCTATTTTGCCAGTTTTTATATGCAGTGTGGACGAATCATACAAGGCAGGACATAGCACAAGCAGTATCGAGGAGGCTCAGTTTTGCACCTCAAGATCTAGTGTTTGGTATGGGCAATGCAATACCTACTTTGGTACAGATTCTGCAATCACTGCGTGACTGACAGACTTAAAGATTCGGTTCATATGGTGTTAAATTTATTTTTCAACGCAAAAACATAATTTTAAACATAAAATGGTCCATCAATAAATGATAAAAAAAAATTTTGAACTTTAATAAATTAGAATTATTTAATACTATGTAACTACGACGTAGAAAATAAAACTACAAAGTAACATATAAAACTCGAATATGAAATTAAAAGCAAGAAAAAAATAAAATAATTAAAAATCTCATTTCAATGATTTAAAACCCCACAATAAAATATTTATTATTGAAATTTTACGTCCCCAAAACATATTACTAATATGATATTAGAGTGGGTTTTATCAGCTAATTCTCGAATTCTCGGGAAATTAATCACCGACATATAGAAAAAAGTACCTTCATAAAAAAAAACCCACACCCACATTAAAAAAGTATATATAGAGAGACAAATTACAGAACACAGACGTCACAACTTTTTAGTTCCCGGCCTTTCTCCTTTTTGTTTCAAAATGATTGACATGATGATCTTCTTCTTCTTCGAGTCCCATTGTTGCCATAACTCTCTGAACCTCCATAACAATATCAGCTTCAGAGCTGCGAATAAGTATATACCTTATTAATCAATATAACAATTTCCTTGATAAACTCAGTTTCATATGTTGAAGGAAAAAAGAAACAGACGAGTCGGAGAGTTAGTGTGTAAGTACCTTTTGTCTCCCAAAGGCAAACCCGCCTTGTCGGAAATACACTCGAGAGCATCTTTCCATTTCTTGATCTGATCTCCCCTAGAAGCCTTTGCAAGCTTCCAGAAGTTGTCACCAAACTCACCTTCCTGTCCTCTCACGTCTTGTACCTTAACCTTGTAAAAGATAGGAATGACTTGGAGATTTCCTTCATCCGCAAGTTTCTTAATCTTCACCAACTCATCCATGCACCATCCATGCAACACATCTAGAATCCGGTTACCTATAATTAAAGAAGACGTGGTTCTTGAATCTTCCGTTTAATATGGCTGATTGAGTATTATATTATTATACCCATCTAGAAAAGGTATTGGATTATTATGAACGTGAAAGAATTTGAACCTGGTAGAGAAGATGGCCAGTGCAATCCTTGACTCTTGGATCCTTACAAATAGATTTTTAAGGTCTTTTCCTCTCAGCTCGTATTTGTCTAGGAAAAATTTGATCCCATGCCTCTCTCAAGGGCATCAACAAGGTGGCTCACGAAGCTGTAACGCAGCTGCCCGGAAATTTAGGAACACTTTATGGCCTTGAATGGGAGAGAAAAATGTCATCGGATATGAAACTAGGAAAGGATCAAAGTGGTGTAAATATTTTGTTTTTGTAATTATAACAATTTATGAACACTTTATGGCATTAATGCTATTATAATGGACAAATGAAATGCGCTGGTGGATCCTATATTACTTTGTTCAAATTCACTAATTATCAAGAAAGAAAAAAGCGGCTGGTATTAAATGATAGTGATGTTTTTAAAAGTATCATTCCGGTTTTTTAAAATGCGTCTCTTTGTTTTTTTTTTTGTGTTTTCTGTTAAATGAAAGTGTCTCATTCCGGTCTTATTGAAATGCGTCTCTCTTATTTTATGTTTTTTTTTTATGAAATGATGGTGTCATTCTTCCAATTTTTTTTTTTTTGCGTTTTTCTATTAAATGAAAATGTAGTTCCGGTCTTTTTGACTTATCATTAAAAGTAGTCGTGCGATTTCGGATAATTTGGATAATCGAATAGTTCGGATGGCAACAATTCTACCAAATATAACTGAAACAATTTTTGGTTCGGATCGGATATCGGTTAGTTCGGGTTTTTGTTTTCAAACCGAAACTACTCGGAAATTTTCAAATTTTATCTAAATTGGGGTAAAATTGAATGATGTCGGATATTCGGGTAGTTTGGTTCCTAACATGATTGAAATATCCAAAACTGTAATACAAATTCGGATAATTTCGGTTAATTGATTTTGAAATTCGGATAAATTAGGTAGTTCGGATAGTTTGGTTACTTGGTTCTGTTTTGTTAAATTATTAGTACTGGTTTTATATCTCCCTTGTTGATCATAAACCGGAGACGACGTTGACACTTGATTTTGATTGGAGGAGTGGTGTTCACTCTATTCATTCTAAGGATTGGTCTAAAGTAGCTAAGAGGACACAAGTCGTTGTAAGTGCCTCTGGTTTTTAAGCTCTAGTCAATCATATAGTGCCTCTGTTTTATAATCTCTAGTCTTGATTAGTCAACTAAATTGGAGGAATAAAGGTCAATTTTGCAGCATTTTGAACCTGAGATGGATCAAAGGGTATTGGTTTGGTGAAATTGATTTTTGTTTAGAGTTTAGGGTTTGTATAATTTCTTCATCTTAAGTGTGATAATGAAAGAAGATAGTGTAGACAACTTCAAGCTTTTATGAGTGTTGATGTTTCTGCAGGATTTTAAGGAGTTCTTTTACTGACCTGCTTGTGGTTGTTGGATCTTGATGTTTTTGTTTCCGCTCGATCCACGATGAGATATTTTATCTTCGTGAAAGGTAAATTAGACAAAAGAAGAAACCTTTTTTTTTGTTTTACCTTAGTTGTTTGTTGGTATGAAGAAAGAGCTTGATGAGTTTGTTGATACTTTGTCATTATGTTTTCGGGTTTGGTTGTACCAGGGAAGAAGAAATGCAAGAACTTAATCGATCCACAAACGCAAAGATGGGGTGGTTGAGTTTCTTGTCTCTCGGGGTTTGTTTATCTGTGGCTGCTCTACACTTTTGGCATTTGAAAACTTTCTTTGAGAAAAAGAAACTCATCTAAGTAATACACACATACACACCCATATTGTCGTAAGACTAATACCATTAGAGAAGCTATATATGACTTTTTAAGTATACAACTGAATTCATTTTCTTTGAGGTCAAAACAAAAAAACAAAAATCTAGGACTTGTGGTCTTATGAAGTGAATAAGCCCTAGTGATCTGAGGGTAAAGTTTCCTTGATTTCTTCAAGCCTCTTGAAGATCTCCAGGAAAAGTAGCTGAAACAAACAATAATGGAGATTGCAATTCTCAAGCTCCTCTCCGTTTACCCCAAAATGATTTTCTTCTTCCTCGAATCTGATTGCTGCTATAACTCTATGAACCTCCTTAACAACTTCCTTGACAAAATCGGCTTCAGAGCTTCAAAATAAAAAAAGTAGACCATAAATCATACAATATCATTAAACATTTCGAACTTAGGGCCTATAGAAGAGCAAAAGAAGAAGAGTGAGCGTGAGTGGAAAATACCTCTTATCTCTGAGAGACAAACCCATCTTGTCGGAGATACACTCTAAAGCTTCCTTCCATTTCTTGATCTGATCTCCACTAGAAGCCTTTGCAAGCTTCCAGAAGTTGTCACCAAACTCACCTTCTTGTCCTCTCACGTCTTGTGCCTTGACCTTGTAAAAGATAGGAATGACTCGGAGCTTTCCTTGATCCGCAAGTTTCTTCATCATCACCAACTCATCCATGCACCAGCTCGATTCCGCATACCTATATTGTATACATTTCCAGCATTACTACGATCAGGCCCGGTTCATATAGATTTGAGGCCAAGCTTAATAAAAAAAATAACAAAATGTACCAAATATGTAAAAATTGAAAAATTTGGTCCCTTTTTACAATGTTTTTCAAAATTTTGGGCCTTAATCTTTAAGATTTTTTTTCAAAAAATCGTGGGATCCAGAGCTTTTGCACCGTGTGAACATGTCTAACGCCGGGCCTGATTATACTACGATTGTATATAACATATACATTATTTTACAAGAGTTATGTAATATTAGCTAACTTAATTTGTCAACCTCCTCTAGCTAGTTTACGTGCATTGTTAGTTTTAACATGCACACTAGTCTACAAAACCTGGAAGAGAAGATAGCCAGCGCAATCCTCGACTCTTTGATTCTTACAAAGAGATTTTTGAAATCTTTGCCTCTCTCCTCGTATTGGTCTACGAAGAAGTTGATCTCGTGCCTCTCAAAGGCATCAGTGAGGTGGCTGATGAAGTTGTATCGGAGTTCCTCTCCCCTGTAATTGAAGAACACTTGATGGGCATCCGTGGAAGAGAAGATTCTCATCGATGGATTGAAGAGGTACGTAAGGTAAGTATATGAAATGAGCATGCAATAAAGAGCAAATGTGATAGTCATCAGATCGATAAAGTGAGCCTGCTTAGACTTAGTATTTATAAATGAGATTGATTGCGCGCGGCTTTAACGCAAAATTACTTTTTTTATAGAAGAAGCTGTTTCTCGTAAAAGTTCCTTCGGACGTTGGACATATTATCTAAAGAAAAGTTGTTGGACATATTATCTAAAGAAAAGTTGTTTAAAACTAAAATATCGTCACATGCAGGGGCGGAAGTAAGAAGGGAGAAGGATGCTTATGTGACCCCATGAAATTAGTATATTAATTATTTTGGTACAAAATTTGATTAAATTTAGTGAAATATTTAGTTAAAATTAATCTTTGATCCCTATAAATTAGTGTTTAAACTTCCAAATACATCTATCAATTCATATAATTTTATCATAGTATTGGAAAAAAAGAACTTTATATATGTTAAATTATAAATTATGATTCCGGTAAAATTTATTTTAATATCCGCTGGTCACATGCATGTATTAATTTAATGTGTTTTTCTCCGGAGTTTGGACGTGGGGCATATTCTTTTCTACTCAAAAGTTTAAAAATTAGTTGTTTCTTTGTCGGCAAATAGTAGTTGTTTAAATTTGTTCGATATTAATTGTCGTGAGAATTTTAGGTTTTTTTTTCCGATATAACCCAACTGAAGTACATCATTCTTAGTCTTAGAAACTGAAATACTATTCTCATATCTAGTATTTTTTAATAAATTCTACTAACTTGTATTAACTACAAAGCCATGCTTCAATGGTAGAAAAGGACACATCCGTTTAGGGCAGCAATTTGAAGAAAAAAACTTAGTAACATATATTTTTTTTTTGCAAAAAATAAATAGTTTATTAGTTATTAATCTTAAAGTATAAAGTAGTAGAATATGATTACATATAAAGTAGTAGAATATGATTACATATATAGTTTATTAGTTATTAATCTTCAGCAGCAGTCTATTAGTTTACTTTTGTATTTGACCAGAATTTGAAGTGAATTTGACTTTTTCAAGTAGACTTTTTATAGAAGTCTACTGAATAAAAAAGTTATTTTTGCAATTGACTAAAGTTTGATTTTTTTTAGTAGACTGCAATAGAAGTCTGCTGAAATGTGTAGACTTTATTCTGAAGTTTACTCAAAAGGCCGGATTACATTTGCAGTTGACCATATTGTTGACTTATTGAGTAGACTTCTCCAGAAGTCTACTCTAAAAAAAGTTAGTTTTGTGTTTGACCAAACATTTATCGGCAGACTTCTAATGCAGTCTACTACTAATTTAAGAAGTCTACTGATTTATTTAAGAAGTAGTAGACTACATAAGAAGTCTACTGATAAATGTTTTTCTTGGTCAATGTCTGAGATTTTGGTCAAACGCAAAACTAACCCGTCCGTGCATAACAGACTTCTGATGCAGTCTACTCAAAAAGTCAACAATGTGGTCAATACCAGAAATAACCAGACTTGGTTGTAATTTTGGTTGTAATTTTGGTGAGGTTTGAGGGGTAGATGCGTCAATTGGTGGGGATTTGGGTGAGGTTTGTATCACTACCCATTCATTGAATTCTTCTTCTTGCTCTGCCTCTTCGTTTTTCATAATTTTTGGATAATGTTCTGTTTATGTTTGTGTGTTGTTCGGTATTTTAATATATGACGTCATTTTGAGGATTTTTGTTATAGAGTTTTGTGAGAAAATCTAGTAACGATATTTTTAGTTGAGGGCACCATGATAATGACACTATTGGTCTCTACTATTTCTATTTTCAAAAACATTATTGGAGAGTTTTGCAGATTAAAAATAAATTATATGGCTTCAATTAATAGAATGATCATAATAAATTGATTACAAAAATTTCTTTACAATGAAAAACATTAAGATTAATAAAAGGTCTCTAAAAGAAAACTGTTTAACACTAAGAAAAATTGATTTTTTTTTACTGTATCATCAACAATTTTAAGATCAATATTTTGGTGATTTAATTTTCTTATACCGCGCACAGTTCATATGATTACTAGAGGTGAAGATAATTTAAACTCCAATAGTCTTAGAAAATATGTTTTCGTATTCGTTACGAAAATTATTAGTTGTAAATGGAAATATTATAAATTAACATATTACTACTACATGAGTATGAGTTATTAAATAACTGTAATTAATTTAATACTTCTGCATGCATGTTTATTAATTCGTGCTGTTGGATGATCAATACAATATCCTCTATAGGAAAACCATTTTGAAGTCCTTTCAATTTTTCTCAACTTTTTTTTAATAATTAAATCCAAAATCATTATCTTCTACTATCCTACTATCCAAACACTCTTCATGATACAATCTCTATAGCCAAACATAATAAATTTAATTAAATATACACAATCTTAATATTACAAATTTACATCATTTAATTCAAATCCTATTTTATTGAATTTTCAGTCACGTATCTTCTACAAGACTGACTCATTACATGAAGAAACATACTAACTACGAAATCAATAGATCATGAGATATTTTTTTCTAATTAGAGTTCTAACTAGATCAAATACTATGTGATGAAATTCAACTAATTGATTTAGAATATATATAAGATACATAAACAAAGTAATAATTTTTTATTTCTTCGGTTATATTTTTTAAAAATTAGAGTTCGTTTAGGATAATTAAGTATAGAATTTATGTACCATTCAAATTATTATATACTTCGGTTCACAATTGAATTGATGAATTTTGATTTGGTTCGTTTATGCAATTTTACTATCAATAGGTTATACATATTCCTAAACAAAAATATTAAATTCAAATATATACAAGCAAGTTTTGAATTTCGTTTGAATATATTTATTTCACCCACGCAAAACGCGGGTATTATCTTAGTGCCAAGATCAGAATTAAGTGGCATGCATGATTATATTAATTATATTTATCAGTTTATATACGAATATTTTCTTATAATTAAACCAACTTATTCTCTACGTAGACTCTTTAGCTAAAAACTTAAAATTTTGCAAAATGGTGCCAAGATTGTATGAATGGTTAACATATATGGATACGAGGCTTATCATCTCTTTCTGTTATATTTTATTTTTTATATATACCACATAATCCGTTAATGTGTTCTTCATCTTTTATCATTTTCAGTTTCAAAAGCTTTTGAAAAACTTAGCTTTCGAAAATGAGCAGAGGAACCAAGCATTCTTGTTGCTGCTAGTACTACTTTGATATCACATGGTACGTATGCATGTACAACTATATTCGCCTACTTTATTTTACACGAATCACAGCTATATTCTGTAGCAAATCAAGTAAAACATGTATATAGGTAGAAATGTTTCGCTCTCTATTTAACTAATCATAGATACAATCAAAATTCCAACCAATTTTTTTTTATTAAAAAACACGAAAAACCAAAATGGTAAATTCCAACCAAATTTCCAACAAAATCAAGTAATACATTTATTGACGAATATTATTGTTGTTTTGGATATCAAGAGAAGCCGAGCATAGAATCTCCTAAGCTAAAGGGGATAAGATTCAATGGTTCGAGAGGTAGTAGACTTTGTCTTTGTAGATAGTGAAGCGCAAGAGATATCAAATGTTTCTGCAACATCACAAGAAATTCCATCTTCATCTTCTACTTCTTTTAATGCACAATGTACTGAACGTTCTAATTCTATACGATCTATAGTTATTCAGTAGATATAGATCACTAATATTGTTTGTAATAAAAATTTCACGAGCATATATAAACAAATGATTGTTAAACTATATTTTAATGAACTCAACGGAGTTTCTTTTATATATTTATATTCAAGAATCTACATGAAAATAAAATAGAGTATATAAAATACGAGGTTCTATTGATTGTTCGTCCGAATTTCAACTCAATTTCAGTCGAATAAAAAGAAATATGAGATTTTACCATTTGAGGGCGATTGTACTCAGGCCACAGCCATGGTGCACTGAATCTTCCTTGCTTTTGATCGTCTTAGATTTCTACTGATTATTGCCATTATCGTCGCTCCACTTATTATGATCTTTACAACTCTCAACCAAGGAATATGGTTCTTGACTCATTTTTTCTCCTTTCTTAATACAACCTTGCTTGCTTCGCAAATAGTACCTAAAATGCAGAGAACAAGCAATAAATTGGAAATATCAATGATAAAAACCCTACTCAAATAGTCTAAAAAACGAAATCCAACAATAATCGGCGAATCATAATCGAACCAATTCCAAAACCCAAGAACTATGGTAGAATATGTTGGAACTAAAATTTAATAAGTGATTTTTGTCACTTTTTCGGTAGCTTTTCCGGCAAGGTCGTTGCCCGGAATTACCGGATTATGAGTTCATTGGAAAGATTGAAGTTTAGACTACAACTTGGAATGCTCATAAGTTAAAATTGAAGTATTAGTGAATGAGAAATGTGAGGTCAAAGTGTGGTGTATGTGACAATTAAATTCAACCCACAAATTAAAGTCTCACATTGCTAAAAGAGAAAAGAGTTGAGTGGTATATATATTACCATCTCTTATCATGTTTACAACTGAGTAGCATGGTGCATGAGGCATGTGAGAAATGGGAACCACACGCGCACGCCGCCGCTCGCTCGGCTCGGCACGGTTTGGGCAATTGGATCAAAGGTCCATCAAGATTATTTTTTTTCCCATAATTGAACAATTGCGACCGGTCAGTTGGGTAACCGATCCCTTCTCCGGTTTTATAAAACCGTCTCAATCAATCATTCTTAGAAATTCAAGAATATTGTTGTCGGAGTTAGAAAAATATTAGTTGGGACGATTTGATTCAAGTAAGATAAATGTTTGGATGCTATCAATATTGAAGACTTGGAAAATTAATGTTCTAACAATAGATGACAGTGAATTATTTTTGACCGTGCTCAATTCGTTTAGAGATTTTTCATTGGAAAAACAAATAAGAACAAAATTGCAAATATGGAATTCGATGAGATTGTAGATGGTTTCGGTACTTGAAAGGGTAATCCTTTCCACATCTCGATATTGTAATCTTGCTCAAGCATAACGTGGATTGGATTCTCGGTTGTGTCATCGTCGTTGTTGAATAAAAAGTTTGGGGTTTCACACCATTGAAGAGAAGCAAAAGCTTGAGCAAGTCACAGTTATATACGCGTATTGCAAGGCTTTACACGGTGAGGTTGCTTTGGAGATTGCACAAGACAATGGTAAAGTTTACAAAAACATCTGATGATAGTTATTACTTACAAAGCAAGAACAGAGAACACACACACACACACACACACACACAAAACACTTTGAATTCGAAATTGAGAAAGAAAAAAAAGGAAAATGATTTGTGTGGTTTAGTGAAGAATCATGAGAAGCTTCTTCATTTGACTAACAATAGCCAAACTAATACTCATAATCTGATTCACTTGCTCCATCTCTTTCTTGATCTCATTTCCCACAATCGTTCCCATTTCTTCAAGCCCATCAGAGCAAGTCTCACCGTCGGTCATAGCGGCGCTAACCCACGTCTTGACATCTCCAATGACATGTTTGGTCAACCAATTCCCTCCCTTTTTCTTCTCCGTTTCGATCTCTAACATCGACGCGCTGAGTTGACTCAGCGCGTCGTTGTATAGCTTAACGCAGTCGCCTATTGCCGGTTCCTCAGGCATATCGTCGATTGATCGAAAAGACATTGAGAGCTTCGATACCATTTCAGAAGCGACTCGGATTGATAGCTCGAGGATTGAGTCAGGGTCGAGTTTGAGGAGATGAGGAGATAGAGAATCGAAACAGGTCTTTGGGTAACGAGTCACGGCACATACTGCCTTGAGTGATTCGGAGGAGACGACGGTAAGAGGAGCAGGATGGTTTGAAGGACGAGTGAAAGCTCCGGCGGTTAAGGCGACGACGGAGAGGATCAGGAGGAGGGATACGACGGAGACGGTGGCGATTAAGGTTTTACGGGAAGATGATGGTTTGGTGAGTGGAGATTGATGATGATGAATCTGGTTTTCTTGGTCGGATAATTTTCCATAGCCTTTCAAGGTGTTGATCGACTCCATTAGAAGAAGAAGAAGAAGAAGATGAATCTGTGATTGATTATTGGATTTGGGATTTTTTGGTGAGAAATAGAAAGTCAACTTTTGACTTTGTAGCATTCATAAAAGGCTAAACGTATCAATGACTGCCACGTTTTTTCTCTCAAAGTTTTAGATATTTTGCACACACGTGTGGCATGCTTCAAAATAAACATAGGCAATTGGTAGAGGGTTGAGTGCGTTCAATTGTCATAAATATATGAGAAATTAGGCAAATGTAATTAAAAAAAACTAGTAATTAGCTAAGATATATATCATATTTGAGATTTAAAAAATTAATCGATAAAAAATTCAATATATTTAAAATATAATAAACAAAATATAACCATAAATTTTAAAACCTCTCTCATGCGATACATAGACCACCGTACCATAGTCATGTTTTCCGTCTTTGCTATTATCTTTTTCTCAATGCAAAAACAAAAACAAAACAAAACAAAAAATCACCGAAACAAAAAAATTGATAAAATAAAAATTACCGGAAAAAGTAGATAAAATAAAAATTAAAACTTTTCAAAATTGAAAATACCAAACTCAATATAAAAGGAAAACAAAATAAGAATCTTTAAAATGAAAGTCATTTGATTTAGATGTTAAAAAAAAAAAAAAGTTAAAAGAAAAGAAAGAACAATCGTAACTCCTCCAACTCGATTGAATAGGTGTATATCTCATCTATATATTATTCATCCAAAGATCCCTCCTAACAGAATTAATACAATAACCGTAAGAATATTGAAATGACACCTACCGCTTAATTTGATGTACCAAACATATATTGAAAATTTGTATCATTATAATTTATAATCACCATCTATCGTTTCATTCTTCCGTCTTCCACACGCCATCACATGATCATTAATAAAACTTTCGTCTTCCACACGCCACAAATCGAATCGAGCCATGGCGGGTCGCCACTAAAACTTCGTCTTCCACACGGCCTTTGCCCATTTTGACCGGCATATTGACTTGAGAGTCAAGTCACTTGACCCAACCCTACCCCAATCTTACTCTTATTTAATACTTGAATATTCCCACTAGGAATACTATCTTCAAGCAAGCATATCTTCTACTAAAACTTCGTCTTCCCAACACATTCTAATGGTGACTCCTCCTCCTCCGGTGACTCTCTGGTTGGTCTTATCGGAATCGAAGCGGATTATCAGCGCTCACTTACGCCATTTCCTTGCTCTCTCCGTCCTCATTCTTCTTCCCCTCTCCTTCTCCCCCTCCGTCTTGCTCCTCATCACCTACGACCAATCCGCAGCTTCTCACAACAGCATTTCTCTCCTCCACGACGGTGACCACAAGATTTAGTCTCTTGTCAAGTTCCTTACGTCACCGTCTTGATTAGGGTTCCTTACATCGTCGCTGCCATCGCCTTCAATCTCCTAGCTACTGGATCAATCACGTATAGCGTCTTCCAAGGAATCTATGGAAGACCTGTGAAATTGATTCCATCACTCAAATCGAGCTTGGCTTCATTTTTCCCTCTTCTTGCTACTCTAATTTCTTCCGAGTTCATCGTTCTTGGGATTTTATTGATTCTAGGGTTTGCAGCTTTCTTGTTGACCAAGCTAATCGAGATAATCATCCTCCCAGATCTCAAAATCGATCTCTTACATCTCTCCATGATTGTTGTAATGATCATCTCGATTATTGTAATCTTGATCAAGCTCAATGTCGATTGGATTCTCAGTTGGGTCGTCGTTGTTGTTGAATCAAAAGTTTGGGGTTTAACGCCATTGAAGAGAAGCAAAAACTTGATCAAAGGAATGAAACGAGTTTCTTTCTCTATAATCTTCTTCTTCGCTGCAACACAATTGACTCTCGGCTGGATCAGCAGAGCTTCTGCTCGGATCTACAACAACAACGAAAATGGCGAAACAAACGTTTTCTTGGTGCTCCGGATGGTAATCACGTCTGCGTTTCAAACGCTTTTGACGCTGTATAACATTGCAGCAATCACCGTGATGTATATGTACTGTAGAGCTTGGGAGATTGCACAAGAGTGTCTGCAAGAGAATACGTAAGCTTGCCTTTTGATGATGATGGTAAAGTTTAGAACAACGTCTGATGAATCATGATGATGATGATTGGATTCGTAGACTTCCACATACCTATCATTCTAATATGAGAAGGAAATCCCAAAACTTAACTAATATAAAATGAAAATTGGCTCCCATCTTTAGCCTCTATATACATGTGTTTTTGTTACTCTTTTATTTAATACAAAATATAATATCATGTGATGGTAAATTCGCCCTACTCGCATGGTTTAATTGTAATGTTTCTCAACACTATTTCTATCGAATTTTTCATCATTTTAGTCGTCGGCCCTATTCATTTTAAAATCGCTGCAGCGGTGATCGATGATACAAGATTATAAGTAACTTGAGATCCAAGTATGTGGACAGTAACACCAATGTTTCTGTAAAAATCGCTTGAGACTATATCTAAATGTCGCTATTTTTTCAGCGATGCCAGTGCTACCAACGACATTGTTGTTTTATTTTTTAACACACACTTCATTCTTTCACCTTCTTAAACTTAAAAGAGTGTGTAAAAAAAGTAGAAAGTCCACAAGATGATTAATAAATATATTGTATCATTCCTTTTATTTTTAAAATACGTTTTAGATGAAACTGTATAAACTAAAAAATTACTTAATTAAAAACAATTTTTGGAAATGTTCCAGTGTTAGGCTATTTGCAGTTCTTATTCCTAGAGCAATATGTTAAAAACAATTTGTTAGTGGTCGTATTTATTTATAATATATGGTATTTAGTCACACTATTCGTCCCTCACTTTTGCACCTTTTCTTTCTTTTAACTGAAATATTTGCGAAAATTTGGATATGTAAATATGAAAGAAAAATGTGTGAAAGATAAATTAATTTTTGTATTGACCATCAAAACATAGTCATTGAATAATTATGGCTAAATTTACTTAATCATTTTATCAATATTGATCCGCCACTTATTTGTACCAAATCGCTGTTTAGACTTATTTTCATCTTCCATACACTCCCAAATTATGATTTATGCATATAGATGTTTTATGCTTAAATGATTTGTTCACGTAGGATGGAAACTTTTAGAATTTGGCTTATTAACCGGTGTCACATCATTCATGTAAAACATTTTTGATCCATCGATTGATAGATATTGTGCCTCCAAACCTATGTTGCATGGAAACTCCAAGCAAAGTGCGTTTCGCGTTTCGGAAACGTTTCGAAAACATAAACGCGATGGAAACGTGGGGAAACGCGTTTCGGGAATATTCCATTTTGGAAACGTTTTGGAAACGCGTTTCCAGCACTGGAAACGTGGTTGGAATCGTAATTTTTTGTTTTGGAAACAAATTAGATAATAGATTAAAAATATTTATTTGATGGAGCGAATGAAAATGAGAATGAAGATGATAGTTAAAATATTTAACTTTAAATGTTGTTTTCTTATCTTTAGTTAAACTATTTATAATATTTTTTGTATTGGATTTATGTTGTTTGAAATATTTTAAGACCACTGATAATTTTTGTTTTATGATATATATTTTGTTACATTATATATATATGTTTCCAAAACGTTTTCGTTTCCTGTTTTTTAAAAAAAAATTGTTTCCGCGGTTCTTAACGTTTCGCTTCCGCGTTTCCATTTCCGTTTCCATACAGTTTAGTTCCAAATTCCCCTATTTTGCATGCTCTCTTGGAATATTAGGTCAAATATAATGGTTACTACTGCTTTTGGAAGTCACGGTAGTTCGTTTCATATTTCTTTAGGAAACAAATTCAAGTTGCAAAGATGATTTGTTTTATTTTGTCATTTTTATTGAAAAATACAGCCATTTGTTCAAAAAAAAAAAAGGCAAATAAAACCAGAACTGCACTGCGATCCTAAGTTTTTAATAACACTTTTCGCAGTCCAAAATGCCTCTTGCTTTATCTTTGGGTTCTCAATCTGTAGCCCAATACTGAGAGTTTATGACTTGTGAGATAATAATCTCTAGCCCAATACGAAGTCATAATATAACCTTTTTTCTCAAGAAATGATCAACAAACCTTAATCCTCATCAAGTTTAGAAAAAGCAAATTAAAAATAATTGTGGTAACGTTTTTTTTTATAAACCTTTGGAGTTCCGGATCTTTGATCCATAATCTCTTTGGTGCTCAGATCAGCCGTTGATAATACCACGTTAAGACTTAAATCATTCCTTTCAAATGAAATTGAACTAGTAACTTTAAAAAAAAAATGTCAAGTGATCCATAATTGTGGTAACGTTGTCAACATTTTAAAACTATATGTAAAATATTGGGAGTTTGTGACTTGTGAGATATTATATAATATATATATATATATATTACATTATATAAATGTAATATTTTCATCATTCGTTAAATAAGAAAAATTATAGTTTAAACTGATTTTTTTGCAGTCAATGAATTTCATTTTATTCACTTAGTTGTGTATCCTACTATTTCACAAAACAAAACAAATAAAATTCACTAAAACATTTCATAATTTGAAACACAGAAATATTATTCAAATATATAATTTAAAATCTATGATCATGATAGTCGATATAGTTTCTCCCAAATAGTCGATATAGTTTCTCCCAAACATTATTGTGTTCTTCTCTCATTATCTACTATAATTCAGTTTTGTTATTTTTGGCCAAAAATAAATAAATGATTTTGTCAAACTTTTGAGTAGAAGCCTATTTTGACCGGCATTGACTTAAGAGACATTGACCAAATAAGCCTATTTTTGGCCTATTTTGACCGGCATTGACTTTTGAGTAACATTTCTAAAAAAAATTGTTGACTTAATCCAACCCGACTCTACCCGACCCGACCTTACGCGTTCTACTATCTGAATATTCCGAGCCGGAAACAATCTTTTAATCATACACATTCTGAGCAAGTCTTAATCATACTCGTTCTGAGAATTTCTCGGCATTTACTTTACCCAACTCGATCATACTATTAATATCTGAATATTCAGAGTTATAAAATTATCTTGAAGCCGATAATCAACGTTTCTCCATTCTTCTTCTAGACTAAAACTTTAATGGCGACTCCTCCGGTGAATCTTTGGGTGGTCTTATCGGAATCAAGACGAATAATAAACGCTCACTCACGTCACTTCCTTGCTCTCTCCGTCCTCTTCCTTCTTCCCAACTCCTTGTGCATCGCAGTCTACCCCACCGTCTCCCGCCTCATCACTGATCAACCTCCACGCGCCACTCCCGATTCCAAGACTGTTATCCTGCTTTCCATTGCTTACCTCGTGGTCGTCACTGTCTTCAATCTCTTAGCTATTGGATCAATCGCTTATAGCATCTTCCAAGGATTCTATGGAAGACCTGTGAAGTTGATGTCAGCAGTGAAATCGAGCTTATCTTCGTTTTTCCCTCTAGTCGCTACTCTCATTTCTGCCAATTCCATCGTTTTTGGGATCTTTTTTATTATTGCATTTGCTACGTTCTTACTCAAGACTATAATCGAGATCATCGTCCCAGGTCTCGAAATCAGTTTCCTAGTTTTCGCAGTGATTGTAATGATCATCTCTATTGTAGTCATGCTCAAGTTCCTGGTCGATTGGATTCTTTCTTGGGCCATCGTTGTTGTTGAATCAGTTTGGGGTTTAAAGGCATTGAAGAGAAGCAAAAGCTTGACCAATGGAATGAGAAGAGTTTCTTTGTCTCTACTCTTCTTCTTCGTTGCAACATCATTGCCTCTAGGCTGGATAAGCACAACTACAGCTTCTATTCCGATTGAAGATGGGAGATTGTTGACAATTGTTTTCTTCGTGCTTCAGATCGTGATCGTGTCTGCGTTTCAAACGTTTTTAACGTTGTATAATGTTGCTGCAACTACCGTGATGTATGCGTATTGCAAAGATTTTCACGGCGAGGTTGGAAAATACGTGAGCTTGCCTTTTGATGATGATGATGGTAAACTTCTTCACTTGGCTTACAACACCGTCTGATGAATCTGTTGGTGCTGTTGGAGAAGTACTTTGCAGAATAAAATCTGTATAAGATTGAGTCTTTACAGTGTAGTTGATCTAGTCATATTTAGTTGTTATTTGAATTGGTCTAAGGCTAGTTTTTAGGAATTAGCTTCGTACAAGTCTGTTAGTAGTCGTGGTCAGCTAGAGTTCCGGTTTTCTCTCTATTTCAGTTTGATTGTAGGCTATTTAAAGGCCACTTTGCTTTCATTTAATAATAACAAGAGGAGTATTCTCAGAGAACCTGCAACTCTAAAAAACCTGCAACTCTCATTTTCTAAACAACTTATATATTTAACAAATGGTATCAGAGCCTCTTCAAAGGAAATCTGATTGAGTGAGACATGGGTGAGTGGTGAGTGAAACAAGAGTGAGTTGTGAGTGAAAGAGGAGTGAAACAGGAATAAGTGGTGAGTGAAAGAGGAGTGAAAGAAGAGCACAGAGATGTCGACATCATCAGAGAAATTCGTTCAGCCGGCCATTCCCAGATTTGATGGTCACTATGATTACTGGGCAATGACGATGGAGAACTTTCTAAGGAGTAGAGAGATGTGGAGTTTGGTGGAAGAAGGGATTCCGACAATGGCTGTCGGATCATCACTAGCGAATGAAGCTCAGAGAAGAGCTGTGGAAGAGGCAAAGCTCAAGGATCTTAAAGTCAAGAATTTTCTGTTTCAGGCCATTGATAGAGAAATTCTTGAAACAATCCTTGACAGAGGAACTTCAAAAGCAATTTGGGAATCGATGAAAAGGAAGTATCAAGGTTCAACAAAGGTGAGACGAGCACAACTCCAGGCGTTGAAAAGAGAGTTCGAGTTGCTCGCTATGAAGGAAGGCGAGAAGATAGACACCTTCTTGGGAAGAACCTTGTCTGTGGTAAACAAAATGAAGATCAATGGAGAAAACGTGGAGCAGAGCACAATCGTGAGCAAGATACTCAGATCATTAACCAGGAAATTCAATTATGTCGTGTGCTCAATCGAAGAATCAAATGATCTGAGTACGCTAACTATTGATGAGCTACATGGAAGCTTGTTGGTTCACGAGGGAAGGATGCAAGAACCTCAGGAGGAGGAGCATGTCTTGAATGTATCTCATGACGAGCGTCCCAATGGAGGAAGAGGACGAAGTAGTTTCCGAGGTGGCGGTGGCAAAGGTCGAGGAAGAGCTATGCTGAACAAGGCACTTGTTGAATGTTATAAGTGTCACAAATTAGGACACTTTCAGTATGAATGTCCTGATTGGGAGAAGAGAGCAAATTATGCAGAACTGGAGGAGGATGTACTCTTGATGGCTCATGTTTCATTCGAAGAAGAGGAATGCTGGGATCAAGTTGCAGATGTCACAAAGCCTGTGAAGCTGGAGATATTCAACAAGTTAAGGAGCTCACTTGGAATGCAAGCACAAGGAGATTAAACTGGATGCTTTTGCTAGCATTTCCAGATTAAGGGAGGGTATGTTGGTGCTGTTGGAGAAGTACTTTGCAGAATAAAATCTGTATAAGATTAAGTCTTTACAGTGTAGTTGATCTAGTCATATTTAGTTGTTATTTGAATTGGTCTAAGGCTAGTTTTTAGGAATTAGCTTCGTACAAGTCTGTTAGTAGTCGTGGTCAGCTAGAGTTCCGGTTTTCTCTCTATTTCAGTTTGATTGTAGGCTATTTAAAGGCCACTTTGCTTTCATTTAATAATAACAAGAGGAGTATTCTCAGAGAACCTGCAACTCTCATTTTCTAAACAACTTATATATTTAACAGAATCATGATTATTGTGTTTTCTAAACTCTTTTATGTAACAGTATAATAGTGTGTTTATGGTAAATTAATTCGTTCAATGTTTAAATTTGTCCAAAAAAAAAAATATTGTCATCTAAAAATTGTTATTTAACCATTCATTGACGAGAATTACAGTGAAATGATCCACAAACCCAAAAGATGGGAGCGATACAAAAAAAAAGAAACTAACTAACTAATACATGAAAGAAAAGACTAAGCCAATATGGTAGCATATCAGAAAATTAACAGAGTTTGGGTGGGTCGGAGATCCTTTCGATCAAGTGGAAACTCAATCCTTTTAAGAATAAAAGGATTTGGGATTAGACGAATCTTGGGATATGTGTATCAATATGAAGAATTTTGGGATCTGTGTATCAATATGAAGAATCTTGGGATATGAATCGGTTTTATTCTTGCTCGTGGATGATCGTTTCTTTCTGGTTAAACCTTGGCTCTTCTTACTCTTATTTGGTTCTAGTTTGGACTCGGGATATGGTGGCTTTGTCTCGAGTGTGTGTAGCTCCTTCTCATATTTATCAACGACGTGATTCGAAGCAGGGTTCTAAATTTAGGGGTTCGTTGGAATGTAGACAATTAGCTTTGTTGGTGTTGGAGTTGGTTTGTTTGGATCATTAATTTTGGCTTTAGTTTGTTTTCCTAGTTATATTTTAGTCTTCTGGTTTTTAGAATTTGTCTTTTTGGTCTGAGGATACCGGTATGTATCCTCCATCATATCTCCACATTCGTATTCCACCCTTGTATTTCAAAAACTATTCTAAACTCGTATTCTACGATGATTAATAATAATATGAAAAAAAAAGTAGCATCTTCCAAATTTATCTTCTCCCAAATCTATCATTATCTATAATCCATTTTTGTTATTATTATTTTCCAGTCTAAATCAAATAAAAATTCCTCCAAAAATACAAACCCGACCCGATGCCCAATCGGACCCGACCTTATCCGTACTAATATCTTAATCCTCCGAGCCGGAGTCTAATCTTAAAGCAAGTCTTGGTGACAAGTTTCTCCATTCTCCTACTTCTTCTACACGCGTTTTGAGTCGTATCCCATTTTGTCCGGGCATTGACTTGACCCAACCCGACCCGATTCCACCCATACAAATATCTGAATATTCCGAGTCTCGGAAAACTATCTTAAACCGGATAATACTGACTTCGTCTTCCCCACGCGCGCTAATGGCGACTCCTTCTCCTTCTTCTCCGGTGAATATCTGGGTAGTCTTATCGGAATCGAAACGGATAATCAACGCTCACTCACGCCACTTCTTAGCTCTCTCCGTCCTCTTCCTTCTTCCAATCTCCTTCTCCGTCACAGTCTACCCTTCCGTCATCCGCCTCATCACCGATCAATACACCATCTCTCACAACACCGTCTCTCTCCTCCGCTCCGGCGACGACGACCAACAACCTCCAACCCCACCTCCCGTTCCCGATATCAAAACGGTGATTCTCCTTTCGATCGCTTACGTCATCATCGTCACCGTCCTCAGTCTCCTAGCTATTGGATCGATCGCTTATAGCATCTTCCAAGGATTCTATGGAAGACCTGTGAAATTGATTTCCGCTGTGAAATCGAGCTTATCTTCGTTTTTCCCTCTTCTCGCTACCCTAATCACTACGAATTCAATCGTTTTGGGGATTTATCTGATTATAGGGTTTACTGTGTTCTTATTGATAAAGCTAATCGAGATCATAATCCCAAATCTTGAAATCGGTGTCTTTACTCTCACAATGATTGTAATTATCATCTCGAGTGTAATCGTGATCAGGTTCCAAGTCAATTGGATTCTCTCTTGGGTTATCGTTGTTGTTGAATCGGTTTGGGGTTTAACGCCATTGAAGAGAAGCAGAAGCTTGACTAAAGGAATGAGAAGTGTTTCTTTGTCTATAATCTTCTTCTTCACTGTAATTCAATTGATTCTTGGATGGATCAGTAAAGCAGCAGCTTCTGCTCAGTTTAACGAAAACGGCGAACCGTGGACAAACGCGTTCTTCGTGATTCAGATCGTGATTACGTCTGCGTTTCTAACGCTTGCGACGCTGTATAATTTTGCTTCAATCACTGTGATGTATATGTATTGTAAAGCTCTTCAAGGAGAGCTTGCTTTGGAGATTGCACCAGAGTTTGCAAGAGAATACGTGAGCTTGCCTTTTGATGATGGTAAAGGTCCTCACTTGGTCTCTCTAGCTTACGAAAACGTCTGATGAAATGATGATGATGATGATGATGATGATGAGTAATGAAATGATAAAGCAAAGTTTGTATATTTATCTTCTTTTAGTGTTTGACAGAATCGGACAAGGTTCTATGTTTGTTTGTTCTTGACGCTTTTGTAATATGTGTATGAATTTGTGGCTATGGAATGTTTTTTCATTATGTGGATCATTTGTGATATAATCTACCTACCATTATAAATGCACCCTACTGATTTCTCATCATTCCTTTAGAAGCATTAATTTTTCCATGAAAGGTTTCATTTTTACAAACATTAATATTACAAGAAGAAACATCATCCACAAAAAGTAACCTATTATCAGAAGAACAAAAGAACCCTTTAATTTTGTCTTTCACCATTTACAAAAGAATTCACTTAAGACCAGAGTCTTGAATCTAGTTTTACATTACCTCCTAAAGCTTCTTAAGCTTGCATTAACCTCATCAAACTCACAAAAGCTCAAGCACCTTCTTCTTTTTCTCTCAAGTGATTTGCTCTTCTTTAAGCCTTAAACATGCAACGGACTGTTGTTGATTCAAGTTAGCTGTTGAGGTGTTGTGTAGATGGTTGTTTGGTTTTAACTGATGGCTACTGGTTCTAGCAGCTGGAACGTCGTGGTTATGTTTCCCTTCGTATGTTGTTACAACAGCTTTCGGGTCATTTGCTGCTCTCTCTACATGTTTCCTCACTCCGCATCCCAGTGTTGTACATTTATAGTAGCTCCTGTGAATCAGATCAACGAGAGTTTTAAGGAACATAGACCAATGAATATCTATTACTCGATGATCGGTTTAAAGTCTCACCTGGGATAAGGATTTCCTTTGACTACTTTCTGTCCATACTTCCGCCACCTATACCCATCATCTAAGAGATCAACTTCACTTGTCGTTTGGACGATAATTCTAGGCTCTGTCACGGTTCTATGCGATGAAGCAACTGGTTCTAAAACCCGAACTTCTGTATTTCTGCAACATTTTCAAATATCAAAAACCAAAACCCATAAGAGATGAAAGCAAGAGGAACAATCACATGTCTTATAAAGTTCTTTTTCTTTTTACCTTCTCTTGGGATCAGGCTCATCCTCGTGTTTTTCTCCAACACTAGTTTCTGCATTACCGACCTCTTCGCTATCACTTACTTCAGACGTCTGCTCTGTTGTTGTAACCTGGCTTGTTTCTTGGTCTCTCTTAGTCTTGTTGAGGCTGCTATTACTGGTTTGAAACTGAGTTGCAATATCAGAACTTCTTGAATTCCCGTTATTGTTTCCGCGCTTATTGTTTTGAGGACGATCATGACTGTGCTGACCTTTGTAGATGATTTCCGTTACTTGTCCATCGAGAGACCTCTCGACTTTCTTCTTGACAGGACACGCGGGATGCGTACATTTGTAATAACTCCGAGGATAATCACTCCCTTTCACTTGCTTCTGTCCGTATTTCCGCCAGTTGTATCCGTCATCAGCTGGTTTATCAGCATTCTGAGGTTGTGACCGATGCTGAAAAACCGATATTTCGGTGGTTTCTCTCTGTCCCTGAGATAAATCTTGAACCGAGGATGGATTCTGAGATCGAGGTTCAGAAGAAAACGCTGGAGGCTCACTCAACGAAGACTGTTGTTGTTGCGTAGAGGAAGGAAACTCAAATTGTGGTTGCATTGGGACATTATTGCCTTGAACTGCTTGTGAAGTGACTTGTGCTAAAGCTTGTTGGTGTGTCATACCAAATGTTCCCTACACATAAATTCACATTTGTATTAACAAATCATATCCCAAAGATGAAACAAGACAACAAATCTAAACAAACACTGAAATAGATTCAAGATTTGAGAAAGAGGGTCAAAGAAACAATACTAATAATGATCATTAAGAGTATACTCTGGTTCTCTCTTTGACATTAAAGATGTTCTTTGTCTGAAAGTTTCCTACTTTCTCAAAGATTCAGATACCACAAAAAAAAAAAAAAAAATGAAACTTCCCCAATTCTGACCTAAAATGAAGAACATTTGAAATGTTGTCTTCTCCTATTATCAAGCAAATTCGTTTGATTTTTTGTTTGGATTTGCATTAATAAACCAAATAGCAACAAAAACCGGAAATAAAAACAGAATATCCACACACAAAAAAAAAACTTTCAGTTACCAAAAACAGAATTGGGAACTAACAAGAAGAATTTTTAATGTTTTTGTTAAAACGAAATTCACACCTGAATAGGTGAAAAAAGACCAAAGAAGCTCGGAGAATCAAGAAGCGTCGCCGGACTTAATCCCGGAGGTACAGTAAACATAGCCGGTGGTTGGGCAATCATCAATCCCGTTGGTCTGTTTTGCTTAAACCTCGAGTCACCGTCATCACCACCGTCGTCACTGACGGAGCTCACAGTTGTCTGATGAGCAGTAGCGTCGACAGCAGCAGCCACCGGAGAAACCATAGCTCCGGCGAGAAGCTGAGAGAATGATTTGAATTCATCAGGATCAGAGAAGAGATTTGAGACAAGAGTCATAGGACCAGGACTAAATCCAACACCACCGGTAAAAAACATTTCACCAAATGGTCGTGGAGGAAGTGAAATCGTTGGTCGTGAAACTCCGGTGGATGGTGTGGAGGTCGAAACCAACTCAATTGAATTTGTCGAAGGTCGAAAAGAGAAACTGAGTCTTCTGAGTATGAATCACAAAGCAAAAGTCGAAGATATGTTTTATTGCTGTTTCTGTTAAGCTCTGATTACAAATGATTCGATCCCCTTTTTGGGAGATGATAATGAACTATATATAGTGTCTCTAAGTAAAATGGGCCAGCTAATAAATGGACCTGGCCCATTAAGCAATATATTAAAATTAGGCCCAAAATGACATTAAGCCCATTTTTTTTTTTTTTTTTTTTTTTTTTTTTTTTTTTTTTTTTTTTTGCGACTCGGTGACTCAACGACTGGGTAGCGAAGGCTGGCTTTGTGGAGTAAAACTGACTCGAATCGTTGACATTTGGCATAGCGGAGAAGTAAAGCTAGAAGGATGGTCTCTGATTCCATGGATTCGCGGCTTGACAGCTCGAGCGCGAAGGACACCCCTGCGGCAATGTCTAACTTAGAAGATTCCGGGGAGATGGTCGCTGATCCCTTCCTTCTTGGAAGGAGAATGGTTCTTTCTCCAGCATCCGACGCTGGTAGTTCGTCGAGACCAGTTTACTCCAATGCTCTAGTCGTGGTTGATGAGGTTGACGACGAAGTTGTTGTTTGTCCGGCTGCCAAAAAGCCGAGAGCAAAGCGGAGAGGACCTGATCCGCCTGGGTCTACCATGTCGACTCGGAAGTCTCTGGATTCCCTCATTGCTTGCTTTGGTTTTCCTGACGGAGTCGAGCTAGTTGTTCCTCGCTCAGATGCGCGAGCAGATCATCCTCCAGAGGGCTACTTCACTTTGTACGAAGCGTACTTTCGTTCGTGCTTCTTGTGGTTTCCGATCCCTAGTGCTATTCTTGACTTCTTGTGGAGGATCAACCTTGCTGTTGCTCAGATCACGCCTAGCGGAATGCGTCACTTGGTTGGGATTATGGTGCGCAGCTACGAGTGTGGCCACGAAATCAGTGTTGATCATCTACTGAGTCTTCTGGAGATTAGGAAGACTAGCTCCAAGGACAAACTTCTTTACTGCTTCAAGGGCAAACTGGACCTCCAAGTCGTCGGAGACTTTTCCAACGTAGATCGTTTTTGGTCGGAAAAGTTTTTCTTTGTGAGAATCAATGAAGCGTCTGTTGGTTGCGATCATCTAGAAATGCTTCAAAAGAGATGGAGAACTCGCGGTAGCAGACCTGCTGCGCTATTGTGATTAGCTTAGCGTTCCTTGATGTTTTTTGTTTTGTTTTCTAGAATCACTGTTTCTTGCTTGCTTATACCTTTGGTTCGCGATTCTAACCATCTTCTCTTGTTGTTGTTTTTTGCAGTTTTGAGTCGTATTAAGAAATTGCCGAGCGACTTATTTGTTCTTCGCGACGAGCTTGCTGCTGAGAAGTGTAGCTGGAAGGAAGACTTTTCTTTAAGCAGAGTTAGAGAAACTTGCGCTCGTCGCTTCGGAGTTACTTCACAGAATTCTTTGCCAAGGATGTCGGACAACATGAAGAAACTCTCTGCTCGCGAGAGGAGAGCTGCTGAGGCCAGAAGAGGATATAATGCGAGAGTGTCAGCCCCAAAAGCAAGTGCTGCTGGAACCATTGTAACTAAGCAGCGTCGTCCACCATATGAGCGAAATGCTGTCGTCCTTACTGATCGTCAATGCGAGTCTTCGTACAGGCGTCGTGATGATGCGCAGGGAAGGGCTGATGATGCTAGTGAAAGTCGCAAGCGCTCCCGAGAAGACAGGGGCAGAGATGTTACCCCCTAGAAGACCCGAGCAGAGTTCGTCGCGCGTCATCTCCCCGACGTGACCACGCGGCAACAGACTCATCCTTCCCTTGCGGTTTGAAGAGATCTTTTGGGAGTGCTGAGGTAGCGGCGTCGCACCTGTCCAAGATCGTCTTCCCAGGCACTGAGTTTCCCCCACCGGAACAGATGTCGAAGAAGCGTTCCTACTCAAGCATGGCCCTCGACTGCATGACGGTAAGACTCTGTGGCTACTCTTTTGGGATAGCGATTTTCTTTTTCCTTCCTTTCGATTTTCTAACTTGTTTTGCTTGATTCGTTCCTCTGTTTGACAGTTCCTTTCTTCGCTTAATGAGGTCGCGATTGACTATGAGGTGACTGCTCGCTCGTTGTCTCGTCAGCTTGCTAATGTTCAGGCGGCCTATGACGATCAGAAGAAGCGGAAAAGGGATGCTGAAGATCGCGTTGCTGCCCTCGAAGCTGCTATGAAGGAAATCGAGGATAGGCGTCGCGAGATGGATGGAACGTTTACAGAGTCTGAATCTGAGAGAAAACGTCTTCAGAAGGAAGTCTCTGACCTCACCACCCGCCTAGATAATGCTGCCAAACTTCAAGATGCGGCTGTGCAACGAGCTGTTGAAGAAGCGAAATGCGAACTGGCGGCGAAGTATGAGGCGAGGATCGTCTGTGCTACAGAGAAGATTAGAGCGATCAATGGCCAGCCGAGGTTTGACATAATTGATCTTGCTGAAGTCCGGAGTAACATCGAGTTTGTAAAGTTACTTCAGAGTGACAAGGCGCCTGATCTCGGTGAAGAACTTGTTGCGCTTAAGAAGCAGGAGGCAGGCCTATCACGAGCAGACAAGGTGTTTGCTAGGAACATGCGTGAACTTGAAGGGATCCTTAAAGATACCCCGGTTAGCAAGACCGATGATCAAGTTGAGGAGTTGGAAGCTGATGCCGTTGAAAATGAGGCTGGTTCGGGTTCGAGTTCCTCTGGTTCGTCGAGCGACGGTGACTCGTCTGACTCTGAAGCGGTTGAGATTGTCGGTGAGGCTGAGGAGACCGCGCCTTAGTTATTTTTGTTTTAGCGTTTTCTTTCATTTTTGTTTTTACTTCGGATTTTGTTTTTGATTCATCTTGGATTTTTACCCTATGTAGAAAGGGATGATATATGAGTATGATTTTTGGCAGAGTTTACCTTTCTAAAAACACCATTTGCTTAATGTTTCGTAGTTGTTACTTGGTTGAAAATCCTTCACAGTTTCGAGCGGTGTGTTTTGAGATGAACACTCTGGTTTACGAATATGTTCCCGTGACCAACTTCGCTCCAGCAATGAACACAATAATTTGACCAGCGTTTTGTTGTGTACTGGGTTTCTGAGTTGAACATTTTGGTTTACGGATATGTTCCCGTGAACAAGTCCGCTCCAATAATGAACACCGAATTTTGACCAGTTGACTGTGTGCTGGGTTTCTGAGTTGAACATTTTGGTTTACGGATATGTTCCCGTGAACAAGTCCGCTCCAGCAATGAACACTGAATTTATATAGCGCGCTCTAATCCGCTGGGGATGTAAAGAGTTAGTCACTGTGGCCAACATCAACGAGTTGACAAGGAGAAGAAGTCTGTTTCTGATAAGACTTTGGATGAATATGCAAGTGAAAACTTGGCTTCTGATAATTGATTTTTGATAAGTTTGCAAGTGAACACTTGGATTTTGATAAGTTTGCAAGTAAATACTTGGCTTTTGATAAGTTTGCAAGTGAACACTTGGCTTTTGATAAGTTTGCAAGTAAATACTTGGCTTTTGATAAGTTTGCAAGTAAATACTTGGCTTTTGATAAGTTTGCAAGTAAAACACTTGGCTTTTGATAAATGTGCAAGTAAAACACTTGGCTTTTGACAAATGTGCAAGTAGACACTTGGTTTTTGATAAATGTGCAAGTAAACACTTGGCTTTTGATAAATGTGCAAGTTCAACACTTGGCTTTTGATAAATGTGCAAGTAAAAACTTGACTTTTGATAAATGTGCAAGTAGACACTTGGCTTTTGATTGATTCAGAACGGTAAGCCGTGTATGAAAAGGGAAGTATACGAGTATACGTACCCACTCCCCCCTTTTTTTAAGGAGGGGGACAGCTGTACCCATCCGAAAATGGGTTGCCTACGTACCCTTTGCAGGGATCAAGCCGCCTCGTAGTTCAAGTGAAGTTACTTAGTAGTAGTACTTCTTGAGATGCCTAGCGTTCCATGATCGTGGGACTGGAACGTCTGGCATGTTGGCCAATTCATAGACACCTGGTTTGACCACCTTGGTGACTTTGTAAGGTCCTTCCCAGTGAGCTCCAAGTTTGTCGGCTTCGAGTTCTACAGTGTTTCGGGAGACTTTCCGTAAGACTAACTCTCCTTCATGAAAACGTGTCGTTCTAACTTCGAATTTGTGGTTCTTAGTCGCATCGTGTCGGTAGTTGGTTATTCTGTTCAACGTTGTCTCGGCCTTATGAGCTTTGATTGCAGTGACGTTAAGGCACGTTGTAAGTTCCGTAATGCGGTCATTAGTGCTTGTAATCTCTCTGTGCATCTGGGACTGTGCGACCCTAAAGTCGGAGGAGGCGCGCTCCAGCTGTGCTTGCTTCTTGACCATCTCGTCGTTCTGAGTTTGGAGCAGGGCCTTGCGTTCCTGTTCGAGCTCGAACTTCTTGGTCGAGTAGAGATCTCTTTCTTCGTCAGCGAGATCTTGGTCGCGCTCGATGTCCGCGCAGTTTCGACGAGCCTGGGATCGGTCTCTCCCTGCGGGTGTGCTGCATTTCCTTGAGGTGCGTGTCCTACGGGGGTTGTCGTCTGTGCCGACCGTCTGCGCGATCTCTCCTGAAGCAGCTTGGCATTGCTGCGCGATCCTTTGTGAAGCAGCTTGGCGTTCCTGTGCGATCCTTCCTGAAGGAGCTTGGCGTTCCTGCGCGATCCTTACCGAAGAAGCTTGGCGTTTCTGCACAATCCTTCTTGAAGCAGCTGGTCCTGTGCTCGTTGTTCTGTTGGTTCGTTTTGGAGTTGGGTCCGCAGCTCGCAGCGACAGTGGTTGTGTTATATCACTTTTGGTTCTCCGTACAGTGCGTGGCGTTGCGAAGCGGAGGCTGTGCAGCCTGAACCGCCCAAGCGATCGTCGTGCTCGGCCCTTTTCGCGCACCTTACTTGCTGTCGTGAGAGCCTTCAGTATGTCTTCCTGCTCTGCTGACTTCTTGAGAAGAGTCTTCAACATATCCTTCAGTTCGCGCAAGGTTGTCGGATTCGTCGTGGTGACGTCGACATCGTCGTCGCCTGCCTGGCTGCTCCTGGTGGTCGTGTTGTGCTGCGACGCCGAGGAATCCTTGTTGCTGTTGATGCTGCTGGTCATGTTGTCTGGCGATGACGCCGAAGAGTCCTCGTTGCTGCTGCTGCCGCTGCCGCTGCTGCTGCTGCTGCCAGTGCTGCTGCCGCTGCTGCTGCTGCTGCTGCCGCTACTGCTGCTACTGCTGCTGCTGCTGCTGCTGCCGCTACTGCTGCTACTGCTGCTGCTGCTGCTGCTGTCGACGCCGTTGTCACCGGTGTTATCGATGCGGTTGTCACCGGTGTTGTCGCTCCTGGCGATGTCTCTCATGAGGTTTGCTGCTGTGTCTTTGTCGATGGTCATCTCTTCCGATCTCAGCGTGGTTGTGCTTGTTGAGTAAGAAGCTTTACTGTCCCCTTAGATGGCTCCAAATTGTGGCGGTAGAATCTCACAATCACGATTTAAGTAATTCTTCAGGGTTTGTAAAGTTCTGTCGAAAGCAAGCAAACACAAAGATCTCAAGAGAGTTTTTATTAAGCTGTGAAGAGAGCTGTTACAAGAGTTTTTGCTAATGAATTCTGTTCCCCTTTTTGGTGAGAATGAAGAGCTATATATAGTGAAAACATCTTAAATGGGCCAGCTAATAAAATGGATCTGGCCCATTAAACAATAAATCTAATTTAGGCCCATTATTCTATTAAGCCCATTTTACTCATGGGTTTAATGTCATTTTGGGCCCAAATTCAGGCTGAGCCTTCGTAGATTCGTCGCGATTTCGTCAGGATGTTGCGGAGTTGATCTCGTCACTATATCGATCTCTCAGGGGTGAAAACTGACCCCTACAGATGGTTTTAACGTCGACGGTTGTTTTTGTTGTTGTTCTTCCTTCTCTGCCATCGATTCCGATTTGGAAACAAACAAACAAAAAAAAGATAAAACACAACAAAACCCAACTCACAAAAAAAAAAATCTTTTTTTGTTTCTTCTCTTTAAAACTCTTTTTGTATCTATACGAAATCTGTGTCGTGTTTCAGTTTCATTTCATTTATTTATTTATTTTTCTTATATATTAGTAATATATATTTCGTCTGCAGTCTTTTAATGGAGGAGAGATTTTTGTGATTTTCTTGTGTCTTTTTAAGCAGATCTCGAGAAAAATAAAATAATTAATTTGATTTTGTAGTACAAAGTCTGCGGTGCAGATATTAAAGAGTAATCTCTTTCTGGTTTTTTTTCCCCACCTCCTTCATTTTATCCATAACTTATTTTCTTCCTTGTTAAGATTTTTATTTGATTTTAGTACTTTTCAAGAAAAAAGAATGACACATCTTTCATAATGAATGCTGAAATAATAATCCATTTTAAAGTATACATATCCATTTTAAAGTATGTTACCCGATCCAATATGTACTACTTCTAGATTTTCTATCTCATACGCAAAAATTATCTACTTAAAACAGTTTATTGTATTTTAACAGGTAGCTAAAGTTGGACAAAATACTCGAATTATCCATTCTGATTTATTAATTTTCAACAATTATATAATAAAAAAATTAAGAAAATTATCTGAATTATTGAATATACACGATCCCAAAATTAACTTTTACCAATACTAATGAGAATTCGACAATAGTTTTACATGCCCACATTTTTCCATCCTTACCAAAATTTTGAAAAGAAATTAGTCATGAAAAATAATGTCTTATACATGAATTGAATATAAATGAATAGTATTGAACATATAATTGAGTAAATCTATTATATTCATTCCTCATCAAAATTGTAGAGGAATAGTTTTTTTTTTTAATTTTTGTGTAGAATCGATTATTTTTGTGTGAAATAAGTGGAATGTTCATTTCATTTCTTTTATCACAAACAGTAAAATTTTGTGTAAAAAAGTAAAATGATTCGTTTCATTCATAAAAAAACATCCATTTGCAATATGCCATACAAAAAAAATAAAAATCTTTTTTTTTATAATTTATATTTTACATTGGTAATTTTAGACGCCAAAGAAAAAATTATATTAAACTTTTTTTATAAACTGGCATATTTTGGAATGATTCTGTTAGGGGTAGGCAAAAAAATCAAACCGAACCAAACTGAACCGTAATTAGGTTTTTGGTTAGGTTTCAGTTTTATCTATAAACCCGTTTGGTTGTCATTTTAAAATTATTTCAGTTTCGGTTTGGTTTAAATTTAAAACCGTTTGAGTTTTTGATTTTTTCAAAAAATTATATAATATTAATGAGTTTAAGAAATCTTAATGAGATATGGGGTACTAATTAGTCAAATGTTACCTTAATCAAATTATATAAAGTCTTTACAAGGTATGTATTGATATTTCTTCTAATCAAGCAAGTTGATAATGATAATAAAAATGTTTTTTTAGTTTTTTTCTTCTATGTACTAGTTTTATATAAACGATTTCTTTCGAATATCATCAAAAAACCGAAATAAACCGAAACCAATCCTAATCGAAATACAAACGGTTTATATATGGTATGAGTTTTTATAAAACCGATAAACCAAAAAACCGAATAAATCGAACCGGAACCATACCGAAATACAAACGGTTTCTATATGGTTTGAGTTTTTATAAAACCGATAAACCGAAAAAACAAAAAAACCGAACTGTAACCGAAATGCCCATCCCTAATTTTGTATATCATAAGTTAAATATTCGGAGAAAAAAAAAATTAATCTAATTTAATTCTTTTGGTTCTCGTATTTATTTATTCGGTGTGTCAAATTCTTTTGTCTATTTTCGTTGTAATCTTTGAGTTCTGTTTGGATAATAAAGGACAGCAATTTATATGATACTCCAAAAGCGTCGGTCTATGTATAAAATAATTACGATTTTTGTCCCTAAAGACAAAGGGGATTTGTGCCTCACAAGTCAACAGCAGCTCCAAGCACGACTCGACGGTTTATAACTAAATTTGTCGTAACCACGTTCTACAAATAGAATTCTGCCACGTATTCGATGAACGCCTAAACACAAAGAGTTGTTTTATTCAGACAAAACACAAGTTCGCTCCTGCCCATTTCATAAGATGATTTGTGGATTTTCACTCACTATTTGATCATTAAATAAAAAAAATTCATTTTGATTTGTTGGGTAAAATGGTGAAAGAGGAAACGTGTGGGATATAGAAAAAGTGAGAGAATTGATTAAATTTAGATGGCTACAAAAGGAAAATAATTTTATAAAAAAAAAAAAAGACAGCAACATAACTTTTAATGGGCCCAATTAACTTTGAAAACGGGCCAAGAGACAATATATCCTTAATTTCTGTAGGGCCTATGTGGGTCCCTTTCCATTGATTGCCACAACGAATCGCGTCTACATGGTAAATAAAGATAAATATAAAAAAAATTTAATATTATAAAATTCTTATATTTATTCAAACTATTTTTGGGTTTCTAAATATAGGCACTAACTGGTAACTCATTAATATATAGAATTTGAAGAATTTATATAATTTATAGAATATTGTCACCAGTTATCGTTGAAAAATTTAATAGAATTTATAGAATTCTACAAAGTTGAAGAATTTGTATAATTGATAGAATTGGTTCAATAATCACTAACGGACAAAAATAAAAGAATTTGTGAAGAAAAGTTGGACAAGTGGGAAACGTTCACGTGAATAAAGAGACATTTTTCATAATTGAAAGAAAACATTCACGGGAAACATTCACGTGAATAAGCAAGCCATTTGGCTATAAAATCAGATTGAGCGAAACAAACACATTCATTTTCTGGTGAAGAAAAAAAAAATTGAGAGGCTGGAAAAATAATTCACTTTTGCTACCGAGAAAAATCGAGTAAGTTTGTATTATTTGTGTATAATTCATATAACGTTTACATATATCATCATTTAATATTTATAAGAATGTTTTTTCATACTACAATATTTATTCCACAAATAACATAACTTAACTGAGTTATATATTTTGTTAAGTATTTTTCAAATACCTTTAAATTGAAGAGCATGAATATTGTTATAATTATTTCTGATTAAAAATTTTAGTTATCAATTTTAAAAAAAAAAATTAGTTGCATCTTCTATATATTAAAGGAAAAGCATTTTGAGATTATTTTGCTTAGGTGTCAAGTCCTCCATTTTTCTTAGCATTTTTAATTTAATTAAATTAATTAATTAACCTTTGTTATTTCAATTCCCAAACAACTCTAATCCAAAAAACTAGCTAACTTGATTAATGTAAATCCAATTGCCAAACAAACTACAAGCATTATTAAATATTATTTTTTGGGGTCAAATATTTCTAATTCTTTAGTAATGCCATCTAAAATTTTGTTTATATCTTATTATATAATATTATTGAACTATGAAAAAATGTTCGACCAAAAAAAAAAAATCGACCAAAAAAAAAAAAACTATGAAAAAAATGTACATTGACATTGGAAATTTTAAATTTAAAACCTCTAATATTATTGAACATAATTTGTTTATTCAATTTAGTTATTTTATTAAAAAACCAATTATTTTTAAAAAAAAATTCATCACTTAAGTCAACGTTCTACTATTGTTGTGAATTAAAATAAATCTAACTACCTTTGCTTGATTATATTCATATTACTTTACATTTATATGTACATATCTTAAGTTTAATTTTAATCAAAATAAAGTGAAATATAAATATATATCTTAATTTAAATTACTTAGATGATTAAATATATATTCAATCATCTAACACACAAATTATTCATTTAGGAATTATTCTAGGTATTATTAATTTAATACATCTAATTTAACACACAAACTAATCGGTGAATAAGTTTTTTTTTTGGTGAAAATAATCGGTGAATAAGTTTAATTTTATCTATTGTCAATGGTATATTCTAAAGTATTATTAAAAAAATCAATACCACCACTCTCCCTTCTATTCACCGATGGAGTAGTAATTATGTAATTCATATAACGAGTTTGTCTTATGTAATTTTTAATTAAATTAGTTTGTTAATTTTTATTTTAGTTAATTGTTTGTACATAAATGCTAGGATGTTAGTTCCGTAACTTCATTTACGTTTATGCTTTTTTTTTCTATTTCCAGGTGAAACACATTTATTTCTATATAAAATAAACGCAAATCGAATATATATAAACAAATTTGAATCGTGTTTGCGTATATTTTATTTTGCGATGGTTTATTGTATAATTCATTTTGGGATTGAATTGATGAATTGGTTTGGTTCCGTTTATCAAATTTTCTATCTTAAGTGAACACATTCATATATATATAAAATAATTGCAAATCAAATATATATTAGGCAAATTTTCAATTATGTTAATTTGCATATGTTTATTTTATCCCGCGTATAGCGCGGGTACTATCCTAGTTTATATTAAATAATTGATTACTTTTAAATAAATTTCTAAAAACTATACATAATCGTAAATTTCTAAAAACTATACATGATCGTTTTTGTTTAAAAATTGAACATAAGTATTTATATTTGAATTTATGAATCATTGAATATGTACATGTTATCGATTGTTTTAAAAAATTACATTTAACTAATATGTTTTTTAATTGTTATTTAGCATAGCTAAAATTATGAACGGCGTGGGGGATCCGGATGGTGGACCATCAAACGAAAACAATATGGTAAAAATATATTTCAAAAGTTTAGCTATACATAAACTATATCATAGAAATATATTTAATTATTGTGAGTTGTGAAATCTAAATTGTAGAAATTTTCTAGATGGTCGCTAATGTTGAATTTTGTATTCATTGAATTATTAGAAGAAGAAGTGCAAAAAATAAACTATTCTTCATCATTGCCACATAGAGACGGCAAAAAAAATATAGTCAAAAAGATTCGTGAACGAACAGGATTTATAATTGATTGGGATAAATGTCAAAGTAAGCACAATGACTTAAAAGCCTTGTACGAGGTATATCAAAGGCTTGTTCGACGTACTGGTGTTTCCATTGAACCTGGTACAGGAAAAATAATCATGAATCCAAATTGGTGGCGAGATCGAAAACGAGTAAGTGTTTTTTATAAAAAAAAATAATTACATATTTGTAAGTGTTTTTTATATAAGACAAAATTATGTTGTAGGACACAAAAGAGTCTTCAAGATTAAGAAAAAATCTTCTACCACGCATGGATTTGATGCACAAAGTGTTTGGCCCACATAGTCCTGTAAACGACAATATGCTTTCAGCTAGTCAAATAGATGAGACCGTTGAAGAAGACGATGTTGAAGTAGAAGAAGAATTTGAAGAAGAAGGCTTTACTGAAAGTGTACCAGAAACTCAAGGGCAATTCAATTTTGAAACTGAATTTCAACCACAACCGATGGAAAATCATCCAATTCCGCCATCAATGCCGATTGAGATACCTTCACATCAACGGCGAGCTAGGGAAGATAGTAGTAGAACTACTAGTAGAGGACGAAGCCAATCTAGTCGGCAAACCACTCAGACTCCACGCAGACGAGCTGTTATGGACACATTTAATGAATATCGAGTCATATCTTGCAACTATGCAAGCTCCAATCCAGATGCTCAATGCACGAAACCAAACGGCTGAAGATTATGAGCGTGAATCTTGGTTAAAGTTGAATGAACTAGAAGATATAGAGAAATTTACAGATTTTTGGTGGGCATCATCAGAAATTTGGAGAGATCCATCTGAACAAAAAAGGTTTGTGTTACTCAAAAATAATGTAGAAAGAATTCGTTTTCTAGAAGGGTTGACAGGTTACGATCGGTCTGGTACATTTCGTGGTAGTTGATCTGCTCAAATTTACCCTGAGCTACTCTCTCAAATTAAGAGATCGATGTAGTACTTAGGGATCGAATCCACAGGGAAAAGAATCACACAATCAACTATAGAGTTTGAATTAGGCTAAGCAAGAATGTGTGAATGAAATAAAATAGCAAACAAGTAAATAGTGATAAATGATCTAGGAAATCAAAGAGATAAAAGCTAGGTGATGGGTAATTCTTCAGGTATGAGTCGAAATTGAGTCGTGTCGATCGACACAAATATCCCTGTCGATCGACACAGAGATAAAAAACGCTAGGGTTTGTTAAACACCGTTCTCGAACATAAACACTAATGTAAAATCAATCAACTTTCGTTGCAGAGACTATCTATGATTAGATTCCTAAATCCCAAATTTCTTTGCGAACCTAGAGAATTAAATCAAGCGTTATAGTTCAAGTTTAATTGCTCACAGAATTCCTAAACCAAATTTCTTTGCGAAGAGGTAATTCTGCTCATCTAAGACTAGTTCAAGTTATTAATAACACTTTCGTGTCTATTAAATAACCTAAGATCTAGGTTCTAGGTGTACAGACTAGATCCAGCAATTACCCACAACCTAACAAGCAAACTACTCAAGCATGGTGATTGAAACAAACATCATGAATGAAATAAATTGCATTAAAAAGATAGAGTTAGAGATACAGAGGGTTTTATGCTGAAGATCTGAGAAACTCTGAAATCTCTCTGGAAAACTCTCCCTCTCTCTCTCTCAAGTCTTAATTAAAATCCAAGATCCCAAAAACATGAAAACCTAAAGAAAAACTATTTATACAAGTGGCAAAATCGGACTGGGCCTTCCAGAAAACTTCTGGAAACTTCAGGTCCGAGAAGGAAAAGGCTGATTTTCTTCATAAAAGGCCCATGTCGATCGACACACAGGTCCGTGTCGATCGACACGGTCGTTTAAAATCGACTTCGACTTCATCTTTTCAGCACTTTCTTCCTCGATGCTCCAAAATGCTCTAAAAGCTCCCATTAAGCTCCAATCGATCATTAACCTGCAAAGACACTAACAAGACTCGAAAATACCAAAAAGACTCTATAAAAAGGACTTATATCATGGTTGAAAATGGGTAAAAACCATGATATATCAGTAGTCCATGGAAACGTCATCTCAGTGGTTCGAGTGGACCAAGTAGTAGAGGATCCGTTGGTAGCGGATCAGGTTCTCCCGGCGTAGGAGGATTTGCCCAATTTGGTGGTGCTGGCTTTACAAACATTGGAGGGACTTCAAATCTGGGTGGTGCTGGCTTTACAAACATTGGAGGGACTTTGAATCTGGGTGGCGCTGGTTTTTCAAATACTGTGGGTGGTGCTGGTTTTTCACATTTTGGTGGTTCTGGCTCGCCAAACCAATTCAGATCAAGACACGGATTTCAAGTTCCAAACTCTAACCCAGAAGTTAATGTATCTCCAAATCCTAGGGTTGTCTCTGGTGAAGGTTTGACGTTTAGACCTGCGTCTGCAGCCGAGTTACTCGAACGTTTTAATTTGTCCGACTTTAATCGCTCAGTTGGAAACAATGATAATGATGGCAAAATCTAAATGAATAACTATTTTAATTTACTTGTTTAATGTACAATATATTAGTTATCTTTCATTTACTTAAACTGTATCATGTTATGTAATTTTTAAAGTGTTTTTTCATGAAGTTTTTTTATGTTCAGGTTTCTCGCATTATCGAGTTACATTCGCGCGGATTACATAATCTCACAGAAGATGAGTTACTTGAGCTAATTTGTCTTGAGCACATGGATATCATGGAAACACTCTTTCGGCCTGTTATAGATTACTATAACAAGTATTATCGTCGACAACCAATGGGGACTGAATGGGGATTAGGATGGTGCAACATTCAGACAAGGATTTACAACTATCCAAGAGATTGCTTACATCTCTTGAGAATGCGCATCGAGGTGTTCACACGGATATGTGAGATATTTCGTACAGAGTATGGAATAAAATGCACAAAAAACATATCTGTAGAAGAAACTGTGGCGATGTTTCTTGTGATATGTGGTCATAACATGACCCAACATTCAACAGGGCTTTTGTTTGGACGGGCACAAGAGACAGTTGGACGTAAATTCAAAGAGTGCCTAAAAGCATGCACGAAACTGTCTGGTAGATTGCTTAGGAAGCAGACTCCCGAACAACTCCGGCAGGTACCCCGAGGTTTACGAGATAATCAAAATTATTGGCCTTATTTTAATGGTTTCATTGGTGCAATGGATGATACTCATTGTACAGTAATGGTGGCTGGTGCGGATGCGACTCGCTTTTATAACAGACATTCACAGACAAGCATTAATGTTTTGGCAATATGCAACTTGGATATGTTATTCACTTACATATTTGTTGGATGTCCTGGATCTGTACATGATGCAAGAGTTTTATCATATGCAATGGAGCGTGACCCAACTTTTCCAACTCCTCCGTCCTCGAAATATTATCTTGTAGATTCCGGTTATGCTAACACGCAAGGATTTAGCTCCGTTTAGAGGTCATAGGTATCATTTACCACAATTTCAAGATGGTTCCCCCCCTAGAGGTGCAGAAGAGTTGTATAATCGGTGGCATTCTTCGTTGCGCTCTGTAATCGAACGAAAATTCGGAGTTTGGAAGAAAAAGTAGAGGATTTTATCAGAGTTCCCAAGATACGATGTCGAGACACAAAACAAAATAATCATAGCCACAGCTGGACTGCATAACTTCATTCGCCTGTCTCAAATTTCAGACATTGATTTTGATGATGCTTTGCATACTACTGCAATCCCGCGAGAACATATTAATAACAATGGAGAAAGTGGAGAAAGTGCAGAAGAAGACTTTCTACATAATCAAGAGAGAACAACAGCAGGAACTCGTATGCAGATAATACGAGAGAGAATAAAACAACAAATATGGGATGCATTTCATTAATGAACTACTGGGTTCGGATATTCGGATTCAGTTTTTTTTCTTTCAAAATGTAAGATGCTTTGAGAATACTAAGTACTTTTTAACTTTTTTAATATAGTATAAGTACTAGTATTTTGCAATTTTTTTGTGATTGGTCAATTATTATTACTTTGAAAAAAAATAATTACTTTTTTAAAATTAATTACTTTTCAACATTAATTACTTTTTAAAAAAAATTCTGCAACTTCAGCAAATAAAGCAAAAATTCTCCTGTTACCATTTAAGTTTGATATTATTCAGCAAATTCTGCAAGAAATCAACAGTAATTCAGCAAATTCTGCAAATTCAGCAAAAATTCTGCGGTTACCATTTAAGTTTAATATTATTTAGCAAATTCTGCAAGAAATCAACAGTAATTCAGCAAATTCTGCAAATTCAGCAAAAATTCTGCGGTTACCATTTAGACTCATAGAATCTATATTATTTATATTTAATGGGTAAATATAACATTTCTCTTTATCTCTTTCCTCTTTCTTCCTCTATTCATCAATTCCAATACAATTAATATTCTAAAATTCATATATTATCCCAATCATATTTACTACCTATAATCATGTTCTTAGAGTTTTTAAAATGGGTTTCTAACTTATACTACTAATATCTTAATATAATTTAATTATTTTATTAAATTTTAACAATTAAAAATAAATTAACCACTTACAAAATTTCATGAGTCATTAGAGTTTTTTTTTTTATAACCGGAGAGTGTCCGAATTTTTACCACCCGACAAATCTCCTAGGATAAGTGTAGCCGTCGAATAACCCATCCACCGGATTTTCTATTGGACCAAAAATATGACACTATTTCGACTGGTCAAAGGGAGATGAAAATGTTTCCAGCAGAAATCTAACTCAGATTGGAAAAGTTTACTTTCTTTCTTCTAGTCTTTTTATCACTAGACTATTACCACTTGGTTTATGTCATTAGAATTTTTAAAGAGATTCTTCGTGAAAAAAATCATCTCTCTCTCATACTTTATCACATCAACTGTGATGTTTTGTAAACGCTCGAGTCCCCGACTTTTAAAAGTTTGATTGCTACTCATCACACATTTAAACTTCTATGCTAACCGCTAACTTTGTAATGGAAAACCTTTTTCTTTTTAAATTTTTATAAACTTAAAATTAGTTAGTGGGTTGAAAGTTAAAACACACAAAAAAACCCAACATTGTAAAAAAAAAAAAAAAAGTTTCAAATATTTATGTCACAACTCTTAGTGGTTTTTCATATTGATTATATTAAGATAGTTTAACAATCTGTGTCGCGGCATGGAAGTTAACAATTTAGGATCTCGATACGTAAATTTACAAAAATTATGGATTTGATTATTCAGTCACTACCAGACTATAGATAATATTGAAAATAACATACATGATTTAAAATTGTAGTTAAAGATTTCTATATCCAAAAGCCTACAACCTAAAACTTAAAGTCACACTGACAGTGGTTACCAATCGCCCCCTATTTTCAGCTCCAATTTTTTAACATCATAATGGTAAAGTAAATATATTTGATCATTTAGCGGATTAGTCGAAATAGATTTGAAATCATTGATGTAAAAAAAAAAAGATTGAACGAGCTTAGATTTTTTTTTTTGATTAGAATGTTAAATTTATTCAAACCCAAAAAAAAAAACCGTTTTACAATAATCTTTTCAGAGTGTTCCTTAAAACTAAAAACTAGAAAACAGGCTCGTGTTCCTCGACAAGCCTCTTAACCGTTTAACAAGATATGAGAATTATATCATCAAAGATGAAGACTTCAGTTTTGTGGCCTGGATCAGAACCATTTGATCAGCCCCTCCTCGAAGCTTTGATCCCCCGTTAGTCGAATGGAGCTGATGCGATTTCGAACGTTCTTATCGATGTTCTTTATAAGCCGAGCGGAAGGTGTTGGAGCTTCTCCATGTCTTCTGCAATTTGGCTCCCTCCAAATGTGATATGTCGTTGATTGAAACACATATCTCAAAAGGAAGAGATCAACGTGTGGGAGATTTGAAGTGTAGATGAAGCTGATGGTTTGGTCCCATTGTGTTAAGAATCTGTTGGACATGATGATTTCCTGTTTTTTATAACCAAGAATTTTTGGACTTTATATCACAATTTGTTTGGGCCGGATATCTTAAGGAGTTAATTGATGTAATAGTAACAACACATTCTTGGTGCTAAGTTTTAACTCTAAAAGTAGTTGAAAACAAAACACAAGAGACAATGAAATCTAGCGGACCAAATAGAAGAGTATCATACTAGTTTGAATTATCTTTTCCCTGCATACACTAGTTTGATTAGTTTATGCGAACTACAAATCAAAATTGTATTAACTTGTTATAATGTAGGAAAAATGAGAGTCGTTATGATTTTAACCATAATAAAGGAAATGAGTCATACATTTAGCCAAAATGAGAGTTATATATATACCTCTTCCCAAGATGCAATTAACCAATATAAAGATCATGAATCAAATATGATAATAATCTTAGAACTCTCCAACGACTTTAATAGCGTCATGAGGCGTGTCGTACACGTTCTTGGATCGAGATTTCTTGACACCAGCAGTGAACCAGAGCTTGTCGGATTTCGAGCTCTCGACTGAGATTGTTGTCACTTTGACCCAAACCAACACTTTTGTCTTCATTCCTTCTACACCCATCAATTTCCCTCTAAGCAAAATCCCTTTAACCCGTGTGGCATACCTTATCGCTGATCCATCTTGGAATGTAACTTCGCACGGTGAAGAAAAGAAGACAGTGAGTTTGTTCTTTGTCTCATCGAATTCGTAGCAGATTATGTTTTCTGGGAAGAGTCCTGGTGGTAGATTGTATTCTTTGAGGAGATCTGGTAAACTTTTCAGTGGCTTTCCTGTTTTAAAAAGAAACAGAAAAAATGAACTTGTAGGTTAGGAACTTTCTCGCATATTCGATTTCTAACCACGGAGATATAAAATGGTATTTGTTTACCTTTAAGTTTGTTGAAAACCCATTTTGCTTTCTCTTCAACGGTACTGGAGAAAGTCTGGAAAAGAAAATGAAACATTATATTTCCTTTTGAGGCAATGCAAACAACCGTATATCGCAAAGCCTACGAACACAATGATATACGTACTTACATAGTAAATCAATGAGATAAATCAAAAGATAGAATGGTCTTAGAATTGATATCTTGCTGCAAATATATATAAAATCAAGAACACAAAATCCCGTAAACTAGTTCGATCAGTTTGCATATAAAGGATGTTTCTTGGCTTATCGATGTAGCGTAGCGCTCTTAGGTCAAATAAGCATCACAAGAAGACATCATAGCCAACAACAAAAATCATCTTTTCTAGTAGTAAACAATGACTTAAAATGGAAACTCTAAATTGAGAAACATCTTAGTTTGGTTAATTCAGTTCAGAATATGAATACTCTCTAATGCATTTTATTCATAAACACAAGCTTAATCCAAAACTGCTAAAATTGGTTAATTTTTGCTACACCAAATTGCAAAATTTCAACTACACAAATTGGACTGAAATCGGACAGAAACATCAACGGTTTCTAATGATCTAAACCAATTTCAAGTGTCAATTCTCGAAATCGATCTCAGATCTTCATAGATCTATGATTCTTTCTACAATTTCGAAACATCCACTAAACCAGATTTCAAACAACAGAATTGCATCTTAACCATTACATTACACCAAAAAGTAACCAGAACCCATCAATCTGACAACCAAATCGCATGTAATAACCAAACAGAGGAACAATCAGACAAGGAAGCAAGAGAATTGAGAGCACTCACAGTGAGGTCATTAGTGATGTTTGAGAGCTCTTCTTTGGCTTTCTTGGAGATCCATGAACCACCGACTTTGAAGCTCGTCACTTTCGTTAACGCTTTCTCCATTTTTCTTCTCCTCTCTCTCTCTCTCTGATTCTCTGAGAGTACTAAAGACAAAAGAGAAAGCTTTAAAGTGGACAGAGCAGAGTGAAAGCGGCGACTCACATTTTTCCATTGGCTAATTCGAAGAAATATGGAACGAGGGTGTTTTCGTCATTTTATTCATCTACTTTTTTTATTTTTTCCAACTAATTTCCGCTAATTTTTTGGGGTAAATTTCAAATTACGAAAATCTTTAAATGATGAAGAAGACTGTCTAACCGTTTAATCAATTTGAAATTTGCTAAAATATTTTGTTTTTTTAACATAAAACAGATAAATATGTTTATTAATAAAATACTAATATTTGTTAGTTATAAAATGAATTTATTAGTAATACTTATGTGTAGAAAGTGTAAGCTTAGTTTTAACGCGAATAAATTGAAAGGATAATGAAAAGATACAGTGGGACCCAATTTTTTAATTTAAAAAAAGAAACCACACAACGACGCTGTTCCAGCACAGAAGTTGAAAAAAATTTTAGTCTTAACACTAATCACATTCGCAATTATAGAAGAAAGATCCAACTATTCGATTTGTCCAAAAAATATATATCAATTATTCGACAGTTATTTGAACCAAGACCAAGTTGTTTGAAAATCGAAGATGACAAATTTCATCACTCTGAATTTCGGTTTAGTCTAGATTTCGTTTTTTTAGCTTAAGAAAATAGGAATCAAATATATAACGTCTACAATAACTCAATTTGGTTTTTTTTTTTTTAAATCAAATGTATTTTTAATTTTTAATCAATTTTCGTTTTAATTTAAACTATCGATTTAATATTCAATACATACCGATTTGATTTTTATTTTTAATCAATTAATGGAAAAAACGCGAGGGATCTTTTCGGATCTGTTATAACAAGATTTTTTGGTCGTTTTTGATCACTTTGCGAGATAGATGAACTGTGACATATAGAAAGTTGATTATGAGGACTAGGATGATGTTCGTTCAATAAAAATAATGCAGTGTCTATTTTAATGTACGTTAAAGACGAAATTTAATTTTTTTTTGTACGTAGAGTTGGAAGCTTTGATTTAGGCAATAGACTACACTATGTTGTACCATTAGCTGGTCATCTCTTCCCAAACATATTGCTCAAAACTAGTAAAAATGGTGTCAGAATCAAAGGTTTGGTTAGCTTTCTCTACTCTATTCACAATGTTCTCATGCTTGAAAATTCAAATCCAAAAGTTTTTGCCTTTTTTTTTTTTACATTTTATGCAATGTGAAAGGTAAAACGGATTGTTTGTCTTGTAACACAATTTTTAAATTTTTGTAAATTTTATGTATATAAATTATGTTATATTCCAGTTTGGTTAGCCAAATTTTTTGCTTGATATAAGTTTTTAAGTTGAAAAAGAAAACTTGTCACAAAAAATACAAATATATAATAATAACTTCATTCAAACTACATCACAAAATAAATAAATACATCTTGTTTCACGGTTCAAAAATCACAAATACTTACGAGAAACACATAAACGTCAATTTTAACCCCCCAAAAAAAAAAAAACATAATCGTCAATCAACCATTTGTGTCCATAAAATTTTTAGCTTTCTTGTATGCTTTATCCATATGTTTCCTAAACCTATTCACATCTAACCTAACATCTTGTTCTTTCAAATATACTTTCATTTTACTTATATTCCAATCCATGCCTCTAAAAGCTATAGGATCTTTCAAAACCAAATCATCTCTATCATATTTCTCTACCAAACTACTCTCTCCCACATTAATCGGATACTCAATATAGTCTAACTTCATTGCCTTAGCCGGCGATTCGTAACAAGTTTTAACCCATTCTAACCCAACCGGAACAATTTGAACAAAAACAGAACCGGGCCTAAGAAACAACAAGTGGGTTAATGCCGCACCATGAACCCCGACCATACCGTGGCTGGACTTTATAAGTTTATACGCTTCTCTCAAACTCGTTATTCCCTATGGTCTAAATGTGATTACCTCGAATCCAACATCTTCAAGCATCTCTTTGATTTCTTTCTCGTTCAACATCACACGACCAATGGCACCACATCGACTGACCAATATGAGACGAGGCTTGTTGTGAATCCTGATAGTAGTTATATTTGTGTTGAAGGCTTTGCCTAATAAGTTGTGGAAGTCCACTAACGATTTGGAGTTGGTTGTTTGGTTCAAGTCAACGGTCATAGACTCGTGTGAAATTAGGCCCACAATGGCTGAAGTGAAACAATGTGTAATAGAAACATTTTCTTTGTCTAGTAATATGGTTTTGTGTTTGCTAAACTCACCAAGAACATTGATATATTTCGGCATCCACCACTCCTTAGGATTCGTTACCACGAGGATGAAATCGCGGTCTGGAAAATACTTGTTGGCTGTAATGAAAAGCGGAATGAGACCGTCGAAGAAATCATGGTAGATGCTTCCGATGTAACCTCCGGCGCTAAAGACAATCGCCGGCGAATCATGTGTTATGTCACATGATCGGGTCAGGCCTGAGGTTAATACTAGCTCATCGATCCTAGGCATGATCCAGCTGTCTGCTTTTTTTGGGTATGGTCTGATTTTCTCGACAAGGGTTGCTGATGTGGCGAATGTAGGGTCCATGAGAGTGATAGTTCCGGTTCTTGGGTCGAGATTACAGGAGCCATTGATTGAGCAGAGATCGTAGTTAGTGTGGGATCGGTCACATATGATTGTTGCTGAAGTACTCATCTCTTGTTGGGTCTGCTCGATTCTTCTGGATTTCCATCTTTGTTGTAACGTGCCTATATAAAGGAAACTTCTTTTTTAAAGCAAAGGATAATAATAGTTCACATTTCTAATGTAGTCGTTTTTAAAGTTGTAAAAATTTATGTTACTAATGTCAACTGGAAAGAGAAAGCTAAATTAATAGTGTCAAGTAAAAAAAACACGAAAAAAAAAATCAATATATAGATTACAGAAATATTGAGAATAGAAGAAGCCAAGTGTGAGATTAGGTTGGTAAAAAAAAAAACAGCCTGAGTATTATCAAAAGAACAAAAGAAAACTATTAAAATAATAAAATTTCTCCCTATATAAGAGCATTTTCAAGTTATAAACACAATTATTATTTATCAAAACAATCTCATGGAAAATAAAACAAATATTTTTTTTTTCTTTGAAACTTAAATAAAACAAATATTTGATCCGATCAACACATCATATTGTTTCTAAAAAACATTTTGATATATTAGTGTTGTCTTTGTGTTAGCAATATTCGCATCTTAATCCAGTAAAGTATATGTGAATTATTAACAAAGCAAACTATTTTTTTTTCAAAGTTACAAGTAATATATTGGTATATCATACAAAAAAAGAAGAAGAGATTAATGATCATGCTTTCTATAGCAGAAGAAGTTTGATATTTTCATACCTTGAGAGAAACTTAGCGAACGAATCAACCGAAGATCAGCCACGTAAGAGAAGAAAGCAAGATACATAACCAGAACGATGATCAAGGAGAAGAGAGCCACCGAAAAACTCTTCGACGTCGTTTTCATAACCATGATGATTCTTTCTTGTTGGTCTTGTGAAAAGTATATATATATAGAGAGAGAGATATTTGATCTATATATGTTATATATACAGATTAAAGTTTAATAAAATATCATCCCTTGAAGCTTTAAGAATAATTCAGTGGAAGAGACAAGAAGAATGTTTTTTGCAAAGTCTGGTTGAAGAAGATTAATTCACATATTGCAAACGAGAGTGTATATGTGTAACTCTCCTACACAACTCTTCTTCTTTGATTGCTTACCGTTACTAGACTAAAATATATATTTCATTAATCAAACTTATAACAAAAAAAATAACAATCTTTATTAGTGTATAAAGAATCTTGAAACAAGAAATGATGATGCATGAGAATACTTTAATAGAACACATATAAGAAATAATAATACATCTCTAATGGAGTATACGTTAACAACGGTTTGTTGACTTTTTTTGGTTTGTTGTTGTTTTGCTTATCATAATAACTTCGACATATATGCTGTTTTAAGATCTTTTTTTATTTACAAAGCAAAGAAATAGGTTTTTTTTAGTAATTAAGTTTATTCTGTTACTCAACATGATTATTATTTTCCTCTTCGTGATCATGTTCTCGACTTCTTTCCAGTGTCGTCTCAACATGATTATTGTTTTCCTCTTCGTGACATCGTGTTCTCGACTTCTTTCCAGATGGTGTGAGAGTCTTGTATATAAAAGTAGTTCAAATTATTTTCAATTTGTATAAGTAATTAAAAGTATTTTAACTAAACTAAAATTAATCCATATGTCACTCTATTTCAAATCCTATTTAATTTAACCTCAATTCATAAGCACGTACCCGCATAAACTGAGAAAATAATGGTGAATTTGTTCAAACTACAAGGAAAAAATTAAAATAAATAACGGGGGATTTTGATAAATATCCTAAATGTTAATAAAAATTTGAAAACTACATTTAATCTTATAAATTTGGAAAGCTATATTTTTTGTCATATAAAAGTACGTAAATATCTTTATACATATTTAACTTACTATATAAATTTATAATAATTTAAAATTATTAAACTTAAATTCGAAATTTAGTTTCGTATTTATTTTTTATTTTTAAAAATATTCTGTTAGTAAATTAATATCTAAAAGCTAATTTTTTATTAAATTAAAAATAAAGATTGACTTATTTTACAGAGTCGACTTATATTTGTTTGGTCGATTTTTTACCTTATTGATTTATTTATACAGTTGATTTATTATTTTTATGTTCGTCGACTTAATATTCATCTTATTCGACTTATTTTAAACTCTTGACTTATATTTCGTTTGCTTGATTTTTTTACTTTGTCGACTTGTTTTACTATTGACTTATTTTTTTATTTTTGTCGACTTAATTTTCAGTTTTGTTGACTTATTTTAAACTATTGACATATATTATCGTTTGCTTGATTTTTTATTTTGTCGACTTATTTAACCATTGACTTATTTTTTATCTTTGTGGAATTAATTTTCAGTTTCGTCGACTTATTTTAAAATGTTGACTTATATTTCGTTTTATTGAAATTAAAAGTTATCGACTTATTTAAACTATTGACTTTTTTTTTAGTTCATCGACTTAAATTTTTTTATTCATCGATTTATTTAAAACTGCCGGTTTATATTTTGGTTGCTTGACTTTTTACTTCGTCGACTTGTTTAAACCATTGATTTAATTTTTATGTTCACCGACTTGACATATTATCATCTAAATTAATTAAATTGTAAATTATAAAATTAATTAAAATCATTTCGTAATTTTATTTTATAAAAAATATCATTGGTAATTTTATTTAAATTAAAATAAAAATAAATTGTAAATTATTGTAATTATCATTAATATAAAAATAGATTATAAATCATTTTTTTTAAATGTTGGAAAATCAAATCATTTTTTTTTAATTTTTCATTAATTAAGGATAAAAATGTTATTTCAAACAAAATAAAAAGTACTTTTCAAAGTTTGATAAATTTAGTATAGTTTTCAAATTTCTAATAAGATTTAGGATATACAATCCAATTTTCTAATTACAAATAGACATATTTGATATATGGTTCAAAACTCAAATCATTACGATAAAACATAAACGTCAATCAACCGTTTATGTCCATAAAGAATTTAGCTTTCTTGTATGCTTTATTCATATGTTTCCTAAACCGATTCACATCTAACCTCACATCTTGTTCTTTTAAATACACATTCATTTTACTCAAATTCCAATCCATTCCTCTAAAAGCAATCGGATCTTTCAAAACCAAATCATCTCTATCATATTTCTCTACCAAACTACTCTCTTCCACTGTAACCGGATACTCAATATACTCTTCATTGCCTTAGCCGGAGATTCGAAGCACGTTTTAGCCACCCAACCTAGTCCAACCGGAACCACCTGAACCAACACCGAACCGGGTCTAAGAAACAACAAGTGGGTTAATGCTGCACCATGAACCCCGACCATCCCGTGGCTCGACTTTATGAGTTTATACGCTCCTCTCAAACTCGTCGTTTTCGATGGTCTAAATATGACTACCTCGAATCCAACATCTTCAAACATCTCTTTGATCTCTTTCTCGTTTAATAACACTCGACCAATGTTACCATATCGACTTACCAATATGAGACGAGGCTTATGGGTTTTGATCAAAGTAAATAGGTTTGTGTTGAAGACTTTGTCTAATAGGTTGTGGAAGTCCACTAATGATTTGGAGTTAGGCATTCGGGTCGGGTCTATTGTCATGGGCCCATGTGAAATTAGGCCCACAGTGGCTGAAGTGAAACAATGTGTAATAGAATCATTTTCTTTGCCTAGTAATATGGCTTTGTGTTTGCTAAACGCACCTAGAACATCGATGTATTTGGGCATCCACCACTCCTTAGGGTTTGTTACCACGAGTACGATATCTCGGTCGGGGAATACCGTGTTGGCTGTAATGAAAAGCGGAAGGAAACAGTCTATGAAGTCATGATAGATGCTTCCGGTGTAACCTCCGGCGCTGAACACAACGGCGAATCATGTGTTATGTCACATGATCGAGTCATGCCCATTGGGCTAGAGGTTAGTGTTAGCTCTTTGATTTTAGACATGATCCACTTATCTGGTTTTCTTGGGTGGTCTGATTTTCTCGACAGGTGTTGCTGATGTGGTGAATGTGGGATCCAAAAGAGTGATAGTTCCGGTTCTTGGGTCTAGAGCACATGAGCCACTGATTGAGCAAAGATCGTAGTTAGTGTCGGATCTGTCACATGTGATTGTTGCTGATGAAGTCATCTCTTGTTGGGTCTGCTCGATTCTTGTGGATTTCCATGTTTGTTGTAATGTGCCTATAGAGGAAACTTCCTTTTTAAATCAAAGGATAATAGTAACATTTATTTGTATTCGATTTTAAAATTGAAACATTTATGGGTTTTTTTTTTCTTTCTATAATGTCAACCGACAGGTAATGAAAAGAGATCTGTTTTTTTTTTCCAACATTTATGGTTGTCATTTCTTTTTAATCGTTTTTTAAAATCAAAATCCAGTTTAATTTATTCAAAAGATAGTGAGAAAAGATAAATAGTGCCAAGTCAAAGAAAAAAAAATCACTATAGAGACTACAGAAATATTGAAAATAGAAGCCAAGTGTGGAGCCTGAATATTAAAAGATCAAAAGAAATTTATTTTTTTAAAAACACCCTTCTTCCTTTAAGAAGATTTTTAAGTGTCGACAAAAAAATAAAGACTTTTATTAGGTAATAAACAAAATTATCATTTGTCCGAGACTGACACAGAATTTAACTCTCATTATTTTTGGTAAATACTTGTAGATCTTTACTCCGCATTAACTACGTACGAAAAACAAAAATAATGATCCCATCAACGCATCATATTATTTTGAAATTTTTGGATTAATGTTATTATCTTTGTGTCAGCATTCGAAATTGAATCAAGTAAAGTATATGTGAGTGATTATTTAACAAAACAAACTATAATTCTTTTCATAAGACAATTTATATATTATTACTTCCTAAGAAAAAAGCTTGATCACACTTTTTAAAGAAGAGAAGTTTGATGTATATTTGCATACCTTGAGAGAAACTTAGCGAACGAATCAACTGAAGATCGGACACGAAGGAGAAGAGAGCAAGATACATAACCAGAACGATGACCATGGCAATTACGGCTGCAACTGAAAAACTCTTCGACGTCGTTTTCATTATCATGATGATTGATTGGTGTTGTAAAAAGTATATCGAGCTCTTTATGTATATATATTTGTATGATTGTATCGATGGTATAGATTAAAGTTGATAAAATAGCACCCCTTGAAGCTTTAAGAATCCTTCAATGGCGAAGTGAAAAGAAGAATTTTATGTTGGTAAGACTTTTAGTGGGTGAAGAAGATTCACAAATTGCAAACAAGAGCGTGTTATGTATATATATAATTGATAATTCTATCATGAAGACTTTCTCCTTACACAACTCTTCTTTAATTGTGCAACTACTCGTGGCCTAATGGTACAAGCATGGGTCAGTGACTCAGTGCTTTAGTATCCACTGATCGAGTAGTTGCGCCGAAACCAAACCAAACCAAACAAGCATTTGTTAGCAAAAAAAAAAACCTCTTCTTTAATCGTCTACCGTTACAAGACTATACCTTTAACAAATAAGAACATTTTTTTTATAAGGCTTAATTTATTGTATAACAAAAAAAATATATCTAATAATGTAACCTAACCTAAAATCCTAGATGGCTTGGTCTAATGATTAATCCATTTTTCCTTATTATTAAGGGAGTATTTGGTGACTAACAAAAAAGAAAATTAATATTTAACAAAAACCCCAAAATCTAGTCACTATGATTTTGTCATATAAGAACTTTTGATTAATTGTTAAGAAATATTTTTTTTTTGTTAGTTATACTAGCCAATTACTCTTTTATTTTATTAATGTATAAATAATTTTGAAACAAGAAACGCAGATGCATGTGAATATTTTAATGGGGAATTTTGATAAATACCCTAAATTTTATTGAAAATTTGAAAATCTTATAGAAATTGGAAAACTATACTTTTTATTATATAAATGTACGTAAATACCTTTATACATATATAATTTAATGCATAAATTTAAAATAATTTAAAACAATTAAACTTAAATTCCAAATTTAACATCATATTTACTTTTTATTTTTAAAAATATTTTATTAATTAATCATTATCTAAAAGGTACAACTTTTATTAAACGAAAAAAGTTGACTTAAATTATACAGTCGGCTTATATGTTCATCGACTTGACATATTATAATCAAAATTAATTAAATTGTAAACTATAAAATATAGAATTAGTTAAAATCAATTTGTGATTTTATTTTATAATAGAATATCAATTCGTAATTTTAGTTAAATTAATATAAAAGTATATTATATTTTAGAAAACAAGTCTAGAATCTTCTTATGAAAGAGAATAGTGAAAACGATAGATTTTTATTGAGAAATTTTGAGAAATGACATTTTTGAAGTGCCACTTTTCAAAATGCCATTTTTTCAAAATCTTTACAAAAATGTCATTTTTTCAAAATTATTTATTCATTATATTATTTATGTTTGGGTTAACTATGTTGTATTAGGTTTTAATTTTGAGGGTTTAGTGGATGTTATTGGTCAAAACATTTTTTAGGGTTTAGATTTTTAAGATTTAGAATTTAAAAATTCATAATTAGTGGTATTTTTGCAAATAGACAATCCATTGTGACATTTTTGAATCATTTACAAAAATGCCACTAATTATAGATTTTTAAAATCTAAATCTTAAAATTCTAAATCTTAAAACCCCTAACAAACCCTAAACCCTCAAAATTAAACTTTAATACAACATAGTTAACCTAAACATAAATAATATATATAATGAATAAATGATTTTAAAATAATGACATTTTTGCAAAGATTTTTGAAAGGTGGTATTTTTGAAAATTGGTATTTCAAAAGTGATATTTCTCAAAATTTGTCTTTAACTATAATATATTCAATTGATATCTCTTTATATGTGTTATTCTAATGTACATATTTCATGAGAAATAATTTTTAAAATTCTTCTTGTAGTACAATATGTTAAACAAATAATGAATTAGCCATATTATAAAACTCACATTTCCTAGCCATATTTTCATAATTAAAGCTTTCTTCTATTTTCTCTAGCATTTCCAGACTCAACGGCCAACGCCATATTGCATTAGCCATATAAAACTCACACATAACAAACCATTCGGATTTACTCTAATTTTCCTAAAGGTGACTCACGAGCATGATCATCAACTAGCCATAGACCAAAGTCATGGAAACGTCTCGTTTTGTTGTCGTAACCGATAATGTAGTTGTTGTGGATTATGACATGTTTCCCCTTTGTCTCTTTAGCCCATGACTCGTTCTTGAAGTACAATCCTCCTGTTGGGAAAGCTACCTGCGGAAGCAAGTAGAGATCCACCTGCAGAACAAGAGATCACAAAAGAGTTCAAAAGAAGTGAAAATACCTTCATTTCTTTTTATTAAACAAAAAAAAAAAAACCGTAATCATTAATATTCATGAGTATATTAGTAGGAAAATGATATTTTAAAAGCTTTACTATTATTAAACCTTATGAGCTGTTTTGTTAAGTGCCCAGTTAAAAGCAGGCTGGTCATTTCCTTCCAAATCTACAGACGAATCATGAAGCTCCTCGATCCATTTCTTCATTAGAAGCTTTGCGCCATAAGTGGGACGCAAGAAAATCATGCAGCTACATATAGAAGTCACTCCGTTTCGATTCGGAAGTGGTAAATCATGGGAGTGATTCAAAGGCTTAATCTGGCACCAAGATCAACCGGAGAAATATGACAAAAGAAAAAAGAAAAAAGAATAGAAATATAAATTTAATAAAAAAAACACTCAAAAATGTCAAGGAGATGTGTATTAAGAATTTTCACATACCGTAGTCCTGTCATCGGTGAAGTATGTGTCGTGGCTTCCCTCTAAATATGGAAACGGATCTTGCAGCCAGACCATATCAACATCATTGTACATAACATTGTAACCTAGCTCCAAAAGTTGCAATAGATGTCGCGGTCTCCGCGATGTAAAATTGAAGAACCCCTAAAGAGGGTATGATAAATTAGTTAAAAATGGCTTCTTCTACATCCACAAGTTCACCATATTTGTTATTAACCCGAAACCCAAAACCTCAGGGACTAGACAACTTTATGATCTGAGTTGTTAGTGTTGGACGTGATCAAGTCTTCATCATGTTTTATTTAAGTGTTTAGAAGAGTCGTATATTATATAGTTAAGTATATTATACAGTTAAGTAACTGGTTTATGAAATCTATTAGTATCACCGAAAATATACGAATAGAAACCGCAAAACAGTTACACATGTTTGTATGTGTCTCCACATTGGGTTGTCTTCTCGAGACGTGTCCCTTAACCAAAGTGTGTCTTGTAGTCCTATAAATACAGTTTGCATATCTAATAAAAGTGTGTGGTTTTCGTTTTCAAGAAGCGAGCAATACACCAGAAAAGAATCAGAGGAGTGTTGAACAAGAAACAAAGAGAGAAACAAAAACAGAGTAAAATCTGTGATTGTCCGATCCTTAACGACTTTGAGAGTTCAAAGTTCTACATGGTATCAGAGCTATGGCTTTTATTCCAATCTTCAATGGTAAATCGTATGGCTTTTGGAAAATCAAGATGATAACCATCTTGAAAACACGAAAGTTGTGGGATGTTATCGAAAATGGAGTTACGTTGAGTTCGTCTCGTGAAAACTCACCGGCGTTAATCAGAGAGAGAGAGATGATCAATTGATGAAGGATATGATGGCTCTTCAGATCCTTCAAAGTGCAGTTTCGGATTCAATATTTCCGAAAATTGCTCCCGCATCAAGCGCAAGAGAAGCTTGGAACGCTTTGGAAATGGAGTTACAAGGAAGTTCACAAGTAAGGATGATTAATCTTCAGACCTTGAGAAGAGAATATGAGAATCTGAAGATGGAGGAAAGTGAAACCATAAATGATTTCACAACCAAGTTGATTAACATGAGTAATCAACTAAGAGTTCATGATGAAGAGAAGACCGATTACCAATTGGTTCAAAAGGTTCTTATCTCTTTGCCGCAAAAGTTTATAGAATCAAAGAAGATGATATAGAACCAAACAATAAAAGAATATCTCTCTTTTATTAGCTTTAGAAAAATGTCTCAAAAACTAAAGCTCCTTCTCAATCTCTTAAGTATTGCCACAAACTTGACAATTACTTATATAGAAGAAGAGATTACACCAAACTCTTTTTAGATAACTCCTAAACCTTTTACACTTAATATATATTTAGATATCTCCCAAATATATCCTAATTCTAATTTCTTCTAGAATTACTTCTTGGTCAAGTTTAAACCAACAATCTCCCCCTTAAGCTTGAACTCGATTTTCTCCAAGTCTTGAACGCCAATAAGTTCCCTCATCTCTCTAAACTTGATTCTTCCCAAGGCCTTTGTGAGTATATCAGCTTTCTGTTCCACTCCTGGAACATGCTCTACTTCTATTCGTCCATTCTCAACACACTCTCTTATGAAATGGTAATGTCTTTGTATATGCTTGCTTCTCCCATGAAAAACTGGATTCTTTGTGAGTGCAATAGCCGATTGGTTGTCTATACGAATGATGACCTTTTCTGATGAAGCACCAACGATCTCGAAGAGCAAATCTTGTAACCAGATTGCTTGTTTTGCAGCTTCAGTCCCTGCCATAAATTCAGCCTCGCAAGATGACAAAGACACAACACTCTGCTTCTGTGAACACCAAGTAACCGGACTTTCTCCTAGATAGAAAATGTGTCCTGAGTTACTCCTTCCATCATCCGGGTCAATGTTGTGAGAAGAATCACTATAACCGATCAACTTGGGTATTTGACTTGATCTTCCATAAGAGAGGCCGAGAGTAGTAGTCCCCTTTAAGTATCTCAAGCAATGTTTCATTGCTACTCCATGTGACTCTCTCGGACTCTGCATATATCTACTCAACATTCCCACACAATATGAAAGATCAGGTCTAGTGTGTAGCAAGTACCTGAGACAACCCACGTTCTTTCTATACACCGTTGCATCAATCTCATCTTCAGTTTCCGCCTTGGACATCTTCAGTTCGGTCTCCATAGCTGTGTGAACAGCGTTGCAATTTTCCATCCCTGCCTCTTCCAAGATCTTGTGGGCATAGCGGGCTTGACTTAGTGTTATTCCACCTTGATGCTGATTCACTTGAATTCCGAGATAATATGTCAACTTCCCAAGGTCACTCATCTCGAATTGAGAAGCCATCTCTTCTTTAAACTTGACAATAACATCTAGGCTTGTCCCTGTGGTAAACAAATCATCAACGTATACACCAACAACCAAAAGATCTTTACCAATTTCCTTACGGTAAACCGAGGGTTCCTTTGAACATTTTTCAAACTGAAGCTCCAGAAGGATATGATTTAATTTGTTGTTCCATGCTCTAGGCGCTTGTCTTAAGCCATACAACGCCTTGTTTAGCTTATAAACTTTCCCCTCACTTCCACTCTTCTCGAATCCTTCCGGTTGAGAGACATATACGGTCTCCTTGAGCTCTCCATGTAAGAAAGCCATTTTGACGTCAAGATGGTGTATCTCCCAACCATATGAAGCCGCGAGATCAATGAGAAGCCTTATAGTTTCAATCCTTGCTACTGGAGCGAAGACTTCTTCAAAATCAACTCCATACTTCTGCACATACCCTTTAGCCACTAAACGAGCTTTATGCTTGTTAATGCTCCCATCCGAATTCCTTTTAAGCTTGAATATCCACTTTAAACCGATCGGTTTTACTCCCATAGGCAAATCAACAAGATCCCAAGTTCTAAAACTTTCTATTGAACCCATCTCTTCTTCACAAGCATGTATCCACTCCTTAGAATCTTTTGCCTCTTGAAAATCTCTCGGTTCATTGTTCAAACATAAGAGTAAGAGCTCTCCTTCTTCTTCCGCAAGCAATACATAATCTTCAAAGTGCTTCGGTTTTACGCTCTGTCTTGACGTTCTCCTTAGAGCATTGACCGGTGGAGCACCACCTTGAATCACAGTTTCGTGTCCCTCATGTTCTGCCTCTAGATCACCTTCCGCCTCTGTTCCATGTTCTGTTTCGGGTGGTTCTGTTTCGGGCTCAGAGATCGCTTGCGAGTTAGGCTCTAACTCATTCACTTCTTCATTGTCTTCCCCGTTTCGAAGCCCATGATTACCAAAAACATCAAACGTAACTCTAAAGCTTTCTTCACCATCTTGTGCCAAGCTATTACGATTCCAATTCCAACCCTTTGACTCATCAAAAACAACATCACGGCTTACTACAATCTTCCTCTCTTGTGGATCCATCAACCGATACGCCTTAGAACCAGGTTCGGTTCCTAAATGAACAAGCATCCGTGTCCTATCATCTAACTTCTTTAGATGAGGCTTGTCTACTTTCGCATACCCAATGCAACCAAAAACTCTAATGTGCTCAACCGATGGCTTCTTTCCTCGAAAGCATTCATATGGAGTTTTGTCCTTCAAGGTTCGTGTTACTACTCGATTTAAGAGATAAGTAGAATGCCTAATCGCTTCTCCCCATAGGTAATTAGGCATGTGCATATGCTTTAAGATGCTTCGGGCCATCTCCATTAAAGTCCGATTGCGTCTTTCAACTACTCCGTTCTGCTGTGGTGTATACGGAGCCGTCAAATGTCGTTTAATGCCTGCGTCTTCACAAAATGAGTTGAACTCAAGAGATACAAACTCTCCTCCTCTATCGGTTCGGAAAGTTTGAATTCTTGTTTCCGATTCTTTCTCTACCAAGGCTCTAAACTTCTGAAATTTTGGAAACGCTTCTCCTTTTTCCTTCAATAGAATTGTCCACATGTAACGAGAGTAGTCATCAATGAGAACAAAAACATACCTATTACCAGCGCTTGTACTTGGCGTGATGGGACCGCAAAGATCTCCATGTATCAATTCTAGCTTCTTTGTTGCTCGAAACGTGGTTGATTGTGGAAACATATGTCGAGTTTGCTTCCCAAATAAGCATGAACTACATACTTCTTTCTCAATAGAAACGTTTGGAGCTCCGACCACAAGTCCTTTCTCTATCATTGAGGCTAAAGTCGCATAATTCACGTGACCCATTCTCGCATGCCACCTACTTGACTTATTAATAGCAGAAAAATGTAGCACCGCATTGTCTCTTAGTCGCATACGTACCTTGTACAATCGATTTTTGGACCTCTCTGTCTTGACAAGTAGACTTCCATCTCGGTCAAGCATCGTTAAGTAATCTCCCTTTAATCGTATATCACATCCCTTTTCGGTAGCCTGTCCAAGACTTATGATATTGCTTTTCAAGTCCGGTATGAAGTAAACATCACTCATTATCCTCGGCTTCCCATTTAGATCAATAAAAGCAATTATCCCTTTTCCTTTAATGTCAATCCTTGAGTCATCTCCAAACCTCACTTTTCCAATGATTGAATGATCAAGCTTTGCGAAATACCTTCGGTCTCCGGTCATATGATTGCTGGCTCCGTTGTCAAGGTACCACACATTGTCCCCATCCGTGTTCGTCTGAAACTTACTAGGCACGCAATTCTTCTCATTCAAATATACTACTTCATGCATCATGAGTTCATCTGCCTTCTCCGTGTCCTTGACATCACTCTCTTGCGTTTCTTGGAGTTTAAGCAGACGATCAGGGCATTGGGAGGCAAAGTGACCCATTTTATCACAACGAAAGCAAGTGATTTGTGATATATCTCTTCCACCAAAACGACCGCGACCTCGACCTCTATAGAATGCTCTGCCTCCACGACTTCTTCCTCTGAAATCTCCATTGTACTCCCTACTGTATTGAGCCGTATGTGAATCCGAATTCACATACATCAACTTACTTTGATCCTCTTGAGTTTCTTCCTCCTCAAAGATACGCTCTTCGTATGCTTTTAGGCGTCCCACAATATCTTCAAAGGTTGTAGTCTTAAGGTCAAGAACTTGTTCTAGAGATGCCACAATGTGTATGTACTTTCTTCGAGGAAGACTCTTAAGAAACTTTTTGACCAATTTTGGCTCGTCTATCGTGTCTCCTAGAGCAGCGGATTTTGAAGAGATTTCAGATAATTTTCCAGCAAAATCATCAATTTTCTCTGATTCCTTCATTGTCAAGCGATCGAACTCAGCCATTAGGGTTTGCAATCTCGCCTCTTTTACCCTCTCTGCACCTACATGTCGAGCTCGTATTGCTTCCCATACTTTCTTCGCCGTGTCGAGGTCTCCGACTTGTAGGATAAGGCTCTCCGGTATCGATTGAAACAACAAGGCCATAGCCATATTGTTCTTGTCACCATCAACTTGATCTGTCTCTGTTTCAATCGCCTCCCAGACCTTATGAACTTTCAATGCTATCTTCATCCTTAGAGCCCAAACTGTATAGTTGATCGATGTCAACATAGGGCACAAGATGGAAGAAGTACGTCCTCCTTCTTTAGGTTTCGGTGTGGTTGCGACGAGTTCTGTCATGGCTTCTTCTAAGATCTCCCAAGCTCTGATACCAAATATAGAATCAAAGAAGATGATGTAGAACCAAACAATAAAAGAATATCTCTCTTTTATTAGCTTTAGAAAAATGTCTCAAAAACTAAAACTCCTTCTCAATCTCTTAAGTATTGCCACAAACTTGACAATTACTTATATAGAAGAAGAGATTACACCAAACTCTTTTTAGATAACTCCTAAATCTTTTACACTTAATATATATTTAGATATCTCCCAAATATATCCTAATTCTAATTTCTTCTAGAATTACTTCTTGGTCAAGCTTAAACCAACAAAGTTTGATAGCATCGTTGTTGTCCTTGAACAAACAAAGGATCTATCAACTCTCTCTGTGACAGAGATGATAGGTATTTTGAAAGCGCATGAGAAGCGGTTAAGTCTCTGAGAAGAACGAATCAATGAGGGTGCGTTTTATGGAGAAAAGCTTGGTTCGAAAAGAGGAAACAAGCAAGACAAGAAACGTCATGAAAAGACCAATAAGTGGTGTGGCGTGTGCAAAAGAAACAATCACAATGAGTTAAATTGTTGGGGAAAGAAGAACGGATGTGTTTCGCAAAAGAGTGCGAGAGTGTATATTGCAAACGAGAGTGTATATGTATAACTCTCCTACACAACTCTTCTTCTTTGATTGCCTACCGTTACTAGACTAAAATATATATTTCATTAATCAAACGTATAACAAAAAAAATAACAATCTTTATTAGTGTATAAAGAATCTTGAAACAAGAAATGATGATGCATGAGAATACTTTAATAGAACACATATAAGAAATGATAATACATCTCTAATGGAGTGTACGTTAACAGCTGTTTGTTGACTTTTTTTGGTTTGTTGTTTTTTGCTTATCATAATAACTTCGACATACATGCTGTTTTAAGATCTTTTTTTATTTACTCTAATTTTCCTAAAGGTGACTCACGAGCATGATCATCGACTAGCCATAGACCAAAGTCATGGAAACGTCTCATCTTGTTGTCGTAACCGACAATGTAGTTGTTGTGGATTATGACATGTTTCCCCTTTGTCTCTTTAGCCCATGACTCGTTCTTGAAGTACAATCCTCCTGTTGGGAAAGCTACCTGCGGAAGCAAGTAGAGATCCACCTGCAGAACAAGAGATCACATAAGAGTTCAAAACAAGTGAAAATACCTTGATTTCTTTTTTTTATTAAACAAAAAAAAAAAAACCGTAATCATTAACATTCATGAGTATATTAGTAGGAAAATGATATTTTAAGCTTTACTATAATTAAACCTTATGAGCTGTTTTGTTAAGTGCCCAGTTAAAAGCAGGCTGGTCATTTCCTTCCAAATTTACAGACGAATCATGAAGCTCCTCGATCCATTTCTTCATTAGAAGCTTTGCGCCATAAGTGGGACGCAAGAAAAGCATGCAGCTACATATATAAGTCACTCCGATTCGATCCGGAAGTGGTAAATCATGGGAGTGATTCAAAGGCTTAATCTGGCACCAAGATCAACCGGAGAAATATGACAAAAGAAAAAAGAAAAAAATCAAACGGAGAAATATAAATTTAATAAAAAAAACACTAAAAAATGTCAAGGAGATGTATTAAGAATTTTCACATACCGTAGTCCTGTCATCGGTGAAGTATGTGTCGTGGCTTCCCTCTAAATATGGAAACGGATCTTGCAGCCAGACCATATCAACATCATTGTACATAACATTGTAACCTAGCTCCAAAAGTTGCAATAGATGTCGCGGTCTCCGCGATGTAAAATTGAAGAACCCCTAAAGAAGGTATGATAAATTAGTTAAAAATGGCTTCTTCTACATCCACAAGTTCACCATATTTGTTATTAACCCAAAACCTCAGGGACTAGACAACTTTATGATCTGAGTTGTTAGGATCTCACATATCCGAAGTTAAAAGTGACTTATAAGGGATATGGAAAAGTTTACTCATGGCTTATTGGTTTTAAGTTAGAAGCACATGGTTCGTGAGAGAATCTATTGAATCTTAGACACATACCTTGGAACCAAAATTTTGTGCGGTTTGAGAGTCGAGCGCAGGAGGGATGAGAACTGCATGGCCAGGCCACTTGTTGTTGACTTTGTAAAGAGTTGCGTAATCCTCAGCGATCACGAGGACTTTGTCTTGATGCTTCTGTCTAGAAACACTAATCAACCAGTTGTTGAGAAAAGGCAAGAAAGGATAGCTCACCGTGCAGACAATCACAGTCTCGTTCTTAGCGGCAAACTTAGCCGCTTGAGCGAGGGAATAGTCGCGCCAGTCAGAGACCGGAGAAGAAGAAGAAAAGCTTGTGTTTGGAAACCAGAATAAGGGAGATCTTCCCCAAGGTAAGAATACACCGAGGATGCACGTTTACAGCTCTTAATTAAATTTATTGTTTTACTCACCATAATTATGCTTTTTCTTCTTCCAACTCAACATAATTTAAGTATAAATATTAATTTTTAGGGAATCCAAAAATAAATATGAATCGGACGGAACAGCGTTTTCACAAAGTATTTTATAGCACCAAATCCAGCTCAAACCAAAAACAAAGTTCAAAACTTAAAACTCTTTAAAATTCAGATCTTTGAATTCACAGATTTTGTGAAAGATCCCTTTGCCCAGTAGTTTTATCAAGGGTTCATTAATATTTCTACATCTAAAAATCTGAGTTCAAATACCAGGAGATGCGAATTATTAATATTGATGCAGATTAATGGAGACAAACCTTCAGTTTGGGGTAAGGTATAATCGTTTGGTGTAGATCAAAGCGGAAGACTTGTCCATCGTAGAATCATCGATGTAACAGTTCTTATAGTTTATAATTGAATATTAATATATTAAGACGATAAAAAAAAATTCACAAACTTTAGTTCCATCGGTTTATGATCGATACGAAACCCATCTCAACCCTAAATTTAGAATCTGCTACCAACATATTAGAAAACCGGTACAAAATTGTTTCGTTAACATCATTAAGGTGAATGAAATTGCAAATTGAATGATTTTGTTAAACTAATACTCGCAATAACACGTGAAAGTATTAAATAAACGGCCCTAGATTATTACTCCTTCCGTTTCACAATACTTGTCATTCTATCCTTATTTTTTTGTTTCAAATTAGTTGTCATTCTACAATTTTAATGCACATTTATGACTATTTTTTCATTTTTATTCCTATTTTTAAACTTATTAATTATTCATACCAAATAAAATATTATATTAATTAGGGGTAAAATAGATTTTTAATATGTTTTCTTAATATGTGTGAAACAATCTAGAATGACAACTATTTTGAAAAAGAAGCAGTAGTACCTTTATAAAGAGGGCCATTTAAGAGGGAAACGACCTTTTTGGACCAGGACGATTGTCATCGGGTGTTTTTGGACCTCAACTTGTAACATTGGTCAATTTAACTCTCAACCACAAATTAATTCAAATTCAAAATCCAAACACGCGATATTGTTGTTGATTCAGACCACGACGAAGTCAACGTTGGTCAACGTTAACGGAACGCTGACCTGGACGACACACGGATTAACAGATCGGTTTCGTTGGTGTAAAACGACGTTGTTTTGATTTAACACGTGAAAGTATTAAATAAACGGCCCTATATTATTATAAAGAGGGCCCATTTAAGGCCCACGGTTTTCTATTTTATCATTATAAGTAAGAAGACCAAATATCTGGCGGGAAGAGCTACACCACCGGTAAGTTTGTGAACGGCGAAGGCCGATGCTACGCTCAATATCTCTCTTACCCAAATGGGTTTCTCCGATTAGTAGATTTGTGTTTCTTCAGAAATGCGTCCCATTTACGACGACCCAAGAACTGATTCTTTTCCCCAAAGGCGACGATTACGCTGCTTCGAGCTCGTGCTTAATCCTTCTAAGTAAGTGCACGAACATTGATTCTCTGAGGAATGTTCACGGAGTTTTAACGGTAAATGGACTTATGGGTGATATCTTGTGTGCCACCAAGGTCGTTAGTTTGTATGGTTCTTTTCGGTATACTAAAGATGCACGCTTGGTGTTCGATAAAATTCCTGAACCAGATTTTTATTCAACGAAAGTCATGCTCAGATGTTATGTCTTGAATCATGAGAGTGTTGAAGTCATAAAGTTTTATGAATTTATGACGAAACAGGGGTTCGTGTATGATAATATTGTTCTTTCGATGGCTTTGAAAGCGTGTACTGAGCTGCAGGATTTGGATAGTGGGAAGAAGATACATTGCCGGATCGTTAAAATTCCAAGTTCCGATGATATTGTGCAAACAGGTCTCTTGGATATGTATGCTAAGTGCGGAGAAATCGAGAGTGCTTATAAAGTGTTTGACAATATTACCTTGAGAAATGTGGTTTGTTGGACTTCGATGATTGCAGGGTATGTTAAAAACGATTTGCACGGAGAAGGGTTTGCTCTGTTTAATCGGATGAGGGAAAACTCTGTTTCGGGTAATGAATATACTTACGGGACTCTGTTGACGGCTTGCACAAAGCTCGGTGCTTTACATCAAGGAAAGTGGTTTCATGGTTGCTTGATCAAGAGCGGCATTGAGCTCAGCTCATGCTTGGTGACATCTCTTCTCGATATGTATGTCAAGTGTGGGGATATAAGCAATGCTCGTCGAGTTTTTAATGAGCATTCTCATGTGGATCTCGTCATGTGGACAGCTATGATTGTGGGATATACCCATAACGGAAGTGCAGACGAGGCGCTGAGCTTGTTTCAGAAAATGAAAGGGGTTGGAATCAAGCCTAATTTTGTTACCATTGCAAGTGTCTTATCGGGTTGCGGTCTGACTGGGAATCTTGAACTGGGAAGATCAGTTCATGGCCTATCCATCAAAGTTGGTCTTTGGGATACAAATGTTGCAAATGCCCTGGTTCACATGTATGCTAAGTGTTACCAAAATAGAGATGCTAGGTACGTGTTTGAAATGGAGTCGGAGAAAGATATAGTCGCGTGGAATTCTATAATCTCCGGGTTTTCTCAAAACGGTTCTGTCCATGAAGCTTTGTTTCTGTTCCATCGCATGAATAAAGAATCTGTGACGCCTAATGGTGTAACAGTTGCGAGTCTCTTCTCTGCTTGTGCTTCCCTCGGGTCTCTAGCTGTCGGTTCCTCGCTTCATGCTTATTCCATGAAATTGGGTTTCTTGGCATCATCCAGTGTTCATGTTGGTACTGCACTCCTGGACTTTTATGCCAAATGCGGGGATGCCGAATCTGCTCGTATTGTTTTCGATACTATAGAGGATAAAAATACAATCACATGGAGCGCTATGATCGGAGGCTACGGAAAGCAAGGGAACACAAAAGGGTCCGTTGAGCTATTTGAAGAGATGTTGAAAAAACAACAAAAGCCGAACGAATCAACCTTCACATCCATTTTATCAGCTTGTAGTCACACAGGGATGGTTAATGAAGGGAAGAAGTACTTCAGCTCAATGTTCAAAGATTATAACTTTACACCTTCCACAAAACACTACACATGCATGATTGATATGTTAGCTCGAGCAGGTGAGCTTGAGCAAGCCTTAGACGTCATCGAGAAGATGCCGATTCAACCAGACGTGAGATGTTTCGGAGCATTTCTCAACGGATGTGGAATGCATTCAAGATTTGATCTTGGGGAGATTGTGATTAAGAAGATGCTCGATTTAAATCCTGAGGATGCATCTTATTATGTCCTTGTATCTAATTTATATGCATCGGATGGAAGATGGAGTCAGGCTAAAGAAGTGAGAAATTTGATGAAGCAAAGAGGTCTGAGCAAGATCGCTGGCCATAGTACAATGGAATCAGAGTTCTCAGCTGTTGGTTAGTTGTGTCAAAGCTTTTCTGGATAAACAAAGAAGCATATATACACAAAGCATTTATTGAAAAAGCCGATTTGTTTTAGTGTACAGTAGTGTTGACTACATCGACAAGGATATATAAAATAACCAACAGAGAACAGCTCTGAGATATGCTACGATTCTTGCTCTGTTGTGTGGTCTGAGCTTGAGTCTTCGACTGTGAATTCTTAGGTTTACATGGCGCTTTCATCTTAGTCTTCGTCTTGTGAATCAAAAGGAACTTCATGCCGAGGTCTGTTGTACTTCTCACGAAGCTGTTGGATTGGGATGAAATCTCCAGCTGTATCTGCTCCATAGAAGAGAAAAGACATGTATGGATGATCAAACCTTTCCTGCAGAAACCACACACAACCGTGAGTAAAAAAACTATTGCAATGGGGATGGGCTTATGCACAACAAGTCTGCTCACTTTGTCGGGTTTCTCCGGAGCTAATAGATTATCTTCAGGAACTGCAGTATCAGATAAATCCATTGTCAGGTGATAGTGAGATTGTTCAATGGTTTTGTTGTGCAACAGCAGAATTTAATGGAAGGCAAAACTGGGTTCCAAAAGGTATATACGGTTAAAGATATTGGACTTGAATATTCTTGGAGCTTACCGTATGCTACTAGTAGATCCGGGTGTGTGCGAACATCGACTAGAATCTGCTAGACACAAGCAAGAAGGTTTAGATATTCATGTTTTCTTCTGTTGATATGAACTAAACCGTCTTAAATTGTTCATATGTATTTGAATACGCTCCAAACATTAATTTTCAGCTTCTTTTTCTTCCAACACAAATCTTATAAACATTGCGTCGGAACCAGAACCTGATAAAATGGCTGATTGGATCCACGAGGCAATTTTTCAACCTCTGCAGTTTCCATCCAGGAGCTTGATTCACAGCAAATTGGATCCATCCCGCAAACTACAGCTCGGTAACCTAAAGCCAAATGAAAAGAAATCAATGAAAATTTTAAAATCTGAACATTGTACAAAGCAAGCTAAAGCGACGATATAAACCAATGTGAAACAAGCACTTATAATACATAAAGATATACCAAAAGTTTTGTGTCTAAGTTTCTGTCCCAAACGAAATGCATACTCTGCTTTTTCAAAAGTCAAGGCCTTTGCAGATACAGCTAATGATTCTGCCTCTAGCTTTGAGATTTCATCTCGTAACTTAGCTGCCAAACCATAATCCTCACTGTCAATGGCATTCTGGAGATCTGCACTGCAATTATATCATATAAATCATGAAGATGATATACTCCGATGTCCGAAAATTAAGCAAGATGATGTCTTACAAAGCAAACAGACAACCGAATGAAACTGCTCACCGTAGCCTTATAATGCTAATACCCTTGTCTTGAGCTTCACTTTTTGATGATGATCCTCTTTTCCCTTCTTGCAGCCTTATTGCCTCCTCTTCCACCTACCACTCACATCGGTACACAAGAATGCAGCTAAGTCCAATTAAAAGCTAACATCTTTCCATGATCAAAAAGCTCAAAACTTGTCTCACTGAAACATCATAACATATCATCATTTCATATACCTCAGTTAGCTTTTCTCTAAGCTGTTGCGCAATATCGTACTGCTCCAAATTCAACGCATACTGCCATTTCAAAACACAGCAATATGCAAGATCAGTCAGTGTTGTTAACACCTCAAAAAACTGTAAGCAATAATCTCGAAACCGAAGACAAAACCCGCATTTCGGCTGACCTGCACACGAGTAGCCAAATCTAGCTGAAAGAAAAAGATCAATATATCTTCATTCGCACTCTCGCTTCGCTCGGAACTCGGGTCTAAACCTTGTTCGCCACCTCCTTGAAATGGCCATCTAGCATCAACCCTCAACAACATATTTCTTTGCTTAACTGACTTCCAATGACTTCTAAGGGATAACGATGATCTACGCAAGAATCGACACGACACACATCGATCACCGATCAAACCCGAAACTTTCCCTGAATTGAAACGATTCCTCCAGGAGCTGTAAACTTGTACACTTCCACAGACTGTTAATGCGCTTAACGACTGACTTTGCACCATTTTTGTTTTCCTTATCAAAAACCCAAATCACACTTCTCAATCCGATGATCCTCCTACAAAACCCAACAAGAATCACAGAGAGAGAGAGAGAGAGAGAGAGAGAGAGCGAACTCGTATTGAGATTAGGCATTTGGAAAAATTTGGAACGAAAGGTGTGAAATTAACTCGAAGAACGAGACGAGACTAGTAAAAAATCTGTAAGGATTCGAGAACACTTACAAATGGTTAGTGAGATTCTTCTATAGATGCCGGAAAGAATTTGCCGATCACTGGAGAAACTCGCCGGAACGATGGAGAGTTTTCGTCCTCACAGATTTTTCCTTTCTTATTTGATTGAAGTAGAAAATTAAACCATTGAATAGATTTACCTATGAGGCCCAATTTAGGCCCAACCAAATGATTTTTGTTGATTCCAAATGATCTTTATGGCCAAGAGTACTTGTAGTATTGGGCGTTGGATATTCAGACCGACCCGTTCGGTACGGTTTCTTTGTCCGTTCGGTTTGAGTACTCGGTCCCGTTCTGTTCGAATACCTGGATTAGTCCTGTTCGGGTGCCTTGATTCGGATCTTCGAACTTTCGGGTATTGAGATGTAAGAAGTATCGGATATTGATAATGTTTGGGTCGGTTCGATTAGGTTCCTTTCGAGTTTAGGTCAGGTGCGAATACTCAAAATATGAATTGTTTCAGATAATTTTTTTTATCCGAAGTACTAAAAATTATTCGAAATACTCATAATTACCTCAAAAATTTCCGGATTAAATTCGGTTTTAGTTGAATTTTTCGAAAAACGTGAAAATAACAAAAATACTGTAAAAATACCTGAATTCATTTATGTTTCATATACTTTAGATCCACGCACGATTTTCGGTTAGATTTCGAATTCGGTTTGGTTCGATTTTTAGGTTTCGGTTTTCTTACCCTAGTAGGAGTCGTCTATTTTAGTTTAGATATATATATATACTAGATTAAGGACCTGCATATATGCGGATTTTGTAATTTGATTTCTAATAAACCTGTGAAAAATAAAATATTTAATTGTACAAAACAAAATTAGATCACCCGTTAAAGTAAATAAAATAAAAGTGAAAACGTTGTTGTAAACCTACTAAGAAACATAACATTTATTTATTAATTTTGATGTTTTTGTTATTTGATTTAGAATTAATTGTTTCACATATTTTCAAATTATTAATTTTTTATTTATATTTAAATGAGGTGTATCTTTTTATATTATTTTCCAATTTCACTATTCAAATATATATATTTTTAAATATTGATAAATTTATTTTCATATTTGTAGTTTTAATATTTTTACTCTCTAAATATTTTGTAATATTCGTAAAACAAACCACCCCTGAAAAAACGGAAGAAAAAACATTTGATAAAAAATTCTATTAAATGTTTATCTATTTTATTCTCATATTTATTTTTATATTATTTGATATTCAATTAAATTATTTCACATATTTTCAAATAGTTAGAATTTTCTAATCCTATTTAAATTACATTTATTATTTTCTAATCATATTGAAATTAAGTTTGCTTTTAATTAATTTACAAATAAAGATAAATAAACCAAGTGGTGGTTTAGTGGTAAAAAACCTCAGTGGAAAAAGGTAAACTCTTCCAACCTAAGTTTGATTCTCCTTGGGAATACTTTCACCTTCATTTGATCAGTCGAAATGATGCCACGCTTTCAGTGCCGGCGTTGAACACATCCGCATGAAACAATTGAATGGGGCCTATGATTTATTAAAAAAAATTTGGGCCTAGTTTTTTTATATTGTTGTTATTTGTCATAAAGTTTAATGAGGTGGTGGAACATTGTAAAACCTATTTCTACTGAGTAACACGGTTTGTAACCATATATATATCCTTTTTAGATAAATTAATATAAGAATAAATAAAAAGAAAATAATAAATTAAACATTAATTATCTCCTAGGTTAAATTATTCTATCTCAAAAGAATTCTTTCACGCCTCCTAGGTGTTACAAGAGCAAAATACAAAAGAAAAATCAGAAGTAGAGAGATTACGCTTTCTTTTCAAGGTACGAAATCTCAAATAATTATTTTAGTTGTCTTTGTTCTTGTTATCACGAGTCACAGTTTTCGCTTCTAATTATGTTTATATATTTCAACTTTAGAATAATGAAGTCAAGGTATGAAAGTGAAGCTAAGAAGCGGGATAGGAAAAAAAGGGAAGAAGAGTTGACAAAGTCTATGTCCGGTTCAATGCTCAGGTTTATCAAAAAAAACAAAATCTTCTAGTACTGATTATGATAGTGAAATTGATAATGCTACTAGAATAGAAGATGAACGCTGTGAGACTTCTAAAAAAGGAGAAGAAGTTGAAATTAGAGTGGAAAGTGCAAGCAAAAAAAAGAAGCAAATAATAATATGGCTGAGAAAGATGGTGAGCATGACAATCAAAATGCAGATGGTTCCAAAGAACATGATTCTTTTGTTGATGTTTTGGATCCTGCAAACTGGGGAAAGGTTGATCAAGAGATGAGGGATTTTTTGGTTGGTAAAGGTCCCCTAGCAAAACCATTTATGGTTATAGTTTTCCAAAAAACGCCGCTGGTAGACACTTCTCTCACAAACATTACAAAAGACGTATGAAGAATGGGGATACACAAGATCGAGACTGGCTGGTTTATTCAAAAAAGTCAGAGAAAATTTATTGCTTTTGCTGCAAGTTGTTCGGAGGGGACAAAGATACTACTCAATTGGCTAGTACAGGATTTAAGGATTGGAAAGTACATGATTTAAGGATTGGAACAATGTTCTATTAAGGCTTAGCCAACATGAAAGTAGTCATTGCCACATCAAGTGCATGAGCAATTGGATGGAATTAGAGTTGAGACTGCAAAAAAATCAAACAATCGACAAGCATGTCCGTGAAGTGATCAAAAAGGAGAAAAATCATTGGAGAGAAGTTTTATTGATACTATTTGCATTGGTGAAGACTATGGCTAAATGCAATATAGCGTTTCGTGGAAGAAACGACAAGATTGGTCAAGATAACCACGGAAATTTTTTTGGCTTTATTGAAATGCTTGGAGACTTTGATCCAATTATCCGAGAGCGCATCAGGCGAATTAAAGGAGGAAAAACTCATTATCACTATCTCAGCCACATAATTCAGAATGAAATAATAACAATGTTGGGTTCAGCGATGAAGCTAATGATCATTAAGAAGATTCGAGATGCTAAGTATTTCTCTGTCATACTTGATTGTACTCTAGATATTAGTCATAAAGAGCAGATGTCTTTTATTATTCGATGTGTGGATGTCTCGGAGGATTCAGCTCAAGTTGAAGAATATTTTATTCACTTCTTGGAAATTGATGATAAATCAGGGAAAGGACTGTTTGATCTACTTTGTGATACATTGGTTGATCTAAACTTGGACATTGATGATGTGAGGGGACAAAGCTATGACAATGGTTCAAATATAAAGGGAAAAAACAAAGGTGTGCAGAAAAGATTGCTTGATATTAATCCAAGAGCTTTTTATACGCCATGTGGTTGTCTTAATCTGAATTTGGCACTTTGTGATATGGCTAAGTCATCTGAAAAAGCGATTGATTTCTTTGGGATCATCCAGCGTTTATATTGTCTATTTTTGCCTTCTACAAATAGGTGGGATATATATAAAAAAATGGTAAGTCATACTCTTAAACCCTTGTCAGATACTCGTTGGGAGAGTCATATTGAAACCATTAAAGCGATACGTTTTCAAGCTCCAGAAATCCGAGATGCTTTGTTTTATGTGGCAGAAACTAGTGATGATCCTCAAACCCGGAGTAATGCTGAATGTCTTGCAGTAAGTGAAATACATGGAATTGGAGGATTTGAGTTTTTGTTTGGTATGGTTATATGGTATGAGATTATGGCTGCCATTAATATTGTAAGCAAGACTTTGCAGGCTGAAGATATTGATATTGATGCTGCTATCACTGTGCTAAAGGGGTTAATCTCTTTTTTTCAGAAGTATAGAGAGACAGGGTTTGAAGAAGCAAAAGCTGAAGCCAAAAAAATTGCAGTTGCTATGGATATTGAACCCATTTTTTATGTGAAAAGGAAGCGTCTTATTAAAAAGAAAACACATTTTGATGAAGAGCCAGACCAAGTTGTTAGTGATAGTGTTGTTATGAGTGAGGAAGAGAGTTTCAGGATAGATTATTTCATCAAAATCATGGATCAAGTTCTAGTGTCTTTTCAAGCAAGGTTAGAACAATTTCAAAAGTATGAGAAAACTTTTGGTTTTTTGTTTGATATGAGAAAGCTCAAGTCAGTAAGCGATGATAGCTTGAAGACATCATGTAGCAACCTTAAAGTTTCTCTTAGGCATGGAGAACATTCTGATGTCGATGGAAATGATTTATTCTCTGAAATCAAGATTTTTCGAGGGATTCTACCGGAGGATATCAAGAAAAGTGTTGAAGTACTAAATTTTTTGAGGAGTTACAAGAAGGGATATCCGAATATATGGATTGCTTATCTAGTAATGTTTACAATCCCAGTTTCCGTTGCCTCAGCCGAAAGAAGCTTCTCAAAGCTGAAGTTGATAAAATCTTACTTGCGGTCGACTATGTCACAAGAAATATTAAATGGTTTGGCTATGTTGTCGATTGAGAAAGATATGATCAAAAACCTTGATTATGAAAGTTTGATGGATGACTTTGCAGGAAAAAATGCAAGAAGAGTTATTTTTAAGAACTCATAAAGTTTTACTAGTTTCAATTATATTGTAATGTTTGTTATAAACTTAAAGTTTTTATGGGTTAATTTTTTATGTATTATTTAAGGGCCTCATTTTTTTATTTCGTATTGGACCACGAAAATCTCAGAACCGGCACTGCACGCTTTAGGCCCATTAGAAAACCCGGTGAGTGGGCTACTCGACGGCTATATTCGTCTTAGAGGATTAGTCGGGTGGTAAAAACCCGGACATACCTAACTTATAAAAAAAAGATAAATAGATAAATTTTTAGTTAAATCTAATTGGAAAGAATTATTTTACACTTGTATAAACGTATTAAAATCTGGTAATCGATTTAATATCTGTCACGATCATGTTAATTACGATTACGTTAATTACGATGTTTGACGCATCAAATATTATTATTGTATAATAAGATATATATATTTATATAAATATATTTAATTGTTGTAAAAGATTCATCGTAGATTCTGACCAAATCCGTTACGTATCTTCACACACACAACATAATAATCGTTAAGGAATAATAATAAATTTCAAAATATTTAATCTAATTACGATGAAGACATCAAAGAATTCTCTAAACAAACTTACACCGAAAATCCAGCGCGGCAAAATTAGCCAATCAAGACCCAACCAATTTTGGGGTTGTTTTCTTTTTCTTCTTCCTTTCTCCAAAAAATAAAAAAAAAAAGATTTGAAGATTTTTGTCAAAGAAATATAAATAAAAAAAACAGTTTTCGATTTTATGATTCAAACCCCTGAAAAAAGCTTTTGAAGAACCCTAAAGATCGAGAAAGAGGAGATAATAATTTTTTTGTTTCGCTTTTGATTTTTTTTTTTTTGAGTTGTGAAACAAAAAAGAAGAAAATAGGTGCGTGTGTCTCCAGATTCGGTGGTGCTGGTCGACAAGCTCCGTCGTCGAAGCACCACCGTACACGGAGCCATTTACGCGTCGGATCAACAACCACCGATGAAGAATTCAACATTACATTCAGCGGAAACCTCCGAAACCATGGAGGAAGCACGAGAATGAAAGGTCTCTTCAAGCATAAGACGCCTACTCCTGGCGAAATCGTTCGTCAAACTCGAGATCTAATCGCTTTATCAGAATCCGATTCAGAAATCACCGATTCGAAAAACTCGAAACGATTAGGGATTCGTGGCGAATTGTGCAGGAACATTAGGGATTTGAAATCGATTCTATATGGAAATAGTGAAGCTGAGCCTGTAGCTGAATCATGTCTCTTGTTAACTCAAGAGTTTTTCAGAGAAGATACTCTTCGTCCATTGATTAAATCTATACCTAAACTCGATCTCGAAGCTCGAAAAGACGCTACACAGATCGTTGCGAATCTTCAGAAGCAACAAGTCGAGACTCGACTTGTTGCTTCTGAATATCTTGAATCGAATTTGGACGTTATTGATTCTTTAGTTGAAGGAATCGATAGAGACCATGAATTGGCTTTGCATTATACTGGAATGCTTAAAGAATGTGTTCGTCATCAAGTTGTTGCGAAATACATACTCGAATCGGAGAATTTGGAGAAGTTTTTCGATTTCGTGCAGCTTCCTTATTTCGATGTTGCTACTGATGCTAGCAGGATCTTCAGGGAGCTTTTGACGAGGCATAAATCGACTGTTGCTGAGTATCTTTCGAAGAACTACGAATGGTTTTTCGCCGAGTATAACACGAGGTTGTTGGAGAAAGGAAGTTATTTTACCAAGAGACAAGCGTCGAAACTGTTGGGAGATGTGTTGATGGATCGGTCTAATTCAGGTGTGATGATTAAGTATGTGAGTAGTTTGGATAATTTGAGAATCATGATGAATCTACTTAGAGAACCAACCAAGAACATTCAGCTAGAAGCATTTCATGTTTTCAAACTGTTTGTTGCGAACGAGAGGAAACCAGAGGACATTGTAGCGATTCTTGTGGCGAATCGAAACAAGATTCTTCGGTTGTTTGCTGATTTGAAACCCGAGAAAGAAGACGAAGGTTTCGAAGCTGACAAAATATTGGTTGTGAATGAGATTGCTTCGCTTTCTCTTATGGATCTCAAAATCGTGGATTCATAAAACGACGATCTATTACGCGGTTTTTTGTTTTGTGTGTCTTGTTTGGGTGATTTGGGTTTGATAAATTAACATTTTAGCAATAGATTCTTTAAAAAGCATTCATTCAAAAATACAACATTGTGTGATTTTCCAAGTTATTGTTTTACTTAACACCAGTCTTCTCTTTCAACATTGTGATGAATTTATCTTTCTCTTCATCAGTCATTCCTGTGGTTGAACAATCTCCTACTCCCCATTCTGCTCCTCTTAGACAATATTTGTCTTGAATCGATCTCTCATTCCTAAACACAACACAACAACCAATGTTACATGTTCATGTTCCAAAGTTTTGAGCTTTTCTTTAGTGAATGTTTTACTTACTTTTCTTTGTTGAGTTTGGAGTTCTCAAGTAGTTTCTTGAGAAGTGGAGATTGTTTGAATCTGGAGTCGTTTTCTGCGTAGAACTTCTGGTTTCTTTCTGCAATTAAGAGTTTTTTTTTCTTCAAACAGACTAAACACTTTTTTCTTCTTCAAGAATACAAGAATTTGAAAAATTTGGTACCATTGAAACGTTCAAGGAATTCGAGTTTTGGTAATTCAGGACCTGGAACTGATTCTATACCAGGACTTCCCGACATTAAACCTGCTTCAGCTGAGGAAAGATCCATACATATACAAATTATGATGATGAATGATACGCAAGTATACAATGAATGACCGGAAAAAATTGAAGGTAGTAGTCCTTACCGGTACAAGGAGAGAGGAGAAGGGTGAGTGAAGCAGCGAGAGGGAAGGTGGATTTGCAGAGAAGATGGTGAAATGGTGATGATGATGATGATGAGCTTAGAGCCATGGAGATACGAGGATGATGAACTTTTCTTGGTTCATGGAGAGTGAAGCTTGGTCGAGAGAAAGTTGAGATTTTGGTTTGCATCATTGTCATAAGATTTTTTTTTTGTGAGGAGGGTAAGTGACTTCTTAGGAGATAAGAAGTGGTAAAGGGAAAATCTTTTTTCATAAAAGCCCCTATATATTTTAAAAATAAAATAAAAACACCTATTCTCAATGAAAAGTGCAATATAAACATTTTGAAGATTGTATGAAACATTTTGCAGACATGAACATATAAAAGAATAATCCCTTTTTATTATGTTCTACTGTTTCCTGATATAGAAAGAACAAAGATTGTAACTAATCAAGACTTTCAAAGTTAGATAGACTATGTTTTTGGGTACATCAGAGTAATTATTTATTCTTCGAGCATGGTTTTAGCAGCCTCGATAAGTGCTGGTCGGAAAGTGCTGGACGCTCGGCCTAGAACGGTGTAGCCTTCCTTGTCTTCTACATCAACATCTGCACCATGTCTCACAAGCATAAACGCGACCTGGTCCATGGAATCACAGAGAACCCCAAAGATTTTAGACTTTGGCTTTTAAAGAGGATGGCGCTTTAAGGTCGATTAGATTGGAGATTACCTGTGTATCATCGCAGATCACTGCATGCATGAGTGGAGTTTGGCCCATTTTATCTGTAGCATCGATCTCTGCTCCTTCTTCGATAAGGAATTCACAAAGTTCTGACTTTCCAGTGCTTGCTGCCCTGTGAAGTGGAGTGCAACCAACCTGAAAGTCGCGAAAATATGTAAATGCATGTTAATTGTTTTCAAAGAGAGGATACTGGCGTTAAGCTACAAAACCTTGTCTGTGATGTTAATCTTTGCACCGTGTGTAAGTAAAAGCTGAGCGATATTCAACCATCCTTTGCTAGCAGCATAGTGAAGAGCAGCTCGACCACCATTGTTTTTGGCATTGACATCAGCACCTGAACACAAAACGGAAACCATCATCAAATTTTATCAATCTTCTCCTCATAACTGCATCTTAAAAGGAACCGCAAGAGGAGCTAATCAGTAGAAGAAGCAACAAATAAAACCCACTTCACATAGGATCTTATACGCTATCACTTTATCGCCAATATTCATGGATGACTGTCTTATTACAGAGATATATATTCTCAGTAATCAATCATCTAAGTAGATTTTGAATTTCATGAGTAATTGGAACAAGAGCTACAATCGGTAAAAGAAGTAACACACAAACACCTGCTTTCAAAATACAAACTTATATGCAATTACTTGATTGTTCAATCCCATGGAGGTAGAATTTGAATCTAAATGAGAAAAAATCAATACTTATTGATACGAGGAAATCGAGATCTTCCTGTGTTTCAACAACAATTAAGGCAAACAAGATTACAACAAACCTCTAGACAATAACACTTGAACGAGCTCAGCATTGCCGATGCTAGCAGCGGAATGTAGAGGAGCCCAGCCTTCGTCATCCTTGCTATTGATCACAGTCTTTGAGTCATCTACACTTGACAGCAACTTGACGACCTACAAATCCCACAACCATACGCATTTAATATCTGTTTTTTTTCAAGAACCCAAATCACTAACGAGCTTGAAACAACACAGATTCTTGTGATAATTTAGAGCCAGAGTTTTCCTCAGGTTTCTCATCAGTTAAACAACCAGAATCATGCAATTTGACTACCTTAAGACTCCATTTATGGCCAAAATGTTCCCCAAGGTTTCATAACTAGAGCAAATTTTAGTAATCAAAGAGGCTAATGCTTATTCTATCTTAACAACAGATTAGTAGTAACTAGAGAGAGAAGAGGAACAAACCTCGGTATGACCAAAGGAAGCTGAGACATGGAGGAGAGAGCGACCGTCTTCGTTTCTGAAACTGAGAGATTTTTGAAGCTGTTGAGGAGATAAAGACATGAACAACGAAGCATCACCAGATTCCGCCGCTTTGAATAGTTCTTCGTCTCTGATCTGAAGCTTCGAAGAATCGATTCCACTTTCCATGGCTTCGGATTTGATCAAAGCTTTTTGTTTCCAATTTCAGTGAATCCGGAAAAGTATCAACGAAGAGACCTAAAAGTAATTAAAATAAAAATACAAATGGATTTTCTTAGTGGGCTCATAAATGGGCCTGTTAGGGTGATAAATAATCATTTGATATAATTCGAGTAAGAAAGAGTCTCTTTTGCAATTCTATCCGTTTTGTTGGAACACAATCTTTGCCTCTTTAGTTGTTTGTTGTTTAGTTGGGTGTTACATGTTTAGTTGTTAAGTTTAAAGTTCGATAGTGGTTTTACATTTTCAATTTAGTTTTTTCAGTATGTGTTTCGTTAGAGGATTCGTTGTTAAGTTTAATGTTCGATAGTGGTTTTACATTTTCAACTTAGGTTTTTCAGTATGTGTTTCGTTAGAGGATTCGTTTCGATGGCTTTGGTAGAACGTATACGGTTCACCAGACAAGTGCTTTCCCGTTAGTATAACCTCTTTGGCTCGAGCTATCGTCTGCAATGTTGATCATTGATGATTATCTACGGATGCTCAAAGCCTAAAAATGGACAAGATGATGAAAGAAGTTGGCTGCTTATGGGGCTCTCTATTGTGTGTCTACATGATTTGGGCATACCATTAACAACGCATAACACACACTAATAATGTACCAAGCTACTTGAATGACAATGTAGAGAGTGATAACACAATGCTCTCTATTGCTTTTTGGTTTTGATGATGGGGTCTCCTCCAAATGCAAGGCTTGTCCAGACCCATTCTTCACCTACCAAGTCCCGCTTGTCGGAGATAGGAGGCGGCTTGTCCAAAGCAACTCCGCACTTGCAACATTTCTCTGGTGGGTCTTCAGATTCTGCTAAGAGAATGTTGTGATTTTCCGCTACAGTTTTTCCGAGATAATTGGCGAGGTAAGCCTTGTCTCGTGAGATTACCAGCATATTCGTACCATCACGATTATCAAGTACCCAAGGGAAAAAGTCATCAAGCATACATTTAGATCTTCCATGTTTATCTCCTGAAAATCCAAAAACAAACATAAGCAACAGAGATCTCTGAGATACGTACGGACATGACCTAAAAAGAGTGTTGTTTTAAAGCACTTACCTGCGATTTGCAAGTTGATTCCGGCGAGTTCAAAGTCATTACGGATCGGTTTCTTCTCTTTGTAAGCCGTGATTGAAACTTCACCACGATAACCTTGATTCGCGAGAGCTGATTTGATATTCCGACAAACGGAAACAGGATCGAGACCATTAGGGATTGGGCAATCCTCTATGTCCCAGAAGACGCCTGTCTTAGACTCTGCGAGATGGGTTTTGTAATACGTTAAACAATCTAAAACTCTAATCGATTCAGATAAAATTTCTAATCGAACTAAGAGATAGAAAGAGAGAGAGATTTACCAGCGTAGTTGCTCTTCAACGAAGACATGGTTTAGACGGCGATCGAGAAATTTTTTTTGGAAAAGTTAACAAAAAAGCAAAACCTAATGTTTGGGCTTTGAGTGTTTAATTGTATGGGCTTTTCGTATAATGTGTATCGTTAGATAAACTAATAATAAGCCCAATTGCATGTTGATTTCCTTTTAGACATTTTTTTTTTTTTTCAAAGTTCTGAATTTTTAGTTTATTTAATTTCTCCTAACGGGTGATATTTAAGTTTTGATGTGTTATTTGAATTTTTCTTTTTGGTAACTATTTTGTTATCCATCTTGTTTTTTCAGACCAAGTACGAGACAAATAATAGATATGGCAGGGATAAATAGTCCTAATTGTTTAATTACGAGACAGTTGTAATTGTTCGGAGAAATAGTCTAAAACGACATTTATTTATCAAAAGAATAGGAGATAGAAGCGGAGAGAATTTCGAATATACAATGATATCTCGAGTGAGATGTGTTACAAACTGAAATATAGTGTTTAGCTATTGCGTAAATGAAAAATTAGCGAAATCTGCTCGGATTTCGTATATTTATAACTCAATTCAGCTCACCGATCCAGTTCTACATATCTAAGGCGGTTTCGCGTATTTAGAACACGTTTTTTGCATATTTTCCGCGAATTTTGTTTTTACAACTGTGCTATCCGTCCCGTTGACGCGTTCCTAATTCGTCAGTTTTGTGCCTGTTGACCCAGCGTTTGCAGAGCTGACTTGGATATTTGACTGAATTTTATTTTTTTCTTGATGTTGGGCCGCATGCCTGTTTAATCTGGTCAAAATAAAATGTTTTGACTTGAGATTTTATCGGACCGAATTCGGCGACCAAACCAACCCAACAGTTCTTAATAATTTGGATTTGCATTAATAATGTTATACATCATCATTTACCTTAACCATACAGTCATACACGAATTCAACAGTAATATCATACAGAAATAGACAACTTACTAAGAGTAATTATGGAAGATAATTACTAACATCATTATTATTAAACTAATAATTAAAACATTAATCACTTCATAAAACCTTGAGCCATCTTAGCATAATCTCCAAACCCACCTCCCGATTTCCCATCCTCTTTCTTAGCCGCCGGTGAACCGGTTCCGCCGACACCACCGTGACCACCATCACCTCCGTGTACACCGCCTCCACTAACACCGCCGTGACCGCCGGAGGAGTGAGAGTGAGAAGTTTCGTACTTGTGGAGATATTGCTCGGCCTTTTCGAGGTACTGACCAACACCGCTTTTTTCATCGAGCTTACCGTATCTAGAAGCGGCGTCGAGGATATCGGCGGTGGCTCCGGCGACTTTAGCTTTGTCGAGTTTGTTTGATTCGTTGCGAGCAGCGGCTTGAGCAGCTTCGGCTACAATCTTGGCACTAGCCATGAGCTCGGCGTTGGAAGCTGGTCTGTGTGTGTTTGGATCGGCGTTGGAAACCGGTTTATGAGTTGGATCGGAGTGACCGGGTTTGTTTTTGTTGTGGTTTGGCTCCGGTTCTGAACTTTCCGGTTTATTGTCGGAGAATTTCTTCTTTACTTGATCGGTGAAGAAATCCATGATTCTCTCTCTGTGTCAAAGAAAAAAAAGTTTGTTTTTTGTTTGGGTTTTGAGTTTTGGAAAAGGAACAAGAACAAGTTATTTAAGGATGATATTTATGGAAAATAAGAAAAATTAGTTATATTTTTCTTTGTCCACTAGTTTTGTTTTGGTCACTTTTTCAATATCCACTAGTTAATGCGACATTTATGGTCATGACTCTTGCACCATAAATCTCATCTACAGTTACTGGTGAATGTACCTCTCTTTTTTTTTAGTTTTGTGTATTTTCCTACATAAATGCTTTACAATATTTTAACCACACATTTACTTGTATTGGTGGTAGTGGGTTAGTAAATATTTTGACCCTTTTTTTCTGGTGTATTTTCCTACATAAATGCTAGTGCTGTGGTATATTGATAAAAAAAAAAAAAAAAAGTGTATTTACTACACTGAAATTAAAAAGAATCTATGGGGGGTTAGTTGAAGCAATACCACATTACTCTTCTTATCCAACTCTTTTTTATTTTGTCGGCAAAATATTCAACCTACATAATAAAAAGCAGGCTTTAAATAAATGTATAATGGGCCTACTAAAAGAGAGCCCATATAAAACCCAATTGTATAAATCTATTCTGAGCCTAACTTTGTTTTATGAATCACTCGTTCATAAATTTGTAGTTTTATTTTTAATTTTAGTATTTTAAGATATGAAATATGTAGTTATTTTGATTTTTTATTACAAACATTGTTATTAATTTTTTTGTTGTTAATTTTTTTGGTTAATAAATAAATATAAATTTCAGAAATTTATTTTATCATTGAATTATTTTATATATGTAAACGTGTCAAATTAAAATGTATAATATTTTAATACATAAGAGTTTAAAATATTAAATTTGGTTTATCCGACTATTTTAAGTAAAATTTAAAATATAAATAAATTATTTAATATTTTAAAATATTAAAATATATAATCATAAATTTTATAAATGAAACATATATTAAAAAAAGTGTTGCTTTCGAATTTAAAAATATTTTTATTATTTTCAAATGGTCTTGCGTTAAAAAAATATTTCAAAATAATAATTATATTTGTTGTTATAAATTTGGGAAGTTTTTTTCAGAGACATATCAAAATCTTGTTTAAAAATTTGGTAAGTCTTTATTATTATTTTCAAAAAAAAAATATATTCTATAAAAATGTTCTATAATTTTATTATTACAATAATCAATTTCTAAACTATTTTTAAATGAGAAACCAAATTTGTATATAATTTTAGAATAAAATTTTTTTTGATAATATATTAATTAAAATCTCTTTTGATTTATTTATGGTAACAAATATAAATTTAATTGTAGAAAATTTTGTTATTGATTCAAAATTGACATGTCACAATTTTGTCAAGCTATGTCACAATTGTTTAGGTGAGACTGATTGTGGACATGACACATAAGCATCTTCTCACAAATCACTCTCCAATTAATATATAAAGGATGATATTTAATTGAAGATTTCCATACTTAAAAGTTTTGAATTGATGATGCATAAATTTTGAATATTTGAGTAAATATTCGTAAATAACATTGTGTTCTTAGATATCCCTGAAATGATATCCTCTATATATTAAAAAAAAAGCCAAAACTACCAAAAAAAATTATAAGAAGATAATGATATCACGAATTTTTTTTTTTTTTACTTTTGATGGAAATTCCATTTGTAAGAAAATCAGTTTGAGAGACCGTGAAAATCAGTCGATTGAATTGATATCAACAAATTTTTTGGCCGTGATGTATCCCTTATATAGTGAAAATTATTGGCTAGATTTTATACTTATATTAATAAATATATGTAATTGGACTAATAATTGATTTTGGCCGATTTATAAGTGTAACACTTTTGTTCTATTCATTTGTGAAATTAGGCTAATAATTGATTTTGGCCAATATTTTTGTTTGAGTTTGAGCTAAGTTTGTTATTGAGTTTGAGTTAAATAGATTAGAAAGAATGAGTTAAATTAGATAATATCATATTATATTTTTAACAATGTAATGTCACGGTGATAAATAAGCTCTTTTCAAAAAATCATTCTCCAACTAATCCAACTAATATACAAAGGATATTAATGGGATGAAGATGACCACACTAAATATTAGTAGTATTATTGATCTTTTGTCAACAAGATGACCACATTATTACGACAGAACATAAGAAAACAAAAACTAAGATCAAGAAAACGAAACTACTTATAAAAGAAGCAGTAAATCTAATTTATATAGAGAAGAAGAAGAACAACAACAACAGGTGAAATATCAAAGGAGTGTCATGAGAACACATACTTTTTTTATGGTTTTCTTTTACATTTCCAGTGAAACCATGGAGTTTGTGTTCTCAGGTCACCCCTTTGAATCTCCCTTGTTCCATAATACACCTTCCACTAAATCTTTGGTTCATACTCCATTTTTTTTTTTTTTTGTATATAAAATATATATTTATTGTGCGTGTGTGATGCTCTGTTTTGTTTCTGAAACAGGGACAACCTAACGAGCCAATGCCGAGTTCATGACCATGACCACTCTTTTTCATTAAAACTTGCGAATAAAGAAACAAAATTATGAGTTGTTGACAAAATCAAAAGTATTTAAACTGGAAAATTGAAATAATAAGGTAAGAAATTAAATAAAAGATACCATAGTCTTTGGGAGGTGCCTAGTCATAAATCACGTTTGGTTACAAAATGACTTCATAATCACTCCTTAAAAGCTAAACTCATTAAATCACTAAAACCCCCAAATGACTCCAAAAACGTTAACTTTTTGACTAACCACCGTCTCTGCCGTGCCGACCACCGTCATAATGATCGCCGTTTTCTCTCTCTTCCTCTTCATTTCCTCCGTTTATTCCACAGTGACGATTTCGATTTCACCCCAAACCCTTAACCGATCTGGAGACACCGTCGTGATCAAATGGACCGGCGTCGAGTCACCGTCCGATCTCGATTGGTTAGGAATCTACTCACCACCGGAATCTCCTCACGGCCACTTCATCGGCTACAAATTCCTTTCCGATTCGCCCAATTGGGAATCCGGGTCGGGTTCGATTTCCCTTCCTTTAACCAATCTCCGATCAGATTACTCATTCCGGATCTTCCGTTGGACCCAATCCGAAATCAACCCGAAGCACCAAGATCACGACCATAACCCTTTACCCGGGACACGTCACCTTCTGGCCGAATCAACCCGGTTAACTTTCCGGTCCGGTGGTAACGGGCCGGAGCAAATCCATTTAGGTTACACAGATACGGTTAACGAGATGCGAGTTATGTTTGTAACCGGAGATGGAGAAGAACGATTTGCTCGTTACGGCGAGGTTAAGGAGAGACTCGACAACGTCGCGGTGGCGCGTGGGTTTAGATACGAGAGGGAACATATGTGTCACGCGCCGGCGAATTCCACCGTCGGTTGGAGAGATCCAGGTTGGAGTTTCGATGCTGTGATGAAGAATTTGAAACAAGGCATTAAGTTCTATTATCAGGTAATAAAACCCTAAAGCCTCAATTTTTAGGGTTTTTGGAAATCAATTTTGAATTTTTGATAACATTTTGATGAAACCATAACCAAAAAAACTCAAATCAAAACCAAAAACCTTAAATTTTGGGGTTATTGGAAATCAAGTTTGAGTTTTGATAACATTTTTTTGTGAAATTATCAATCAGGTTGGGAGTGATTCTAAAGGATGGAGTGAGATTCATAGTTTTGTATCTCGAAATGAGAAATCAGAGGAAACGTTAGCTTTCATGTTTGGAGATATGGGATGTTCAACACCTTACAAAACATTTATCCGTGGAGAAGAAGAAAGTTTATCAACTGTGAAATGGATCTTAAGAGACATTGAAGCTTTAGGTGATGATAAAGCTGCAGTTGTTTCACATATTGGAGATATAAGCTATGCGCGAGGTTACTCGTGGATTTGGGATGAGTTCTTTGCTCAGATCGAGCCGATTGCTTCAAAAGTACCTTACCATGTTTGCATTGGTAACCATGAATATGATTGGCCAATGCAGCCGTGGAAACCGGATTGGGCTGCTTATGTTTATGGTAAAGATAGTGGTGGTGAATGTGGTGTACCGTATAGTGTTAAGTTCAATATGCCTGGGAATTCATCGGAAGCCACGGGTATGGTTAAAGGACCACAAAGCCGGAACCTTTACTATTCTTATGATATGGGTTCGGTTCATTTCGTTTATATTTCGACTGAGACGGATTTTCTTAAAGGAGGGAAGCAATATAGTTTCATAAAGAGTGATCTAGAGTCTGTTAATAGGAGTAAGACACCGTTTGTTGTTGTACAAGGGCATAGACCGATGTACACTACAAGTACTAAGGTCAGAGACACTGCGATTAGACAGAAGATGATCGAACATTTGGAACCGTTGTTTGTGAAGAACAATGTGACGGTTGCTCTATGGGGACACGTTCATCGATACGAAAGGTTTTGTCCGATTAGTAACAACACTTGTGGTGAACGTTGGCAAGGAAACCCTGTTCATCTTGTTATCGGGATGGCTGGAAAAGACACACAACCGATTTGGGAACCGAGACCTAATCACCCGGAGCTCCCGATCTTTCCTCAGCCTGCTCGGTCAATGTACCGTGGAGGCGAGTTTGGGTACACTCGGTTGGTTGCTAACAAGGAAAGACTCACTCTTTCTTATGTGGGAAACCACGACGGAGAAGTTCATGATGTGGTTGAGATTTTGGCTTCAGGGGAAGTTATAAGCGGTAGTGATGATGATGGTAAAGACTCAAACTTTGAATCTAAATCTGAATTTGCAGCCTTGTGGTACATTGAAGGAGCAAGTGTGATGGTTTTAGGAGTGATTTTGGGGTATTTTATCGGTTTTCTTAGTCGTGGAAAGAAAGAATCTGGAATTGGAGCTTCTAATAATGGTCGCTGGATCCAAGTGAAAAACGAAGAGACATGATTCAACTGATTTGTTTATGTTTGTTTGCCACACAGATTTGTATAGTATTCTTATTTACAAGGTATATCCAAAAGCTTACTGATTTAAATAACTTCCTTTTTTCTTTTTACAGCAAAATCTAGTCCAGCTATACATTAAATAATATTGAGAAATCACAAAAAAAAAAAGTTCCTGGATTTTAATAACTTTTTATACAGAGTCAAATCAATCAGGAGTCTTTTCTTCTTCAACCTAAAAAAACCCCCAAAAAAAATTCCCAAGGAAGAAACTTTCAAACTTCTGCTTCTTTAAATAATCAAAAGAAAAAAACCTTGTAGAAGAAATCTATGAAGAAGAGTCATTTACTTCCCCTTCAAGCTACCATCATCATCATTATCTTCCCATTCGTCTTGACCAAATATCTCCTCGATGATATTCGAAGTTGGTAGAAGATCGTTGTTCTTGTTCCAACAATCTGATGCAAGTCTCCGATCATCAAATGAATACGAATGATCATCACCACCAGATCTGTTGCATTCTCTGTTCTCAATTGGGTTGTGAGAGTAGACCAAATTCGAGTCCAGTAATTCAAAGGACATACACGAGTCGTCTTCTACATTTACCTCTTCACCAACACCTTCGTCTCTTGAAAACTTATCCATATATACACAATGAACATCATTTATCGGTGATTCTTCTTCTTCTTCTTTGTCATCATCATCGCTACTGTCTTCTTCTTCTTCCTCGTTATCTTCATGTGAGGAGTTTCTTCCTTTGTTATTGTCTTCCTCATCTAAAGATCTGGCGCTGTAGAAAACGTCGTATTCTACTTGCCACTCGTCGTCGTCGCTGTCCACGTCTACAGTTTTAAACCGGTTCTGAGTAGCCCGTCTCCGCAAGATGAAGATATTGAAGTAGTAGCTAACAAGCTCCTTCATGGTTCTTGAAGGGAAGGTTGACTTTAATTGCTTCCAGAAATCGCGACCTAGCGAGACAGGATTGGAGTATACAACTTTATGAAAGAGATCTTCTTCATCTTCAGTCCATAAGCTTCCAACTTCGTCCCCTATTTCACAAAACCCTAGCTCCATAAACTTTTCGTATCCAATAGTTTCGATCAGGTTCTCTCTTGCATCCATTATATGTCGCCGCACGCATCTAATCGAACCTTTATCCGGGCAAAGACATTCCTTTCTTCCTTGTCCAACTCCACAAACGTCTAAGTCAGGCATTGGTATTATGCACTTCCCCATCAGTTTTCGTTCCAAGTCACCGTTGTTAGTCTCTTCCTTGACGTATTCAGGGATATCCGCCTGGTGATTAGACCCAACCGGAACTTGTTTCCTCGGAGCATGATTCATCAAACAAGAGTAAACATCTTCCACTGGGGAAAGTGGTCTCCAGGTGAAATCCGAACCGGAAAATTGCTGAGAAAGAGATGACTGAGAACGCGAATCCTCCTGACACAAACCGGTTGCGATCCACGAGACTGGTGCACATGTATCATAACTCCATGTAGGCTTCTTCTTCTCCTCTACTGCAAAATATCACACACATTGCAAGATACACGTCCAAAGTTAACACACTGCTTTAAAACCAGAGACACCTGAACAATTGTGATGCACTTTAACACTACCTAAGACACTTGTTTTGTCGAAAGAAACATGATATGGAATAGATTCATCTAATTGGTTATGTTGCTTAGGGCTGTAACTAAGCTGTCTTGCATGCTTAGCATTGTACTCTTGCATCTCTTCAGCATCAAATGGTCGCTTCAATCCCTTTTTTTTTTAAAGACCTGAATTGTAAAGAACCAAAGTCAATTTAGTCACTTGCTTCACATTATTAAAGTTTGATAATTTACATTTTCAGATGCAAAAGATTTGATTTTGATGTGAGTTTATAATAACTTCGGACCCACAATATTGTGTTTTCTAATAGAGGAAATAATAAAAGTTTTGATGAATATTGGTGTGATATTAATTTTGAGTCAAAAGTCAAACTTTTGTAGAATAATAATTGTTTCCATAATTTTTTTAAAATTAAAAAAAAAAAACCCCAAATTCGAGAGAGACCCTAACCCTAGATTTTTCAATTCAAGACGAGAATCAAGAAATCAAGACTCGAATAACAAACAAACAACGATTTATTGAGGAAGATGAACAAAAGCCCCAAATCAATTTCAAGATCTAAACGAACCCTAGGTCATCAAATCCATCGACGACCAAATTAGGGTAACAAAAATTTGGGGAAAACTGGAAATTTCGACTGGGATAACAAAAGCCTAAACAGATCTGTCGTTTTGTGATCTTAATCGAGAAATCAGTGACAAAAAAAACCCAGATTTGACAAAATCGAAGGATGATAACAAAGCATGTATCAATCGAAAGGTGAAATCAAGAAGAACAAGAAATTTACAACTGATTTGAAGATCGATCTGGAAGAAGATGAGGATCTGAGTCGAATTTCTTTGAAACAAATTTGTGAAAAAAAAATTAGAAATTTCCAAGGCGGCTAGGGTTACAGGTCGAATTGGCAGAGACGTAACCTTTATTAAATCCTCTCGAAATAGGAAGTTACAAAAATACCCTCTACTTTAAACCAGCACGTGTTCTCAACTTGCATCGCATATATCTAGGCGAATTTCATTGGATTGAAGTAACTAAAACCGATCCAAACCGGAAAACTTTTAAATTTCTATAAAAATCATAATTATAATAGATTGAAATCCAAATTTAAAAACGAATCTAAAAACTGTGTAAATCCGATTTATATTCGTCTTCTATTTTTAAAACTAAAAGTAAATTACCCCAAAGATCTAAATCGAAATCAAACCAGAATTTAGATTGAAACGGTAATTAAACCGAATAATAGAGTAATAATCGGACTAAGCATACCAGACCGGTTTTTGTGTCTCTCTGTATAGCTTGAATTAGTGATCCCTTTACTTCTTTCCACTTAATGTAATTGAGATTATAGTTTCACTGATTGTGCAAGATTTGTAGTACTTCTGTTTCATCCGGTTACCAACCGAAATCGAGATTGCATTTTTAGGCCACTATCTCTGTTTCAACAAGTTTATTTTCTTATTGTATCAACGGAATGGCGATTGTTGTGATCTGTGTGCAACTCCAGGAGAAGTCATTAACGAATCTGAATCGAAGTAAAATGTTAAGATCATCGACGAGGATCCATTTCATCTTTGATCGTAACAAGAACTATGCAAACATACTAGTAGACAAGAACTTATATAGGAGTGAATTTAATCAACAAGAACTATGCAAACAAATAGGTATTGCATCCTTAAGAGACAACATTGTTATTGTAGACTCTTTAAACATCATCATATGGTTACAAATTTGATATATCACAATAATGTAATTTGAAGACTAAGTGAGAATATTTAAGAGACACTTAGAGAAAAAACTGTTGGGACTCTCTTCTTTTCGATCGAGTTGTACAATGAGACAGAATTGACAAATCATCTACTTTGATCATAGATTCGTGTAAGAATATTTAACCAAAACGATTGATTCTTAATCCCTTGACATTAAAATTCTCCAAGTAATAAGATTCATATTACCTGCTCCCACTAAAGTGCGATTATTGCGAACAGTACAAGGCGACTTTCAACGATTTTCTCTCCTGCTCCTCCACTGATTCTGTCCGCCTGTCGGCGTTGGGGATCGGCGCTCCACAACCATGTCATCTCCGATGACAACGGTCGATACTTCAGCACCTCAACCACCTCAAGCTACTAATCTTGATCTTCAACAGCCAAAGACTTCTTGGGCTGCGATTGTACAAAACCAGTCAACCTTGCGACATCATCACCTGAGCTTCTCAGAATTGGATGGTTCACCTGTAGTCGAAATACCAGACGATATAATCGAAGATTCAACCCCACTGTGGGAGGACTTCCTCATCGGAAAATTCCTCTCCAAGGCTCCTCATGTAGGAAAGGTTCATATGATAGTCAATAAGATCTGGCCACTAGGCGAAACACCGGTGAAAATTGACACATTTGTAGTCAATGAACTCTCCATCAAGTTTCGAATCAAAGACCGAGCAACTCGTTCGCGTGCCCTGCATCGCCACATGTGGAATATCGCAGGGGTTCCCATGTACGTCTCCAAATGGTCACCGATCGAAGAGGAGGCACAACCGACAATGGAGGCTGTCCCACTATGGGTGGTAATGAAGCAGGTACCCCACAAGATGTTTTCCTGGGAGGGTCTTGGCTTCATAGCCAGTGCAGTGGGCAAGCCACAGAAACTCCATCCTGATACGGAAACTTGTAAAAGTTTCGAAGAAGCAAGAGTCTCTGTACTTGCGAATTTAACAAGAGATCTCCCCAAATCATTCAGATTCAAGTCGGCAAAGGGTGTTGATTCCGTGGTGGAATTTAGCTACCCCTGGCTACCGGCTCGTTGTAGCACATGTTCTAAATGGGGACACAAAATAGAGGAATGTAGAGCTGGAGGAAGACGAGCTCCAACAAAAAACAGGGAGGAGGAGTCGGAGATGAACCGAACTGTTGCAGAAACAGTTAACGAAGCAGCAGAACCCGCTATTGGCTCCACTCAGCAGAATCAAGAAGCAGTGAAGGATGGGATGAGCGTGGAATTGGGACTGCTTGAAACAGAGCTGGCCGTAACAGCTGAGAAAGAACCAGAGGCACTCGAAACAGAGGGTTTAAGCATGGAAGAAGGTGAGATACAACATTCCTCAGAAAAAACACAAACGAGCTTTGAACAGGAAGATAACCACGAGGAAGAGGGCCTGTGGCTTTCGGTCTCACCAACAAAAATTGGCAGACAAGCTACTGCCATTGGTATGGGTAATGTCAGCATTCTATCCCCCTCAAAATTCTATGTTCTCGCCGACGAGGAGGAAATTTTAACTGCGGTTACAAAGGAAAATCAGGAGACAGATGTGTTGGATGTTGTTGAGGAACAACAAGATGAGGCAGAAAAGGAAGTAGGAAAAGGTAAAGGAGAACAGGGCAGTGTACACAAACCAAAGAGGAATGCTCGGAACAAGGCAACGAGGGAGGACAGTTGCACTAGACCAAGTCTACCGAGATTTTTAAAATCCACCCATAAAATTATTCACGGAATGGGAACCCAAGCTGTTGGGGGAACCGGTTCCTCACCATCCAAACAATAAATGACTGGGTTCTTCTGGAATGTGCGCGGTCTCAACAAATCATCTAAACATTCCATTATCCAAAATTGGATAGATACATATTCATTTCACTTTGGATGAATTTTGGAGACTCGGGTTCGTGAAACTCAAATGAGCAAGATTGTGTCGAAAGTTTTAAAGACTTGGTCTATCTTGACAAATTATGAATACAACAGATTGGGGCGCATTTGGGTCATTTGGAAGGCTGACACTCGGCTTACTCCGATGTTCAAAAGCGGCCAAATGATTACATGTTCAGTCCTACTTCCGGGAAAACCAGAGGAATTCTTCTGCTCTTTTGCCTACGCTTCAAATTTTGCTGAGGAAAGAAAGGTTTTGTGGGAGGAGATCCGACAACACCATGACTCGCCTCTTTTTAGAAATAAACCATGGATGATATGCGGTGATTTTAATGAAATTTTGGAACTCGCGGAACACTCTAACTATGCTCATAATCCGCACATTACTCCGGGAATGCGAGAGTTTCAGGATGTGATCCGTTATAGCTCCATCATGGACCTTGGCTATCACGGACCCTTATACACATGGTGCAACAAGAGGGAGGATGGTCTGATTTGTAAGAAACTGGATAGAGTGCTGGTCAACAGCTCATGGATGAATGAGTTCCCAGACTCGTATAGTGTTTTCGAAGCGGGAGGTTGCTAGGACCACACAAGAGGACGTATAGCTTTGGACAAGGACTTAAGAAGAGGAAGGAAGCCTTTTAAGTTCTCAAATGTTATCACTACCTTTCCGGAATTCATTTCAACGATCGAAGGTATTTGGAATACTACAGCACCTTTGTTCATATCAACATCCGCTCTATTTTGTTTGGGGAAGAAACTCAAAGCCTTGAAGCCGGCTTTGCGTGAGTTGAGTAAGGAAAAGCTGAGCGATTTATCTCGTCGAACGAAAAAAGCATATGAAGATCTGTGTACAAAGCAACAAGCAACGTTATCCAACCCGAATAATGCCACAGTAGAGGAGGAGAACAAAACTTTTGCGAAATGGCAACGATTGGCAGAGATAGAGGAGAAATATCTACAACAAAGAGCAAAGATACATTGGCTTGAGGTGGGTGATCGAAATAATGCGTATTTCCTTCGGTCGGTTCAGTTAAGGAGAATGAAAAACAACATAAACGAGATTATTGGAACGAATGGTGAAGTTTTGGCGACCCAAGAAGAAATCAAAATGGAAGCAGTACGGTTCTTTGATGACTTTTATAATGAACAACCGAATGATCTTGACGTGATGAATAAGGAAACACTACAAGAGATTCTAACCTTTCGATGCTCGGAACAAGACCGTCATATGTTGATAAAGGAGATAACGGACGAGGAAATTAAGAAGGTGATATTCTCAATGCCTTCTAACAAGTCGCCGGGACCGGATGGATACACAAGTGAGTTCTTTAAGGGCGCTTGGGATATAGTGGGAAACGATGTGCTCGCAGCGGTTAAATCGTTTTTCGTTAAGGGGTTTCTACCGAAAGGACTCAATGCAACGATATTGGCATTGATACCAAAAACAGAGGAAGCACGAACGATGAAAAACTACCGACCTATCTCGTGTTGTAATCTCATTTACAAGACTATATCAAAGATCATTGCCAACCGGTTCAAGAAGATTCTTCCACAGTTTATTAACCTCAACCAGTCCGCATTTGTGGAACAAAGATTATTGATGGAGAATGTTTTACTTGCCACGGAGATGGTCAAAGATTATCATAAAGAGAATATTTCCCAGCGATGCGCAATGAAGATAGATATCTCAAAAGCTTTTGATTCGGTTCAATGGGAATTCGTCTTGAACATCCTATCAGCTTTACATTTTCCGGAAGAATCCATTCATTGGATTCGACTGTGCATCACTACGGCATCCTTCTCGGTACAAGTCAATGGTGAGCTTGCGGGGTTTTTTCGAAGTAAACGTGGTTTACGACAAGGTTGTGCCCTATCGCCTTATCTCTTCGTCATGTGTATGAATGTCCTATCATGCCTTATTGACAAAGCGGCAGTGAACAGATGGGTTGGATACCACCCAAAGTGTAAGAACATTCGAATGACGCACTTGTGTTTTGCCGATGACATAATGGTTTTTGTAGATGGTACTCAAAGATCGGTCGAAGGAATTTTGGATATTTTTGGATCATTTGCGAGAATATCGGGGCTGCAAATCAGCATGGAGAAATCCACGTTGTACCTAGCGGGAGTGACAGATAGTTATAGACAACATATCAAGACACGATTCCCATTCTCCATGGGAGAGCTCCCGGTGAAGTATCTTGGCCTTCCGCTACTTACAAAGTGTATGACTACGGTGGACTACAACCCGCTAGTTGAGAAGATACGCACAAAGGTTTCGTCTTGGACTTCAAGATATTTATCATATGCAGGAAGGATGCAGTTGATACAATCGGTTATCCGTAGTATCGCAATCTTTTGGCTCTCCGCGTTTCGATTACCAAGTGGTTGTCTTAAAGAAATTGATCAAGTTTGTGCAGGATTTCTATGGTCGGGGGTGGATTTAAATGCAAAAAAAGCAAAGGTCTCGTGGTTTGACGTTTGCAAAACAAAGGCGGAGGGTGGATTGGGTTTCTCATCACTCAAAGATGTGAATAAGGTGAACTGTCTAAAGCTTATTTGGCGTATAGTGTCGGATCAACCTTCTCTATGGGTCAAATACATAAGGTCGATGCTTATCGGGAAGAGTTCCTTTTGGGCGATCAAACAAAGCACAACGAAAGGGTCTTGGATGTGGAGAAAACTATTAAAGTACCGAGAAGTGGCAAAGGAATTCCACATTATAAAGATCGGTTGCGGAGACAACATATCATTCTGGTTTGATAAATGGTGTGATCTAGGCCGTCTACACCAACTTACGGGGGATAGAGGTACAATTGATATGGGAATATCTATCAATGCCACATTATCAGAAGTTTTTGAAAATCACCGACGAAGAGGACATCGGGTTGGCTACCTTAATGAAATGGAGGATGCTATTGAAAATGCAAAGTCACAACGAACGGAAGGTGTAGACATTTCCTATTGGAAACTAGCGGAGAATGTTTACAAGACACGTTTTGTTTCAAGTAGCACGTTGAAGCTTCTTCGGAATACACATTCAATCAAGGCATGGTGGAAAGGAATTTGGTTCAAGAATGCAACTCCCAAATACTCGTTTCTCTTATGGTTGGCAATTCAGAATAGATTGAGCACCTGTGATCGAATGGGTGTTTGGAACCAAAATCAAAACGGAAACTGCAGCCTTTGTAACCGAAATGAGGAGACGCGCAACCACCTATTTTTCCAATGTAGCTACTCAAAGGAGGTTTGGAGCTGGATCTCCTCGAAGCTACTGGATTTGGATTACACAAATCTTTGGGATCGGTTAGTTATCCTCCTCACAAGATCGAGGCCTAAACAAGACTTATTTCTATTCCGTTATGCCTTTCAAGCAAGTGTATACCACATTTGGCGAGAAAGGAATCAACGTCGACATGGAGACGACGCTAGACCATCTAGAACTTTAGCCAAGATCATCGACAAAAATGTCATCAACCGAATTAACTCAATCTCATCAAACATCCCGGCAAACGATGGAGCGATGGCTCGAGACAAGATGTTGTATTTGATTTTTGAAATTTTGTGTTAAAAATTTCGTGCACTTCCATGTCTGAACTTTAGAACAAATCGCTATCATGTAAAAAAGTTTTTGAATAAATTTTACATTCATTCAAAAAAAAAAAAAAAAAATTCTCCAAGTAAATTTCGCGACTCAAGCTTCAAAATTCTCATAGGCGAATTTTCTTTATGAACTAGACCAATTAAATATAATAAATTATCAATGAGATTCTGCAAAAAAACTGTTTTTAGATTAAACTTGAACAGAGTTTGGAGACAATAACTTTTTAAGTTTTGATCTTCGTGGTTCTTATGATCTTAATCTCATCAAGCCAAGTTAGATCTTTGTCTTCTGATTTAAATGATTCGCTTTGATCATAAATCTTGTGGAATATTTTAGTGAAAATCTCACATCGGTAGTTAGAGACTTTGAAGTAATATATAAAGGATATAAGTCAAGCTATTTTTTTTTTTTTTGAAAAAGTTAATCAACTAATTGCCAATTGATTTTGAGTCATATTTAACAATGTCTAGAATGGTTGATTCTTAATCTTACGACATCAAAATTCTTCAACTAACTATCGCGACTCAAGCCTCAAATTTGTCATAGACGAATTCTCTTTACGAGTTGGACCAGGCGGCACAAGACATCATCAATGAGATTGTGCAAAGAGACTGTTTTTAGATTATACTTGAACAGGAACTGTCTTGTTCTTATCATCAAACCAAGTTCGATCCTTGTTCTTTGATTTATATTTGTGTTTTTATGTTGTCGGTTTTCGATTGGTATTGACAAATAAAAATCAGTTTGTTGTGTTGTAAACTTGTGATAATAATGTTAGCTTACTGAGAAAGTGAAGGTACTTAAGATTTGTCTTCTTTCAATATTGTTAAGGGACATAGGAATACGACTCCTTTGACGATTTGTTGCCTGATTTGTTTCTTTTTTTCCCCACTTTTTGTCATTAAAATATACTAATACCTTTCCTAATCGTAACAGGGACGATTTAATACGTGTAAGAGTGATGACATGACTTTTGTGTTTTACTAGAATTTGCTCGCGCTTCTTCTACAATTTTATATTTAAAGACAAATAGTTTGATTTTTCTAATAATTTATTACTTATGTTTGAAGAAAACAACAAATTTTTTGTAAATAAAAAATAGTGATTGACTTGAAATGAATTAGTTTTTCTTTTTTCTCTTATATATAATGCATGAATGTGAAACTATGAAGTGATTTTTAACCATTTGGATATAATGATTACTATTTGAAAATATATATATTTGTTTAAAACTTTGTTAGCTACATACATAAAATTTTAATATATTTCATGTCTACAAATTATGATATTTTAGTGAACTAATATTCTATTATTTTAACATTAATTGTTTTATGTAGATTTAAATTTAATCATTTATTTTTACGTTTTTATATATTCTTTTACTATGAATTTTGATCAATAACATTGATAATATGAAAGTATTATTGAATAAAAATATTAATTATTTAAAATTGAAAATATAAAGCATTTGTAAGATTAAAATATATGTCAATTTTGTCATACATCGACTTAGAAATTTCATTTCGTATTGCTTCAAGATATTAGTTTCACTTACATCACATGACATATATTATAGTTACATTTAAATTTTTTCTTCTTTTTAAGTAAATAATGCGTCGATTTTGTCATACATCGACTTACAAATTTTTCTCTTGTTCTTATAGTTACATTTAAATTTTCTCTTGGGGTTTAACATAAATCATAAAACAAAATAACTTTGAATTTTTTCAAGCTTAAACGATTTTTTTGTAAGTATTTTAAAATAATTTCTAAAAAAAAAATTTCTCTTATTCTCTTTTTCACTTTAGTTATGTATAATTGCAATAATTGTCTTAACTATAGGAGAATTTAATTTATTTTTCTTTATTAGATATAAAACTTATCAACTTATATATTAGTTTATAAATTTAGTTATTGATCAACCTGTTTGATATTTTATAATATTAGTAGAACTAAATTTATTAAACTTGTTACAAAAAAAAAGAATTTCTCTTATTCTCTTTCACTTTAGTTATGTATAACTGCAATAATTGTCTTAACTATAGCTAAATTTAATTTAATCTTTTTATTAGATATAAAACTTATCAACTTATATTTTGGTTTATAAATTTAGTTATTGATCAACTTGTTTGATATTTTATAATATTAGTAGAACTAAATTTATTAAATTTGTTATTATTTTAGTGAACTATATGCATATAAGTTTTGAGGTTTCATGTTTAAATTAGAATATGAATAATGACTTTTCAATTTCTTTTTATAATGTTACAATCAATCAAATGTATTAAATTTGAAATTATAAAAAAATAAATAAAAATATGATATAATATAAATTTAGATGATGAGGTGACACAAGGAGAATAAGAAAATATTTCTCTTAAAAATAGACTAGAAAATGATCCGGGCTACACCCGGGTATGTTTTATAGATTTATTTGCTATTTTAGTATAAATAAAATGGTATCATGTGAGTTTTTGATTTTGTGGATCCAACAAAATTTTATACGTTTATCAAATATATAAAATGATAAATTGGTCTCTTTCACTTTAAGTGTTTGAGTTGTGTAAAATTTATAATTTATTCATATGAAATATATACACAAAATAAGTACACAATTTAGTTGGCAACATGTATTTTTGGTTATCTAGTTAACTCATTCCTTATCTATAAATTTAATACTAATTCAATATTTTTTTTGCATATGTTTATGCATATCTTTTTCCTTAAAAATTCTTGGATTCATCGATTATTTGAAATTTAATAATATCAAAATGTTAATTTCTTTAGTTCAAACACAAAAACTTTTAAAATGATAATTTGTTTTATTTATTTATTTATGTTAGTTCTTTTTTGTCTGTTATTGTATGATTTGTATCATTATATTATACAACTAAGGGACTAACATCTTTTTTTTCATACCAACTTTAAGTGCTTTGCATCGAATAATTTGTTTTATCAACTGGTTTAATATAATATTGAGCTTAGTAAACGAAGGCAAAAGTACAATGGCAAAAAAATTGAAGACGATAAAAAAAACATTGACAAACTTGAATTTTTCTTTAAATATTAATTTAATTAAAATATTATACAAAAATAAATAGAAATAAAAATCTTAATGAAATGTAAATATTATGATCACATAATTTTTTTTTATTAAAAATATACATAAAGACTTCATGTTATTATGGCACCAAAACCTAGTTTCTTCGTTAGTGCATTTATGTTTCTTTTGAATATTCCATCTCAAACTATTGGACAAAATAAAGTTTACAATATGTCTACTTAAAAAAAAAATTTGGTCGTTGTCAATGATTAAAAAATTTGGATTAATCAAAAAATTTGGTTGTTATTAGATTATCCTAAAGTGATTAAAAAGACATTGTCAATAGGAAATTGAAATCGTGCAAGTGGGTCGTTGCGATTACGGGTTGAATATCTATGTTCTATCAAGAGTTTGCTCAACTTTTCCAATACAAACAAAAAACAAATCTTTAGCTACTTTTAACCACAACCATCAACATACTCTACTTCCATATTATTATAAATAACCGTTACAACTATAACATGTTTATTAAAATCAACACATTATTTCACTTCTAAAAGAATAATTTTCTTTATTTTAAAGATATATATTCTTCTCAAAAATTTAGTTAGATTATTGATGTAATGACAATGAAACCACATCAACAAAATCTTAATACAATCTTCAAAAACCTCTCACACATGTAAATTTTTATCCCCTCTCTCTTTAATCTTTTCGCTCTTTTGATATCTTAATTTTCTCTTATGAATTAACCAAAATATTTTGTTGTTGTATTTTTTTTCGCTTCGATTCTTAAATAGTACTCATATAAATATCATACGTAATGTAACACTCTAAACAATTTTTTATTCTTTCGAACCATGCTAAAGTACATTCAGTTCTAAATTTTTTTATAACCCTCTTCTATATATTTATAAAAACGAAAAACAAATATGCCGATAAATTTTATATTTTGTAATTGAGAACATATATATGATAATTGTATACAATTTCAACATTAATTTTTTAGACTAATCAATTCATACTATAAATATCTAGCTATCACGTGATTATTAGTTTTTAAAAATATAATTTCATAAATTTTCCATGAATTAGTGATAATTTCTTTCAACAAAATTGTAAAGTAACAAATCTAATGATATTACTAATGATCGAATATTTTATTTATTCTAGCAATAAAATTGTTCAGTTATCTTGTTCTTATATATTGTTTTAGACAACAAAATACAAACTTTATACATGTGAGCAAATTTATATATTGGAATATTAATAAATTTAGTTAGAGTACTAACAATTTCTATTTTATGTATTTCAATGACAAATTTATTCAATTCTCTTGTTTTTATATATTTCTTTTTCTAACTATCTTACTACATAAATGAATAAAATTAATAAATTACTACTTTGTAAGATTATTTATTGTGATTGGAAATGCTTGTAGTTGAAACTTTTAAATTAAAAAAATTAGCTGAAACTGCTATCTTAGAATTAATGAACCTTCTTAATTTAATATTAAAGTGAAAAAATTTATTGTTTAACAGTAAACAAATACACAATTTCCTTTCTAATATTACTAGTTGAGTATCCACGCATACGCGCGGGTTTTATCGTAAATTTATTTTGCTTTGTGATTTTGATTTTTTACCTTAAATATCGGTAATAGGATGTGAGGAATAAATATTTTACATTATTTATTCACTTTTTATCGCGATAAATATATATTTACCAATGTTTATGTATCCCATTATAACTTGATTTCCAACATGTTTTTGTCCTAATAATAGCATGTTTAATAAAACAATATAAGGTATACTTTTGGTTCTAAATTTGCAAATTTCATTATATTTTAACACATTTTAATTTTAAATTTTATTAAAACCTTTTGATGAATATAAATCTTTTTCATTATGATCTTGATGCTATGTTTTATGTTGATTTGAGTTGTGTTCTACAAATTTTGGCTTCATTTTTTCTTTTATTCATGAATAAAAACTCAGACATTAAAAATAAAAATAATATTCCATAGGTAAAAATGTACTTCTATTTACAATTGGCCCAAAAGACTTAAAAAATAGAGTATTTGTCAGGTTAAAAATTATATCTAATTTTGTTTCATTTTTTATTGCTTCCAGTTTAGATTTTTTATGTATTAATTATATTTAAATTTTTCTTTTGGTAAAAACGAAAATCACAAAACATAACGATTATTTTTATATTATAATTTATGTAAATATTTTTACTTTGTTTGTAACAAAAAGTAGATGTTTATATTTTTTTCTTCACTTTAGTCATGTTATGTATGAAATTACTGTTTAAGTATACTTTATTTTTAATTCCTTAATTAGATAAAAGATTTACCAACTTATATTTTGGTTTATGAATTTAGTTCTAGATTAATTTTTTTGTTTAATTGTTAGGACTTATTTGATATTTTAGTTTTTTATAATATTTGCGATGAAACTTTCCTTAATTAAAATGTGTGTAATATATTAGTATGAATTTTTTTTTATCAAAATTGTAATTATTTCAATGAACTGTATATCTATAAGTTTTTTGTTTTGTTATTTAGTTAAGAATGAACAATGACTTTTCAAATTCTTTGATAATGATAAAACCAATTATATAATTAGTATGTGTATAAATTTTGAGATTAAAAAAAAATGAATTATAGTAAAAGAAATTATGTAGATGATGAGGTGGTATAAGAAGAAGTGAGAAAATGTTACTTTATAGATATAGATATATTGAATCTTGGATTATTATTTTGTTATGCATGATGGGTAGGCAACCCAAACTTCAGAAGACATGTAACGTACTGACGATAGAGAATTTTTGAAAAATTAAAACATTTGTTAGTAATATAGTATTATTTACAATTTAATTTTAGAGGATTAATATGGGAATAAAATCTATTTTACTAAAGAAAACAATACATAAAATGATATGCATAAGACAAAGATTGAGTTAAATTCCTTGCCGTGATGAATGCATGTGACAAAAAAATAATAATATATGCGTAAGACAATGATTGAGTTAAATTATGTTATCATTTAAAAAAAAACTTAGTTATGTTTTCATCTTCTCTTGTAATAGATTTTTATGGAGTGAATTCTCAGATTTTTCAAAGATTTTTAGTTTGATTTTCGTTTGAATGGGAAGCAAATGTTTTTCGATGAAAATATGTATGAGTTTCGGTTCAAATTTCTTGATTAATAAACCTAACATGTATACAAATATTTATAAAAATCTGTTTCTTTTACTAAATTAAACCATAGATTTGAAAAGTTACTAGCATGCCATTATTGAGTTAATTTTTGTTATCATTTTTCTCTTGTACAGTGGATTTTTATTAAAGTGAATTTTGGAACAGTAGAGAGTTTTCAGATTCTTTTAAAATTGTGGATCTTTGAATTTTTAGTTCGATATTTGTTATGAAAAAGACACATGTAGATATCTGTATTTGGTTCATAATTTTTCGGTATAACATTGAAAATGAATATGTAAACAGAATACCTAACACATATAGAAAACGAGTAAAAGAATAGGTTGTTGTTATAGTGGATTATTATTGCTCACCAACAACATAACAATATTAATTAGTAATCAAAACCTTTTTTCTTGTGAATTTCAGAAAAGTAATAAAATAAAATAAAAAAAAGACACCAAGAGACAAAGAGACCAATTTATTAAATGACAAAAAAGTAAAAGTGCTCCACGAATTGCAATTATTCCTCCATCCGCTGCTTCTTTCATGACTGTTTTTCTTTGCTGTAATTAAATTTCTTTTTTTTTTAGCAAATTATGAAAAGTTTACTTACAAAAACTTTCTCAGATCTAATTAGAAGAATTTAAATCACTCTAATTACTTTTTCTTAATTAATCATCCATTTAGTGCTTACCTATAATTCAGATTAAAAAAAAAAAAAAACCATAAACGAACTCTTCGCTCAGCAGAAACAAAAAAAAATCTTTACAAGAGTGCCCATATCATTGGAATCTCTCTCTCTTCTCTCTCGCTCTGATTCTGCCATTGTTGCTCGAAATCCAAATCTATTACTGGTACGCATCTCAAAAACCCTAAATTGATTTCGTGGATTATTGTTCCTTTTTCCTACATTTATTGTTTTTGATCTGATCTCCTTCGCCATTATCGAGATCTCATCATCAATGGAAATTTTTTTGAGATTGGGTTTTATGATTTTCCACTGAATTCTTACTTTTCTCCATCTGGGTTTTTTTTTTATATTTCTTTATGCATTTGACGATACTGTTGAGAAAAAGGTGAAATTTTTTCACTAAATCTAAATTTCACTAAAAATGGTAATGTTTCTTCTTTTGGGAAATTTTTGATTTTTGATCTGCGAGATTTGTTTGCAGGTGGTTTTGATTTTCCCGTAATTGGGCATTGCCTTGAGTTTAAGCTACATCAAGATTTGGCATACATAGTGCCTTTTTACCTGATTTGGATCATAAGAGTGGAGAAAACCCTAGCCTTTAATGGTTTAATCAGGTAATGAGACTAAGTACTTCAAAATTGGGACTTTGTCTCATGAGAAAGAGGAATTAAACGAAGAAGACGATAGTGTTTTGATATGAGAAGTCCTTGGTACAAGAGTGTTTCCTCGGTTTTTGGTCTCAGACCACGGATCAGAGGGTTGCTTTTCGTCGTTGTCGGTGTTGTTGCTCTAGTTACTATATTAGCACCATTGACATCAAATACATATGATTCTTCTGCTGCTTCGACGCTTGTCCCCAACATTTATAGTAACTATAGGAGGATAAAGGAGCAAGCTGCTGTTGATTATTTGGATTTAAGGTCTCTCTCTTTAGGTGCTAGTCTAAAAGAGTTTCCTTTGTGTGGTAAAGAAAGAGAAAGCTACGTGCCTTGTTATAATGTAACCGGGAATTTGCTTGCTGGGCTTCAAGAAGGTGATGAGTTAGATCGACATTGCGAGTTTGAAAGAGAAAAAGAAAGATGTGTAGTTCGTCCTCCAAGAGATTATAAAATACCACTTAGGTGGCCACTTGGTAGAGATATTATATGGAGTGGGAACGTGAAGATAACCAAGGACCAGTTTCTTTCGTCAGGAACCGTGACAACGAGGTAATTTCTTTTGACCTACAGTTAGTTTCCCCATGTAAATGGTTTCTGTTCTGTAATCTCTCTCTTTTTTTTTGCTTATTATCATTATTAGGTTAATGTTGCTTGAAGAGAATCAAATTACCTTTCACTCGGAGGATGGCCTTGTCTTTGACGGGGTCAAAGATTATGCGCGTCAAATTGCTGAGATGATAGGCTTAGGAAGTGATACTGAATTTGCTCAAGCGGGTGTAAGTCTTCTTAATCTTATCATCCTACACATCAACTTTCCAGCTCCAGCTTCTGAGATTTCTTCTGATTTCTTGTAGGTACGGACTGTGTTAGACATCGGTTGCGGCTTTGGAAGCTTTGGTGCACATCTTGTTTCTTTGAAACTGATGCCTATATGCATTGCTGAGTATGAGGCAACTGGGAGCCAAGTCCAGTTAGCTCTAGAGAGAGGCCTTCCTGCAATGATTGGCAATTTCTTTTCAAAACAGCTTCCTTACCCAGCATTGTCTTTTGACATGGTCCATTGTGCTCAATGTGGCATTACTTGGGATATCAAAGGTACTTACATCAACAGGTGTTCTTTGTCTTTAAATTCTGAGGTTGAAATCTGTGTAACTTTGTGCTGATATGATGACGTTCTCGTTGTCCCTTTAGCAGATGCAATGCTACTTTTGGAAGTGGATCGTGTTCTGAAACCCGGAGGATATTTTGTTTTAACTTCTCCTACGAACAAAGCACAGGGAAACTTACCAGATACTAAGAAAACGAGCATCTCAACACGGGTTGATGAGTTATCTAAGAAAATCTGCTGGAGTCTAACAGCTCAGCAGGACGAGACGTTTCTTTGGCAGAAAACTGCAGATTCAAATTGCTATTCGTCTCGGTAAGTATGATCTTAAGGCATGTTCTTGGTATTGAAAGTTTAAGCTTTTGCTTTCCTCTACTGATGCGTTTATTTCTTTTCTGGTTGGTGTAGTTCACAAGCTTCTATACCTGTTTGCAAAGATGGAGATAGTGTTCCGTATTACCACCCATTGGTTCCATGTATAAGCGGAACCACGAGCAAACGCTGGATTCCTATTCAGAATAGATCTGCTGTTGCAGGAACAACCTCGGCTCTCGAAATTCATGGAAAGTATTTCTTTTGATTATCATTTCGTTATTTGGTTTCATCGCCTCAATTTTCACTTGGTACTTCCAGAATCTAATATTTGGATATTTTGAATATTTCAGGTTTAAAACCTGAAGAATTCTTCGAGGATGTACAAATATGGAAATCAGCCCTTAGAAACTACTGGTCCTTGCTTACACCTCTGATATTCTCTGACCACCCAAAGAGACCTGGTGATGAAGATCCTCTCCCGCCGTTTAACATGATACGCAATGTGATGGACATGAATGCTCGTTTTGGGAATTTAAATTCTGCTTTACTCGACGAAAGAAAATCCGCTTGGGTGATGAATGTCGTCCCAGTCAATGCACGTAATACTCTTCCTATCATACTTGATCGTGGTTTCGCCGGTGTTCTACATGACTGGTAAGTGTGTTTTACTTCTGAAGTTCATGAATATAATCATCTACTTTCACCTATAATAATTGTTAAAGCAACATGTGTGACAAGTTTATCAACCTCTAATGATGGTCGAAAAGAAGATCCTTTTAGATATTAACATTTGAAGCGAATTGAAAACTCAAAGGCTAATGCTTTTTTATCGAAATCCTATGATCAGATTCTCAAATATCTTTGTTTCGTTGTGCAGGTGTGAACCATTCCCAACATATCCCCGAACATATGACATGCTCCATGCAAATGAACTTCTCACACATCTTAGCTCCGAACGATGCAGCCTAATGGACTTATTCTTGGAGATGGATCGAATTCTTCGCCCCGAGGTTCATACCATTCATTTTTCCCCATAATAAGATCCCAAAAGAAGCAACTAAATGATCTTGACCTTTGTGTGATTGGTTTAATAGGGATGGATTGTTCTAAGCGACAAATTAGGAGTAATCGAGATGGCTCGTGCACTTACAGCTCGAGTGCGGTGGGAAGCACGAGTAATCGATCTTCAAGATGGTAGTGACCAAAGACTTCTTGTCTGTCAAAAACCATTTCTCAAAAAATAACTCAAAAGCAACATAAAAAAAACTTATGCTTCTTTCACCATAAACAACACTCACTACACAGTCTTTTCACCGGTAAGTTCTCTCTTACTTTGGTCTAAATCAAATCCTGAGCTTCTAAAAAATCAATCTTGTAATTATTTTCAGTTTGTTTTTAAACAGATCCAAATTATGCCTCTTGCAAATTCTGGAGAGAAATCAATTTTTTTTCTTCTCGAACTGCTTTTTAAAGAAGAACTTGAAGGTGAGGTTATGTAAGTGGAAGCTGTAGCTATGAGTAGAAGAAAGAGTTAGATTCAATATTCTTTAATTTTTCTTCTTTTTTGGTTAATTTTGCTTTGGAACAGAACTGTAGTTATATATTTTTCATTCATCCAAATTTTGTTTGCTCTTTAATTTTGTAAACGAGATTACTTCTTTCGTATTCTATTTTCCATAATGTAATTTTTTGAAGGACTGAGATGATTAGTAAATGTTTGATTTACATAAAACTTATTAGTAAGACTCTGGAATCTGTTAAAACTCTGTATCTAAAGTCTTTTTATCTATGCGATAACAATTAGAAGTTAGAAGTAGAATAGACAAAGATACAAGTTTGGTCGATGGAAAATCTAAAAAATAGTTGAAAGTACGAAAAAGAAATGGAGCTGCGGGGGATCGAACCCCGTGCGCTCTACCATTTGAGTTACAACCCCAATTGTTCTTATCATTATAATGAATCAAATATACATAGCTAATTGTTTTTTATTCTACATGTAAAAATGATTTGTATTTTTTTTTTTTTTGATAAAGAATGTAGATGATTTGTATTAATTTTTTTTCTGATGTGAATACCCACAACTATTTGAGTTTTTTTTTTCTAAATTATGAGTATACTAAAATTAGAATTCTGGGAAACACAGATTTAAATATGGGTAGCTATATTTTAGGCAATCTTGGTACCAAATGGAATCGAATTATATATATTTATTTAATTATAAACTTGGTTCATCAAGTCGACTAAAAATCTTTGAATCTATGCATAAAATCTAAAACTCTAAACCATACACATAAAACTATATATTTATATAAATAGTTATAGATACAGGTAGCCATGAATATACACGTATATGTTGGATTATTCCCTCATGTGATCTGTAAAAATTTATCACGGTAGGAATATGCAGATAATATAATAGGATAAGTGCGATAAAGAACTTTGCATGAAAGTTAAAGCAAATGAATATTAAAAAATATATTTATATATAAAAAGAATTTTGTTAAAAAATTGAAGGTACCTAATTCCCTCAACATATTAACCAGTCATTGTGGAATTCCCTTTGTATTAGTCTTGAATTCCATCTTTCATTTCCTTTGAATAAACCTTTTATTGAAACAAAACTAGTAAACGAAAAAATAACCTTTTCTATTTTTGAAAAAATTTGTATATAATCACATATATAACATGAGAAAACAAATTTAATAGCATAAATTGTGATAAATTTTTTGGATTGGTTGGTCGCATTTGTTCAAACCAATTAAAATCTTCATGTGCAAGACTCCAACCCTTAACTTTTCTAAAGATTCTTCTTTAGAATCCAACTTTAATTACCTCTTTTTCTTTTCTTTTCTTTTTATTTCGGGAATGAAATTCAATATTTTTATAATTATGTCGAAAAGTAAAGAGTTATTTCTTTTTTAGCATCCCATGCAAAGCACGCACAAAAGAGATTCTCTCGTGACACGTTTCGACTCACTTCTTAACTTTGATTTCTGTCTGAATATCCCCTTTGTCTGTATTAAATACGTGACTCCCGAATATTTTTCGCTCTCCTTTTCCTTATATTCTTCATCTTTATTACATGTTATTCTTTTGATTTTAAGATAATATATATATTACCCGGGTGATGATCTAGTGGTATTGAAAGAGTATCTTTAAAACTCCAACTCATCTCTATTTTGGAGTAAAATCTTATCTAATCCATCTTTATTTTTAGTTTTAAAATAAAAAATACTATTTGAAAAATGCTATTTTTATTCTAAAATAAAAGAATGCATTAGAGAGAAATCCACTTTTATTTTAAATTACTCTATTTTAGAATACAAAAATAGAAGACTACATAATAAGATTAATTTAAGCCTTAAAGACAATATTATCAAATGTTAGGTTCGAACAACCAAAAAAATTATAAACCGAATGTTCAAAATTTCCATAGTTTTCTTTTTTTTCATCAACTGGGTTTCAAATTAAACCAAAAGTTTTGGTTAACCAACCTGAAACTGAACAGTTTACATCTCTGAAATCTACTGAGCAAGATAGAGCACAGTCATATTGATAAATTTGTGATACATATACTAAGATAATTCGATTATATTTTTAAAAATTAATAATTGAAGAAAAATATATAACCTAAACAGTTAACGAATGATCAAATCATATTTTTTATTTTATTTTGAATGGAACATTTAGTTTTGTTTTTCACATTCAACTCTAAATTTTATTTTCCGATTGATTTTTTCTTATTCTGACTTGGTTGGTGTTTGATTTTACTTTTGGGATACTTTAAAAAGAAAGCCATTTATCCCAATGATAGATGTCAATTTTTGGGTTGATTTTTTTTTTTTTTTTAAATTAGATCAGTTTCGGTTCAGTTTCATTGATCCGATTGGTTCCCTGCCCTCTAGTAAATAAGATATATAATAGTGATTTAGAAATTAGGCAATGATTTTTACAAACAAGCGGTTTAATAATAGAGAAATACAAGAATATACCTAAGTCACTAAAACTTATGTCAACAACTATACATTTTTCAAAAGACTTATTTTTTTCTTTGTCGGCTCGCATAAAGAGTTCAATTTTCTACTTTTATGACCTCTAAAAGAGGATAAAGATACGAGTAGTCCAAGTTACGCGTTTATACATTCTTTTAAAATTATTATTTCATTTTCTAACCATCACAATTTGTTTGATTACAACTAGAGATTGAGTTACGTGGTTTTGCGGCCGACTCTGACTAGGTTTTCAATTTATCAAGATTCATAGTGTGAGAGAGAAACCAGGCGATTGTGGCCTGGTGGTAATGGGCTCACGGCTGTGAGTACCGCCACCTTGGTTCGATTCCTGGCCACCTAGCCGCGCCTTGAAGAAAAGATAATGCAAATCCGGATGTGAGGCCTCGTGGGATTAGTCTTTGGGCCTAGAAAGCCTATGGGATCCCCACCGTTAAAAAACAAAAAAAAAATAGTGTGAGAGAATTTTGAACAATTCACCGTTATATGACCTAAACCTAAATTTTTTTGAACACTTCAAAAACTAATCCGACTTTCAGATCTGCAGAGTTTTGAATTATTACAACACTTCCAATCATTATTGACATAACCCATCATGTAAAGAGGAGATATTTGCAATCCAATATCGAATCACTGATTAAAGGCAGGGATGATATCATGATATTAAGAATGTTTAGTTAATTGTTTGTTCTGGATTTATATGAAAGGTGAATTTGTGAGACAGTCATATGATTGGTCAAATGGTTATTCATTTAATTATATAAGTCATACGGTCATTCTCTTGATTATATTTGTTTGTGTTAATTTCTCGTAATTATTTTTTAGTAGAAAGTATATACACTGGTTTCGAGTTTTAGGGTACTTAAATAGAGTTAAAGAGAATAAAGAACAAAGGATTAAGAAATTCCATGTCATTTGAATTGAAGAATTCTGAAGAAAATATTAAACATTTGAAATGGATATCCAAAATTGTAGGATATGCATGTCGGAACCGTCTGTCCAAAGATTTGATGTGGGATTATATGCCAATTGGTTACTTAAATCAATATTTGGGAAACAAATATTAAAGAATGAAAGGCAAGTAACAAATATTTAAATGCAATACCATAAATTAATCTAGATTCAAAATGTCTAATTTTTATTTTTTAAATGTCTAAATTTTTCATCGAGTGACCAACCTATTCCAATCTTTTGGACGAGCTATGTCTAATGTTCGATAGGTTTTTTCAACTTTAGTTTATTTGTTTTCTATTCCACTAGTTTGAGTTTTCAGAGTAAATGTAATATTTTGTTTGTCGATAATTCTTTTGTATATTTCTATCTTTCTGTTTGGACAGCCATCTATAGTTTATTATATTTAAACATGAGATTGACAAAATAAAAAGAATTATTGTGTATTTTGTTTGAAATTTCAAGAATATTTAAACTCTTGAAAGAACATATACGTAAATCACAAAATATGTGCTCCTTTGATCCAGCCAATTAATATAAGCTTGAGTTTAATTTCAATATAGATACACTACATTTATTTATTTTTAATATAGATATACTAATTAATTTGTAGTTAAGTCCAAAAGTTTAGTTATTCATAGTTTCATCAAATACCAAAGAGTGAAGCCTATGAGAAAATTAATTTTGTTAGGTCTTGTCAGTAAGTTCATTGATCTTCATTGAACCAAGATGCAATAGATATTAATTAAATGCGAAAAATGTCTACGAACAGGGTTTTAAAATATATATTTCCAAGTAAGAATCTTCTACCTTCCTGGCCACTTCACTAAAGCCCGGTGGGAAGATTCTGCGACTCTCAAACATCTTTCAATATTATTTATTTAAGTGAATATCTGTCCTGGTTTATGGTAATTAATATATAAATTAATTCAGATATTCCCATTCTTTCTCTCTTTTACATCCACTAAATTTTAGAATATTTACTCAACTTTTTCAATTCAATTTAGAAAAACATTATTGATCATTGATCAATCGTTCTCTCTGTCACTCTCTCTCGCTCTCGTGCGACTATAAAAATAAAAATCTTGTTGCCTAGTATATGCTTCTTTAACTTATTTTGAATCTCAATTCTTTTTCTTCTTATTTATAAATTTAGTTTTATATATATATATATATATATATATATATATATATATATATATATATATAATTAAGATGGCGGAAGAATATTTTGTTTTTTTTTGGCAATGACTCTAAATTGCCCGAAATGTACCAAACTTTTACTAGTGATTCCTTTCATACATAGAGGTGGTGATTCCATAAATAACTTCAAAACAAGGTAAATTTATTTAACTTGGTGAATGATACTTAAGAAAGAAAATTCAGAAATGTTAGATTAATCTTTTCTTTTCTTTTCACAACTTTAATAATTCATTTATAGCAGAGCTAGCTAGAAAACCTATTTTATCAAAAATATTATGAAACTGAATTTACAAAAGTATAAGCTATGTGAAGTGGTGAACCAACAAAAGCGGAATCTGAGATTAAAACAATTTATCGCTTTAATAGAAATAATTTAAAGCTTTTTTCCTTACCCATTTGTTCTTTATAACAAGTTTCCATATATTCCCTTTTGCTCTCTGATGCTTTATATCCTCCTCTTTTCTCCTTTAGCCTCTCTTTTCTCTTTCTTTCAAATGGAGTTATAATTATATTAAAAATATAGTATATTAATTCAGTAGCGTTTGATAAAAAAAAAAAAACTCAGTAGCAAAAGAAGTGATTGGAAACTAAGCATAATAATACAAACAGAAATTACAAAAGAAGTGATTGGAAACTCAGTAGCAAAAGAATCAACTGGTTGTAATTTGATGTTTTTTTGACAAAAACACATATTCTAGATAATTTGTGTCAGTGTCGTTATTATGTTACCATCTCCATTTAAACTAGTATATTGTATGTTGTTGATAATGTTTTTGTTTGGATGGTTTTATCACATTAGCTGAACCATAAATAATTTTTGTAAAGTATATGATAAAGAGTTATTAAAATTATATAACGGTATAGTATCTCAAAAATAGATTGCGACAATATGGTTGACAATTAATTTTTTTTGCTATGACAGCAAAAGTGATGTCGTCTAGAAGACTGCCCCAATCAACAGATGGCAGAGTCTCTGATGGCAAAATAAAATAAAAACAAAACATTATAGATAATTTTGTCGCTGTAATTTTGTATATGTAAGTGTAGTTATATAGGAATATTTAGGCATCAAAGTATATTTGCTTTTTTGTTTTGTTGTAATTGGAAAATTTCTTATACAAATTAAATAAAGTCTTTAGTTGTGTTTCAAATTTTGTTATCACATATGTTATTTAATCCACTAAAATATTATAAACCTGAGTTATTATTAAATCGCTATATTTTTTTTAACTAACGAATGATCCAAGTTTTTTACCACCTGATCTATTTTTAATGTAAATAGTTGTTGATTAACTTATTCACCATGTCTTTTAATAGATTTAAAGTATAATACCATTTCATTTAGTCAGATAATTAGATGTTTAAGATAAATCGATCTCTAACATAAATGTAACATATTCTTTTTTAAATGGGAACTATTAGCTTATTTCCACTTGGTTAAATTGTTGTATCTAACCGCATTATTTTGTTCTTAACCGCTAAAACACTTATTACCGCGCCGTTAATACTTTGTCCAAATATTAGTTTTAAAAAATCCAGCTATTCAAAATATGATTAGGTATTTGGTTTAAGCTTCATGAAACCATCTATGGTAGCATCAAAAGCCTTAATTAAGCGTTTTTAGAGCCACACTATCTTAGTCATTAGAAAAGAAGAACGATTTCTAATAGTGAGAAGCTACTCTCTCTCTCTCTCTGTATAAATATATGTGTGTATGTATGTATATGGTGACAGATCACTTTATTCCCTTCCTTTGAATTGAGCCCTCTAAAAAGGACAGGAACCTCCTCGTGATCCTCCTTGTGTCCACAACCTAACATTTTATTCCCTTTTTCCTCTATCTTCTTCTTCATTCTCTCTTCTTCTCCAAACCCTAATTTTCACAAACCCTCAAATCTTTGAATATATTTTGAATAAACATCTAGCATATACACATCATCTGAAACTTTAGCCACCACAAATTCTTCTTGATTCTTGCTTGATCATCTATTTATAGCCAAAAAAGCAGTAACATATATTCTACTTATATATACAACATCTATAGAGAGAGAGTATATACATGGCTTCCTCATCAGAACTAAGCTTGGATTGCAAGCCACAAAGCTACTCTATGCTTTTGAAATCCTTTGGAGATAACTTTCAGAGCGACCAAACAACACAAAAGCTCGAAGATCTTCTTTCTCGTCTCGAACAAGAACGTCTCAAGATCGATGCCTTCAAGCGGGAGCTTCCCCTTTGCATGCAGCTCCTTAACAACGGTACCGTACATATATCTACTTGTAAATATTTACATCTACATAGATATAGTTTTGTACAATATGAATTAGAAACATTAAAAACATTTCCTTTATCACGAATAAATTACTTAAAACAAGAACAAAAAACCTTGCTAAAACATACGTATAGAAGAGTTTTTGAATTTCTTTTTACTTTTGTATAAGATCTTTATTCATTTGTTTAAGATTTTAATTCATAAAAATCAGAGCTTGCTTTTGATTTTCTTTGAATCACAAAAGTTTTGTTTCCTCCCATCACTGAAATCAACAAATATAACTAAAGTGATCTTAAAGGTTCATGTTATATACATCTTTCACTTTCATATTTTAAATTACTTTATAATCTTTACTTTGTGTTTTTTTCAGCTGTAGAAGTTTACAAACAACAACTAGAAGCATATAGAGCAAATAGTAACATTAACCAAAGTGTTGCAACAAGACCGGTTCTTGAAGAGTTCATACCCTTAAGGAACCAGCCAGAAAAGGCGAATAACAAAGGGAGTGATTGGATGACGACTGCTCAGCTTTGGAGCCAACCCGAAACCAAACCAAAAAACATTGATTCAACAACTGATCAATCTCTTCCTAAAAATGAGGTAGCTAGTAGTCCGAAACTCGGACATTTTGATGCAAAACAAAGAAATGGAGGCGGCGCTTTTCTTCCTTTCTCTAAGGAACAATCTTTGCCTGAATTAGCTCTATCTACGGAGGTCAAACGAGTCTCTCTAACCAATGAACATACTAATGACCACGATGGTAATGATGAGAGCATGATCAACAACGGTAATAACAATAACAATAATAATAACAACAATTCAAATAGCAATGGAGTTTCTTCTACAACGAGTCAAAGTAATCGAAAGGCACGGCGTTGCTGGTCACCGGACTTGCACCGGAGATTTGTCCAAGCTCTTCAAATGCTAGGTGGTTCTCAAGGTACAAACTAATAAACTTATTCTAATAAGGTTTTAGTTTGATGTAGGTTTACTATATATATATATATAGATAGCTCACAAAATTATTAATTAAGTAATCATAATGATTTATCGTTAGACCATGATATTTGATTTGCCAAATACATTATTATTGTACAGCGTAAATTTATACAACTCTGAATTTATATTTACGAGTCTTATGGTTCCAAGTTTCAGTTTGGGTTTTGTTCGAACTTTTAAGTGAAAATATATAGCATGGATCGTTTTGCCATGATTTCGTTTTGTTATATATGGTTTATTTTCAAACAAATTTAAGTTGTGATCGGAATCTTTTTAGTTTTTCGGTTTATAAAAAAATATAGTAGCGCTAGAATATAGTATGGGTCAGCTTAACACGATATAGAATATAGTATGATTCATTCAAATATATAGTGACCTTTTAAAGACATATAATTCGATTTTTGTATTTTTGGTTTAATTTTGGATATCAATTCAGTTTATTAGATACAGAATAAAAGTAACCATTTTAGCTTAAATAAAATACGGTTTCATTTTTTAAACGGAGTTGATAAAAATAATTCCGAATCATATATACATATTTTATATGGGGTTTGTTATATTATTGCAGTAGCTACTCCAAAACAGATAAGGGAGCTTATGAAAGTTGATGGTTTGACCAATGATGAAGTCAAAAGCCATCTCCAGGTAACCTACATCACAAGTCACCACAATATGCTTACTACAACTTTTTAAACTCATGATTAAGTAATTAACTAATGGTACTTTTCAACAAACAGAAGTATCGGCTTCACACTAGAAGACCAAGCCCAAGCCCACAAACATCAGGTGGACCAGGTCCACATTTAGTGGTCCTAGGTGGAATATGGGTCCCACCGGAGTACACCACCGGCCACGGTGGCACTCCGACTCTCTACCACCACCAAGTCCACCACCATCACGGCACCGCGGCGGCGCAGCCTCCACCGCACTTTTGCTCTTCTCAAGAATTCTACACAACTCCGCCGCACCACAACCACTTCCAAACGTTTAACGGCTCATCAGGTGGTGGCGCCGCCTCCACCGATTCAGGCCATCAGTTAACGGACAGTGCTGCCGATGAAGGGAAGTCGCCGGAGAGTGATGGTGGAGAGAGAAAAGGGTTGGCTGCTCTTAGGGAAGAAGGTGAAAATCAGAGCAATATTAATGGAAGTGAAATAACTCTCAAATTCTAAATTTATTTCCTTATAATTAATTAGAGGGATGAGATTCTATCTAGGGTTAGGGTTTGTGGGTGGCTACGTAACTAAATTCATTATTGCTTGTATCTCTCTATATAATTCGCAGTGGAAAAATGATTTGTAGGATGCAGTGAGTACGCAGTGGAAAACACTAGTGTTAATTTAATCGAATATTATTAATTATCATGGTTAATTAATGTTGTTAAATATTATGCATGTCACTTAGAAAATCGTTATGACCATCCTCCTAATCTTATCTTAGTTATCTAGTATGTTTGAATAATGTAGATTAATTTATATATTTTGTAGGCGTGTTAATCAGATGCTCAGTTAATGTTTAATGTGTAATAAATTGATTAACTGACCTTTTTTAAATTCGATTAATTGACCGTTTAGGTGTTCATATTTTTACCATATTAGTGATTAACCGTTTAGTTAGCTAGTGTTTATAAAAAAAAACAATATTTCGCTTCGGATTTCTGTTTTCTTTAGACCGATCTACAACACAAAACCATCTCTTGCGCAGTTGCGGGACTATAGGTTATTCTATAAATACGCCACATAATTCTGAATATTTGATTAGTATATGTTACATTTTCATGTGCGATACGCTCTACAATTTTTATATAAATGGGCTATATATATGAGTGGTCCTTAGATTTATGCTCTAAAAGTCAGCGACATCATTTTATTTTCATTGCATAAAAAGTCTAAACACCAGCTTACCTCTATCTATTTTTTTTAATTAAACATATTACACTAAAATATTTGCAACCCACCATAATTATTTGATGACAAAAAAGATAATAGTTATGAAAAAATAAGATCAAAATTTGGAAGGTGTTAGAAACTTGGAATCATTTTGTTATGAGAAAGAACCTTGGTTGGTGTAAATCTATGTTTTATGGATTTCTAACTGGCTTTGGTCTTGTTAAAATCATTCTAGATGTGCAACGACAACTAATGCCAAAGGATAATAATATGAGTATACAAATATATAATTTTGTAAAAACGGGTACAAAGAAATTGAAACTTTTATTCGCAATATTTATCTATTCTTATTCAATATCGGTGCGACGGTGGCTAAACAGAACATAAACTTAAAATTCTCTGTGAAAACTATTCTAGAGTAACTAAATTCAACGAAAATAAGTAGCATTACCTAAAAATAATTAATCAGTGGAAAGTAAAACAAGTTAATGACGATCAAACCGAGACAACAGAATCTGCAGAAACCATCAAAACCAACGTTGGGTTAACTTTTGACCTGACACTTGGGTTAATAATTACCGTTTTAGGTATAAAATACAAATATTAGTACAACCTAAGAAATCATAATTATGAATATTGCTACGAAAAAAAAAACATATTTATTAATTACCAAACTTCGAATGTATCGTGCACCAACCAAATACACTAGATTGGTGTACAAAGAAAAAGAAAGAGGACTAGAGGGCCATGTCACCATCAACTCATATAAGTAATGCAAATTTTCTTAAAATGTGTCAATTCTCCCAACTATTTTTTTTTCCAATCGTATATGAACATTAATGAAATTACTAGTAATGTTTTCCCTTTTTCCAAAATGCTTTAAGAAAATTTGTACTTTTATTTTCTCATTATTGAGTCTAATTCCTGAATCCATACCACTATGGCCTCACAATCAAATCACGATTTAGTTGGTTTTGTTGTTATTTTGACTAGGAATAATTAATAATTATATTGTAACCACTACCAAATGATAAATAAGATGATTACAATTTTGGCAACAAAATATATATAAATGTTCAGAAAATTACTATGGACCATATACATTTTTGGGAGTTTGGACACTGAAATTTCAGATTCTTGTCTGTGGTTAAACCTTGGAACCAGAGAAGATGGTATGCTTTTATCAGTCACCTTTTTATTAATAAACTCTTCTCAATCTCTCTGTCTCTCTGTCTCTCTCTCTTTCTTTCTTCTTCTTCGCTCTCTCTTCGAAGCTACCATCTTGGATTGTGTTGGTTCAAAAAAAAAACTTCCTTTGGTCCCTTCTTTAGAAAAAAAAAACATCATGAGATTGCATCTTGGTCTCTTGTTTCTATTGGCCTTAACCAACTATTCAAGTAAGCTTTCTGTTTATTCATGCGACTTTCTCTCAAATTCTTCACAAAACGTTTCAATATGGGTCTCCACCAATCACAAAGTTCTAAATTGGGTTTCTCAAAAGAACCCTTTTTAATCAAAATCATTCACTTTTCTTGAGATTTCAAGCGTAAAAAAACCAACTCTATGAGATCGATATAACGACAAGATCAACTGGCCAGCATCCTAACGAAATCGGAGCAAGTCTACACTCTCTCTGTTTTTCTCTGTTTTCCAGGTGCAACTTATTGTCTATGTAGAGATGGAGTTGGAGAGAAAGAGCTACAAACATCAATAGACTATGCATGTGGAGCTTTAGCAGATTGTAATCCAATCCATGATAAAGGTCCTTGTTACCAACCAAACAATATCAAAAGCCATTGTGATTGGGCAGTGAATAGCTATTTCCAAAGATCTGGTCAACTCCCTGGAAGCTGTAATTTTTCAGGAACTGCTACTACAAGCCCAAACCCTCCTTCAAGTAACTAAACCAAATCTTTATAATCTAAATTTGTTGGGTTGATGAAATAAAAAATTGCAATATTTTTGATGATTTCCTCTGTTTTTGTTTTTGTTTGTAGCTGTGGTTACTGGTTGCATCTATCCTTCAAGCCCTGGGTATGTTTACTATTAAACTCTGTAACAATTTACCAAAAAATAAACTCTTAGGAAGGGAAATAAATTTTTATTTCATTTTGATTCTTTAATTTTGACATAGCCACCAATCATTTTAACAGCTGCAATATAACTTTCTTTTCTTTTCTTGATTTTCAAGATTTGGTACGAGGACAATGTTTGGTTAAGCTTGTCTCTCATTACGTGACTTTAAAGTTTAGTCTTCTTGGTGACCTATTTTTTTCTTGCAGAACTGCAGGGACAACTCCGACGACCGGAACTCCTCCGGGAACACAGACGTTTCAGGGACCTCCTGCGTTTGGTCCGACAGGAAATTTTGAACCTTCAGGGAATAAAGAAGCTTCTTCGAGTTTGTTTGTTTCAATAGCACTCACACTTGGTTTCTCCGTCATTGCGTTTCTATAAATGGCAGTGATTTAGAAGAAGAATTAAAGTGAGGTTTTTAGTTGATGTACGAATGAGATTTTGCCACGTGTGAATTCAAGTTCTTTGAGGCAGACATCCACTTAGCTTTGGTTGGTTGTTCTTTAGAGCATGTGATACTTTTAGAATATCAAATCATTAAAAAAAATTGAAAATAAAAAGAAAAAAAAAAATATTCGGTCAATTTTTTTTGTAAAGTCTTCTCTAGCAGGAGAGACAATTGATACGTCTCAACGGGCCACGTGGCGCTATGCCATTGGATCGTTTTTTTTTCTTAACCAAAAAAAAGAAAAAAAAAACTCCGATCGTTTTCTCCGTTTTGTCCCCTCCGATTAGCGAGTCGTCCCCTCTCAATCTCTTGCTAAGGAGTGAGATAAAAAAACTAGAGACATAAATCGAGAACTCACTTCTCTTACTCTTGGTCTCCGTGTTGACCGTGGAGGAACCAGAGCCGTAGCAAGAGCAGTAATCGCCAGTGTGGATGGTTGTTCTGGTATAGATCGGCCGATTCTCGCCTCCATTGTTATGAAATTTCTTCAAAATCCTTCTCTTCCCTCCAAATAACATCGGAGATTTCTGGCCAAAAGAGAAAGAAGAGATTAAGATTTGAGTCTCACGGTTAATTGGAAAAAATTAGTAAGTCTCAATTATTAAGTTAATATTATTAAATATTGATTTAAGAATCCATAGAAGCCTCGCCGATAATAATGCTCTTAGGCTCTTTTTGTTTCTTTTATTAGTTTGATGTATGAAATGTAAAATGGAATCTTTCTTTTTAAGTATTGTATGCAGCATAGTGAAGAGAATGCTCAACAAAATGAGAAATGCAAACAATATGGGAAATGGTAAAGTTTACGTTCAAGCTTGAAAGAACTACAAGTAAACCTTTGTTACACAAATAAATGACATTCTACAAAATTAGTTATGAAAATAGTTGAGTGTTAATTAATCTTCTTATCTTTCCCATACCACAGAATCAACTTCTCATTCCCTCAATCTTAACCTCCACCATGAATTAATTCAACCAATTTCACCTATGTTTCAACTCTCTTTCTAGTAGATTTTAATACAATTTTGATCTATTTTTAATTTATTTTTATTAGTCTCTTATGATATATACTGATCAAATCATACCTAAATATTGTAAAAATTTATTTTGAATACTTTAGATTTCGTCATTTCGTAAATTTTATACATTCGCACTATAATTTATTTTGTAATTTTTTTGTTTTGCAAACTTTAAATTATTCTAGAGATTAATTTTATTTCTCTAATCCCACATTTATGCAATATTGCCAATCAAAACACTCACCATTCCATCTTTAAATGGGACTCAAACTAAAACACGCAACTACCTTAAAAAAAAACACAAGTAATCACTGATTAGAAAAAAAAAAACTATAATTACATTTGAAAATCAATGGAAATATTAAATCATATAAACATCAAGCTTATTGCTTTCTTCTTATTATTCAAAAATCCCATATTAAACTTGTAATGACTTCACTAGTAAGTTTTGATATATAAGGAGAAAACCTACATATCGAAGATATTGTTGAAGCTTTCCAAGAAAAAAAAAGAAGATATTTGTAATGAGTTAGATTTTGGAGATAAAATAAGAAATTTGTAATGAGTTAGATTTTGGAGATTGACTCAACGCGTTAATCTCTAACCATCCAACGGTTCTAAAAGCATACGCACACCGAGTACAAATCTTTCCTACTACACCGTATAAAAACCCTTATATGGTAAAATCTTCGTCGTTTCGTTGAAAAACCCCTTTCCAAACTGAACAAAGAAACCTCACAATTTCTCAGTGAAGCAAAATTCGCCATGGATCCTCAACAACGGAGAACTGAAACTGCTCGCGCTCCTCCGGTCGGAGAACCCGGCGGCGACGTGACTTCGATTTTCCTTGCGTTCGGTGTTTTCATCGCAATCGCCGCTTTGGTATGTATCGTCTTTTCTCTTTATCAAGATTCGATGATGTTTATACAAGCATCCATTTGCATTAGATACTTCCTCGATCGATTTTGTGCAAATCCAAATCGAAATCTTGAAGCTTTGTTTCCGAAGTTGACTTAAAGATGATGACTTGTAGTGTATTCTTCTCGACCTAGATTTTTGATCTTGTTTCGTTTTAGATTAGTACCTTTCTCCCAATTTGCACATTAAGGTTTAGTGTAAGGTCATAACCACACAACAATGGAACCTATTTGAGAGCCAAAGAACTAAACTCATTCCTGGTTTCATAAGCTTATCTTGCAATGTAATGGATTAGCAGGTCATGTTCCCTTCATCTTTGGTGCATCAAGTCCCTGAAGGTCACGTTGGTGCGTATTGGAGAGGTGGTGCTCTTCTAAACATGATTTCAGAGCCAGGTATTACTATTTATACTCCCTTTTCGCAGTGTTTCATCATGGTTTCGTTCTTCTGTTGTTTATCCGATTTGAAACGCTGTTTTATTGCTTCAGGTTTTCATTTGAAGTTGCCTTTCATAACCAACTACGAGCCTGTTCAAGTTACTCTACAAACAGATCAAGTGAGTCTTATATCATAAGAAAGCTTGGAAGTGTTTAGGTTGTATCTTTTTTATACTGATTGTAATTCTCTGTACCTTAGGTGAAGGATATACCATGTGGTACTAAAGGAGGTGTTATGATTACCTTTGAGAAGATTGAAGTAAGACTCTTAAGATTTCTTTTTTGCTGCTAGCATCATCACCGGTTCGTAAAGTTTGTTGATCTTAATGACATGTTTTGACCAGAATATATGTTTCTAGGTTGTTAATCGTCTGCGTAAGGATTATGTCTATGACACTTTGCTCAACTATGGTGTGAACTATGATAACACTTGGATATATGACAAGATTCACCATGAGATCAACCAGTTCTGCAGCTCTCATTCACTTCAGCAAGTCTACATTGACATCTTTGACCAGGTACTTGACTATATCTAGAATCCGTAGTAACAGTAATGGAAACATATATACTTTGATCTTAACGGTTTGGAAGCTTATTACAGTTTCAGTTGGAATATTATGCTCATGAAACTGACTGGTTCATACCAGTGGCTAAAGCTTACTTTGGATATTTCTACATTGTTTCTTACAATGATTTTTGGTAATTCATTCAATCAAATGTGTTTTAGATTGATGAACGAATGAAAGAGGCTCTTCAGGCTGATTGCACACGGTATGCTCCAGGAATTGAAATTATTAGTGTACGTGTCACAAAGCCAAAAATTCCAGAGAGTGTTAGGCGGAACTTTGAGCAGATGGAAGAGGAACGCACCAAGGTACACTCTTTCCGACCCTTGGCAATTTGATTCCCACTGGTTTGCTTATATTTCCAGTTCTGTTATAATGCATGACAAAGAGTTAGGAATCGAATTAGCAATACAGAACGGTTTAAGACTGATTACACAATTGAAAATTAATGGTTTTTTGAAGGTCTTGATTGCTATTGAGAAACAAAGAGTTGCTGAGAAAGAGGCAGAGACAAAGAAAATAATGGCCATTAGTGAAGCCGAGAAAAACGCCAATGTTAGCATGATTATGATGCAACAGAAGCTGACGGAGAAAGACAGTTCTCGAAGAGAAGCTGATATCGAGAATCAGATGTATCTTGATCGTCAAAAGAGTCTCGCAGATGCAGATTACTACCGGTAATAGCAGTCTCTTTTCTAATTTATTTCCCTTCTGAAATACACAAACAAAGAACATATAACAGCAGAATAAATGGGTCTAATGTTTACCTTTTTGCTCTGATCAATGTCCCTAGTGTACTGAAAGAAGCTGAAGCAAACAAGTTGAAGCTAACCCCTGAATTCCTCGAACTCAAATTCATCGATGCCATTGCTCGTAATACTAAAATATTCTTCGGAGACAAGGTTTTGCTCATCTCTCATCTTTTATCTCTCTTCTCTCTGTTTCTACCTGTTCTGAAGAAGTATATATCTTTAATTTGCAGGTACCTAACATGGTGTTGGATCAAAGGCTGCTTGGGAACTTCCTCAATCATTCGACAAAAGACAAATCTAAAGATGAAAACTTGGAGATGGCCACTGATGCATAGAACAGATGTTTCAGTCTCCCCCAAAAAAACAAACTTTTTGTTTTAGTATTGCAGAAATTAGTAGTGGACTTTGGAAGCTTCTCTTGTGGCTATTATCATTTTACTGCAACCCAATTTCCTAATAAACATGTTTTTTTTTTGTCTGAAAAGGAGTCTCATTGAGACTAAATCTTGTTCGTATAATAACCATTTATCAGATTCAACGCTCCACAGAATATCTGATCTTTCTCAGGGATTTAAATTCTTCCATTAAAAAAGTTGAAGACAACCTTAAAAGAAAGAAGGTAAAGCCAACATATAAGTTTATGAGATTAAGAAATTTCTGTGTGTAAAGATATATATTCAAAGAAAAAGATTGATTTTTTATCGGAAAAACTGTCTATTCAATTTGGCAACAAACGATCAATTCAACTTTAATATAACACAAACATTTAATTTCAAAAAGAAACTCAGAACAATGATCATACTACGAAGCAAAATTGCAATGATCTCAACGGATAAAACCCTCGAAACCACAAGTAGAAATTGGAATTAGAACTGGTTTTGAAGGACAAGAAGATGAGACCTCGCAAATGCCAGCGTCAAGGCCGTTCTCGAGGGTTCGAGAGAAGAAGAGATTGATAGAGAGCCATTCAATTCGCCATTGAATGAGAAGAAATTTGCTTCTCTTTTTATTTCTGAAATTTGCTTTTGTCGTCGTCACCAAAAATTACAACTCACACCTAATCCGTAAATATTTTTTATTCTAATCTCACTTAATATATACGAATATTTTTGGAAATTTTTTTAATGAAAAGTTCCTATACAAGAGAGGAGGAGCCTCTAGATTAATCTAAATACAGAAAGTTCCTATACAAGATCAATCAAATATTGTGTATTAAAGTAGAATCCTTTCATATTTCTTACACTGAATACACACGTAGGTGAAGCTTCAACTAAAGGAGAATCCTTTCATATTAACCTTAGAAAACACGAGTAGCCTCGTATTATTTATCATTTGGTATTTCTACGTTAAAAGATCGTTGAGGAAAATTGATATGAACGTTTTTTTTTTGTATCGAAAACCAGTTTTTTAAAGTTGAAAGATATATTAAACAATTAATAGGAAAAAAAAAATCAAACGCAATTGCTGATACTTTTCACTACAAGAAATAAGGCATTGAACGTTCCTTTTTAATTTCTAAGTCATTTGTTAAACCAACGTTAATAAAATAATATAGAAGCAATTTTGTGTCGAATACTTAACTGACGCAAGCATGAAAAATATATAGGAAGGCCAGAAAGAACGGAAATTGATACATAAAGAATATAGAAATAATTAGAGATTATGCATGGAAAAATAAATGAACAAAAGGGATGCAAGTGACAAATTATATAATTTGAATTAATGGTGCCAACTTAAATATTTCAAACCAAATACCAAATAAATTAGCATGTTAACATAATTTAATAAGCCTAGATTAAAAGCTGCTTGGGAACTTCCTCAATAATTAGACAAATTACAAATCTAACGATGGAAACTTGGAGATGGCTACTGATGCATAGAACATATTTTTCAACTCACTAAAAAAACAAAACCATTTGTCTTTGATTACGTAAATTAATACTTAATTAATAGTGAAATTTGGAAGCTTTTTTTTTTAGGCTGTCATTACCTACCTAATAAACATGTTTTTTATTGGTCTGAAAAGGAATCGTGTAATATTTTCTTTAACGCATTTATCAGATTCAAAGCTACAAAGAGTATCTTTCTTTGTGTTTAGTAACATGTGAAGAAAAAGGTTGTTCACTTGTCAAATTCAGACTCAAAGTCCAAATATATCTGAACTCATTTTGGTCTTATTAGGCTAAAAATACCCATGTGTCTTGAAATCCTTAACTGACATTATCTTTTGATATACACATGTAGCCTTCTCCACACAACCATCACAACAAACATGCATGTACATAGAAGATCCGGTTAAGATAAACCGGACAGGATTCCAAAGCGGTGTTGTTAACCGGGTAAGAGGCAAAGCCCATAAATATAACACAAGAAAAGAGAGTCTTTGTGTTAAAGAAGCAGAAGAAGAAGATGTATGTGGTTGAGAGCAAAGCAGGAGCTATAGGATGTATGATACTTTCCTTGTGTTGCTTAGGAAGTTGGCCAGCGATTTTGACTCTGTTGGAGAGAAGAGGACGTCTTCCTCAACATACGTTTCTTGATTTCACAACCGCTAATCTTTTGGCCGCAATCGTGATCGCGTTTTCGCTCGGCGAGGTTGGAAAAAGCACGTTTTTAACACCTGACTTCACGACTCAGCTCTCTCAGGTTTGGTTTGGTCCCTTCTTCTTCTTGATCTTCCTTATGAATTTGATTGGTAATCCGAGGAATTTACAGGATAATTGGCCGTCGGTATTGCTTGCAGTCGCAGGCGGTGTGCTACTTAGCGTCGGGAATTTAGCGACTCAATACGCTTTTGCGTTTGTCGGTTTATCAGTAACCGAAGTTATAACCGCAAGCATTACCGTAGTCATTGGTATGGCTCATTTGGGAAAATATTACACAAACAAACGCAGACAATGTGTTAAATAATCACTTGATGTTGTTATGGTTTCTTGTGTGTCACGGTGAGTTTTATAGGTACGACGTTGAATTATTTCTTGGACGACAAGATTAACAAAGCCGAGGTCCTTTTCCCCGGAGTAGGTTGTTTCTTGGTCGCTGTTTTCCTCGGTGCTGCGGTTCACTCTTCAAATGCGGCTGATGTCAAAGCGAAACTCGAGTCTTTACCTAGCGAGTATAAAGCCGGGACACAGTACGATGTTGCTCTTTTTCTTTTGCCATTATTACTTCATGTTTTCAAAACGTGTTCTGTTTTTGACAAAGATCTAATCTTTCTCAGGGATTTCTATTCTTCCATTAAAAAAGGCGAAGACAACTCTGAAAAAGGTAATGTCAATGTATATGGTTTATAAGATTAAGAAATTTTCAGTCAAAATTGGATCTTTTGGTGGAATGTTGATAAAGTTTGGATCTTTTCTTATATTTTGTTGTTACGATTAACAGAGAAAACTGATGTTGAGTCTCAAGAGAAAGTACCAATGGGAAAGGCGAAAGCAGGGACTGCAGGATTCTTTGTAGAGCTAGAGAACAAAAGAGCAATCAAGGTTCTATTACAATGACCAAAGAGAAAAACACCCGAAACACCGAACTCAAAGTTCGAAAGTTTTTTAAGCAAGATTACATAGCAAAAGGAGAGTATATTACTACTCGGTGTTTAAAACCTCGTCATTCGCAGGTCTTTGGGAAGAGCATAATGATCGGACTATTCATAACGCTCTTTGCCGGAATCTGCCTCTCTCTGTTCTCCCCTGCATTCAATTTGGCGACAAATGATCAATGGAGCACATTGCCAAAAGGCGTACCTAAGCTCGTTGTCTATACCGCCTTTTTCTACTTCTCGATCGCGGGTTTTCTCATCGCTTTGATTCTAAACCTCGTCTTTCTTTACCGGCCTATGGCGGGATTAGCGAGATCATCTCTTAAGAAGTATGTAAATGATTCTAAAGGTAGAGGTTGGGCTGTTTTTGCTGGCTTCTTGTGTGGATTTGGTAATGGTTTGCAGTTTATGGGAGGTCAAGCCGCTGGATACGCCGCCGCAGACTCTGTCCAAGTTAGTTTTTATCTCTCGATCTCGATCTCGATTTCGATTGATCTCAAATTTGCATATTGGTTTTGAGTATATGAGCTCTGTTTTTGGTTTAGGCACTTCCTCTTGTGAGCACATTTTGGGGCATAATCTTGTTTGGAGAGTATCGAAGATCGTCGAAGAGAACTTATGTGCTTTTGGTTAGCATGTTAGCCATGTTTGTGGCGGCCGTTGCGATTCTCATGGCGTCCTCCGGTCACCGGAAATGATGAAGTTTTTCTTAGTTTTATCACATGCTTAAGCATGTTTATTATGCATAACGATAATTTAATGTTTCAAAGGTTTTTTATATTTCTTTTCTATATAAGATTCAAAGTGACATAATATTTGTTTTTTTTAGCGTCTGGTGATTTTATTAAATCAAAACAAAGAACACATAAAGAGTTTCTCCCACTCTCAAAACAGAGAGAAAGAGCAGAGTTGTTATTGGTGTCTCCAACTATTGTAGCTATTGGTGTCTCCAACTCAAGTTGCAATAGCGAAAGCCTCCTTGTAATCTGAAAATTTGGGAGAGGAAGAACCTATAACGAGGCTAGTCATGCGGTTTCGCGAGCGCTTCCATCACTGCTTTACAGTCGAAACCAAAAGTTACATCTTGAAGACGAAGATCCTGGGCACTCTGCATCGCCCATATAACACAACGGAGTTCCGAAGTGATCCTGTTTCTCGACGGAGTAAAAGCATCCCTAGCATGATACCAAACCTGACCATTAGCATCTCGACCAATCCATGCTCCTCCTCCACTAAGCAGATTGGCGTTTCTCCAATTGGAGTGACATAATATTTGTTAGAAGATCAATAATGGTGGAGTATCTCAAAGGGGTTTTAGCCTAATATTAGTAAATAATGTTTAATTACTGAATTAAATTTTAATATTTAAATTGAACTTAAACTAATGAAAAGTATACATGTGTCACTAGTCTAATGAGTTTTTAGATTTAGAACTTTATTTTTTTATTTTTATTTTATTTTTATTGTTTAGAACTCTATTGCGTATTTCCTATTAAAAATATTCTTACACTGATGCTATCCACTCATACAACTAAAAATCGTGGACATGCGTTTCTAACGATCTAGTGCAAAAATTACCAATAAAAGTAATTTGTGAAATGCTAAGTAAGAACTCAACAATTTCAAAACAAAAGTAATTTGTTTTGGAGAAATTGGCACATATAACCACCAAACAAACTATCAGTGTTTTGAAAATAACGAAATTACCCTTACTAAAATTAACAAACTAAATGCATCACTTTTTGCTAATTTTAGTAAGGGTAATTTCGTTATTTTCATTTAGTTTGAAAATTACTAATTTCGTTATTTGAAAATAACGAAATTATCCTTACTAAAATTAGCAAACTACACTAAATGAAAATAAAGTGATGCATTTAGTTTGATATGTTTAGTAAGGATAATTTTGGTTGTTAACAAAAATGATTTTCATGGCTATATGCTTTATTATAAATCACATTTTCGTTACTAACGAAATAAATCCTATTTTGTTAACAACCAAAATACAATAGATGAAAAGATCATGTTTGTGGTGATCCATCCATAAAAAAAAACGTTCACAAATGAAAAATTAAAGAGATATAAACAGAGGATCGAACTAAGCAAACCACTATCAAATTTTAAAAACGAGCGATAAAAGAGAGAAATTTGAAAGAAGTTTAATTCGAAATTACAAAAAAAAAAAATTCAACAATAAATTTACAGTTTGGACTACTTGACTAACTTTAATGTATTTATAGGCACATAGTGAATATAACTACGAAAGAGGTATTCATGATCAAATGGGAATTAGAACTATGTATTAAGGAAAAAATGATACATGTAAACAAAATGGGGAAACTTTTATTAAAAAAAACACTAAAAAAATTACAAAGATTCTCAAACTTATTTTCTCACACTTGCCTTAGTTCTAAACTGTTGCCAAGCCTTGGTATTTGTAGTACAAAACCTAAAAAATATACATTTAGATATTTTACAAATTATTCAATAAACATCATAACGACTATATTGACCTTACTAAGTAATTCTCCCGCATACACGCAGATATATAATTTTGTTTTAAATTTTAATCTTTAAAAATGTGAAATATGTAGTTGTTTTGATTTTTACTATAAACATTGTTATTATAAACTCGTGTTATTTGTAGTCCCAACTAAATTGCCATGGATAATTTTCATACGGTTGACCATATATATTGTCTATATAAATAACCAAAATTCAAAATCAGATAATGGATGCATACAATTCAAGACAAAAAAATATATATTACAAATATGTATGAAATTGGTTCTCTTCGTGTTTTTGATTGAGACAGAAACACAATTCCAATTCCAATTTTTTTAATTGAGACAGAGAAAAGTTTAGAAGAAATCGATTCCACTCTAATTCTTTGTTGTCTCATAGCGACAAAATCAAAGCCGATACCATTCTAGTCTAGCTAATCTCATATCTTCTACCAAAGCTAATTGATCAATTTCTTCATACACAGTAAGCTTCTGTCGAGATTTATTTTGTTAGGTATGGAACAAGCTCAATCGAGGGGTTCAACTTCGGTTTATGAGTTTCCAACATCGTCAAAAGCTCCTTCGGCTGTGGCGACCGCAAAACCTGACGTCGTGGGAAGATGAGCCGCAACAACAAAAAATCGAAATCAGAGCATGAGAAACGTCGAAGCTCGTCGACGAATTTAGGGACTCCGGTGGAAGTTCATCGACGATTTGGAGATTCTGGTGGAAGTTCATCGACAATCCAGTAACATCGTTGGTGGAGAGGCTGCGTGATAAGAGGAGGAGACGTGATAAGAGTAAAACGTTTAATGAAGGGTAGTTTTATCATGTTTTCAAGAGTGAAAAAGTGCCCAAATAGCAGAAAGTGTCTATTTGAGATAATAAGCTTTCATGTGTATATTATATTGTTTGATGTTACTAATTAATACATTAAACAAGTTGGGATAATTATAAATCAGCATTGAAAATATAAAAAAATACATAAAATAAATAAAATTTAAATTTAAAACGATACTAAATACTCCTTTAGTTTCAAAATATAAATTGTTTTGGAGATTTTTTTTATGTTTCATAATATAAGTTGTTTTGATAATCCTATGTATTTTTTAACTTTATTGACTTGTGACCAATAGTATTTTGCGGTGGCTTTTTCCATCATCTAAATTATTTTTATTATATATATAAGATGATATTTTTTAGAAAAAAATAGTTTTTTAATATTCGTATTTTTAGCTAAAACAACTTATATTTTGAAACGAATGGAGTATAAAATAGAAGGAATCGATAACTAATACACAACATCTTTCAGTTATAATTGAAAATTTGCTCAAAAGAACAGTTACTAGTTACTGTTTTCGCATATTATTGCTCAATAATCTATACTATATAAAAGTTGAAACTACTAGTTTTTGAGGCCGTCCACATAGGATTTAATTCAACCTATAGTAGCATGACACATCAAATATTTAAAGTTATGTTAATTTTTTTTTTGTTGATAATAATTGAAAAATAAGACATGATTTCCTTATATTATTAGCTCATAATTCCAAGTAATTTCTAATTTTTTGTGGATTTAATTTCCTATTTCAACTTTACATTAGAAAATTTCCTCAATTTAAAAATCTTAAATATTTTAAAAAACGTTATTATTTCACTTTATTATTAGCATGTCATGTAAACATTTACAATTAAGTTAATTTTACTTTTATTGTTGATATAAGCATTTAGAATTAAGTTAATTTTACTTTTATTTGTTAATTAATTTCAATTATTATTTATACAATACAAAATAGACCAACTCCTCATAAAAAGACGTTATTATTTCAAGTTTACGAAAAATTTAGGAAAAATATAGATATTTTGTTATAAAGGCAAAATTAATATCACATTCTAATAAATTATTATCCCAATAGAATAGGATATTAAATTCATTCTCAATTAACTACAAAAGAGATTAGGAAAATTTTCCAACGATCCACAATTCAACCTATAGTAGCATGCCACGTCAAATATTTAGAATTATGTTAGTTTTGTTTTGTTGACAATAATTGAAAAATAAGACATGATTTCCTTATATCATTAGCTCATAATTCCAAGTAATTTCCAAATTTTTGTGGATTTAATTTTCTATTTCAACTTTAGATTAGGAAATTTCCTTAATTTAAAAGTTTTAAATATTTAAAAAAAGTTATTATTTCAAGTTTACGAAAAATTTAAGAAAGTATAGATATTTTGTTATAAAGGCAAAATTAATATCACATTCTAATCAATTATTATCCCAATAGAATAGGATATTACATTCATTCTCAATTAACTACAAAAGAGATTGAGAAAATTTCCAACGATCCACAAAAAATAATATAATTACAATAGAGATTAGGAAATTTTACAAGAAACTGAAAAAGATGGAATGTAATAAAGATGAAGCTAGAATGGCAATTGATATTGCAGAGAAAAACTTTTATAGTGATATAGAATGATTACGTTGGAGCGAAAAAAATCGTTAACAAGACTAAGAATTAGTATCCTAAGCTTGATGGTTCAAACAATTATTGATAATGATCAATGTTTATATCTCTGCATCAAAGAATGAAAAAGGAGGAGCTAATTGGTATGGAGTTCTCGGTGTTGATCCTTTAACTGATGATGAAACAATGAAAAAAATACAAAAATTTAACTCTTTTACTTCATTCGGACAAGAACAAGTGTAAAAGCGCAGAAGATGCGTTTAAGTTGGTTTTAGAGTATTATAAAAAAAAGTTATTGAATTTAGAATTATGGTGTTTGTTGCCTGATAAGGCTAAGAGAATGTGCTTATGATCATAAGAGGAAATCGAAGACCGGGATGCAGAAACCACTAAACGCTCATTAACCAGCTTCTACTAATGGGAATCGAAATTCAAAAGACGGTGTTGATATGAGTGTTAGGCTAGAAGTAATAAGCCTACGCCTCCACCATCTCCGTTTTCCATGACTCCATCTCTTATCCTGTTCCTTCTCTAACGTCCGTTTCCGTTTTGGATCGAGGTAAGTAATCTCATGATTTATAATTAACTGATTTGTGCTTAATAAAGTCATGACAAATTTACGGTGCTTTACTTATGCTTCAATATTTAATATAGCATATTGATTCATGGTGTATACTATAGATCTAAGGTAGATTGACTTTTGTTTGGTCTGTTTTTGCATGTTTATAATATGTTGATTTCTGCTTCATTAATTAGTCTCTTCTCATGCTTTACGAGTCATGCATTTTTTAATATGGTATTGTTCTATCTTATGATATATCGACACAAGTTTATTGCTTTATTACATGTATCCAGTAAAGTATTTGTTTTACCGCGCGATGATTTATTTGCTTTGTTTGATGGATTTTGCGGTTAATAGGGTCACATGTACTTCTAATTATTTGAGGCGAAGTTTGTCTAAGCATGTGATGTTATTTACATGATCTTCAAGTTCTTTAATTAGTTAGTCATCCAATTATTCATCAAATCTTTCTTCATGCTATATTTTGTTCTTTAAGACAATAACATATCCTTAGATCGCAGGAAAATGAGATCTTAGAAACAAGGTTTTACACAAGGGATGTATGAAATTTAATAGAATACATAATATATAGATACTATGATACTCAATTTTTTTTGTACTGAAATTGATTTGTGTACTAAAGCAAGATCCGCATAAAGAAGCATATGCAAGTTCATTTAAAGAAAGCATGGATGCTTGAATGAGAGGAATATAAACCTTTTTGACTTTGGTTTCTGAATATATGCAATTTTGAAGTTCGTGTTGTTTTTTTCTTTGAATTTTACAAGGAGCAAATCCATTTTTCTCCCACCACAGTCTATCTCAGAAACTACATTTTAAGGAAGTTATTTTGGAACAACATTGTGTTATGTCTATTTAGATTTTGTTTTAAACTATTTTTTCTACTACTAAGTATGAATGGTAGTTAACTATACTTTTGTGTAGCCATTTGAACATGGAAATTGAAGGTAAATGTTTGTACAAAAATGATAACTTTAGAAAAAATTATCTTGAAAGACGATGACTTTGCAAGCTTGAAAGAAGAAGATTCTTAACTGTCATCAACTTTTTACAAGTATAAAAAAAATTAGTGATGAAGAGGAACTGAGAGAGTGTTTGGATAAACATTTAGCCCATGATTGTTTAAAAACAAATTGCTGAATTTCCAGCAAATTGCAGATTGTAAAAGGGTGGAAAGCTGCTCAAGATGAGCTGCCAAAGACAAGTGTCTCCGTGCTTTCAAACTACAATGCGAATATGCTAGGGAATAGTATGGTCTCCTTTACTGATGCCGCTTAGAGAAAGAAAGTGCACAAGGGGACTTAGGATGGTTTTTCAAGAATGAAGCTTAGAACATTAATGAGGAATATGTCGACTCCATATCAAATGTTCCATCGGTCTTCACAGCCGAATCATGGGCTGTGATCAATGCACTACAGAAGGCTCGAGAAAAAGGTTTTGAGACCTTACACGTATGCTTTGATTCTCAGGTTTTGTTTAACCTCCTTCGAAAGAAGAAATCACATACGGAGATACATAACCTTCTTTTCGACATTAGTATGTAAGCTACCCATTTTAGGCAACTTTTTTTTTATTTTTGTTCCACGAAAATCCAATATGTTGACAGATTCGTTATCTAAAATAGCGTTTTCAGCTCTTGATTGTCATCTTCTTAACTAACCAAAAAAAAAGAGTGGGTGACAAACAAAACTTGGCAATAAAAAGAAAAATTGAGGTTGGTTTCAATGAAACACATACATCTCTTTCTCTATCACGAGGCCTCTCTAATAAACTATTTTTAAAACCGTTATATTTAACGAGGTTTTCAAGTCTATTTGGTTGCATTTTGGTAAAATTTTTATTTTTTCAACTTTTTTCTCTCATTGATTTTGTTTGATGTATTTTGTCATCGATGCTAACTTAGCAGCAACATCATTTTGTGATAGGTTGTTTGCGTCTGTAAATAGAATCCTATGGCTGCAATAATTGGAAGATTAGTACTACCTCTTTATTATACTACCTAGCGGTGAAAATTCAGTTTTATATGACCACAATCATGAGAGGTGAACCCTTACGTAAAATGTCATTGTTGGTGTGTACATTTGTAAAAATACCAATTTGGGTTGTCCATTTGCAAAAATATCACTAATTATGGATTTTAAAAGATTAAATCTTCCGACCAAAAAAAACAAAAAAGATTAAATCTTAAAATTTTAAACCCTAAATTTTTTTTTACCCTTGTACCCTCAAAACTAAACTCTAATACAACATAATTAACATAAACACAAATAATATAATGAATATATAATTTTTAAAAAGTGGCATTTTTGCAAATATTTTGAAAATGTGGCATTTTTAAAAATTTCTTTTAATTTTTATGGTAAATTAATTAATTAATCATCTACGATTGTTTCACTTTTTACCATAACATTTTGTATTCGTAAATGTCTACGTCTACCTAATTTAAAAATTAGCAAGTCTAAATATATATATTAAACGCGTATATTGGTAACACAAACTCACGCATAGCGTGGGTACAAAATCAACCAATAGTGTTATGCTATGTCAATATTTAGAATTAAATTAATTTTCTTTTGTTGTTAATAGAAGACTTCCAATTTTTTTAAAGATAAGTTAATTTTTTTTGTTTTGTTTGTAAATATAAAACTTCCATTTGTCTAAATTTTGATTTGTTCCATTATTAGTGTCACCAAATAAAAGAAAGGAAAATGTGTCATAGCAATTTACAAAAATAAGAAAATAGTTGTCATAACACTTTTTTAGAAAAACACAAGGCAATTCTAAAAAGGAAATTAAGTGTATATTTGCTAAAAAGAAAACTCAATTGTATATTTACATATCAAACCATCTTAACAAAATTATAAAAAATGTTAATTTTCCATTCTCCAGCTATTTGTTGTATTATATATAGTGATTATAATGTTATTGTATTTATTAGTTTTTTCTTAAAACAAAATTTAGATTTATTAAACTAATGTCTATGTTCTTTTGTAATAATTATTTTTCACGTATATCTTTGTGTTTTTTTTTGTTTTGATTCTTTTATTTTGTAGTTATTGTTACTTGGTAGTTTATATTTAAAGCACAAAGGTACATTTTTGAAAATTATTTTTTCTGCAAAGATTTATTATTAATTAAATAAATATAATTTTATATTTATTATTATTAATCAATATATAAAATTTTATATTCATATGTTTATGTGGAAGTATATCATTAATTATTAGAATAAAAACTACATATGTTTCTCGTGTGTGTAATATATTGCTATATATATATATAAAACTCTTCATATGATTTTTTTATAGATGTGTATGATTTCCTATGCAGAGAGTAGCTACAAATAAATTACATATGAACCACTAATAACCATCAACAACTTTTCAAGTTCAAATGTGCTTAAAGAATTTTGGACATATGGTGGAAGTTGAAAATTCTCAACAAAGAAATTCTTCGGTGAGAAAGTAAAATTCAAATATCATCAGTATGGAGTGAAACTCTACAAGTTTAAAGTAACTAAATTGAGTTATTCTAACATTTTTTAATTTTTTAGATCGATTGAATAAATATGTTTGAAATATATTTTTTTAACAATTTTGTTTTCGAAAAACTACAAAACAACTTAATTGTGAAAGAGTTATATAATTATCAATTGATTTTAAATTTATATGTTTATATATAACAAACAAACTAAAAAAAATACAAATTTTTAAAACATTTAGAACATTTGCCAATTAAATTTTTAAAACAAAATTTAACAATGTGAAAATTTTAACAAAAGAAAAGGAATGTGATAAACATCGTAGGCATTGTAACTAAATAATTTGTGGTATTCTTGCTTCTCATATATAAATATTCTACTATGAATTACAAATGAGATATGTCCTAGGCTTTAGTTATCTCATAAGCCTAATCCAACACTGATTTAAACCAAAGCGAGTCCAAAAATCTTTTGATGAGAACATTGTCATTCTTGGTTGTTTGGTTACCATCTGTAGACGATGTTAAACATAAAATGAGCGCATGTATATTTTTAAAGAAGTAGAGATATGTGATTATATCTCTTCCCAAGACTTGGTATCCGATTTTTTAAGCTTCTAGATGCCATAAAATCAAAATTGCAAGGTCACGTCCATCGTCAACAATTATTTCAATTATAAAACTGAATATAGAGTAATAAACATTTTTACATAATCACCTCCTAAATAATATATATAGGAGATTCTTTACACATGCAAGAAATTTCTACTACATATTATTTTTTATGGTAAATTCATTTTTTTTTATTTTCTACAGTTGTTTCACTTTCTACCATTATACTTTTGCAAAAGTATACATCGACGCCTAGCTAATTTAAAAATAAACAAGTCCAAAATTATTTTAAACCAATTGATAAAACAAATCCACGCGTAGCATGGATATAAAATCTAGTCTACTATATAAAAGATGGTCAGCACTCTTCATTTCTGCGACATGTGGCGGCCTCTTTAGTTGACATCCGTCCTAAACTTTTTTGTTTTTAAAACGCTAAAAACCTGAAACGAAAAATCACTTTCAATTAGTTAATGACTCGGCCAATAAAAATAGCCACGTTCAGATTGTGTAAAAGCGCTCCGGCCCTTCCCCTCCTTTCTTCATCACTTTACGTTTCCATCGTTCTCTTCTGAAAACATACCCTCATATCAAATCGTACTGACGACTTCTAGGGTTCTCTTACTTTCCCAGGTTTTGCCAAAAGATATGTACATGCAATATTTTAAGGTTTGAGGAAAGACTCCAAGGTGAGAGGATTGATTGAGAAAAATAGGTCTCCACTCTGTTTCAAACTTTTGATCAAAACGCCTTTATCAATTTATCTACGAGGTTTGATCTAAATACTCTTTGCATATTGTTTGTTTTAAATTTTTAAAAACACTTCAAATTAATTTTTCGTCTCCTATCTACTAAATCAAGCGGCCGTTGATCTTCTTCTGTAATAGAGGAAAGATGACTCTTCACAGAATTGCTTCTTCTGTCTTAGATGCTTCTTTGTTTTGGTTAAAAATGTTGGCACATATCCGTTTGCATCTACTTCAGAAAAAGAGAGGGGTGTGGTGAGAGAAGGATGTAGAGATCAAGAAAATCAAAAGAGGAGTAGCAAGAAGAAAGACGTGAAGGATAGGGATATAGGTCGAGGTATGGTTTATATAAATTATTATCAATGCGCTGATGGGTTTTCTTTAATTAGCCATTGCATAGATTAATTTACTTCCAAATACTGGATATTTTTTTATCCATGATTCGAACTTCGCAGGAGATGCACTGACAACCAAGAGGAGCTCGACGAAATCCTGAGAGATATAGAACATATTATGTTTATTCGCATACATTGGGTTACTAATGAGAAATGAAATAGAATCCAGAGGAGCTCTATGGCAACCTACATGGTTGTTTTATTAAGCTGTCTTTATAAGTTATGAAGAAAGATGTTTATGAGGTATTTTCCAAAGCTTACATGATTTACTACTCTATGTCTTTTTACTAAGGATATGACTAGGCAAGTATCTGCGTGTTGGGCGGGACAACAATATCGGAAAATTAATAGATTAAGACTGTAATTAAAGCGAATAATATCAAATTAGCATATATGTCCTTTGATTTTGCGATAATATTAAATTAGCATAAGATAAAGTGAATTATTCAGAAGAAAATTAATGGTAAAATTGAATAAAAAATTGGTAAAGAAATTAAGCTGGTTTTTAGTGGAGAAAATATAAGAGATGATATGGTTAGAGAATCACCTTATAGAAATTGCCAAATTCTGGAAAAATGGAAAACAAAGAAGAATCGTTACAAACTCAAGAAGAAGAAGGAGTAGATAGAAAAAAACCATATTTAAACAAAAAAAAGAGGACAAACACAATAGGAATATCCAAACTCGACCAACGAATATAACGAATTAACAATACGTGCCTCCATTGATTCTGCGATAGTGAGGAACAACACACAAATTGTAAGATCTTACAGGAGAAGTGACAAAGAGCAAACCGGAGACAGGAGAAGTGATCAGAGTGTTCGAGAGTACTTAGCCGTCGGATATGACTTGTGTGCTAAGGTACCAAAGGATGTGAAGTTCCAAGGGGTTTGGTATGGTTAGCTTGAGTGATCAATCTTATTACATTAAACAACTTTTGTTAATTGTATTTGATGATAATATAAGTACATCGTTTGAAGCTTTCTTCATCCATCTCTCTTATATAAACAAAAAATTGCACAAGCCTTTGATGATAATGTAACACATTTTGGCTTTTGATGATTCCATTAATTTGGGGCCATATTCTTTTAGGTCCAGTTAGCATAGGCCGCCAGTAAAATATAGAAATGGCCCAATTTGAAAGAGTGTTCTCAACGACAATCATATAAAACGTCTTCTCAAGACAATGTAGCCGTTAATTGTTTTTTCAAACAGTAACTATGCTTAAACGGCTATTTTTTTGAATTCGTTTTTCTTGACGTCTAGACTTTTTTCCTATATATAAATCAATGGGTTTTTGCTTCATGTCTCTCTGTTCTCCTCTACCCTTCTTATATGTTCTTCGATCCAACATGTTTCATAGATCAAGTAAGTCTTAAAAATTGATTCTTTCTCAATCGTTATGATTTTGCTCTTAGTTCATCAAAAGATAATTGTTTCTTGTACGAGATCATGAGTACTTTGATTTCGATTACAGATTTTGTTGGAATCCTTCGATTACAAACCTTAATCCATTCGACAAAGATGGGTTTTTGTTTGCTCCGATTCTTTGGCTAACAAAAACACCAATTAGAATTTCGCTTAACGTCTCTCTGTTCTCGTCTATCTTTCTATGTTCTTCAATCCAACAACAAGATTCATTCATTGATCAAGTAAGTTTTTACAATTGAATCTTTCACGATCGTTATGATTCCACAACTGTGATTTGCTCTCAATTCATCAAAAGATTTTCGTTTCTTGTGGTGGGGATTTACCTTTATGAGATGTGAGTAATTCGATTGTCCCTGTTTCGATTCTTCGTGAAAAGCCTTAATCCGACAAAGGTTGAAGATTTAGAGAACGAAGTCGGTGGAAACTTGTAGCTCAAGTCAAGCCCTACAAATGGAAATTGGGTATGTTGATTAGGCTCGTGTTTCAATATATTCGATTTGGAATTGTAAAAATTATTTGTCATGCACTGCAATTTGCTTTGCGATTGGTGACTAATTTGGATTCTGATTGATTTGGCCAATACAGAGATGTGCAAGTCTCGTAGTTGGACAGATGTGGAGGCTTCGCTAAGTTTGTGGTAAGTTGTTATGTCGAAACACTATTTTCTTTTTTTTCTCTTAAAAAAAAAAAAACTCTTTTTTAATTCGTTTATGCTGCACCAAAATCAATTAAGAAGCATGATAAAGCAATTTAAGTTGATTCGATCTGTGTATTTTTGTTTTGTAGGTGTGATATATAGCTAGCGAGGCTCCATTGACGCAAAAGCTTCAGCAACAAAGTCTATCACATTCATGAAGATTTTTACCTTGAAGATTGGTACAAATTCTATTTCCCTTGACTGTAACAAACTTTCTCACTAAAATCCACATTTTTTTTTTATCTTTTTCAAAGTAAAACGTTTTCAAAGTTTTGAATCTTGACAATTTTTTCACCGATTATTTTAAAATTTAGGATTTTATTTAATTAACTATTTTGGTTTTTGGAAATTTGAGTGCTAGATTTATATAATTGGGAAAATTATTCGGAGGTGTAATCTTGTCATTGACTATCGTCTTTGATCGTTAGCGGTTACAAGTTCGTTTAGTTAAACACAACATAACGTAAATTTAGCATTCAAATTTTGATTATTTATTTTTTTTAAAAATGATTATTTACCCTTGTAATCAACATAACTTAAAAAAAAATCGATGACATAGGTAGTAATTAAGGCGATTTTAATCAACCACGTAAATTATTTTACTTCATATATAATATAATAGATAGGTTTTTGTTCTGCTAATATGAATCTAATATAAGTGTAAATATTCATGGATGGCAAATACAATGCAAACTTACACAAGCATGTAAGTACATCATTCACTCAGGTATCTAACATTTCAAAACCCAACGAAGTGGTCACAGTGTATATGGATCAAAATACTAAATCTGTGACAAAAGGAAACATGTTTAAATTAGACATTCATGTACTAAAAGTATTTGTCCTTTATTGTTTGAGTAATTTCTATTAGTATAGTTTTTTCAGTAGTGCAGATAGTGAGGGCAAAATAAGGAAAGCTTGTGGACTTGGAAGAGAAGACGGGTGAGGTATTATTATCAGTGGCCTCTTCTTTCTGATAAAGTTAAAAATTAGTGTGATCAATGCCCACTTTCGTTTATACGGAGATCACTTATTGATTTCCAAATCTTGTAAAGTTGTTTTGTCAAATCGTATAGCTATGGTATGAAATTTGTTGCTAGAGGTATGTGGTCGCTTATGGTGTTTCTTAATCTCGAATCGATTTCATTAGGTGTCGTAAGTTTCTTTTATTTAAAGCTATATCAGTTTGAATAAACTATGTATTTTCTCCACTTCTTTTCATTATACTACCCAAATCTACGATGCCTACGGGACATACATTTTTGTCAATTTTTTTGAAAGGGTGTCATTCTGTTCTATTCTTTTTCTCCAAATAGGTATAGAGACATTGGCTTCAATGAATCTTTACCTCTTCTTCTCAGTTGTTAAACTCGCATAAAGCCATAAATTCACAGTCAAATCAACATGAGACAGTGCGGTACCATGGATTTTTTTACTCATCGGTAGGGAAAACGAAGATGATGTCCGGAATAAACGGCGCGATGAGTGCCTTATGGTTATCTCCTTGATACAACCATTAGGCAGCCGGAATAACGATTAGTGATTTTTGTTATGGGTTTGATTGATAAGTTGAATCTCAAAGCGCACAAGTGTCTAATCACCTTCCAACTTTGGTGAAATTTTGAGGATGTGTATCACCATATTGAAATGAACTATGTTGACCTTAATATAATGCAATGTTTTAGTGGTGTATAAAAATCTGATATCAATAAGATTAACTTTCAACTCCTAATTGCCATCAGTGTACAATGCCTAACCTGTTCTATTTCCTTGCTTTCACTTATAATAGAATTTTTTCTGTTTACGTCCTTTGTTATTCTTGATTGTTTACGTCCTCTGTTATTCTTGATGGTTCACCAATGTGTTCCAAATCCAGTTCACTTAAGAATGGATAAATTGTATGCATATATTACAAAAACAAACATACATCATCTAAAGAAAGAGGAGAGAAGAGGAACATTGGATGCATGGAGAAGAGGAGCAGAAACTATTGGGGAAGAAGAAACGTGAGATTGTGTTTGATATATGTAGATGAGGATGATAGATAGATGAGAGGAAATCCCACAATTATGACAAAGACAAGAAAGCATTTGTAAATTTTAGGCACATCATAAAATTAATAAGATGGATTAGAGAAGGTGCCAATGTATATAACGACGATGGAAAACGAAGCTGCCAATTCTAGATATACAAATGGTAGCTAGAGTGTTGTATTTTGATTGTAGAATAGAGGCCACAAAGACTTTTCTTTTGATTTTTTAAACTGTTTTTTGGAATGGTTGTAAACTTTTGTTTATAGGATTATACCAACGCAATTTTCATTCATATATTAGAGACCGTATCATATTGTTGTCTACTTTAATATTAAAAATTTATATAAAACAAATCTCGCACGTATGCGTGGGTACTCATCTAGTACTCAATAAAACATGCCAAATTGAGATATACAAAATCTTGACCATCGTTTAGCATGTACAAATGGAACATAAACACGTAAAATAGAGTACATACACATTCTATTAAATAGATTTCTTAAAGATGAAAATTATAAATTTACATATTAAGGGGTCTGTAATATAATTCTTACCACAATATATATATATATATATATATATATATATATATACTAAATGTCTCTCCCGCGTACACGCGGATAATTCATTTATAATATTTAAAAAAAAAAATACTTTAAACATGTAAAAATATGCATTTTTTTTATTTTTACTATAGATATTATTACTGATATTTTGTCGTAAACTTTTTTTGTTAATAATATAAATTTTTAGAAGTTTAGTTTTACCATTTTATTATTCTAATTTTTTTATTTTATATACGTAAATATGTCAAATAAAATATATATTAATCTATATATAAGAGTGCGTAATTTATTATAAAAACTTGAGATTCCTCTCATAAAAGACTAAACCCTTTGATTATCTTTTTAAAAAATATATAATTTTATTTACAAAGAATTTTATGGGATAATTAGGAAAATATTAGATTTAGAGATCAAATTTAGAGATCAATTTAACTCATTCAACGAATTTTTTTATTTCATATTGAAATTTTCATAGTGTTTTTATTAACATTAAACATAATATGTCATTGTTATTTTTGAAGAATTTTTTTTTTTTAGAAATGCATTTTTGAATTGTCACTTTTCATTATCTATAACTCATATTTTTTTTATTTTCAAATATTTTTAGGTTTAAAAACGTTTCTTTAGGAAAAATATATATATATACATGGGTGTTATAAATTTTAGAATATTTTGTCACAAAACATAATACAATATCTTTTTAAAAATTTGGTAAATCTTTATTATAAAAATATTTATAACAAATTTTAATCTAAAAAACAAAAATTAGAATAAAATGTTGTAAATCTACTTAAAGAAATAAAGGTAAATTTATTTATGGAAAGATTTTCTAAATGATTTTGTTATGATTAATTAATTTAAATTTAATATAGAAAATTCCTATTCAAATTTGCCATGTCATAATTTTTTTTGGAGAGTGATTGTGGAGATGACACATAATCAATCTCTCACAAATTACTTCTCAATTAATATATAAGAGATACTTTTAATAAAAAAAATTAACATAGCCTACAACAATGATCAATATTAATTTAAAGAATTGACAAATGTTTTTGGTTAACGAGATATATATATATATATATATATATATATATATATATATGTAGTTATATTATTAAAAGTATATATATATATATTATATAACACAGCTTTTTTGCTAAACAGTTTGATATATAAATTAGAAACTCAATTTTCTTTTGTCTAGAACCAAAAAAAAAGCACAAAAAAAATCTTTTGTCTTTACTTGGAATGAATTTTGCAGATAAGAAAAGTTCGGTACTTGTCGTTTTACAAAATTAATTTTTCTTTAGTCTTCTTATCTTTTTTTTTTGGCGTAAATATTAGAAAAGTCAAAAGTGTCCAACTAGTGGAATCTCACAATCAAGATTCCAGGCAAATCAGAAATATTAGTTATTTGATTCTTTTCTAAAACTGGAAGTACGTTTCTATGAGACCGAGTCAATGTTGAGTATCCCATTTCTATGAAGCATACTAAAATTATTTTCTTTCAATTTATTTGCAGGAAGTGATATCTCCTCTGTTCTTGCTTAACAACAAATCAGTATCAAAGAGGCTTTTAACCTACCACAAGGTAGTGTCTAATTCATAAACCCATTTTGTATTATTTGGTTCTGATTATCTTAAAAGAATTCTCAACTTTTCTTGTTCAAGGATAGTTTATATTTTCTGTATATCTTTGGAGACAGAATTTCAAGTTTTGATGTAGTAAAATTTCCAAAATTTCAACTAGATTCACACTTGAAATCAAGAACTGAAAAACAGAGTTCATCAATATGAGAAACAGTCAAGAATCTTGTCTAGTTACTGTTTCCTGAATCATTGGGACAATGATTGATGTCTCATTTGATCAGTTTTCCTAAACCATCCCTTTGACTTGCAGGGCTGAGCCATTTTGATCGGTTTTCTTTCGCCCGAAAAAAATGTATCTAGTGGAGAGCAAAGGAGGTGCCATAGCTTGTATGCTTCTAGCCTTACTATCATTAGGGACTTGGCCAGCAATTCTAACACTTCTAGAGAGGCGTGGTCGCCTTCCTCAACACACTTATCTTGATTACTCCATCACAAATTTGTTGGCTGCTATTATTATAGCTTTCACCTTTGGTCAAATAGGGTCTACAAAACCCGGTAGCCCGAATTTCATCACTCAGCTTGCTCAAGTATATATACACAAATCACTTTAGATAAATGTATGCAAATAGAAGGTTACATCTGCTGTTGAACAAAATCACTTTTTTGGCAGGATAATTGGCCATCTGTTATGTTTGCAATGGCGGGCGGGATCGTGCTTAGGCTTGGGAATCTAGCAACTCAATACGCGTGGGCTTTAGTAGGCTTATCGGTTACAGAAGTCATTAGCTCAAGTATCACTGTAGTCATAGGTTAGATCATGGACTCATACTCATATTTTTGGTTCAAAAATTGATCATTCTTGTTTTCTAACTTTTAGGTTCGACCTTGAACTATTTCTTGGATGATAAAATCAATAGAGCCGAGATCCTTTTTCCCGGTGTAGCTTGTTTCTTGATCGCAGTTTGTCTTGGATCAGCAGTTCATAGATCCAATGCAAACGATAACAAGACAAAACTAAAAAACTTTGAGATGGCTAATCAAGAGTAATTAAGATTCAATATCTCACATTTTCTCCACCTAACCAATCTGCTTTCTTGCTGATATACCAATCTTGTCTCTCCAGAGCTTCAGGTCCATCTACTGAAATAGAGACAAAATCATCAAAAGACCTGGAGAGTAATGTTACTAATAAAACATCGGCGAAACCCAAAGAAGGGACTGCAAGTTTTCTAATAGAGCTTGAGAACAAATTAAATTTAAGTTTGGAGATACGAAGCTCACGTTTGATTTGATGGCTAGCAAGGGCATCATTATAACTACGTTTGGAGAGCAGCCCTTGCTAGCCATCAAATAAAACTTGCGCTTTGCATCATCTTTTAGACGATCAAGCAATCTGCATCACTCCATTTACCAAAGATACAACAACCAATCTATCATACAGTTGTAGGTGAAAACATCTGCCACAATTCCTTTCTCTTGCATTTCATCGAAAAGATTTTGACCAATCGAGCAGAAGCAGATTCAGATCTACAAACCCTAGCCAACGTTTCGGTTTCGCCTGAGCTCGATCTCTGAACTGAACTCTAACAAAAGGAGTTAACCCTAGATCGTAGAGGAAGCTTGAAGCGACGCAAAATGAAAATCCGATCAATCCGATCTAGAGCTAAGTTATCTAAAATAGTAAAAATGTTTTTCTTATTTAAACTATAAGTTATCAAAATTATTATTAACTGTTTACTTTTTTATTAAAAGCTTAATTAGTTTACAAAAATATTCTACTACAAAAAAAATTAAAATACAGAAAATCCGACGCATTTCCATCTTTATCCGTTTGCATAGGTATTAAGCGTAAACCTATGATCTTTATATTGTCACTGAAATTACTCTCTGTTTGTCTAAGTCTTTTAACAACAAATTTTGTTTCAATATATTGACCACTTGACAAAAATAAATAAAACAGTTTCAAAAATATATATTGCTAAACATTTGCTAAAAATTTTGCTAAATTTTGTTATAAACAATCCAATATTACTAATTTTTCAAAAATTACATGATACAATCTTCATGGAATTTGCTAAATTTTGTTTATAAACAATCTGATATTAATTAATTTTTATCTTCAAGTGCAATGAATTTATAAATTAGGTTAGGATATAATATGTACATTCTTCCATTTTTTTAGAGTATTTTATTGTGTTATCGTATATAAAAATCTGTTAAATAATTGATTATTATTGATGTAGTTGTTTAACTAGTGAAAATAACACGTTCGACCCTTCTCCTCTTGCGTGAGGGAAAATAGCTAGTGGACCGGTTTTGTGGTCCACCTCGGCTAATGGGCCGACCTTGTGGCCCACATATAACGACAAAAAAAACTAGTGAAAACAAATTCCCTCTCTAAAATATTGACAAGGTGAGGGTGGGGGTGGGTGAGGGGATAAAAATAAAATATATAAGCAAAAGATTCCCTCTGGTCGGGAAAGTTGTAAATCAAGCTTTGGTTTACCATATACTTCTTTCATTTCGAAATAATTGGCATTGTAGGTTATTTCACAGATTAATAAAACATATTATAAGTTTTGTTTTATCTCTAATTAAACAATATTTTATTTGATATGAGTAATTAATAAATTTAAAAGTAAAAATAAAAATAGAAGAATTAGTTACAAACGGAGGAAGTATATATAAGCAAAGAAACAACATATTACACAACTCTCAGACAATTCTAGCAACCACAATTTTCAAACTCATCGAACGAAATATCATCAACATAACAACTTTAAAAAAACAAAAAACGTTGGAGAAATCTATTCCTTCTATAGATCGACTAAAACCATTCTAACTCATTCCCACTCTTAGGTAACTTTGTTTTAAAACTTTTTTGTTTTGCAAATATTTCATATTTAGGTAAAACTCTCATGTACCTCAAACTTTCATTAAAATTGTTGTCAATATACATAGATGTATTCAATCTAACATTTGAGAGGGTGATTTAATGAAGCTACAATGATTTTAATTAAAATATATTAGAATATCATTTAAAACCATAAAATTTGTTTTTTTTATATATTTTTAACTAAATTTTTTTACCAAAACACTTTAAATCATAATAAGTCTCTTAAAATTTACTATTTAAAATATTTTCAATAATAGTAGATTTTCAAATCACAAATTCAATAACACAAGATTTTAAAGTGGATTTTAGAATTGATGTTTGAATAATATAAGATTTGTCGTTTAAATACAAATTACTCTAAATCCTTGATCGAATACACCTCTAGCATGGATGATGACAAAATATCACACTCCTTGGTTAATACAACTCGGTGATTTATGTGAACATGCATGGATTATTTGAGCCGGTGATTTGTTGTCGTCCATACATATATTAATCATTGAGAGAAGTAGGTTTCTCACTGGTCACATCCATATATGTAGATAAGCCCAACATCAACTTTCAAATTCACATCAAGTTACAAGTCAAGTTTTGGCTCCTTCCAGTACATTCACTATTACATCACATTTTGTTACAACAAGGACGAGTTAGGGGTAGAATTATTATCCGATCCAAAATCTGATCTGTTATCCATTCAGAATCGCTCCAAAAATTAGGATATCCGCGGAACCCGGATCCAGATAAAAATAGTAAAAATCTAGTATCCGTAAAAAGAGAATCCGAATAGCAAAATTTTAAGGTTCGAATATCCGAATCCGACGCATAAAATATATTAAAAACATATATTAAGCTATTTTATATAAATAAATAAATAAATATATATATATATATAAAAATTGATATTAGTTTTTTTAATAATATATTATATTTATTATGAAAAATATCATTTAAAATATTAATTAATAATTTTAAAAAATATATTTTTATTTATTAATTATTTTTGATATTAATTCCGGATCTGGTTCCGGATATCCGCGGATATCTTAATTTTTGGTCGGATATCTAGATTTTGGAGGATCCGGATCTAAATATTTTTATCACGGATCCGACGATTCTAAATCCAGATCAGAATACTTTAAAATTCCAGAATATCTAGATCCATTCCACCCTATAGAAGAGTCCAATATTTTTGGATGTACTACATAAATTTAAAATGTTATTCATTTTTCATGTTTATTTTTTCCCGGTAATGTAAAAAGAATCTTAATTTCTCATTCCTATAAATTACACCAAAAACTCTCCCTCATCATCATCATCATCAACAAGTATCTCTTAAGGGTGGAATGGATTCCGAAATCGCTTTCGACAATTCTCCCAATTACCGACTCTACAAAAGTGGCCGTCTTGAACGTCTCAATGGAGAAACCTTTGTCCCACCGTCGCTAAACCCTCAAAACGGCGTCATTTCAAAAGACACCATCTTTTCACCGGAGAAAAACCTCTCTTGCCGGATCTACCTCCCGGAGAAAACCTCCAAGACCGATGAAAAGCTCCCAGTCGTCATCTACTTCCACGGTGGTGGTTTCATAATCGAAACCCCTTTCTCACCGACTTACCACACTTTCCTCACATCCACCGTCGCCGCCGCAAACTGTTTAGCGATCTCTGTTGATTACCGTCGTGCACCGGAGTTTCCGATTCCAATCCCGTACGAAGATTCATGGGTTTCTCTCAAATGGGTATTCTCTCATATCTCTGGATCTGGACCGGAAAATTGGATAAACAAACACGCCGATTTCGGTAAAGTATTCCTCGCCGGAGATAGCGCCGGAGCTAACATATCGCATCATTTAGCGATTCGAGCGAAAAGAGAGAAACTTGAATCGGAAATCTCTGGGATTGTTTTGATTCATCCGTATTTTTGGGGTAAAACTCCGATTGACGAATTGGAGACGAGAGATGAAGCGAGGAGGAAGAAAATCGAAGGAAGTTGGGGAATCGCGAGTCCGAATAGCGAAAACGGAGCGGATGATCCATTGATCAACGTGGTTGGATCCGGATCCGATTTATCCGGGTTAGGTTGCGGACGGGTTTTGGTGATGGTAGCTGGAGATGATCAGTTTGTTAGACGAGGTTTGGGTTACGCGGCGGAGCTGGAGAAGAGTAAATGGGAAGGTGAAGTTGAAGTAATGGAGATTGAAAACGAAGGTCATGTTTTTCATTTGAAGAATCCTAATACTGATAATGCTCGTAGATTGGTGAAGAAATTTGCAGAGTTTATTAACAAATGAAGATTGTATACATTATCAAGTGTAGTGTAAAGAATAAATTTGATGCGTCTATGTTACATACTTGAAACGAAAAAAATACTAGTTGAAATTGGATATAACCATATTCAAATAGGTTATACAACGAGCAACCCTTTTTTTTTTTTTTTGTTTATCACAAAGAATACAAAAAAGGATATATGGTAAAACATCAACAAAGAAAATAAGTAATATTGGGGAAAAAGATATGTTATACACACCTCATATTGCTTGGCATGCTTCTGTGTGGTTCAAGCACAACATCCCCAAACATGCTTTCACTATGTGGGTGCTAACACATTGGCTTATTAGAAAAAGGATATGTTATACATCCCAAGCTCTTTCGGGTGTCATCAAATGGGTCCAAAGATCCTTCTCCAAACTTATAGCTCTTTGCTAGATTCGATAACCAATCATATTCAAATAAGTTATCCAAAAAGCATGTCGCGGAGTACCAAGTAGAAAATAGATTCTCACATTTGAGTATTTGGGTTGAAAACATCAACACTATTCGTGGATTCATTTGTCTCTAAATTCATGTGCCTTATAGCACAAAATTCGTCTTTATATATGAGATCATCGATGATATTCAATTTAAGAAATCAAATTCTATTGTTATTAAATTATCTATTTTACTATTTTTTTTAAACAATTCATGTGTTATTCAATTTACTAAAAAATATAATTATATTAGATGTTTGTGTTATTCAATTTTACTGTAGTTTTTATAGCATTGTCATTTCAAAAACATTTAATAAGAATTCCAATAAAAAAAACTATAAAGACCCCATCTTCACCTTTTTTGCTGTCATTTTGATGGAATTCTATAATGCAAAGTACTTTAAAATCAATTGTTTTCAATTCTTTCAAATCTCTCGTTCAATAATTCCCCTAGTGTGTGATCTGACTCATCTACATCTAAGGAATATCATAATCATTAATATCACTTTCTATTAGCCCCATTAAAAACATCAACAAAGAAAATAAGCCCTATAAAGTTTGATATTGGGAAAAAGAACATGTTATACTTCCCGAAAAACGTGGTGAAAATATCCAAAACATTTAGCATGTCTTCGACATCGGCTTTTCAATTTACCTAAAAGCAAACATGCTCTTGGAAACAAATATGTGTACAAGATTAAGCTCAACTGAGATGGATCTCTGGAGTATGTTATAAAACTCGTCTTGTGGTTCTTAGAAACCGCAATATATATATATATATATATATATATATATATTAAATACTCTTTTATATATAATAATCACCATTACATGCTACGGCACAAGGTCATACAGTTTTTATAAAAAGATACAAAGAGTGATAAAGCTTAGAGTACATCTAGTGCACTAGATACAATCGAATCTTCCGCTTCGATCGAATTTGGTAACAATGGTGAAGCCCTCTAGCCACGTCCACCTCGATATCTGTGACCTCGGTTTCCTCTTCCACCACTTGTGACTTGCCAAATCATCTCCTTAGCTTTCGCTGATGGTTTGACTAGTCTATCTTGAAGGATTCTTTTGCCCGAAGGTGTCATAAGATCTGTCGTATCACATTCCGACAAATCTTCTGCACCTTGGAAGAACCCAAGGAGGCAAATCTATTGGAGCCAAGATCAGGCTCATCTTGATTACTCTTCTTTTGGACAGTAAAAACAGGAAGAGTAGAGGTGGGTGCTAAAGTGGCAGTCACCAATGAAAGAGACTCAATAGAATTAGTCAATGTTGTAGCTCGTATAGCAGTTGAATGTGCTATCGTAACGTTGACTTCCTCAGTCACAAGAGAGGTTGTACCTATGCATTCCTTAGATGGGGAAACAAGAATTACCTCGTCACTTGTGACAGGGACCAGAGCGGTTGATTGTGGTGAATCAACCGGAAGAGAGAGAGAGAGAGAGAGAATCAGAGGACCTAATCACATTGCCATCCTCCGATTCATTCACTATTGTAGAGTGCAAACAACGCTTGATTTTGTGTCCTAGTTGTCCACACCTACTACATTTAGTAGGTAACCATGCGTATTTTACTTCCATCATAGAGATAAAATCATTTGCATCACTAGCTGCAATCCTAGATGGAAAGGCTTTGTCAACTCGATCTCTACTAGAATCTTGGCCTCGCCCATAAGAATTGGGTCTAAACGAGGCTTATGAGTTGCCATTAGAGCACCTAATCCAGAAGCTATGTAACTGATTAGTGGAATTGAGTATAGAATGTTGGGTATCTTTTTCATGGTAACCCAAAATGGAATAGTTTTGATCTTGGGGATAGCTAATGAACCTTCTGGAGACCATGAGGCAACAAGCATCAAACAATCATCCACATGCCATAGACCCGTTTGAAGAACCCAATTCCTAGTAGCTTCATCCGGAATATGGAAAAGGTAATTCGATTCACCAAGCTTCCTAATGGTGATTGTATGTCTCCTACCCCATAGCTTATTGAACACATCAAAGATCAAACCACCTGGAGGGGGTGCACATCTATAGAATTGACCAAGAATGTATTCTTTCTGGTTTTCTAAGCCTCGTAATAGAACATGTTGAGGAATGGATACCTTAGGAGTACCATCCTCTAGGTAATCTGGCTCTGTTGCTCTGTAGAGATTTCTGGAAGAAAGATTTATTCTTGCTGCCCATGGGAAACGAAGATTATCTTCCTTTCTGTCAGCCGGGTTTGCAACCACAGCCTAACCATGTTTCTTTGACAAATACGACCATAACTCTGGACTAGGCAGAGGAGAGCTCAACGATGTACCCGAAGAGATGAAAGGTCGGGTCCAAGCTCCTAGACGACTCGGGACTGTATTACAAAGTGCTGAAGAGACAACCTTTGCTGGTAGAGGAAGTTGAATTGGGATGTTACTGTCGATTGGATCCTCCTTAACACTAGGAATAACCTGGATTGCTCTGATACTACTTGTTAGGGTTTTTAACCAATATAGTGCTTTGATCTTAATTAGATTTGAGATGAATTCAGCAAAACTTAAAAGACACAAGAAACTTTTTCACCAATTCCCTTTCGGTATCTCTGGGGAGGGGATCTTTTGCCCCTCAACTTCACTATCAATCAAAGGGTTAACAAAACGCACTAACAACGTTTTCTTTGTGTTGCAGGTTTGTAAGAAGAACTAGAAGGAGACTACAATATCAAGAGCACCACCTTAGGAACACAAAGACGAACTCCGTTTCCTCTCTCTTATGGATGCCTTTCTCTCTCGACTTCTCTCTCTCTTGACCCTTTGTTGCTACATCGTTCTTTCTTGGGATCAACTTTAGGGTTTGTGAATGTCTTCTTTATATAGCCAATAAGATGTTGCTATATTTTTGTTTTGCTCTTGAATTTGCCTTTTCTCAATTGTCGGTTTCTTCAATTGCCAACCACAAACCAAACAAGAAAGAAACATAGGCTTTTGTTAGGAAAAGAGGTTTGGGCCAGAATATGATTAAGGCCCATATTCCAACAACGGTTTTATACTTTTGGGCCTGCATGCAGTTCAAGACACTAGTGAGAGCCAACTTTGATCTTGCAAAATCAGCACAAGCGGCTTACGTACCTAGCTTTGAGGAGTATATGGAGGTTGGTGAGGTGGAGGTCGAGGTGTATGCGTCTATGGCAGGTATTTTCATGTGTTTGGGAAATACGGGTACGAAGGAAGCTTACGAGTGGCTAAAAACTCGACCAAAACTTGTCAAATCTGTATCTACCAAAGCTCGTCTTATGAATGATATATTTGGTTTCGAGGTAAAAATATTGATATATTTTATTTCTTCGTGTCTCATCTCATGTGTACATCTTACAAAATTACACAAACATTGATTAGGATGACATGAGTAGGGGATATGTCACGAATGCCGTCAACTGTTATATGAAGCAATACGGAGTTACCAAACAAGAAGCTTCATATAATGGTTGAAGATGCCAATAAGGCAATAAATGAGGAGCTCTTGACTAATTGGTGTGTCAAGGCAACAATGAGTATTGCACAAATGATCGCCATTTGCTACAATGGAAGGATTCACCCATGCCGAAGGAAAAATAAAGGAGTATATGACTTCTATTCTTGTCCATTAGTTCCGTCTTTGAAGACTTTGGAAAATGATTCAGCATGTGGTCTATGTTCTTGCCTTCTTGGTTTCTTTGACAATGCCATGCATGTGTTTAATTACTTCGATATGAGCAAAAAATATAAAAAAAATAAAGAGCAATTGCAAAAATGCCATTTTTGGTATGTACATTTGCAGAATACCACTTAGGAATGTCTATTTGCAAAAATACCACTAATTATAGATTTTAAAAGTTTAATCTTAAAATTATAAACCCTTAAAAATGTTTTGACTTCTAAAACCCTCAAAACTAAACGTTAACACAATATAGTTAACCCAAACATAAATAATATAATAAATTTTTTTTTTTTGAAAAAATGGCATTTTTTTCAAAATTTTTGAAAATGTGCATTATTTAAAAAGGACATTTTTAAAAATTTCTCAAAAACAAAATTATGTATTTATGTTAACATAATAAACGCTATTTTTACAAACTAAACTAAAAGCTATCTAACATGAACATGAACGATTTGAGCCTGTGATTTGTGGTTCATATGAGTTATTTAAGGTAGATAGACCCTTTTTAGCAAAAAAAAAAAGTAGATAGACCCAACATCAACAAGTTTTGCCTCCTTCCACTACATTCATAACACCTGATGTTTGTACCAGGACCCATAAAATACTTTTGGATGTACTACTCAAAACTAAATAATTGGGGTCTAGAAATGTGAGATCCAAAACGATGTCCTCAATTATCACATGCTTTATTATGCACTAGAACTGGTTTCAACCAAACCTACTCTATAGCTAGTATAGAGCATGTTTGGCTTTGGTTGATCATTGTACTGAAATAAACTGATCTCAAATCTAACCAAAACTAAATTCTCATTCCTATAAATCACACCAAAACACTCTCCATCTTCTCATAATCATCTTCGAACACTTAATCACTAACATTTCTTCCTCAATGGATTCCGAAATCGCCTTCGACAATCCTCCGTATTATCGATTTTACAAGAATGGCCGCATCGAGCGTCTGAAAGGAGAAACCTTTGTTCCACCTTCTCTAAACCCACAAAACGGCGTCGTTTCAAAAGACACTGTCTACTCGCCGGAGAAAAACCTCTCTTGCCGTATCTACCTCCCGGAGAAAATCTCCGATACCGAGAAAAAGCTCCCTGTTCTCATCTACATTCACGGTGGTGGTTTCATGATCGAAACCGCTTTCTCACCGACTTACCACTCATTCCTCACATCCGCCGTCGCCGCCGCAAATTGCTTAGCGATCTCCGTTGATTACCGTCGTGCACCGGAGTTTCCGATTCCGATCCCGTACGAAGATTCATGGGTTTCTCTCAAATGGGTCTTCTCTCATATCTCCGGATCTGGACCGGAAGATTGGATAAACAAACACGCCGATTTCGGTAAAGTATTCCTCGCCGGAGATAGCGCCGGAGCTAACATATCGCATCATTTAGCGATTCGTGCGAAAAGAGAGAAACTTGAATCGGAAATTTATGGGATTGTCTTGATTCATCCATTCTTTTGGGGGAAAACTCCGATTGATGAATTGGAGACGAAGAATGAGACGAAGAGGAAGAGAATCGAAGGAATTTGGGAAATCGCGAGTCCGGATAGTGAAAACGGAGCGGATGATCCGTTAATGAACGTGGTTGGATCCGGATCCGATTTATCCGGTTTAGGTTGCGGACGGGTTCTGGTAAAATATTAAGATGTACATATATTACCACTTGGTTTATTCCGGTTTAATTTAATTTGTTCAGAGCTTGGTTTGTGTTATACACTTGATAGGTAATGGTAGCCGGAGATGATACACTTGTGAGACGAGGTTTGCGTTACGCGGCGGAGCTGGAGAAGAGTAAATGGGAAGGTGAAGTTGAAGTAATGGAGACTGAAAACGAAGGTCATGTTTTTCATTTGAAGAATCCTGATAGTGATAATGCCCGTAGATTGGTGAAGAGATTTGCAGAGTTTATTAATAAGCAAGATCTTAAACATATTAAGTGTAAGTATTAATTTAACGAATAAATTTGATCCATGCGTCTCTGTTCTGTTTTATTTTATTCCAATCTATCATCTTCTTTGGTTTCAAAGAGAATCTTGTAACGTAAATAAAGATTATAAAAGTTTAAGAAAGGACAAAAAAGATTAAAGTTGTTTTATGACCGACAATTTTTGGCCGAAGTCGCTAAGAACTGTTTACACACAGAAAAGACTTGCTCTAATATTTATAAGAGTTTGTGGCCAACGACTTACGGCTCAAGTCGCTAGAGTTATTTAGATAACTTTGTTGTTAATCGAAGTATCGAACCAAAAATTAGACCCACGGACTCACCCCCAAAAGCTATCCTCTGGCTATCTCCGGAAAATGGCGCGTAATGGTTGATTCTCGTCTCGATTTCCATCTTTTGAACATGTGTACGCGTAAAAGAATCAATCTTCCAACAATGAATTCTTGGCCTCACATGTCGACAGACATTTTGCAATGGAAAAGCTCAGCTGTTCTGTGGATAAACGAAGAAACATGTGATTATGTCGTTGCTTTGATTTGCAGACCTCATCAGTTATTCATGGTCTTATAGAAAACTCAGAAGGTGCAAATTCGGGTTTTTTGGACTTAGCTTGTAGAAACAGTAAGCTTTATGTGTTCACAACGGATTATCACATCGGAATTCTCCAAAATAGCCCGTATCAGATCCAAATAATTGAACAACCGTGGGAATACATTTGGAAGAAAAACATAGTGATTCAAAAACCGGGAGAGGTTCTGATAATCTTGAGCTTAAAAATACGAAGGTAGACTTTTGTTATACATCTTTAAGATGAATTTTGTGTGTTACAAATGAAAAAGAGTAGATTATATTGGAGATATTAATGAGATGTTGTTTTTGGTCATGGTGTTACAGAAAGAGCATCGGTTAAAGATTGTGGTGGGGAAATCAAGAGTGATTCAATCTGTTTCGTTGACGATGATGTTTGGCCAGATCTTGATGTTCGTGTGCTTCAAGTTGCGGTATCTTCGACATTGCCACAAGTAGTATCGAATGGCGTAAGAAATCATGTTTTAATATAAATAAAACTCATTGGTTTGTTCCAGGGGTTCCTTACTAGTCGATTTTGATCAAGTATTTTGTTTGTTGGAAGCTTCTTTGGTTGTTTTCTTTTAGTTTTGATCTTTGAATGATTAAGAACTAGTATATTCATTTTTTTAATAAGGAAATGCGTCAGTTCATGGTTTTATTTATAACAAAATATTTAAAGGGTAACAAAAATTAAGATGGGCTCTTGGTGAATAAGCCGAAATGAAGGACGTTTTCTTGGGTTTTGATGCCAAATCGCGCAGGGTTGAGCTCATCATATAAGATGAGAGAGTAGCGCTTTCCGAGACTAGAGAGATGAGTTGCGGGTAGTATGGCTAAGCACTGATCACAACGATTTCATATGGATAAATTTATAATAATTTTAAATTATTAAACTTAAATTCAAAATATAATTTCGTCTTTTCATGACGCTCTTTGCTGGAATCTGCCTCTCTTTGTTCTCCCTTGCATTCAATTCGGCGACAAATGATCAATGGAGCTCGTTGTCTATACCGCCTTTTTCTACTTCGCGATCGCGAGGTTTCTCATCGCTTTGATTCTAAACCTCATCTTTCTTTACCGGCCTATGGCGGGATTAGCGAGATCATCTCTTAAGAAGTATGTAAATGACTCTAAAGGTAGAGGTTGGGCTGTTTTGGCTGGCTTCTTGTGTGGGTTTGGTAACGGTTTGCAGTTTATGGGAGGTCAAGCTGCTGGATACGCGGCCGCAGACTCTGTCCAAGTTAGTTTTTATTTCTCGATTTTGATTTCGATTGATATTGATATCGAATTTGCATGGTTTTGAGTGTATGAGCTCTGTTTTTGGTTTAGGCACTTCCTCTTGTGAGCACGTTTTGGGGCATAATCTTGTTTGGAGAGTATCAAAGATCGTCGAAAAGAACTTATGTGCTTTTGGTTAGCATGTTAGTCATGTTTGTGGAGGCCGTTGCGATTCTCATGGCGTCCTCCGGTCACCGGAAATGATGAAGTTTTTCTTAGTCTTATTATATGCTTAAGCATGTTTATTATGCATAACGATAATTTAATGTTTCAAAGGTTTTTTATATTTCTTTTCTATATAAGATTCTAAGTGAAAGAACATTTGTTACGACACCAATAATGGTGGAATATCTCAGTGGAGTTCTAGCCTCTAGCCTCGTATTAGTATTTTGATAATGTTTAGATACTAAATTAAATTTTAATATTTAAAATGAACTTGAACTAATAAAAAAAATCTACATGTGTCATTAGTCTAACTAGTTATAGTTTTTTAGCACCACAAAAAAAAAAAAAACTAGTTATAGTTTTTAGATTTAGAAACTTTTTTTTTTCTTTTTTTTCAAAATTTATTTTTTAATCGTCTAGATTTATGAATTATTATAAATTATGAGAACAATTACACGGATTATTATACAACAGACAATTTTAGTTTTGATCTGTGAGATTATTTTGGACGACTCTATTTGCACCACGCTGAAAATCTCCTGTAAATTTTGACTCCATTAATTTGTTTTCTCCGGGACTCGAATTCCATATTTGTAGGTGTAGAAACATTAATAAACTTTCTGTCAAACCACTAGATTGAGAGGACTTCCACTTCAATTTTTATTATTTAGAACCTTATTGTATATCTCTTATTGAAATACTCTTACACTTATGTTATCCACTCATAAAACTAAAAATCGTGGACTGGTGTTTTTAACGATCTACTTGAAAATTTACCAATAAAATGATGTGAAATGCTAAGTAACAACTCAACAATTCAAAATAAAAGTAAATTATATTGTATTAGAGTTTAGTTTTGGTGTTTTAGTGTTTGTATGAGGTCAAAACCTTTTTTAGAGTTTATGATTTTAAGATTTAGAGCTTAAAAATCTTTAGTTAGTGACATTTTTGAAAATAGATAATCCATAGTGATATTTTTAAAAGAACAATTCTTGAGGATTTACCCCTAGAGTTGAACCTTTCTTATTGAGAGATTTCAAAAAAGGACAATTGTCAAAACTACCATTTTCCCAAAATTACATTTCCAAAAATGCCATAATCGAAAAAGTCAGAATATACCACAAATTACTGTTCATCTAACATAAAAAGACAAAAATACCCTTAATGAAAGATGAAGAATTGGACGGTGCGGTTTTCGAGAGTGTCAGAATAAAGTAACAAAAACAAGAATAAAGTAACAAAAGCATATGTGTTGAAGAATGCAAAAGCTGATGCATTTATTGTTTCGAGGTATTGACACTTAAATTAATTGTTTATTAAATAAACTCTCTATATTGATACTATGTTGTCTACCACCGTCTATGTCTTTGTCTACCATCAACCACTGCCTCTGTTTCCGTTCATAACCACCGTATACGTTCACAATCACCATCACCATCTCCATCTTTGTTCACCACCGTTCCCAATTCTGTCCACCACCATCGTCAAATTGTCCACGACCACCAATTTTTATCTTGTCCACCAGTGATTGCGTCGTCGTTTTGTCCACCACCGATTTCGTTGCCGTCTTGTCCATGAAGTTTGTCTTGTCCACGACCAAAGTTTCCTGTCAACCACCGTCTCGTATACCACCATCCACCACCTTCTTCTTCTTCATCATCTCTCGTTCGAGAGAGAGAGAGATCTTGTTTGTGTGAGTGAAGAAGAGAGAGAAATCAACTAAAAAGTGAGAGAGATAAGAGAGGGATTAAGATTTATTGTTTATGTGAGTTATGAAGAGAGAGATGAATATCTTTTGTTTGTGTGTGAGTGTGGAACAGAGAGATGAGAGAGAGAGAGAAATGATGAGAGAAAGAGAGATAAATGTGAGAGAAAGAGAAAGAGATGAAAGAGCGTAAAATGGAATAGGAAGAGTTAGAGGATGGGTAAAAATGTCTTTTAGAATTGGAGAGAGAGAAAAAGATAAATGATGTGGTAGATTTAGAAAGTTTTTTAGAAAAAATGGTATTTTTGGAAATGAGGTTTTGAGAAAATGGCATTCTGGTTAATTTTCTCTTAAAAAAAATACCACTTTTCAAGTGCCACTTTTCAAAATTGCCACATTTTCAAAAAATTTGCAAAAATACCACTTTTTCAAACAAATAATTCATTATATCATTTATGTTTGAGTTAACTACGTTGTATTAGGATTTAGTTTTGAAGGTCTTAAGAGTTTTAGGAGTCAAAACATTTTTTAGTGTTTATAATAATTTGAAGATTTAGGATTTAAAAATCCATATTTAGTGGCATTTTTACAAATGAACACCCCTAAATGGCATTCTTGCAAATGTAAACACCAAAAATCGCATTTTTGTAATTGCCCCTTTCTTATTCACCCCTCTTAATTAATCAATCAAAATTTACCATATAATATAATTAAACAATTAATATTTTCTTATTCACCCCTCTTAATTAATCAATCAAAATTTATCATATAATATAATTAAATAATTAATATTATATAAATAAAATAATTAGATAAAATCATTAAAAGATAATTAAATTAAAGTATATTTAATATAAATTACGAATGGTTGTATATATATCTACTTTTTAGATTTTAATCAAAGTAAAGAGTGGATTCATAAAGCATTTAAACACATTTCATTATTAATTTTTTTTAAAACTTAGGAGTATTGAACACTAATATGTAAGTATAAATTTTCATAAACGAACATAAAATATTGTATGATTTCAAGTACTCAATTTGACTAAACTTATAGATTGGAAGAGATATTAAACCCTAGTATGAGAGCTTAAACCCTTACAAACGGACGTACAATATTGTATGATTTAAAACACTTTATTTGAATAATTTAGTAAATTTGAAGGGGGTAATAAACCCTAATATGGGAGCATAAAAAGTAGACATATATACACCATAAGTGATTAATGAAAAATACACATTTTAATTTAATTATTTTTTTAATAATTTAATTTAATTGTTTTATTTAGATAATAATAACTGTTTAATTATATTACATGACAAATTTTGATTGCTTAAATAAAATAGTCGAATAAGAGAGGTTTATCTTTAGGGGTGAATCCAATAATTTTTCTTTTTAAAAATGGACACACCAAAAATGATATTTTTACAATTATCCTAATTGTTTATACCTTACTTTATTATCCGATATTTAAAAAAATATATATTTTAAATTAGTAAAAAGTTAAGTGTATTCCAAAATTTGTTGTGATATTTAGATATTATCAAAATTTTCCAAAAGCTTTTAGCATAAGATCTATATTATAGAGTTTTAATTCTAAATGAAAGAGAGAGATTCTTATTGGAACACTTCTCTGTTTTCCCTTCTTTCTTCCTGATTTTCCTTTTTCCAATTTTTTTATTATTATTTTTTAATAGATACCAAATCTATTCCTAGGTAGTAGGGAAGATATGGACGCCGAGAGCGGTGAGGTGAGAACCAGAGCTTTTTCCATAAAATCCAATGATCTTTGAGCCTCTGCCTCCTCCGAGCACGAAGGGCGTCCCCTTCTGGAGTCCATACTGGCACGTCATGTTTCTCTTGTGCAACCGAAATGCGATAGAGGTGATGTGGCTCTCAGTATACGTGCCCCCAACGGCTTCTATGTAGTCATCATCATCGATCATAAACTGCATGGAAATACCATATAATCAAATCCATGAAATGATAAGTTGGTAATAAAATAAAAACTCACGTTGTCATTTGAAATATGGGTTGCATTCCCATGAGCAGCAAGTGTCTTGTTGCTGGAGTAGTTAAACTTGACGAAGACCACGCCATAATGATTTCTTCCTACACTTATTTTCTTCACATTGTTGAAGAAGCCATCATCCCAGTCGCTTCCTCTTATTCCATCCCTCACTTTTACTCCCCTAGGGACTGTGAAGCGGGACCAATCCTGCTGGGTTTCACCCCGGCCGCTCATATCCTCATAGTTTGTCCCCGTATGTATTGGGACCAAACTGGGAAAATAAGTACGGTGAAGAGGAAATGAGTCAACCAAATCATTTATTCTTATCTCATGGAACTTATCTCGCTTCACAACATATATGTAAGCCTTTCTCTCTTTGTCTAAACAACACAATACGAGACTAAGACTTTTATCGTCGATGAAGTAACTTGGCGGATAGTAGAAGACCTCTAAACTCGACCATTTAGGAACTGACACATTCATGAACTTCATCCACTCAACAACCTCTCCATCCTGATTCTTTATCTTTTTTTTTGTCACCCAAATATCTATATTTCTTGTGTAATAGTCTTGCTCTAAAAAAGAAAATCGATCTCCCCGAAAAACAGCAAGAGATTTAGCATCGAATGGACCATTTTTGCTAGGTAAGATACAAAATGGTTTGAATGTCTGTGAAGAAAAATCGAAGCTTTGGATAAAATATTCATAAGAAGTGTGATTCCTAGCAACCCAATATAAAGTTCCATGCAAAGATACAGTATGATGAGACATTTCTAACTCCCAATTCTGGGATGCAAACTTATGCGTTTTCCATACATCAGATCCAAACTCGGTGATATTAACTTCCACGGTTCTATTGAAGTGATGAGCCGAGAAAATCTTGTAATGATTGTCGGCTCTACTATTGTCGTATCCTATCCCACTCAGAGAACAATGACAATTTTTGGAGTACTTAATCCATTTAATATCTCTCAACCATGGGTTGCAGATCCCAATCCCAATACTTGTAGAATAAATCAATAACCCATTGCAATATTCGATATTTATAGGCGTTGATATATTATAACCAGGAATATATGAGGGAAAGTTATGCACCTCTATAGATGGACCGTCAATATCAACATCCACTGAACAATTCTTAGATTCGGCTAGTAAGATGAATTGTGGACGGGCACGAGCCAAATGGTTACTGATGAACCTCCTATCGTTGATAAGAGCGTTCCACCATTTACAAACAATCTTGAATCGAACAAGAGAATTTATTGGAAGAAAAGAAAGTATCTTTTCTTCCAATTCCCACAGAAGTTTCTCGCGTTGCATTTGATGTTTTTGGGTGGTGTTAATGATAAAAAAAAATTACATCCCAATATATATATATATAAATAAAGTTAGGACTTACAATAGTACTATTACTACATAAAGAACAAAGACAATAGTAGTAAATAATAATTATTACTGTAGATGTCCAAACAATTACATATATACAAAAAGTTCAAAATCAAATAAAATCAAATCACAAGATTTATATCCAAAAAAATATTATACCAAAATTTGAAAAATAAATCTTGAAAATTAATTCCCTATTTATCTTTCATTAGAGTTAAATTTAAAACATTTGTTTACATTGTATAGCCAACTTTAACACATCTATATATTTTTGCCCAAAAAATTACACGTATATATAAAAAACAAAATCAAATCAAATAGTATTAACTTAAAACCAATTATGAAAAATATCCAAATATATTAACTTAAAAACAAATATTAAAATATCCAAATATATTTAATTAACTTAAAAACAAATATCCAAATATATGAAAAAATCAACTTAATTTAAAAATCAAATATGTATATATGAATATATGTATATATATGGATACGAGGTAATAAAAGATTAACTTAAAAACAAATCTATGAAAAGAAAAATATGTTTATTTTAGATTGGAAATAAGAGCTTGACTGGTGTAGCCGCAACGGTTACGGTTGTAGGTGCGGAAATTTGCGAAAGTGAGCGCTTGCAGTTTTAAACGTTATTAAGCGATTCATACGATTGATGTAGCAGTTAAAAATTGGTGCGTTTGTAGAAGAATTATGACTGGTTGACAAACGGATGCGGTAGTAGTAAAACATTAAATTAACAATATAAACATATTATATAATTATAAAAAACATTAAAAACCATACCATTACAATAAGATATAAAAATCATTACATATTACACATTACAATAAGATATAAAGATATCTTTGAATGAAATTATATCTTTTAGTAACATTTCGTTATAAATAAAACCATGAACTGACGCATTTCCTTATTAAAAATAAACACACTAGTTCTTAATCATTCAAAGATCAAAACTAAAAAGAAAACAACCAACAAACAAAGTACTTCATCAAAACGGAAGAAAACTACTTGATCAAAATCGACTAGTAAGGAACCCCTGGAACAAACAAATGAGTTTTATTTATATTAAAACATGATTTCTTACGCCATTCGATACTACTTGTGGCAATGTCGAAGATACCGCAACTTGAAGCACACGAACATCAAGATCTGGTTAAACATCATCGTCAACGAAATAGATTGAATCACTCTTGATTCCCCCACCACAATCTTGAACCGATGCTCTTTCTGTAACACCATGACCAAAAATCAATAACATCTCATTAATGTCTCCAATATAATCTATACTCTTTCAATATAAACTAAAATGTTCAAAATGTAACATTAACCTAAAAAAAACTCTAATAAAATCATAACTTTCATCTAAACTAAAATAAAATAAAATAAAAAACATACTCATGGTATTCTATTACTAAAAATGTTCAAAGGGTAACAAAACATAAGATGGGTTCTTGGTGAATAAGCCGAAATGAAGGACGTTTTCTTGGGTCTCCGGGATTAGAGAGAGTTGCGGGTAGTGTGATTTCGATATGCGGGCTAAGCACTTCACAACGATTTCATTTGGAAGCGGTGAAAACAAATGGCGATGGCTGACGATTCGTTGTCTTGATGCGGTAGTTCGACATGAATTCTCATAGTGGCGAAGGCGGTGGTTGGATTAGTTTGTTAACAGAAGACCTATCCGATGCTTAATATCTTTGCTCACGTTCAGTCTTAACTCTCAAGAGAAGTGTGGTTTTCGAAATAATTATTTGTGTGAATGTGAAATTAGTTTCAACAAAATGAAACTCCCCGGACTCACCGACAAAAGCTATTGTCTGGCCAGCTCCGGTAACTGGCGCCTGATGGTTGCTCTCATCGTCCCCATTTCCATCTTTTGAACAAGTTCATGCGTAAAACGATCGACCTTCCATCACTGAACTCCATAAGATTTTAGAGATAAATCTTACAATATTTCATAAGATTTTTGAATTGTTATTTTAAAATATTAAATAAATAACATATATATTTATCTCAAACATAAAATATTAATAATAATTTCTAATTTGAATCTCTTGGTTACTAAAAGATATAATTTCATTCAAATATGGATAAAAATGTCTAGTCACATAAAAAAAAGGAGTTGTATTTTGCAAATTAAAAATCACAAATAGAGTATTTATCTATTATTAGTAGACTAGTACCTTCTACGGAATGAATTTAAGTACGGAATGAATATAGAGAAATTAGGTCCTATATTATGTTTGCTGTCTATAATTAATTAACTAACAATGGTCAAAACATAATTAGTTATCTACCAATTAATGTACATAAAATTCCTATTAAACCCTTTTCTACTTACTAGGTTTTTGTTTTTTACCTTGGTTATTTTAGAAGAACAATTTAAAAAAAACCTGCAAACTTAATTAAATCTTCTTTACCCTAGCGCCGCCTATTGATTTGTTCATTTGTTAATTTCTTCTTTGTACCTTCTCTCAACATCGTTTCTAATTCACTTCTTTCTCTGCAATTTCTTCAGTTCTTCTTCTCAAATTTCTTCGATTCTTCTCAAATATCATTCTTCTTCTTCTTCTTCTCTGCAATTTCTTCAATTCTTCCCTAATTTCTTTGTGGGTTTCACAAAAAATTGACGATGAGGGAGCCTACATTACCGAAGCGAATTTTTCGGCGAGGTTGCGAGCCCGTGAAGAGCAAGGTTAATCTCTACTGCTTCATCAAATACTATCGCGCAATCATGAAGTTTTTAGACAAAAATCCTCCACAGAAGGAAATTCTCTTCAAATCCCAGTTTGGAAAACTACTCAATGATGGGTTCAAGGTATCGACTTCGGCTGTTTTTCTGCATTATCTTCTTTCTCGTCAGTTGGAAACTACAAAGGAACATGAAATTTGGATTCTTTTTAGCGGAAAACCATTCCGATTTTCGCTACTTGAATTTGGTGTGGCAACGGGATTGAATTGCTCAAATCTTCTTGCTAAATCTGGAGAAGGTGGCGATGATGTAGTTAACTATTTTACATTCATATAGTTGACTATTTATATTCTAATAGTTGCCTATTTACATTCATATAGCTGACTATTTTACATTCACGTAGTTGCTTATTTACCTCTAAATAGTTGACTACGTATATTCTTAACTATTTTCCTACACTATAGTTAACTATTTTCCTGCACTATATAATTAACTATTTTCCTACACTACATTATAGCTAACTATTGTTGTCAGACCATATAGTTAACTATTTTCCTACACTATAGTGAACTATTTTTCCACCTAATTTCTGCTTCCACACAGGCTCAACTCGTCCTTCTTCGGCTTAAAATCCCAAACACCACTCGACAACAGAACCCACTCTCCCAACATGACAACAACCATCAATCCTTTCGGCATCTGCAAAAAAAAGTTGAATATTCCAATTATACTCTTAGCTAACTATAACAAGACAAAATAATGACGAATAGCTGACTATATTGACCACTGCTTCTTCTCCAGATCCTTCGATAACCTTCTTCTCCACCGTATTCACCATTGCCAATCCTGTTCTCCTTCTTTGCAATTTCGTATACCTAGCGCTGCTGCTTGTGAACATTAATTTATAGACTTTATAGAAAAAGAGACAACATCTCATAGCATCGAATCTGATACACCAAATATTTAGTGATATCTCAATGAAAATACAAAAATCATCAATCAATCTCATTATCGATTTCTTGCAGAACACCCAGAATAAAAAAAAAACATCAACTTTCCTTTATTTTTTAATGCCGCTATTGAAGACACGATTTATTTTTTTTACCAACTTTCTTTTTTATATTTGTACAGGGCAAAATCGTCCACTTTTTAAATCTCACTGTTAGATACCTAAATTTGATTTGCCTTATGTTAGTTACCTAATTATATTACCCTACACTGTTATTCAGCTAATTAACCCATGAATATAAGCATTTAGTAGAGCAGAAATAGCATGTATCGGAAGTTCCAAGCAACTTCAAGATGATAGGGTACATGCAACGCGACTTACACTCCCAACAAACTGGACGAGATTTACTTTTATTGAGCACCACCTCAACGGATTCGCGCCAATAGCTTATTGTGCTTCTTGGCACGAACCCTGCAGTGTCTCCAAGCACACACTCTGTATGCAAACTAGCCCTGTGATCTTTACATGTGTAGAACCATGTCTTTGGATTGGTTTCTTTTTCACAAATGTCACACCAATATTTACCACTTGCCTCTTCGCTTCCATAGCATAGTGAGAGAGGATGATCATCAACTCTATGCTTTACCACTTGTGGTAAAGTGGTGCATCTAAAGCATAAGACAAATTCACAACAATCTTCAACGCACCTGAGCACCTCTGGACGTGGTTCATGTGGTTTCCCGAAGTTGCAATTCATTCTGTGGAATGTAATATAAGGGATGATCAGGATGACTTGCATGGGTAAATGGCTCAGAAACTGAACTTCACCGGACATCTAAACTCCTTTTCCAATGATGGTACATGAAACCATTAGAATCTCTGAGACAACCATCACAAGAAAAGAAATCACCCTTGCTTGTAACTAAAGTAAGTTGGTCATTATGTAACACATGCCTTTTCTTTTTAGGAAACTCAGCGCAGTTTTGGTGGAGAACGAAATCACAATCGATACAACCATAGAAAGATTGGAGATAGAGGGGATGGGTGCATGCATTGCATCTCTTGTTTTCATCATAGAGAGTACCATCAACGTTGAGCCTTAAATAATGCTCTTCGTGCTGAAATGTTGTATTGTGTTGTCATCTATGACCACATATGGCTCTGTATCTTCTATTTCTTCTACTATTCCTTCGAGTTCTTTCCTGTTCAAAACATCGAATCTTATAGCGCATTTGGAATGAACGAAAAAGCCAGGACACCTCTGACACATATAACCCCCACAAGTCCAATCCACCTTCTTATGACAAACACCACATACAGAATTCACAACACCAAGAACATAAGTGTGAGAAACACGGTGATCATGCCGATTGATGTTTATGACGCGTGGAAGTGCAAGACAGCCTCGATGGATCATGAAACCACATTGAAAACATGCGTAGGGGCTTCGATCTCCGTTCAGACCGCAAGCATTACATGTAAAAGTATCGAGTCTTGGGAGAAGGGTGAATTGGTGATCATGAGCTTTCAACTCCATAAGAGATTGTGGTGGTGGGTTTAAAACACAACGCATATCCAAAGTGAAGTTACAAGAAGAACAATGATAAAACAATCTATCATCAATCTTCCTTCCACAAAGACGACATTTTCATAATAGTCCGGTAATCCACCCATGAAGAGCTTAAGAGGGTGCAACGAGTGGTAAGGGTGGTTTACCTCTGTCGGGTGTTTAACCTCTGATGGGTGCCATACGCAATCCACATGGAAGATTACATCATCACATTCGTAGCATTGATAACAAAATGTGTAACCAATCTTCCCACATTTAGCACCACAGCAGTCGAATTCGTGCCTTTGTGTGAAAAGGGTGAGCTTGTGGCCATGCGTCTCAGAATTGTCAATAACCTTTGGTGGTGGGTGCTTGGCACAATGTAGATGTATGGTGAAGCGACATTTCTCACAACGATAGAACAGATCCACGATATCCTTGCCACATAAGTAGCAATAATTTTCTGCAGCAATTCGAAGTTTAAGTCGAAGAGTGTGGTTGGGGTGAAATGGATGTTTCATAGACTCAGGAGCCGTGTCACAACAATTCTTGTGGACGAAAAAATCACAGATTTTGCAATAGTAGCCATCAGTGAGAGATTCGAAGCGTCCACAACAATCACCTTTTCTTGTATCACTACAAGGCATCATAAGATGCTTTTGGATCAGCGGTAGTGACACTCCTTCAGATTTCATGGCTGTATTGTATATTACCAGATTGGCAAGAAGAAAAGTTGGGTTCGAAATCTCAAGACTTTTGAGATTAGAAGAAGAAAAAGAAGATGAAAGATTGGATCTAAACATGTCTGTAGAGATTAGAGACACACAGAACTTCAACAGGAAGTTATCAACGGAGTACTTGAAGAATATGTGATCAATATATGCTTCAAGCCTCTGTTTTCTCTCTGTTTTCTCTTTGTTTTCTCACTCACAATCTCTCTGTTTTTCGGTTCACTCGTGTGTAATTATGTAAGAACAATCAAGCATGAATGTAAAGACACAAGAGAATTTAACCAGTTCAGACCCCTTTGAGAATAGGGGAACCTACGTCTGGCCGGAGAATCTCTCCGGAAAAATCCACTAAGCACTTGGTTCTAAACCGAACCCTTAATCTTTACACCCTCACTCTTAGTTCTCCTACACACTTACATAACCAAGAAACCAAGAACTGACTTATATAAACACAAAATCAGCTTGGTCAAGAAGGAAGACTATCCATGATTTAAGCTTCCTTGTTCCTTGATTACACTGAAAACGAGGAGAAGAACGGCTTGAGCAGGCCTGCATATCAACTTGTCTCCTCCACGCTTCCAAGGACGAGTACGGTTCTGCAGTACAATTGCAGGATGAGTGAAGTATGAGTGAAGTGGTCCTGATTCAAAGATGTACACCTTATCTTCGGAATTCTCTGAATCAACAAGAGTCTTTGTATTACTCTTTGCAGATCAAACCCTTTAGCCGAACTAGAGTCTCTCCTGGTTGACTATAACTTCTCAAGATTGACCAATAACACACCCATTCCAATTTGAAACTCAACGGCTATAACCATAAAGTATTAGTGAAGATTTAAACAACCTTTCACAAAACCCACCTTGGTTTGAATTCTGATCCTCCCAACTTGATTCCTTTGCTTAGTATCTGTGGATTTTTCCATTCTCTGGATCTTCTTCCCTTAGTGTCTTGATATTCTGAGCAAGTCCAAAACTTGTTGAAGCTTGCTCACTGGAACACTCTTGGTGAAAATGTCTGCTGGATTCCATAGTGTAGACACTTTAGTCACCATAATTTCTCCTTCTGCGATCTTATCCCTAATGAAATGCAGACGCACATCTATGTGCTTAGTTCTTTCATGATGCACTGAATTTTTTGAAAGTGCAATTGCACTCTGTGAATCACATAGAACTTCAACATGATTTTGTTTAAACCCCAACTGATAACCCTTCAACCACAACACTTCTTTAGCTGCTTCGGTCAAAGCCATATACTCTGCCTCTGTTGTAGAAAGAGCAACCACTTTCTGAAGTCCTGATTTCCAACTGATCACATTTCCTCCTGCAGTAAATACATAGCCAGTGACTGATCTTCTCTTGTCCAAATCAGCTGCATAATCAGAATCACAAAATCCATTTATCTCCATATTCTCGTGCTTCTTGTAAAGCAATCTCAGGTCTTGTGTTCCTTTGATGTATCTCATCACCCATTTTACAGCCTCCCAATGCTGCTTCAGAGGACCACTCATGTATCTTCTTATCACACAGAGGGGATAAGCAAGATCAGGCCTGGTGCCTATCATTGAGTACATAATACTCCCTACTGCATTGGAGTATGGAATGGATCTCATGTACTCCTCCTGAGCTAGGAGTTCTTTCTCTGTTGCTGCCCTTAACCTGAAGTGTACTCCCAGTTGAGTTGTAACTGGTTTTGAATCCTCCATTCCATAAGTCTTCAATACTCTCCACAAGTATTCTTCTTGAGAAACTTCCAGTGTTCCTCTAACTCTGTCTCTCTTGATTTCCATCCCGAGGATCTTCTTAGCCTCTCCTAAATCTTTCATTTCAAATTCCTTTTTCAAAAGTTCCTTTAGTTCTTGAATCTTCTTCTTATCTTTAGCAGCTATAAGCATATCGTCAACATATAGCAGTAAATAGATAAAAGAGCCATCACCAATCTCTTGATAGTAGATGCAATGATCATACTTGCTTCTCTGATAACCTGAACTCATCATGAAGGTGTTGAATCTTTGATTCCACTGTCTTGGAGCTTGCTTAAGTCCATAGAGAGATTTTTTCAAGAGACAAACTTCATCTTTACCATTCTGATAACCCTCTGGTTGCTCCATCAGAATGTACTCTTCAAGATTTCCATGCAAGAACGCCGTCTTGACATCCATCTATTCCAGTTCTAAATCAAAATTAACCACATATGACAAGATGAGCCTGATTGAGACATGTTTTACCACTGGTGAAAAGATCTCCTGATAGTCAATTCCTTCTTTCTGCAAATAACCCTTAGCCACAAGTCTTGCTTTCATCCTTGGCTTCTCAATCCCTGGAATCCCTGATTTTCTTGTGAATATCCATCTACATCCAATCACTTTTCCTTCCTTAGGTCGATCAACAAGAATCCAGGTTTAATTCTTCAACTGTGACTTGATTTCATCATCTGCAGCTTCTTTCCACAACTCCCTGTCCTTGTCTCTCATTGCTTCATCATAGCAGCAAGGCTCTGGAGACCCTCCATCTTCAGTGATCATCAATGCAAACCCACAGTCATCTTCTTCCATCACTACCAAATTATTATATTTGGGATTTGGCTTTGATATTCTCCTTTCTCTATCTCTGATTAACTGATAGCTCTGATTTTCTTCACTGTCTTAAGGACTACTCTCCTTTGTTTCCCTTGCTTGAGTTTGTTCATAAATGTTCTGAACTGGTTCATTAGCTTCTTGATCTGTTTGATCTTGTTCTACCTCTTCATCGTCTCCACCTAGATCATGAAATCTGCCATTATTCGTTTCATAGGTAAGAGATATAATGGAAGATTGAGAGTTAGAACTTATCTTAGATGTGTCATTGAGATGCTTGTACATCATCTTTTCTTGGAATGTTGCATTTCTAGTGATCACACATTTTCTCTCTTCTAGAAGCCAGAACTTGTACCCTTTGACTCCACTAGGATATCCCACAAAGATGGCTTTCTTGGCTCTAGGATTCAACTTCCCTTGATCACTGTGAATGTAGGCAACAGACCCAAATACCCTCAGTTCTTCATATACTGGTCTTGATCCTGTCCATAACTCTTTAGGAATTTCAAAACCTACTGCAGATGATGGTGACTTATTGATTTGATACACTGCAGAAGATGCAGCTTCAGCCCAAAAACTTTTGGGTAATCCTAATTCACTCAATACACTTCTCACCTTATTGAGAATGGTTCTATTCATTCTCTCTGCGACTTCGTTTTGCTGAGGAGTATAAGCACAAGTCTTGTGCCTTACAATGCCTTGTGTTTTACAGAGGTCATCAAACTCCTTGTTACAGAATTCAAGCCCATTATCAGTCCTTAGTGTCTTTATATTTTTTCCTAACTGATTCTCAACCATGATCTTCCATTCTTCAAACCTTCTAAAAGCTTCATCTTTCGTTTTCAGAAAATAGATCCATGTCTTTCTTGAGTAATCATCAATAAAGGAGATAAAATATTGACACTTACCAAGGGACAAGGGGACATTAGGAGATCCCCACAAGTCTGAATGAATGTAGTCAAGTTTCTCCTATGTAATATGTTTTCCAGTACCAAAGCTGACCCTGTGTGCTTTTCCATACACACAATCTTCACAGAAATCCATCTTTGAAACCCTTGCCTTGTCCAGATAACCCTTCTTGACTAACGTCTTCATCCCACTTTGACTCATATGACCCAATCTCCTGTGCCACAGTCTTGTCTCATCTTTAACTCCAACTGATATACTTGCTTCTCCTGTTGATATATCCTGGTTTTTATGGTTTTTATATGGTGTTTATTATTCTATCTAATGATTTTTATGCGGTTTTATGTCTTAAGTGGTAGTTTTAGTGTGTTTGTAGTGTTTAGAGTCTTTTACAGGTTAATTGAGCAAAAAGGTTGAGAAAAGAGATATTGGACAGTTCTGAAGCGTCATATGTCAAGAAATCGTTGGAAGCCTTAAATTCATTGGATTGATCTGAATTTTGGACACGAGATAGATAATTGAGTCAACTTGCATCCAAAAGAAGATTGAAGTCATTTGGATCAACGGTCAGAAAGTTACACCAATTCTCGTGAAGACCTGTTATTCTGGCTAAACCGACGAAAATAAAGGAAATTTTCAGTGTTTCCTAATTTGACTTGGTTTTGCCAGAGATTTTGACCTGCACGATTTTAGACCTATAAATACATGTTTTTAGCCACTTTAGAGAAAAACCCTTGTAATTTATTCATCTGTTTTGATTCTAAACTTTTGGGAGAAGATCTCTAATCCCTATTGACAATTTGGAGAAGATTTCTGAACTCTCTTGTTTATTTATTGATTTCTTCTTTTCTTCCATGGATTCTTCTTATGATTTGATTTCTATCATGTCTGAGTAGTTTTCTAATTGGGTTTTAGGGTTTCAAAGGGATTTCAGAGTTCGATTGATTAAGATGTTGATTTAGGGATTGATAACTTGGTTTCTTCATCTAGGTTGTTCGTATTGCTGAAACTTGATTAGCTACCTTGTTTCTGATCTTAGGTTGTTTAACGCATCAAAAATGTTTGTTTAAAAGCCTGAAAGAACCTATTTGAGCAAAGCATCCCTAGCCAACGAAAGCTGATGTTAGGGTGTTTTGTGAACATATCAAACTTGACCATTAATGCATGTTTAACCTCTTGAATTCAAACGACAGTTTAGGATCTTAGGTTGTTAGACTTAGTAATTGATACTACGACAGTAGATCAATTTGATTTCGTGATTTGAGTTCTAGAACGATTACTAATGCTTTTCCTGACAATTTATCTATTTCTGAATCTCTGAATCCCTGCGAATTCCCTGATGCCCAATACTTTTTATTCATAAGTTTACATTTTTTAGTTTATATTCTTGTTTCGATTTGCATTCACAATCATATTTCTGTCTTAGCTTAGTTTTATTCTCATATATTCGTAGTGTGATACTTGGTCCTTGTGGATTCGATCCCTGCATTACTACAACCATTTGCTGTGCACTTGCAGTAGTTATATAGGGTTAAAACTCTGTGTTATCAAGTTTTTGGCGCCGTTGCCGGGGACCAATAGCGTTACCTTCGAATTTCAGTTTGAAGTTTAGTCTAAGAAATTACTAACAAGTTCTGTTTTGCTCTTTTGGGTGTTTCAGGTGTATGCAAAGAAGAAGTGAGGGCTCTGACAACCTTCTCTACTTCGAGAACACGACACTCGGAAGAATAGAACGAACGAACAGAGCTAAAGCAAAGTCGAAACAAGTCAACATGGTTGATACAGACGACGAAAAAAATGCACCGGTAGCCGCAGGGGTTACTAGAGCTGAATTTGAGAGGATGCATAAACAAATGCAAGAGCAGCTGAGGCAGATGCAGCAGGTTCAGCCTGGTATTGGTGATGCAAACACCCCTCACACTTTCTATCAGAACCGGTCTGCGATATGTCCACCCCCTCTTGTTAGGAATGACTATCAACTGCACCCTCAGCTGATTGGATTGGTGAAGAATTATACTTTCCATGGGTTACCTTCTGAGATCCCCATGGATCACATAGAGAATTTTGAGGAAATTTGCAGTACTACCAAGGCAAATGGAGTCCCTGAGGACTGGATCAAGTGCAAATTATTCCCTTTTTCTCTGGCAGACAAGGCATCGAGATGGCTCAAGTCTCTACCTCCTGGATCTTTGACAACTTGGGATCAATGCCGAGCTGCATTCTTGGATCATTTCTACACCAAGTCCAAGACAACTTCCCTGAGGAACAGGATTGTGTCGTTCCAGCAGTTTGCAGGAGAGTCATTCTCTGAGGCTTATGAGAGGTTCAAGGAGTATCGCAGAGAGTGTCCTCACCATGGGTATTCAGAAGGGCAGCTGATTAGCATATTTTACGATGGAGTTGACAGAGAGTCCAAGAATCAACTCAATGCTGCAAGCAATGGAAACTTTATGACTCGAGGAGAGCAGGCAGCATCTGAGCTGATTGAGAATCTAGCTGCAAGTTCTGTTAATGGCCCTTCTGAGTATGATAGGTCGAAGAGGGTTAGTAGCATTGAGTCTCAGAAATTCGAGGAGCTTAATGAGAAGTACAATCAGTTGCTGAAGCAAAATCAGAGGAGTGTCCAGTCTTGTGAGGATGGAGCAGAACCGATTGTATACCAAGACTACACTGAGGAAGGGACTAATGAGCAGCAGGAAGTCAACTATGTGAATGGACAAGGTTTCGTGCAAAACCAGGGTTTTTACCAGAATTACAGAAACCATCCGAATCTGTCCTACAGGAGCACGAACGTTGAAAATCCACAGGATCAGATTTATCCACAGCAGGCGGTCACTCAGGGAAAGGAGAAAACGTACGTGCAAAACGCGGGCGTTTCAGGTTCTCAGGGTTTTTCAGGACAGTCTGGCGTGCAAAATCCGGGTTTCCAGAAGAATTTTTCACAGGGTTTTCAGAAACAGTACGTGCAAAATCAGGGTCAGAGTGGATTTCAGGGTGGATTTCAGCAGAAACAGCCATTCAATAATTTCCAAGCTTCTGCGAGCTCTGCATCCAACTCTCAGGATGAACTCAAACTTCTGATGCATCAGCTTCTCCTAAATCAGCAAAAGTCTTCTAATGAGATCAATGTCAAGGTGGATAGTATGTACGCTGATCTCAATGGTAAGTTTGAAGCTCTCTCCTCTCATGTGAAGAAGCTTGACACTCAAGTAGCTCAGATCTCAACATCAGCTAAGAGACCACTAGGGACTCTTCCAGGAAAAGTTGAAACAAATCCCAGAGAGCACTGCAATTTGATAATAGTGCAGAGTGAGGTGGAAGATGTCTCAGCATCGAAAGTAGAGGAAGATGTCTCAGCATCGAAAGTAGAGGAAGATGTCTCAGCATTACAATACATCCCTACAATCCCATACCCTCAAAACCTGAAACATGAGATTGATGATAGGAAGCTGGCTGAGTTTAATAAGATGGTGAGAGAGGTTCCTCCTGGTATCTCGTTTGAAGAGGCATTTAGAGTTGATCCTGCATATCGTGAGTTTTCCAGAGATACAAAGAAGAGTCTTTCAGTCGTCAAAGCTCTTTTTGTTGAAGCGATGAATACACCATCTTCTATGAAGCAGTTGCCAAAGCTAGAAGATCCTGGAAAATTTGTCGTTCCATGCTCCATTGCAGGAGTTGAATTTGAAGAATCTCTCTGCGATTCTGGATCTTCTATAAATCTCATGTCTAGAGCTATGGCAGAGAAGCTTGGAATTACTATGATGAGATCTGCTCAGATATCTCTCAAGTTTGCGGACTCTTCCACCAAGGTTCCATATGGTACCATTCACGATTTACATGTTCGAGTAGGAAATTGTCTTGTTCCTACTGACTTTCAGGTGATGGAGATGTGTGAAGATCCCGGTATACCTCTGATTCTCGGAAGACCGTTTCTGGCGACAGTGGGAGCAGTTGTAGATTTACCTAATGGAAGAGTCTCATTCTCTAATATTGACAAGGCGGTCTTCTACAAAGCTATACCCCCTAAGGAAGTAGCCAAACTTGCTTCTTGTGTTACCATCGTCAATGGAGGGAAGCCGCAAGTCGAGACCAAGAGAGATTCTATTGTTAATAGTGAGGTCAAGGAAGTCCTGGATGGAGACCCTCTTATCACAACAAAGAATACTGGTCAAAAGAGCATGATAAAGGAGAAAGTGACGAGCCAAAGAATCAAGGGCATTCCTCACATGATTTTGGTACCTCAGAGGTGTGTTGGTGACACCATTGAGTACAAGGTGAAGTGCAGGGGCATATCAAAACCTTTCTCTAAGGTTAGAGTTATTCTCACATCTGACCTGAAAAAGAAAGGTGAAGAAGCGGTGAAAAATATGTTGAGCAGGGTTCTGAAGCTGAAGTTTACTGATTGGGGGGCCTGTTTTAGCGTAAATTCCCATGCCCATCTTCCTGACTGACACATGAGACCAAAGTCAAGCTAATGACTTAAAACAAGCGCTTAGTGGGAGGCAACCCACTGGTAAGTATATACAGTTTCGTTTTTCTTTCATATTATTACTAACTCTGGTTTTAGTTTTATTGTTTCAGGCTTGCCAGTTCGGATCGATCGATCCGTTCCCAGAAAAAAAAAAAAAAAAAAAAAAAAAAAAAGAGGCGTGCAAATAAGTGGCAGATCGACCGATCTTTGCACGGATCGACCAATCCGAATATTTGAACCAAACCATCGGATGACCCCAGGATCGACCAGAGGACATAGGATCGATCGTTCTATAATCAGATCGATCGATCCGGCCAAAAATCGACCCGTGCAAGGTACGTTCAAAAAAAAAAAATTTAAAAAAAAAAAAAACTTTTCATTTTATTTTACTTTTTTTTGAGTCTCTTTTGCCTTTTTCTTAATTTATTTTCACACCGAGACGGTGTGAAATAAGTCTGGGGGAAGGTATTCATCGTTTACTAACGCCATTTTCCTTTGTTTTGTTTCTTTTGAGTCATTTTTATGTTTTTCATGAGTCAGTCCAAGTTGTTTTATTGAGTCAAGAGTGTAATTGTTAGGAAACCATGATGAAATCTTTCTCTTTGTTTACTGACTATTTCATTTGAGTGACCATTACTGTAGAATGATTTCAGATCCGACTAATGGAAAATCCAAGGACTAACTAGTTAACTAGAGACGTCTCTTGTTTCCAGTAAAATCCACTAAGCCAGAGCTAATTGCACTCTCATTGGAATGATTGGTGTCTAATGGGGTTGATTCCTTGTTCGTACCTGACAGATGCACCGTGTGTGATAAGTAATAGTACTCCTCTCTCTCAATTCCCTAAAATAAATGTATACATATGATTAGGATTGGGGTGAAATGATAGCTCCTGAGTACAAGATGAGGAAGTAAAATTCCGGTGAGTCAGTACTCAAGAGGTGATCACCCAGCTCAAAAGCAGCAGTCTGAGTCCCGTGATATGGACAAAGAAGACGAGCACTCTCACGACCCTGTCTCCTCACAAGGAACAACACTAGTGAGTCACGACCCTGTCTCCTGGAAGGGAACAGCAATAATGTTATGCACTGCTTTGAGTCTAAACAATCTTAGAGATAAGGTAGAGAATCGAATAAGTCTGGGGGAGAGGAAAAGGTACCAAAAGGTGGTGTTGGTGATCTGTCGTGGTATTGAACGGGAAGAAGGTTCTTAGCACTGAGATTATTAGTGAGGATAGCGATGATGGCTTGTGGAAAGTACTGCGAAATCTTGAGATGAATTTGGGAGCCTGGAAAAGTCTGCGGAGAAGTACATGGTGGTTCGATTTGATTCATACTTGCAGTATGTGGATTATGAATTTAGTGGTCACTAAACGTCTAAAAGAGAATTTGAGTTTCCACGTTTTCAAACCTCTTTCACAGGTTTAGTCTTTTGTTTTGCTTGAGGACAAGCAAAATACTAAGTCTGGGGGAGTTGATATATCATGGTTTTTATGGTTTTTATATGGTGTTTATTATTCTATCTAATGATTTTTATGCGGTTTTATGTCTTAAGTGGTAGTTTTAGTGTGTTTGTAGTGTTTAGAGTCTTTTACAGGTTAATTGAGCAAAAAGGTTGAGAAAAGAGATATTGGACAGTTCTGAAGCGTCATATGTCAAGCAATCGTTGGAAGTCTTAAAATCATTGGATTGATCTGAATTTTGGACACGAGATAGATAATTGAGTCAGCTTGCATCCAAAAGAAGATTGAAGTCATTTGGATCAACGGTCAGAAAGTTACACCAATTCTCGTGAAGACCTGTCATTCTGGCTAAACCGACGAAAATAAAGGAAATTTTCAGTGTTTCCTAATTTGACTTGGTTTTGCCAGAGATTTTGACCTGCACGATTTTAGACCTATAAATACATGTTTTTAGCCACTTTAGAGGGAAACCCTTGTAATTTATTCATCTGTTTTGATTCTAAACTTTTGGGAGAAGATCTCTAATCCCTATTGACAATTTGGAGAAGATTTCTGAACTCTCTTGTTTATTTATTGATTTCTTCTTTTCTTCCATGGATTCTTCTTATGATTTGATTTCTATCATGTCTGAGTAGTTTTCTAATTGGGTTTTAGGGTTTCAAAGGGATTTCAGAGTTCGATTGATTAAGATGTTGATTTAGGGATTGATAACTTGGTTTCTTCATCTAGGTTGTTCGTATTGCTGAAACTTGATTAGCTACCTTGTTTCTGATCTTAGGTTGTTTAACGCATCAAAAATGTTTGTTTAAAAGCCTGAAAGAACCTATTTGAGCAAAGCATCCCTAGCCAACGAAAGCTGATGTTAGGGTGTTTTGTGAACATATCAAACTTGACCATTAATGCATGTTTAACCTCTTGAATTCAAACGACAGTTTAGGATCTTAGGTTGTTAGACATAGTAATTGATACTACGACAGTAGATCAATTTGATTTCGTGATTTGAGTTCTAGAACGATTACTAATGCTTTTCCTGACAATTTATCTATTTCTGAATCTCTGAATCCCTGCGAATTCCCTGATGCCCAATACTTTTTATTCATAAGTTTACATTTTTTAGTTTATATTCTTGTTTCGATTTGCATTCACAATCATATTTCTGTCTTAGCTTAGTTTTATTCTCATATATTCGTAGTGTGATACTTGGTCCTTGTGGATTCGATCCCTGCATTACTACAACCATTTGCTGTGCACTTGCAGTAGTTATATAGGGTTAAAACTCTGTGTTATCACCTGTTAAGACGGTTCCATCCAGTATATACAATGTGTTTTTCTCCTGGCCTTTAACAAGTGTTATGCATCCCTTAGTGATCCTCATTCTTCCATCTCTAGACTGAAACCAGCATCCATTATCTTCAAGAGTACCCAAAGAAATGAGATTCTCTGATATTTCTGGTACATATCTAACATTAGTTAGAAGAACAGTAGTATTATCTTCATTTCTGATTCTTATATTCCCAATTCCTCTAATTTCTGAATATGTATCATTTGCCATTCTCACCTTCCCAGTACACTTCTCATCCAGCTCTAGAAACCAGTCTCTTCTTAGTGTCATATGAAAGGAACACCCTGTGTCTAGAATCCATTTCTCCATGAGATCATCACCTTGTGTTAGAAGAACCTCTGACACCATTAGAGCAGCTGCATCTGTTATCTGACCAGTCACATTTGAGGACTCTCCACTACTGTTGTAGCCAGACTTATTCTTTTCTCTCCATACAAAGCACTGCTTCTTGTAGTGACCCTCTTTTCCGCATATCCAACAAGTCTTTTTATCTCTGGACTTTGACCTACTCTTACCCTTTCCTTTGTTCAGACCCTTGTCTCTCCTTTTTGTCCTACCTCTGTCTTGAGCAAACAAAACATCTGATCCATTCCTAGAGAGATTTCCATTAGCTCCTAGTTCTAATTCTTTAGATCTAATGGCACCAACTATAGAGTCTAAAGACAGAGACTTCTTTCCATATTTCAAAGTGTCCTTAAGCTGATCATATTGCTTTGGTAAAGATATAAGCATAATGCTAGCTTGGTCTTCATCAGATACTTGAACTTTGACATGCTCCAGATCAGTAATAAGCCTACTAAAGTCGTTTATGTTCTCCTATATAGTCATACTCTCACTCATCTTATAACTATATAGCCTTTGCTTGAGATAAATCCTATTCGGAAGAGATTTGGCCATGTAGAGCTTATCTAAAAGTTTGAGCATACTTGAAGCAGTTTTTTGTTTGATGATCTTCCTCAGGACATTGTCACCAACACTTAAAATGATGGTAGACCTTGCTTTCCTCCTCTTCTCTCTCTGAGCCTTCTGAGCTTCTGTTTCAACCTTTGGCCCTTCCACTGCAATTTCTACATCCTCTGCAGTAGAATACCCAGACTCAGAGACAATATCATCTTCTTCTCCCTCTAAACCTTCTAGAAGGCTTAGTATCTCGAGATGTGCTAGGAGCTTTTCTTTCCATAGCATGTAATCTCCCTTTCCATCGAACTTCTCCACCTCTACCCTTGTTGAAGACATCTTCTTCAACCTTCGAGATGAAACCCTCCAAAACCTGGAGCTCTTATACCAATTTGTAGAGATTAGAGACACACAGAACTTCAACAGGAAGTTATCAACGGAGTACTTGAAGAATATGTGATCAATATATGCTTCAAGCCTCTGTTTTCTCTCTGTTTTCTCACTCACAATCTCTCTGTTTTCTCTCTGTTTTCTCACTCACAATCTCTCTGTTTTTCGGTTCACTCGTGCGTAATTATGTAAGAACAATCAAGCATGAATGTAAAGACACAAGAGAATTTAACCAGTTTGGACCCCTTTGAGAATAGGGGACCCTACGTCTGGCCGGAGAATCTCTCCGGAAAAATCCACTAAGCACTTGGTTCTAAACCGAACCCTTAATCTTTACACCCTCACTCTTAGTTCTCCTACACACGTACATAACCAAGAAACCAAGAACTGACTTATATAAACACAAAATCAGCTTGGTCAAGAAGGAAGACTATCCATGATTTAAGCTTCCTTGTTCCTTGATTACACTGAAAATGAGGAGAAGAACGGCTTGAGCAGGCCTGCATATCAACTTGTCTCCTCCACGCTTCCAAGGACGAGTACGGTTCTGCAGTACAATTGCAGGATGAGTGAAGTATGAGTGAAGTGGTCCTGATTCAAAGATGTACACCTTATCTTCGGAATTCTCTGAATCAACAAGAGTCTTTGTATTACTCTTTGCAGATCAAACCCTTTAGCCGAACTAGAGTCTCTCCTGGTTGACTATAACTTCTCAAGATTGACCAATAACACACCCATTCCAATTTGAAACTCAACGGCTATTACCATAGAGTATTAGTGAAGATTTAAACCAACCTTTCACAATGTCAAAGCTCCAGCTCCTTTCAATCTCTCTCTCCACTCAAAAGTCTTCGTTAATCTCAAGACGTGATTATACTAATATAGGCAATTAGGCTTACTTTAATATGGACATTTGGTTGTCATTCATTTAGTAACAATAAAATCATACTCATCGATCAGATACAATACAACTAGAAGAAAAAACAAATGCTAAACTATATTGTCTACAATTACGTTTGACTATAGACTTAAATCCTATAGTATATTTTTAAAATCAAACGTATTATAGATTATCAACTAAAACAAAAATGTAAGATAATGATGTAATAGCATTATGCAGAGTTTATAATTAATAAGCTATTTTATAACGCATAGAAACAAAATAAACTCGAGGAAATAGAATAAAAATTAAATTACTAGTAAAAATAAATAAAATAAGATAAGAACGCTAATATTCGGAAAAACTAAACAGTTATTTTTCTATTTTGATTATTTAATTTCTAAATAAAAATTAGATCACATTTTGCTATTCAATTTTCTCAAAATATTGTTAATTTAATTCGCATGTTTCTATTTGAATAAATCAATCTTTAAAATATTTTATAACTCGAAAAAACAAATACGTAAAATTTGCAACACCACTCATAAGAAAGTCTCATTATTTTTAAGTTATTTTTATATTACGTAAAACTATATTATTACTAGGTTTTTCTATATTGGAAGTTTTGAGTGAAATGTTTTGAAAATTTGTTACATTGCCAAAACTCTAGTATAGTATTTTTTTTTACTATCAGTCCAAAAATTTAAGTCATTTTTAACAACCTTTTGATCTCCAACAGAAACAGTGTACTCTTAGAGCATAAGAAAGTCTCATGTTGGTTTAACAAAACCAGCTTCACCCTCTGGTAGTTCTTCAGAGTTTGGCCACTACCTTGTTGATTCTCCCCCACACGGTCTTACTATTCGTTCTCATGCATTGGATTGTTAAGAGCCTCTGAAGCAGACGCGTGACCAATGCGAATTCATTGGTACAATACCATTTCGTCGACAATGCTTTCCATATCTCTGAAAGCTCTCCTCGCAAGCTCAACTACCATTCTTCTTACAACAAGCTCTCTCACTGAATTAATCATCATATTCACTGAAACTTATAGTCTGTTATTATATTCATATAAATATAGCTGAATTATTATTACCTTCTGGAACTTATAGTCTGTTAATTCTTCTTGTTAAGGCATTTTGTAGAACTTTTGAGTCGTGAGCCGCACCTTCCCATCAACTTAAAACATACATAAACTCACGATCAAAGGCAGCTAATACATTTGTGAAATATTGTAGTTCTTCTTATTATTTGCGGTCGAATCGGACGTCCGATTTGATTCTCATATGCAAAATATCACACTTATTTATTTTTTTTGGGTCAAAATGCAAAATATCACACAAGCATTAATAATACAAAGTCTAATAAATCTGAATCATTTCTTCATGAAGATTTTCTTCCATTATATAAAAACCTACGATGACAATAGTGTAATTAGAGATAAGAAACAGAAGAACAAGTTGAAAAAATGTAATCATTTCATTATCTTGAAAGGGAGAAACAAGGAGAGATAGAGATTTAAAGAAGAAGAAAAATATGTGTCATGTGTTGTTGAAGGGCTGTGATATCAATTTTTTTTTTTTTGTTAACTATATATCTTGAGTGTATATGAAAATTGGCAATGAAAATCCCAACAAAATAGTTAGATTTTGAGTGCATCAATATAATTGGTCATTTTAAATATTTAACTACGTGATTGACTCGCGTTGTGTGCGGGTATGGATTTTTTTATAAACATTATGACAAAGAACTCGCGTATATAAAATCCAGAGCACCATATACGTGGGTCCTTGATACCTTTTATGTATTCTTTATCATTATCCAACAATCCCAACTTGCAGCAAGCTTCTTTGAAGGTAAGATAAACAATGCCTTTTATTGTTTTTTTCCTTATAAGATGTTGGTCTTTTGACGCTATTAAGCAAGACCCTCAAATAATACAACGGTCCATCACAAACTGGATGCACATGAAAAATTTATCAATTGCAAAACCTTTCTTCTTTGGTTTTCATATCCTAAGGTTGGCATACCAAACAAATTTGGAAGGAAAATCTGAATAAGTTAGATTTCTTGTTTGATGGTAAATCTTACATGCATCCATTAAAGCAAGAAAATAGGTTGGCTGATTGTCTTACGATTAAACACATTCTCAATAGGTGTCTCTTGGTCACATAAAACCATTTTCTTCCTTTCTTATTGTTTTTCTTTATCTTCTTCCTCATATGCGTGATTCTCTTCGGTTTCTTATTGTCCTCATTCATTTTTTCTACTTATTTTTTTTTCCTAGATCTATAGTTATTATTTGCAGCCAAAGTCGCTATATTTTTTTCTTATTCCTTTTTCTCCTATTTCTTTTTTCGGTTTTGTACTCGTCTTCGTTTTGTCTTTATTTATTTATTTTTTTAATTAAAATATTTATTAATAAACCCAACAAGGTATCGGTCATTGATCTTACAGAGAGGATCGGGACAAAATTAAGCAAAGAACTTGAGCAGAGCAATTGAACAGAAAATTTTGAAAGAGAATCTAAAAGTGGAGCAATTAAACATAACTAAGTAGAAGCCAACGAAACGTTTTGTCTTTATTTTCCTTCCAATATTTATTTTCCTTCTATTTTCACTAATTTTCTTCATCGTCTTTATCGTTTTCTTTGGTTTTTTTTTTTTTTAAAAATTAAGTTTTTTAGTAGATATACTAAGCAATTAAATTCAAATTAATATGCTGAAAAAAAGAGTCGAACATTAACTAGGCCTTGTTAGGGTTTACTTGGTTGGTACAATAAATAAAAGGAAAACCAAAACCCTAGTGTGCTCGGCAGGTAAAAGGAAACATGGATACGCCGAAGGATTGGTCTAAGCTTTGTCCTGATCTTTTACAAAAGATCTTCGAAATATTGATCCCTAATCCTATCTCGACTCTGACCGAGCAAAACTCGTTTGCTCAGATTGGTATTCCGTTTGGAAAACATGCTTAAAGCGTTCTCCATGTCCATGGCGGATCATACACCTAGGTGATTCTTCCAATACCCATAATGACAAGAGCTACGAAACAAGACTCGAAAGACTCACATACGGAAGATATTGTATGGCTAGCTTCGGTAATTGGCTCCTTATGGCTGATGTTAGTCTCAATTTCCATCTTTTGAACTTGTTAACGCGTAAAACAATCAATCTTCCATTAAGGAATTATCCTCTCGGTGGTGAAGAAATCATGAATTCTGGTAGTATCATCCGGCCTTGTCGTCGTAACGATGGCGACTTAAAAGGTTTCTTCGAATGCAAGAATCAAGCTGTTCTATGGATAGACGAGGGAACAGGTGATTATGTTGTTGCTTTGATTTTCAAACAGCATCAACTGTTCTCATTCAAGAAAGGAGATGGTTCGTGGCGGAAACTGAAGTTGGAAGGCGCAAATTCTGTGTTGATGGATTTGGCTTTTAAAGACAGTAAGCTTTATATGTTCACTGCTGATTATCACATCAAGATTCTTGATTTCTTTTTTTATTCCCCTGAAGAAAGCAACACGTATTGGAATCATCCGTTCGACTTAAATCATCCGTTCGACTTTATTGAGCAGCCTTGGGAATACATTTGGAGGAGGCGAATAGCGCTTCGGGAATCAGGAGAGGTTTTGATAATCTTGAGCTTAAAAGAAGTAAAATACGAAGAGAGGCTTTTGTTTTACATCTTTAAGATGAATCTTGAGAGTTACAAATGGGAAAGAGTAGAATCTATTGGAGATAATGAGATGTTGATTTTTGGTCATGGTGTTACGGTAAAAGCACCGGTTAAAGATTGTGGTGACGGAATCAAGGGTAATTCAATCTATTTCGTTGACGATGATGTTTGGTCAGACCACCAAGATCATGATGTTCGAGTTTCAAATTGAGTGTCTTCGATATTGCCACGAGTAGTATCACATGGCCTAGGAAATCATGTGTTTATATCAATAAAATTCAGTGGTTTGTTCCAGGAGTTGCTTATTAGTCTTATGTTTTCTTCAATTTTGATAAAGTAATGTTGCAACTTACTTTCTTTTTAAGTTTCGATATTGAGTGATTTATAATGGTTTTTTTTTGTTGCGTAGTCTTTGTTCAAGTGTTTTCTATTTTTATTAAAGCAATTTGGTAACACATTTAGCATGATTTGTAGTGAAAAATATTCAAGTGGGTAACAAACTTCCACAAAGAGAAAAAATAAAAGACAAGATTTTGGCAGTCGTTGAGGTAATCTTAACGCAACTCGAGATTTTATACTCCTATATTTTTGTATGCAGAATTGTAATATAATAATATAACAAAATTATTGGGAAGGAGAAGTTGTCTCTATCTGGATCTGCTAATAGAATCACAACCACAAGCAAAGAAAGTAAAGTATTTCTTTCTTTCTTTCTTGTGATGGAGATCTCTGTTCTCTGTTCTTCCTCAGAGTTAGGACAAAATCTTTGAAAAAGGTAATAATAATCTCTTTCAAGAAACCCACTTAGTCAAACTTGTTTACTTTTTTAAGTCTCTCTTCTTATTGCAAAAGATTTTGTCTCCTGTGTTAGTTGAGTTGATGGCTGTCCAAAAGATTCTTAAATGATTATATCAGACGTTGACTTTTAAACTGGCAAAAGGAAACATATCTGAACGCAAATCAAGAGATTTCTCAATTTTATATTATAAATTTGTGGAAGGAGTTGTCTCTATCTTGATCTGCCAGTAGCAAACTCTGAATCTCCCAATCAAATGGGAAATTAATAAGCAAACCAAAAAACTTGCAACTTGCTTCTCTCTCTTTGTCTTCTTGTTTCTGTTCTCTGGTTCTCTGTTCTTCCTCAAAAGTTAGGACAAAAAGCTTCCAAAAAAGGTAATCATCTCTTTTAAGGAACCAAAAAGATTTGTCTTTCTTTTGTGATCTCTGTTCTTAAGTTTTATTTTCTGAGATCTTAATGATCTTTAACAGAAGTACAAATCTCAATTCGACTTTGATCCATGTTTCATTTGTAATTAGACAAGAGTGTTTGCCTTAGATAGAGGAAAGAAATGAAATTTAGTGAAACATAGATTTGAGTTTCGTGTAGATCTTCTTGTGTCAACATGTGTATTGTGTTCTGTTCTTGGAACCTGATGCTGCGGTTTCTTGTGATCACTTGTATGCTCTCTTCATTAGTATATTGAGGAAGAGAGAGAGAGAGATGTATGTGATAGAGAGTAAAGGAGGAGCAATCACTTGTATGGTCTTGGCTCTGCTCTTCTTAGGGACATGGCCAGCGATAATGACTCTAACCGAAAGACGCGGTAGACTTCCTCAACACACTTACCTTGACTACACAATCACAAATCTATTAGCTGCAGTGATCATTGCGCTAACACTCGGCGAAGTAGGTCCAAGCAGACCAAATTTCATCACACAGCTTTCTCAAGTCAGTTACATATACATTCATAAATCTATTTCAAAATCTTGCAGCTATATATGTTTGCGGTTTTTGATAGGCGGTTTTTTTTTTCTTTTTCTTTTTAATCACAGGATAATTGGCAGTCTGTGATGTTTGCAATGGCTGGAGGAATTGTTCTTAGCGTTGGAAACTTAGCAACACAATATGCTTGGGCTTTTGTTGGTTTATCAGTCACTGAAGTCATTACATCGAGTATGACAGTTGTTATTGGTAAACGCTTCTTTTTCTTTCAACTACTTCTAACTGATTCTTTCCTTCTTCTCATCAGCTTTGTGTTACTTTTGCGTAGGCACAACTTTGAACTATTTCTTGGATGATAGAATCAACAGAGCTGAGGTTCTTTTCCCGGGAGTCGCTTGTTTCTTGATCGCTGTCTGTCTCGGCTCTGCTGTTCATAAATCAAATGCAGCTGATAACAAATCCAAACTCCAAGATTTCAAAAGGTTTAAAAAGATTCACAACTAGTTCTTTGGTTTGGTCTTTAACTAATATTGATCTTGTTTCAGTTTAGAAACTGCTTCTTCCTTCCAAATAGAGACAAATCCTGCGAACAACGGGTTATTAGGGAAAGGGAAAGCAAAAGAAGGGACTGCAGCTTTTCTTATAGAGATTGAGAAACAAAGAGCCATAAAGGTTGAGAGTTTTTAAACAAGCTTTGCCTTTTCCTTAACCGAAAAAAAAAACTGATTACTATATAATCTCTGAAAATTTCAAGATTTGCATTGACAGGTCTTTGGGAAAAGCACAATAATTGGACTGGCGATAACTTTCTTTGCTGGTATCTGTTTCTCTCTATTCTCACCTGCATTCAACTTAGCGACAAACGATCAATGGCACACGTTGAAACATGGAGTTCCTAAACTCAACGTGTACACCGCCTTCTTCTACTTTTCGATCTCTGCATTTGTGGTTGCTCTGATACTTAACATAAGATTTCTCTATTGGCCTATACTTGGTCTCCCAAAATCTTCCTTCAAGGCTTACCTAAACGACTGGAACGGTCGAGGCTGGTCTTTCTTGGCTGGTTTTCTCTGTGGATTTGGTAATGGTCTTCAGTTTATGGGCGGTCAAGCTGCTGGCTACGCAGCTGCAGACGCTGTTCAGGTTTAGACTAAAAACATATTCTCTGTTTCAATGAATTAAGAGTGTGAAACAAAAGTCATATCTTTTACTTTGATTTTGATTTGTTTCAGGCACTTCCACTAGTGAGCACGTTTTGGGGGATATTTCTGTTTGGAGAATACAGGAGATCATCAAGAAGAACATATACACTTCTTATTAGTATGCTCTTTATGTTCATAGTTGCAGTCGCAGTTCTTATGGCCTCATCAGGACATAGAAAATGATTTGTAAAGTCAATTCACAGATACATCTACAAGCTAAACTACTAAAAAGATCACAATCCAGTGATGTTGATCTCCACCAAAAACAATGTACCCATGATTCTGTCCAACACAGTCTTACTATCCGTTCTCATGCCTTCGATTGCTAAGAGCCTCTGAAGCAGACGCGTAACCAATGTGAATTCATTTCTACTATACCATTTCAACTGTTCATCGACGATTCTGTCCAAATCTCTAAAAGCTCTCCTCACAAGACCAACTTCCATTCTTCTTACCACAAGCTTTCTCACTGATTCAATCATCATATTTTCAATCTCTCTCACAATTTCAGTGTGGCTTGTGATCTCTGTCATCTGAATCATCAAGCAGTAAGCGCCTTTAAACGCTAAGACCCAACAAATGTTATCTACCAACAGCCCTCTTGGTGGGTCTAGCCTTGTCCTTATCTCAGGGAGAAGATTCTCAATCACAGGAATCACAAAACGTTGATCATCTAGTGGCATTGTTAAGCATATGAAGATATAACATCCTCTATCGAACTCTGTTTGACAATATGATGTAATGTAGTCGCGTAGTTCCATCCATTCGTCTTCCTGACCACTGAATATCTCCATTGCAACGTGGTTCACGACCTCGCCGAGTATCTTAAACGTGTTTTCAGGGATTCCTTCTTTCATTAGGCAAGAGATAAGCAATGGCTGGAGTTTCCTGATCACTGAAATGTCGATTAACGCCTTTTTCGAAGTGTGAAGTGTAAGTAAAACATTGAGTCTTCTCATTGCAACCTCTAACGCCGAACCTTCAAGCTCATTTACCATTCCAAAGATCTCCAAAGGTGACAATGAACTCAAAAACTTGTACCATCCACGTCCATGATCTTCAATCACCTCTGATTCGACGAGAAACGGGCAGAATTTCAAACCGCGATTCGTCAATTCCGCACCTAAATTCGACACAAACGCACTTTCTTCGTCATTGTACACACACATCTTCGAATCTTGCGCTAAGAACTTGCCGAGTTCTTGAAGCCGTCGTGTTAGAGAAGACTCTAACATGTTCTTCTTCCCCACTAACTCATCTACTGACTTGAGAACAATGTCAAGAATCTCTTTTCTCAAGACATGAATCCCAACTTTAACAAGAGTTTGTGAAGCCAAGATCCAATCCTCTTCCTCAACATTCGACATTAAGACCAACTCTGCTTTCTCTACGAGTTTCGACAAGAACCGTTGAATAAATCCGACGTCGACTCGAGGTAAACCGAGGAATACATTGAAAGCTCTTAACGGATCGTTATCAGCAACTTCGAGTATACAATCACTAAGCTCGTCCCATTCCAATCCACCATTAGCAACATTGTTGTAGGCAACGAAAGAGACGATGATTCGGAGGATCTTTGAGTCAGATTCTTTAGCTTTTGGCGATCTCAAGCAAGATATTACAAGGGGTTTGATTTCACGGAGAGATAACGGAGAGAGTTCGAATCCGCGAGTTCTTAATCCGGTGAAAGTTTCGGAAAGGAGATAGATTGATCGGAATCTGATTACGTCTCTTGAAGAAGAAGATTGATAAACTTTGAGAAGCATTTGAGATAAGAGAACTGGGTGATTGATAAACCACGAGTCGTACATTGCTTTCGCTGTTTGATGCTCTTCGGTATCGCTGAAGAGTTGTTCGAGAACGTAATCAAGTTCCTCAGCTTTCAACATGAGAGTAGAAGATTCCGCCATTGAATCTTCTTCTTCTTCTGTCATTTTCCCGAGAAAATTTCGGATTTAGAATCTTCTGGAAAATGAAATTGGTTCGAGATTTCTTAAGGGGTTTGGGTAATTTATACCAAAACCTGAATCTAAACCGGAGGGAATCTAAAAGAACTTTAACCTTTTTGGTTTGATATATAAGTCCAAATCCTACTTAACCGAACGGATCAAACCGAAACCCAGCATTAATTCCACAATTGAATTTTCACTAAGATAATTCAATTCCAGTTCAAATCATCATCGATTCCATAACCGATATATATGGAATCACATTTTTATATCCACAAACCAAAACAAAATTCAAACCGAATTAAAAAAATGGAGTAAATTTTTTTTTTTTTTGAGTAGATTTAAAAAAAAAAAGGTGTTAATTTGTTTGATTTTTGGTAACCAATTTTTTTTTAAATCCTAATTAACGAGATGAATATATTTTTTTTATATAATTTATTAATATTTTTTATAAAAAGTTTTAGAAAAAATTCATAAATTTTTGTAGGTAGTACAAAAAAATGCATATAATATCATGATTCTGAATTACCGATTACAAATCCATATAAATTTTCTAATTGTTTTCTTTTTTTTTGTGAAAAGTAATTTTTACTTTTTCAAAGAAACTCCAAATACTTTCGGTATATATATTGTTATGTTTAATAAATAAAATATAAATTCAACAAAAATTTAATTTGTTGAGTTTAATTAAATTCAACAAAAAGTTAGTAAAAGTTCACAATAAAACATTTAATTTAGAATAATAGTTTCTGGTCAATATCAACAAAAGTAAAAAATACATTTAATTGTAATTTGTTGGAATTAATTTATATTAAAATTAGTTATATATCTAATTGAAAAGAGAAAATTCGTTATGAAGAAGTTATGTGACAGATGGATGATCAGATGCAATTGGAGACAGTAAAGCGCCGCAGTAGAGAAGCATGTTCGAGAAATTTAGATACCCATTCAACAGGTTGGTTATCTTTTATCTTCAACTTGGTTAGAATTTGGTATCTCTCCATGCTCGTTCCAAAAGGGTACCAAAGTTCGAAGAACACAACCCCTAAGTTATAAATGTCAACTTGTAATTCAAAAAGATCATTTAGAAACACATAAATAAGAAGAGAATAAATTCTTGAGGAGCAAAAGAATGAACATATTCAAACAAACATTTCCTTGATGAAACTTAGCTAGCTAAGATACCTACAACTACTAACCTTTTGATCAATCTTAGACAAACCTTGATCAATTTCAGGTGTTCTGCAAAAGTGAGTGCCGTGTTCACCAATATTTTCAGTTATGCTTTCTGCCACATCCACATCTTGATCCAACCGTTCCTGTTTCAAGAACTTTGCTGATAATCATAGCATAATGCACCCTCAAAACATTTGGATAATTAAACGCAAAAATCTAGCATGGCAAGGAACTTGCCTTTATTGAACATACCAACAAATAAAAGTGAAGAAGATCATAAAGTAGAAAAACATAGCAAGACCAAAATCTCCGATTTTGATATCATCCTAGGAGTCAAAGAAGATGTTTTGAATTTCTTCTTTCTTCTTATTTCTATGTTTATAAAATTATGTTTTTGAATTGTCGGTAGCTTCGGGATTGTGTTCTTCGAACTTTGGCATGGAGAGACACAATGTTCTAACCGAGTTGAGGGATTATGAGATATTGCCTCCCAAATGGGATCTTACACTCTTCTATTGTGACGCCTACTGTCGATGTTATTGGATATATTTTAGTCTTACACTCAAAACATTATTATAATAAACAACTTTCAGTCCAAATAGATTACCAATCACACGATAACATATTTTAATTAAAGTTTGATAAAAAAAAATTATTATATAAAAAAAAGTGATCAAATTTATTTGAAAATAAAATAAAAACAAAAATCTAGATAAAATAAATTTATTTGAAAATAATATATTCGCATATATGTGGTTCTTTACCTAGTTGAAGTAATAAAACTAAATTAATCCCTAAAATCAAACAATAAAATTAAATTTTATACTGAAATATCGGATGAAACAAAAAAACTTAAAGTAAATCCCTAAAGCCCTAGCTCCAATAGTGTGATCGTAAAGGTAATCGCAGACATGGATTTTCCAAGAAATTGGATGAGAAGGAAGAAGAGACAAAAAGCGTCTAACATACAAGATCCCGCCGCTATGAATTCCGATGGCAAACCACCATCAACACATCAACCGTAGCTTCCAGCTGAAATCATAGTAAACTACCCGAACCTCTGCCTAGTCTCCAAGACCTTTCGATCTCTCATCTTATCCAGTGAGCTCTTCCATGCCCGAGCTCACTTCAAAACAAAAGAAAACGTTCTTTGTGTCTGCTTACAGTTGCCCAATCGTCGTCTTCCCTCCTGGTTCAGCCTCTGGATAAAACCTGATCAAACCCTAACCAATGAATTTGACGTGAATAACAAGTCTAGTGGAAATTCTTTGTTGGTACCACTACCCTCCTCATATTTTTCTCGTGTAACAACAATTTTCCACGGTTTGGTTGGTTCGAAAATCTACGCAATTAGCCAATCCAATACTAATAAGCCCTCCCTCGTCATGTGGGTTCGTAATGAGGGGACTTACCCAGCCTGGCTTAAAGCCCCTCCCATGAGGGTGACTCGTGAGAATGATGCGGTTGTGGAGGTCCTAGATGGGAAAATATACGTAAGTCCAGTTGAGTCCACGAACTGGGCTGAGGTTTTCGACACAAAGACTCAAACTTGGGAATCTTTACCTGACACTGGTGTTCTACTCCGTTTCTCTTTGATTAAAGAAATGAATGTGCAACAATGAAAAATTTACGTTACTACCAGCACGAAAGAAGGTTATGTTTATGATCCGAAAGAACGTAGATGGTACGTCACAAAAAAAGTTACAAGAACATGTGGCATAAATAATGTTTGGTACTTTTGTAGAAATGGTTGCTCTTGGTATGACAAAAAGCGTATTGAGGGGAGAGTGGTCAAAGGTTTGGAGGTATTCAATATGAATTGTTGTGAGGATATTCAATACGAATTAGTTAACTACGGTAGGAAACTCTTAATCTTATGAGACAAGTTTGAGAAACCTGATGATTCTCAAAACAAGAACATTTGGTGTTCGGTGATTGTGCTTAAAAAACGCGAGGATGACGAAGTTTGGGGGAATGTTGAGTGGACTAATGTTGTGCTTACGGTCCCCAGTTCTTACGTTTTCTTGCGTTGTAAACTGATGAGGGTTTGATCATATATGCTTTTGTTTTGAGTGACCATTGTCAATGCCTTTTTTTTTAATCAAAGTTCTTTAGTGTAAGGCCTTTTTTGTACTTTGCGTTTCATTATGTTGACTTAAGAATTAGAAATCTAATTCGAACACAAGTTGAGATTTGTTTATTTTCTACAAAATGGGAAGCTAACTTCTTTCTGAATCTGGATCTGCCCATCAATGGGAAGCTACTTCAAGCTTAATACAAAATCTCTTTTCAAGAAACCCACTAGACAGAGATCTTTAGTTTTTAGTATATGCTCTTATATATTTCTTCTCTATAAAACACAAAAGATTTTCTCTTGTGTTGCGTTGTGGCTTTCACTTTTCCTGAGATCTTTGACAGAACTAGACATCTTAATTTGAGTTTGATAGATCTTTGCAGTGTATCCAGACCAGTAAGTTAACAGTATTCTTTTAACAGCATGTCTCTTGTGTTATGTTTTTTGTTTATAGTCTACGTTCTTATCACAAGCTAGCTGCATCTTTGTCAAGAGATGTCGAAGATTAGATAACACAGGTGGCTTGTTAATGAAAGAATGTCCACATCAGAAATTGGAGAATTAATTAACTAATACATAAAAGGTTAGTGCCAGTCTACTCATTGTCAATTGGTTTTGAGTTGGAAGCCCATGAGTAACCCAAATTTAATATGGTATTAGAGCCATTCGATCATTTGGGCCACTCCGTAGATGTTGTTTCCACAATTACCCATGCTACAGATGTGCATGTCTGAGCGTGAGGGGGGAGGTGTTAATGAAAGAATGTCCCACATCGGAAGTTGAAGAATTAATTAACTAATATATAAAGGGTTAGTGCCAATCCACTCATTGCCAATTAGTTTTGAGTTAGAAACCTATGAGTAATCCAAATTTAATATGGCTCATTTCTTTTACTACAACAATGCAGTGGTTTTTTTGTGATTTCACATAGAGGGAAAAAATGTATATGATAGAGAGCAAAGAGGAGCAATCATTTGTATGCTCATCGCTCTGCTCTTCTTAGGGACATAGCCAGCAATCATGACTCTAACCGAAAGACGCGGTAGACTTCCTCAACACACTTATCTTGACTACGCACTCACAAATCTGTTAGCGGCAGGTATCATAGCGTTTACATTAGGTGAAATAGGTTCAAGCAGACCAAATTTCATAAAGTTGATGAACGAAATCTTTCAGGAGTATCTGGATAAGTTTGTAATCATCTTTATAGATGATATTCTGATGTATTTGAGGAGTCTTAAGGAGCACGAGATACATCTGAGAGCGGTTTTAGAAAAGCTGCAGGAGCATAAAATATTTATAAAACTGAAAAACACAAAAAAAGAGTAATTAATTCAATTTTTAAAGAAAATATTGTTATGAAACCATTATGAGGATGTCCATAACCGGCCCATATCCGGCCCATGTTCTAGATGGTTCTAGACTTCCTATTCCATCTAGACTTTACCTACTTGTAATCCTATATATACTCTTGATTACTTATGGAATAATACATAACCAATTCCTTCTCTCTTTCTCTTGTTCACAACAAATATATAATAGTTAAGTACTAAAAATAAATTATTTCATACATGAATAGAAAAAAACTAATTACGTGATAAAATTTAGAAATTACTTGAAAATCAAATAAGAAAAACAACCAAAATAAAAAGGTAACTTTTAAATTGTTTTATATCAACATTTTTGGTTTTTTTTGTTTATTTTTATGGGTGATTTATTTTTTTATTACTTTTTTGAATTTGATTTTCGTGGATTATAAAATATTTTATCACAAATTATAAAATATTCTATCCAAAATTTATATATATGCAGGTTTTTTACCTAGTTATATATAAACCAAAATTAGAGTATTAATAAAGATATTGAAAGACCAATATCTTTAGTGACCAAAGCAAAAACCTAGAGTATTAAGAGAAAAGCAGAAAACAATAATCTACATGATTTACTTGGTGAACACAATATGAAACCATTTAATTAGCGTGCATGGTTCTTTTGTCTAGTGCCTCAACTGTTAGTGATCTTTATTGGTTGATATATTAGCAATATTCTCATATTTCTCTATATAATCGTATCTTTTCCTTTTCTGAATTGTTTAGAATTGTATATATATGTATGTAAGAGCATGTAAATATAAAAGAAGTTTAGTTATTTTTCGTTTTTGTTTATCTTGCGTACACAAAATTTTAAAACTGATAATCTAATAAATTATGCATGAATTTTTAATTTTATTATTTTCTATATAAACTCATCAACTAACTGATCGTAATTTAATTTATAATGTTATTGACAAATAAAAAAGCATGTGAATACACAAGAGAATTTCAGATTATTACCACATTTCAAGAGCCTAATCTTTTGGCCTATCACTAGGTCCAGGCTAAAATTGAATTTTAAGGATATACGTACATAAATATCAGATAAAGTAGTTTGCATGCCCTCAACTAGCTGGCAGGTTAGTGATCTTCCACATTTCAAGCGCAGTTAACTTGTCGCACTTGTAATAACTGATTTGTAATTGTTAAAAGTAAATCATATTTACACGTTTTTGTTACATAAGAAAAATATATGAACATATTTTATTGTTTTTGAGTCTTTGACACCCCACCACAATAAAGAAAAATATCGACGAGGGAGGAAAAATGGAGTTTCCGGGAGAAGTTTACAATGAAATATGGAAAAGAGAGGTTCGTCTTCTTCCTTAACGCACCTCTCTCTCTCTTGTCTTTCTCTTCTTCCTAATCGCACATCTCTTAACTCTCTCTCCTTTCCCTTGGTCACTTTAATCCCAAGTTGCACCCAAAAAAAAAAAAAAATCCCATACGACATCACCATCTCGCTTCAAAATCTATGCTAATCCAATACCAAATTATAAAAACAAGGAAATCTATGTATTTCCTTGTTTTTTTAATCTCTTTTTTTGCCAAAGAAGTATAGATTATGCTTTTTGTAAAATCTAACTTTTATATTTATATGATATTTACTTTTGAGCAAAAAAAAACACCAAATTATAACTCTTGAGTGTTTAGCTAAATATGGGGCATTGAGAAGCTATCCACTATAACTCTTGACAATGCAACTCGCACTAAAGAGATTATTTCAAAAAATAATTCAAGTCATCATGGAATGATGCATTGGTTTTAGATGGAGAGTTTTATGCATATACGGTGTTGTGCTCATATTATCAAATATGATCATTAGGGATGGATTGTATAAAGTGAGTGACAATGTCATAGCTATTCGAAATGCAATGCAGTATGTTAAGATCTTCTACAAACTGATTGATAGCATTTGATCAACGGGTTGATGCAGGAAAGCTGATTAGAGAAAGTTTACCTTTGGATTGCAAAACAAGGTGGAATTCTACTCATCACATGCTAACAAGAGCTATTAAGTATAAGGCATCATTTGATAAGACGGAAGTTGAAGATAAGTTGTACAATAACTACTTTCTGGAAGTAGAAAATGGGAAGAAAAGGTTAGGACCACCTACTACAACTGATTGGAATGCGAATGAAAGGTTGGTAAGGTTTCTAGTCATCTTCTACAATTCTACTCTAGTTGTATAAGCATCTATTTTTGTGTCCTCATATAAGTGATACAGTGATCTTATCACTATATAGAAGAATCTAATGGCATTGAGAATCGCATAGATAAGAAGTTGAGATCAAAGGCCATTGACATGAGAGAGAAGTTTGATAAGTATTAGGATGGAATCGAGAGAATCAATAAGCTTCTGATTGTTGGTACTGTGTTTGATCCTAGGAAAAAGATGCATTTTTCTTAGCTTTATTTTGACTATCTGTATTGTTGAGTCTAAAATGATGTATGAATCAGTGTATGCTCTCTTGACTTCGTTGTTTACTGAGTACCGTTCTGTTTCCAATGATGCTTCATCTCAATCTGTCATCATCATCATCTTTTAGTGGCCAAGAGAATGTTGCTGGTGATGGGATGGAAAATATGGATTTATTGGGTGGAGGTTTGGATATGAAAAGATGGAGTTCATGTATAATGAGATAATTGATGAGAAAGGTCTTGAAGATGCAAGGAATGAGTTAGAAATCTATTTGAAAGAAACAGTAGAAAATCTGAACACTAGTCCTTTTGGAGATACACATAACACATGATGTCTTGTCTTGATGGTTACCAATAGTCCATGGTACCATGTATTAGCAAAGATAGCAAGAGATGTATACGTTGCTTGTGAATATGTTTTTAGTACTAGTGGACAAATCCTAGAACCAAGTAGAACTTGTTTAAGTCATTACACATTTGAGGTTTTGATGTGCACATAGCAATGGATGATATTGATATTGCAAGATAATATTGAGAAAGGTAATGTCTCTTCTTTTAATCTACGTCAATTCTTGTACATAGTTTTAGCTATTATGTTTTCATATGTACTTCAGAGTTTGAGAATCTACTCGTCTTGCAACCTTGATGATGGTTTGGTCAATGAAGCTTCTTGCTTGTTACTAGGGTGGCCAAAGTAGGTTTTGGGTTGGGTTTAAGTTATTTGGATTAAGAAGTTGTGTACCAAATTCAATCCAATAAATTTTTGGATCAAATTTTTAGGTTTTGGATTAGGTTTAAGTTGTTTGGATCTAATTTTATTCAGGTTTTTTTAGGTTAAAGATTGGATTCGTTTAGTTAAATATCTTTTTAAAAATGACAATCACATCTAAAACAATTTTTAAGGCAAAATTATTCAATCATAAATTCCGAAATAAAACAAAACACTATTTTTAATATCTTAATTTTAAAATAAAATAAACAATTTGAAAAGTTGAACAAAAAAACTAATTGTTAAACTGAATTGAAAAACAATCCTTCAAAATTCAAGCAAAATCTACAAAATAAACACAGATATACATATAAATTAGAGAAATTTTGAGAACTTTTTCAAAATTATTTACGAACTATATTATTTATGTTTGAGTTAACTATGTTGTATTAAAATTTAGTTTTGAGAGTTTAAAGTTTGTAATGGGGTCAAAAATATTTTTTAAGGTTTAAAATTTGAAAATTATGCTTTATGTGGTATTTTTTCAAATGGACAACTTATAATATTATTTTTGAAAATGAACACACTAAAAATGACATTTTTCCAATTGTTCATAAAAATTAATATTATGTATTTTATTTTGTTTTATTTGGAACCTAAAATAATAATAATTATTAACTGAGTTTTTGTATAAATCTAAATCCAAACTAATGTTAGTAATAAGTTCTTAGTTTCTGATCTTATTTTGACTGATTTTTTTAATGTAGGAATTTGCTTTTGAATTTGCTTTAGATGCTTCTTAGTTCCTTCTTCCGGGGTTTTCATATTTCATTTTCGTCTCTATTTTCTTCTCTACTCTAGTACTCCGTTTTCATTGTTTCTGCTTTGTGCTTTGATTCATTTTGTGTTTGGTTTCACGTAGAATTGTCAAGTTCTACCATGTTTTGGTTGTAAAACAATGTTTCATCAATACTTGAAAAAGATACATTTGTTTAGATCATATTACAAATGCAGGCATAATCCGATATTTTGGTTACTATTTGGAGTCAAAAGTAACCAATCCAAACTGAAACCGAACATTTTCGGTTTACCCCATTTAAAAAATCCAATCCGAACCGAATTTCATAATATCGGAAAGAGACCTAAACCTCTGAGACCAAAAATCTGACCGCACGAACCGAACCGATCCGAGTAACAAGTAATTTGCCCATTTTTTTATTTTTGTTAACCTTGTCTGAAGATGATGGCGTATTACGGATATAGACTGAAGTCGACCTCCATTAATGGGGTTAAGTTATACCATGTTTCGCCTTAATCCTAAGAAAACCCCGTAAGTATTTATCATAATAGTGCTCCGAATCCTTAAATCTCTGCTCAAAGACTCCTTAATTGCAGCTAAATGATATCTTTGAAAATTTCTCATGAAATATTTACACGGGCTTGTTTTGTGGCTATTTTCTGTGAAGATTATAGTGGAGCTGATGAAGTTTGAGACTGCCATTACTAGAATCAAAGCTACTCCAGTTGGAGAGTATCTGATTGCTTCAGGTGCGTTCATCTTTCTTGGTGAATTTGTAAGCTGTGTGCTACTAACAAGAAATTGAAAGAATGTCTGATCGTCTGCGTTTTCACTGATTCGTTGTTGAATTAGGTATATATCCACCACAAGTCAAAGTTTATGAGCTAAGGCAGTTTGCTTTCAAGTTTGAGAGACATTTGGACTTGGAGATAGTTGATTTCGAGCTCACTTTACTGCTCCATGAGCTGTGTCTAAGCCTTTCATGTTTCTGGTTCAATAACGAGTAAATTGGATGATCATTTCTCAAAGCTTGCCTTCTTATGTGCTATATTAATCTACACCACAGTTTAGGAATTCCAAGGTATTGTAGCTTTTGTTAGCCTGTGAGTTATGCTTTGTGAATTCTGATGTGGCGTTGGTCTAAAAGCTCACATTTATTTCTAGGATGGGGAGAGACATGGCATATGATAGCTGGTCATGTGATCTGATTTGCGCTGCTTCGAAACCAGATCTATACAGAATCAATTTGGAGCAGGTACATTTTGATGAATGTGATGTTTTAGTCTGTGTGGTCATTCATTTGTTCTTTCCCATGTTGATGTTCTGTGAGATATGCCTACTCTCCTTAGGTATGGTTTATCTCTCCTCTCAGCACTCAATCCCCAGCGCTAAAGGTTGTTTCTCGAAGGTTTGTATCCATTAACGTCTTCCTGATTTGTCATTATTTGAACCGGGCTGTTTCAGATTTCTGTTCTTTACGTTGAACACTATATTTTTCTTTTGTCATCCAGCAATCTCCATGGATTGGTTCCTTGTGGTGGTGTGGATGGTGCTGTCGAATGTCTCGATATAAGAAAGAGATCATCTGCTGCTAGAATCAATGCGGTTACACAAGGTGGTCATGCTGCTTCGGTAATACTTCTAGCATATGCTCCATATAGATAGACTTTTGTAACAGAGACGTCATTTGGCGAAAATTTCATCAGTCTTTCTGATCGTGTGCTTTATTTTATTGGCTGATAGGAGGTTACTGCTATAGAGTTTGATGTTAGTGAAGGTCTTCCTTTAACTGTCGGAAGTAGTGCAGGAAAGGTTTGATTCTATATTTCATTATTTTTATGTTTTATCCGTTAGCTTCTGGACACCATTATGTCAATTTGGCTATGTTGCTGTTCTGTATCTGCAGAGGTTTATCATGTTCGGCTTGCGCACTTCAGCTCCTGTTGAACCAAATAGATCGACAATGAATTTGTAATAGATCGGAGGTCGGAGAATCTCGTGAATAGAAAGTTGAGTCAAAGATGTTGGTACAAATAGGCCGCTAAAGATAGTTCGGACAGACCCTGAACTATCAGGTCGCTGGCTTAGAGATTTTGATAGGTCGGACAAATCCCGAATTATCAGGCCGCCGGTTACTAGATCGTGATAGGTCGGACAGATCCCGAACTATCGGACTCTGAATACAAGTGTATGAGCTAAAACCAGCGGGCTGATTGTGTTTGTCCTTTTTGTGGGTCCGTGAGTGAATGAATTGTCCCATCAGCCTCTGACCTCTATTTATAGTGAAAGGCGGCGGGTTTACCCTGGGTCAGCTTAACCCAGGGTAGTTAGACCGCGACTAACAGTTAAATTGGGCCTCCGGCAGCCCGCTGGGCTTCTCGCGAACCTGCTGGGCCTTTTCTCTTAGCGATCTCCACCTAGCGACTTGATCAGAATATTGGGTCGCAGGACCAGGCCCAACAGTAGCTCCCCCCCGGTCGACGAAGCGAAGCGGTCTAAGCTTTGTTGACTTCGAACCGTTCGATCTGACTCTGAGAAGTCGCGAGATCGCCGCGTGTCAATATTTTACTGGCTCTTGCTGCGGTTTATTCGAGGCACGTCCTTTCATATTCTGTTTCAGGCCTATAAAAACGGGGTTTTACTTCTATTTTGCTCTTCATTCTTCTTCGACTGCTTCTCTCTCTAAGGTACTGCTCCCTTCTCGATCCCTCTCTAGTTCCATCTTGCTTGTATTTTCTTTAATTTCTCCGGTCTGTTCCCGGTCGTGGTCTTTATTGTAATCGTTGATAAAACGCCGTGTCGATCTAGAATCTCATCAGATCTGTCGATAAAACGTCGCATAGATCTAGAATCTCGTCAGATCTGTTCTCTCCGCAACTATGGTCTCCTCAGCTTCCGATTCTCAGAACGACTTTTTTTCCGACTCCGGCAGAGCCGATTCATCCTCCGCCGAGAGCCCCGTCGTTTCGACTCACGAAGTGACTTCGCTGGGTGCCGACGAGAGGGTGGCAGGTGGCAACTCCTCAGCCGAGGACGACGTCGGGTCCAATGCTGTTAACAATCCAGGGGTCGGAACGTCACAGCCCGTTGCCGCTGAGCCTTGTCAGTCCGTCGTTTGGAGAAATTATTCATCTCCCGACTTCTTCAGCCTCACTGCTGTTGACAGACTCGCGTTAGAGCCCTTGGGTCCGGGCTTAGGTCCTGGTATTGAGTTAAAGAGGAAGGACGACTTCGATTCGGAAGCCGACTTCTCTATGCTTATGAATATCTGGTCGATTCGCGATCTACCAAGGGAGGTCGACTTTCGCATTCCCAAGAGCGGCGAACGTCCCTGGTCTCCTCCGGAGGGATACATGTGTCTCTACGCATCCTTTCTTGAGAAGAGCGGACTGTTTTTCCCGATCCCGCGGCTGTTGATCGAGTACTGCGCTCGTCGCGGTCTGGCCATCTCGCAGCTGACCCATGGGTCCATTAGGAATTTTATGGCGTATCTGGTTTTGGCCGCGGAGCAAGGAATGATTTGTGACTGCGACACCTTTGAAGGATTAACTGCGCTGAAGCGGAGAGGCTCTTCAGGCCGCTATTATGTTTCGGTCAAACCCAAGTATAATCGGTTGATCACGGGCGTTGACGCTGATAAGAGCGTGGATTGGGAATGTTTTTATTTTTTTGTAAAAATAAACGATGCGTCTGTTGAGAATCCGATGTGGCCTATTCGTGCGGGCTGGAATGTCAACATAAGTACGTTTTTGCCGAAATATTTTTATTTCTTTGTTCGGGCTGACGTCTAATTTTTTTTTTTTATTTGCAGATAGACCGCCGCCAAGGATAATCTTCCCCGAGCAATCTGGCGAAAAATCCTTTGTTGGATTTATTGAGAAATTGAGCCCCCGAATCTGGCCAGAATTTGTTGAGCAAAGGATCCAAAGGTGCATTGGAAGGATCTTAACTGGTTAGTTCCCACCCGGTCTTTTGATTTTGGATTTGCCGGCTCTTGTTGACGACGCCCTCGTTTCTTCTGCAGGCTGTTTCGACCTCGAGCTCGAACCTCTTCGTCCTTTCACGCATCCTCCGGTCGTTCCAAAAGCGAGGACTCTTAAACGGGCAGAGAAACAAATGGGCAAAAAGACAAAGGGAACGTGGAGGATGATCGACTACAACGAGGCCGCGCTGGATGAAGCGGTCAGGGCTTCTAAAGAGAAGCAGGTTGCCCCAGCTGGGCAGACCGCTAAACAGAAGCAGACCGTCCCGGCTGGGAGGGTTGCTCTGACTGAGAAGCCCGCCGCAACTGAAAAGGTAGGGCAGACTTCGGCCAAGGTTGGCACACAGAGGTCAAATGTGGCCTCTACTCCTAGAGGAACCGGTCCACTTAGGAGAGGGACTCCTGCTGGAGGGCGATCTTCTAAACGGGCTGAAGCCGCGGTGGCAGGAAAGAAGTCCGGTAAGTCTGTTGCCGATGCAGCCGAAGAGCCTGCAAAAAGGATCTCTAAGGACAAGAGACCGCTGGGGGATGCTCCGGAGGGACAGAGTAAAAGAGCCCGGACTGACAACCGGGAAAGTTCCCCTGCTACGCCCGAAGCTTTCTCGGCTGCCGCCTCTCCATCAGTCGACTCCAAAGACTACACACTAGAAGTGGATTTTAGGGCGCCCGATCACATGATAAATAATACTAGGGCGTGTGCCGATCTGTGGTCCCGGTTCCCCTGCAGCGAGAACTATGAATTCCCTAAGCCGGAGGAGCTGGAGGAATTCGAGACGTATCGTAAGATCTGCGGGGCTTCGGTGGAGGTGAGTTCTTGTTTGTCTGTTTATTCTTACTTTTCTTGAAATTCTTCTAGTTCGCTCGTGAACCCTTTGCGCTTTAATTGCCTCCTTTGCAGCTGATGACCTATACGAACTCGATGGTCCTTTCGTACGAACGCAAGCTCTTCAAAGTTTTGAAGCAGCTTGTAGAGTACGAATCGCAGCTTAAAGAGCAGGAATTGATGAAGAAGGGGTTTGAGTTGATGAAGAAGGAGGCGGAGAAGGTGCCCGTCCTGAAGTCTAGAATAGATCATCTTGCCAGAGCGATAGCGGACTCTGACAAGGTCGTTGAGGATCTCAGGACGCAAAGGAAAGATGCCGTGGAGCAGCTGGAGTTGATGGCCGGTCAAAAGGATTCTCTTCAGACCGAAGTTGATCGCCTCCGTAAGTCTCGAGCATCGGTTGTCAGGAGTACCTTGGAGGATTGCAACCAGAAGCTGGCGCCGATAAAGAGGTCGATTGTTGATTCCGCGGAGGTCACTCGGCTCTCGGGACTGATGAGTCAATCGCGGGCTATCAGGGGTTATCTGGTTAAGATGGGGAAAGAGGACGGTATTACCATTCCGGAAGAGAGGTTGAAGGTCCTTGACGAAAACTTCGAGAGGTTCAAGGGTCAGCTTGAGGCTTTAGAAGTTGAGGAGGCCGAGGAATCGGATTTCGTGATGCCTATTCCTTCGTGGCTGTCCGTCGTGCCTCCTCAGACCGCCAATCCCTTGGTTCAGATCGAGGCCGCTCCGATTGTCGTTCAGAATCCAAGTCTCGAAAACCCTGAGGCCCCAGCTGTCGACCAAACCACGGGTGAAGAGCTGTCCGATCTTAATGGCATTCCGGTTACTCAAGATCCTTCTGCGCGGGCTGATAACTAATCCTCCTTATGTTCTCTCTTTTTTTTTGTTTTTCTTTCAGGCCGCCTGTGGCCTTTGTATTTTGTTTGTAAAGATTTGGAACTTTTTTTCTTCTTTTGCCCGTGGGGGCGTTTTAATGCATTCCAGTTCGTCCTCTCTCTTCTTATCCTTGCGTATTCGTAGGTCGTATTGTTATTGTATATATTTTTGAGCTTGTGTGCGACCCGGAGGTCGGCCTTTAGGCACTGCCTTTAGTTGAGTATGCGAGGCGGACTCGTTTCACAGTACCTGGGTGTTTTTTTAAAACAAATTGCGGGACTAGCCCGGCTTACAGTGTTTGTCCGATGCGTGACTAAGTATGCGAGGCGGACTCGGCTTATTGTGCTTAGACGCTTCGGACTAGTTGCGGGACTGGCCCGGCTTATGGTGTTTGTCCGATGCGTGACTAAGTATGCGAGGTGGACTCGGCTTATTGTGCTTAGACGCTTCGGACTGGTTGCGGGACTGGCCCGGCTTATGGTGTTTGTCCGATGCGTGACTAAGTATGCGAGGCGGACTCGGCTTATTGTGCTTAGACGCTTCGGACTGGTTGGGGACTGGCCCGGCTTATGGTGTTTGTTCGATGCGTGACTAAGTATGCGAGGCGGACTCGGCTTATTGTGCTTAGACGCTTCGGACTGGTTGCGGGACTGGTCCGGCTTATGGCGTTTGTCCGATGCGTGACTAAGTATGCGAGGCGGATTCGGCTTATTGTGCTTAGACGCTTCGGACTGGTTGCGGGACTGGCCCGGCTTATAGGTCGCTTGGAAGGAAGTTTTGTGCTTCCGTTCTAGGGACGTTCTAGGGACTGGCCCGGTTTTTTTTTTTTTTTTTTTTTTTTTTTTTTTTTTTGGGACTGGGGATGCCAGTGTGCGGATAAACAGCGATATAAACAGATATAAACTGAATATACATATTTTTGATTAATAGCTGTGCCTTTTGACGGGCTGCCTACGTACCCATTATAATAGGGATCAAGTCATTCGTAGTTCATGATACATAAGTAATGATAGTGAGCTCGTAGAGCATTTTTGTTTTTATAGACCATAGTTTACTGCGAGCTGCGGTCTGGTTCGGTAGTTGGACTGATTGCTGATGGAGGATTTCCTCAGTCTTTCTGTGTGTTGAGCACGTTGGTGTTGTAGTAGTATCGCTTTAAACTCATCGAGTTCCAAGATCGGGGAATCATCTCTCCATTCATCGTCATAAGCCGGTATACTCCAGGTCGGATGATTTCGGTTACTTGGTATGGTCCTTCCCAGTTCGCGCCGAGCTTGCCGGCCTGGTATTCTGCGGTGTTTTCGTAGACCTTTCGAAGGACGAGGTCGCCAATGGCGAAACTGCGGTTGCGGATACGCTTGTTATAGTACCTCATGGCGAGCTGCTGATAGTTTTGGATTCGGACGAGGGCCTCGCCGCGAGCTTCCTCGATATGGTCGTGGGCGTCAACGAGCATATCATTATTTAGGTCGGGATTCTTAGTCATCATCACGCGTCGCAGGCTGTTGACGTTGACCTCTGCGGGCGCCATGGCTTCCAGACCGTAAGCGAGCGAGAATGGGGATCGGTTTGTCGATTGACGGGGGGTAGTTCGGAACGACCAAAGTACTCCGTCGAGTTCGTCAGCCCAAAGACCCTTTTTTTCTTCAAGTCGCTTCTTGAGTCCGTCGATAATTATCTTATTTGATGCTTCGGCCTGACCGTTGCCCTGAGGGTACCGTGGCGTTGACTTGCTCAAGCGTATCTTCCACTTTGCGCAGAAGTCTTCGAAGGTCGCAGAAATAAACTGTGAGCCATTGTCGGTGACGATCTCGTATGGGAGTCCGTGACGGCAGATGACGTATTTCCAGACAAAGTTCTGAACGTCGTTAGCTCGTATCATGGCGTAAGCTTCAGCCTCGACCGATTTGGTGAAGTAGTCCGTGACAACGATTATGTACCTCTTTTGTCTAGACCGCGGAAAGGGACCCATGATGTCCATTGCCCATCGCATAAAGGGATATGGCGCAGTTGCTGTAGAGAGCGGCTCCGTTGGAGAGTGGATCATCGGACCGTGACGTTGGCACTGTTCGCAGCAGCGGGCGTGCTCGGCACAATCTCGAAGCATAGTTGGCCAGTAAAAACCGAGGCGTTTGATTTTGATTGCGAGAGCTCGACCTCCGGAGTGGCTTCCGCCGGCCCCCTCGTGGCTTTCGGCCATTACGCGATCTACTTCGTCGCCAGCCAGACATTGTAGGAGTGCTTCGGCGGCATTCCATCTATACAGTTCGCCATTGAGGAAAGTGTAATACGCACTGCGGGTCTTAAGACGTCTGGCGGCCCATTTGTCACTTGGGAGTTCACCGGACGAAATGTATCTGATTATGTCCTGGCGCCAGTCCGGTCCTGCGGGCTGTTGAGGGGGGGTCGTTGTGGGTTCGAGCTGGTCGTCGGGATCGGTTGTGACGCTGCAAACGCCTTTTGGGAGAGATATGCTTGGCTCCGGGATAGATTCGATGGGAATCACTCGTCGGAAGTCAGAGTCCGAACTAGAACCAAGAGAAGCGAGGGCATCGGCCTGAGTGTTCTCTGCCCGTGGGATCTTCGTAACTTTGAACATGTCGAAACCTTTTGTTAGTTCGCGCGCAAGCTTTAAATAGGCTTCCATCCTTTCATCCTTAGTGTCGTACTCGCCGTTGAATTGATTGGCGACGAGCTGGGAGACACAGTATGCATGTATCCTTATCGCACCGACCTCTTTTGCTAGTCGCAGCCCGGCGAGGAGGGCTTCGTACTCGGCCTCGTTGTTGGAGGCTTTGAATTCCAGACGGAAGGATTGTTCGAGCACCTCCCCGGTTGGGGACTCGAGTCGGATCCCGATTCCGGAGCCATGTCTGGAGGATGACCCATCGACGTGAAGGATCCATTCTTGAGATAGGTCGGCTTTTGGGTAGGTTGGTGGGAGTTCGACGATGAAATCTGCGAGGACCTGAGACTTGGCGCTTGTTCGATTCCGAAACTCGATGTCGTATTCGCTTAGCTCGACGGCCCACTTGGCCATCCGACCTGACACGCTCGGACTGTGGAGGATAGTTCGCATCGGTTGGGTCGACATGACCACGATGGAGTGAGATTGAAAATATGGTCGTAGCTTGCGGGCTGCAACTATGACGGCAAGAGCGAGTTTCTCGAGTAGAGAGTAACGTGATTCCGCTCCGTCCAAGGATTTGCTTACGTAGAAAACGGGTTTTTGATCGCCACGATCTTCTCGGACTAGTACTCTACTGACCGCAGCGCTTGTGACTACTACGTAAAGGAATAGTGGCTCGCCGGTCTCTGGTTTCGAAAGAATGGGCGGAGTTGAGAGGTAAGCCTTCAGCTCGCTGAATGCGGTCTCGCACTGATCGTTCCAGAGAAAATTGTTTTTGCGAACTTTGAGTGCCTTGTAGAATGGAAGATTGCGGTCTGTGGACCGCGAGATAAATCGATTGAGGGCGGCAATGCGGGCCGTGAGTCTTTGGACTTCCCGCTGGGTCCTTGGAGAGGGCATATTGATGATTGCTGCGATCTGTTTTGGATTGGCCTCGATCCCGCGCTGAGTAACAATGTACCCGAGGAATTCTCCCGTGGTTACTCCGAAAGTGCATTTCGCCGGGTTGAGCTTCATGCCGAATTTGTTAAGTATCTCGAAACAAGCGCGCAGATGTGTGATATGATCGCCGGCTTTCTGAGACTTGACCAACATATCGTCTATGCAGACTTCCATCGAGTCGCCGAGCTGACTGGCGAACATCTTGTTGACCAATCTTTGATAGGTCGCCCCAGCGTTCTTTAGGCCGAAGGGCATGACGCGGTAGCAGTATGTTCCGCGATCTGTGATGAAAGCAGTCTTTTCTTGATCGTCTGGGTGCATCATGATTTGATTGTAGCCAGAGAATGCATCCATAAAGGAGAGGAGTTCATTGCCCGCTGTGGCCTCGACGATCTGGTCGATGCGAGGAAGGGGAAAGCTGTCCTTTGGGCAAGCTTTGTTGAGGTCTGTGAAGTCGATGCATACCCGCCACTTTCCATTCTTCTTTTTAACTACGATTGGATTTGACAGCCATTCGGGGTAATGGACTTCTGTGATTGAGCCCGCTTCGAGGAGTTTTGCGACTTCATCGTTCACTGCTTGAGATCGCTCTGGTCCAAGCTTACGCCTCTTCTGCTTGATCGGTTTGTATGTTGGGTCGACGTTTAGATCGTGTGTTGTTATTCTCGGATCAATCCCCTTCATGTCATGGATCGACCAGGCGAATGTCGAGATGTTGGCGGACAGAAATCGGACGAGCTCGCCGCGGAGGGGCTCTTCGAGTTCGGCGCCAATGTTGACTTGGCGCTCGGGATGTTGTCGGTCGAGAGTAATGGAGACCGTGGCTTCTTGTTGTGGTGACGTGCTTGGAACCGCGGTAGATCGTCTTATGTTGCAGGTGACACGTCTCAGTTTGTGCTCTGTGATGAAGCACGACCTAGCGACCTTCTGTGACCCTCGGATTATGAAAACTCCGAAAGAGGTCGGGAATTTAACGCACTGATGGTAAGGCGACGCCACGGCCCGGAGTGAAGAAAGCCAAGGTGTTCCGACGATAACGTTGTAGACCGTCGGCTTGTCGATTACGACGAACTTGGTGACTTTGGTGATGCCGCCGACATAGGTCGCCATTTTGATCGTTCCGATGGTCATTGATGTTACGCCGTCGAAGCCAGTCAGCGGTTTGACGCTTGGTTTAATCTTGTCGTCGCTTATATCCATTTTTCTCAAAATTTCCAAAAAGATGAGGTTAACCGAGCTCCCTGTGTCGACCAGTACGCGGGTGACATCACAATCTTCAATGCTGAGCTCGATGACTAGTGGGTCGTTATGTGGCATTGCCACGTTCTTGGTATCCGCTTCCGAGAAGATGATCGGTATGTCTACCGCGGTCTGAGCGCCGCACTCTACTTGTTGAGAGACCGCTTCCTCACCGCGGACAAATTTAAACGGCCATTTCTTGTTTTGTTGTTGGCCTTGGTTTCGCTGTTGCTGTTGCTGTTGCTTCGCGGGATTGGCGGTCTGAGGAGTCTGAATTGCGTTTGCTGCTAAAAGCTTGCGCTTTAATTCCTTAAACTCCTGGTCGAGGTGTTGAGACGGTTCGTTGTGGTCGGTCTCTATCACCTCTTTGGCCTTAAGCTTTGTGGCTGCTGGTTTGACCGGAGAATGTTTCTTCAGATTGGTCGCTCGGTCCTCCTCGAGTAGGACAAAGCTTGTTGCCTGTGCATGGCATCGGCGAGAGTCGGGGCTCTATGGAGTATCAGGTCGGCCCGGAATTCAGATTCGTGCCACAGTCCGTTTTTTAGAGCGCCAATCGCGGAGGTTTCTTGGACGCTAATCGTTGAGAGTATTGCTTTGAAGCGGCACATATAATCTCTCAGGGATTCCTTTGGTCCCTGGGCGAGTGCCCACAGATCGGCCTCCGAGGCTCCGTCCTGAATGTACATGGAGTAGTGTTTGAAGAACGCCGTTGAGAGCTGTGTGAAGTTTCCAATTGAGTTCGGCTTAAGCCGAGAGAACCAGTCTAGTGCAGAGCCGACGAGATGTTCGACGAACAGTTGACAATAGGCCGCTTCACGCTCTTCGGGGGATAGTTGTATTCGTCCCATGGCGATGGTGAACGAAGTCATGAAATGTTTTGGGTTCGTTGTTCCGCCAAAAGATTCGATTCGCAGCTTGGCCATTTGTCGGATAGGGACCGTAGTGATCCGGTCTGTGAATGGCGTCCTTTGAGTTTCTTCGAGCACTCGGTCGATCTCTGGTGCCGAACTTAGAGCTTGATGGACCTTTGACTGCATTTCTCGAAGTGAAGCTCTAATGTTCTCGAGCTCGGGACCGTGGATTGAAGGGTGTTCTCTCGAGTGGATCGGGTGCTCTAGTTGCAAGCTTATCGGAGTTCGTGACGGAGTATTGAGGTTAATAATCCGATTCTGGATGGCTGGACGCCCATGTCCTTCAGCGAAAGATGGGGGTGAGTTCACCCTGGGTTGCTGTGAGTTCGCAGGCCGGGAGGAGTCGAGCTGCTCCTGTATGAAGGTCTGAGCCGTTGCGAGAGAGTCTAGACGAGCGTTGGTCTGACGAACCATGTCGTCCTGCTGGTCAAAACGTCTCATGAGAGTTCCCAGGACGCGAACGAGATCGACCTGTTCGTCCGTATGTGTTATTGTTTCTGGGCCGCGAGCTATGACGTTTGTTTCCTCGTTGACCACGGTCTGAGTGACGATCGGACTGGATTGCGTTACAGCAGGTGGAGCTTCGCGAACCGTCTCCGAATGTGCCTGGTTTGATGTTTCCCCGGGCTGTTGACTTATAGACACGTGCGGACTCATATTTCTTTGCGTTAGAAAATCTCCAGTCCCCTACCTGGCGCTCCAATTGTTGAACCAAATAGATCGACAATGAATTTGTAATAGATCGGAGGTCGGAGAATCTCGTGAATAGAAAGTTGAGTCAAAGATGTTGGTACAAATAGGCCGCTAAAGATAGTTCGGACAGACCCCGAACTATCAGGTCGCTGGCTTAGAGATTTTGATAGGTCGGACAAATCCCGAATTATCAGGCCGCCGGTTACTAGATCGTGATAGGTCGGACAGATCCCGAACTATCGGACTCTGAATACAAGTGTATGAGCTAAAACCAGCGGGCTGATTGTGTTTGTCCTTTTTGTGGGTCCGTGAGTGAATGAATTGTCCCATCAGCCTCTGACCTCTATTTATAGTGAAAGGCGGCGGGTTTACCCTGGGTCAGCTTAACCCAGGGTAGTTAGACCGCGGTTAACAGTTAAATTGGGCCTCCGGCAGCCCGCTGGGCTTCTCGCGAACCTGCTGGGCCTTTCCTCTTAGCGATCTCCACCTAGCGACTTGATCAGAATATTGGGCCGCAGGACCAGGCCCAACAGCTCCCACACAAACATGTAAGTATTTACTAACTCGAAATCTGTCATATATGCTATATAACTGTAGGGTTTGTTTCTTCGGTGTTCATTGTCTTTTCTGCAAAACTTGCAGCTACTAGAGCCCAATTTTGAGTATTAAGTGGCAGCGGAATCTTAATACTCAACAACCTAAGTTGATTACTACTGACAAGCACATTGTTAGAATATGACAACCTTGGTAAGCTTCTCTCGGTTTCTTGAACTCATGGATTGTGGTATTGAGATACAACAGATTTTGGCTAGATACAGCTTTTGATAACTCTCAATTTGTTTCTTCTTCAGGGAGAAGGTCATTGAACCGACTGGAGGAGGAATAAACGACGACACTTGTGTGTTCCTTGGTAGTGGACTTATGGCTTTAGACACTAGCCTAATCCCACCTTACTTCATGTCCTGCCCCCAAATGGTGTTCTCCTCTCGAAAACATAAACGGTATATATCTGATTCTAAAAACTTCCCAATATTTCCATCCATAAAGTGTGGTGACCATTGTTGCTAATTTTTTTTTAAAATCTTGTTTGGTCCATAGAAAGTTGCAGCTGAATCATTTGATTGACACTTTTTTTTCTTAGAAAGCTCCGATGGATGGGCATTTTATGAATCACTATCCGTACAAAAAGGTCAGTCCTTGACGTTTTCATACATACAGTATAACTTCAGAGTAGCCTCCAAGATGTTTCTTGATTATGACTTCTTCCTTTCACTTTACAGGCTTTGGTAGTGACTAAGCCGTTTGCGTATGATAATTACTTAGTAGAACGCAAGAGGCAACTGCAGATTCATCATTTCTCGTACGTTGGCTACTTCCATAGATCTCTGTGTCTCATCGAAAAATTCCAAAGTTAGTGGCTTTTGAATACATTCCAGGATTTAGACATCACACTATATGTTTCTGTTGTTCGTTCCTAATGTGGAAGATTTTGTGCTTTTTCTACCTTTTGAACAGACAAATTACTGGGTTTGGAGGCCACTAACCTTTTGATTAATCATAGCCTCATGTTGACCATCTCTAAGTTCACGTGCTTTGTACAAAGCAGCACCGTCTTTACCGGTATTTTTAGTCCAGCTTTCATCCACATCTTGAACCCCATCCAAGAATTTTGCTAATGAGATTTATAAAGTAGAAAACACTTAAAATATCAGAATATAATGAGATTTATAAAGTAGAAGAAAGAAAATCATAAAGTATACCTAGACCAAAGTCTCCAATTTTGATTTCATCTTGAGGGTCAAAGAAATGTTCATCGGTGCCAAATCCCGATGAACAACTCTCCTTTCATGTATGTGCGCTAAGCCCTTTGCAATTTGACGAGATACCCGCCATGCAAAATCTTCGCCGTAGTTTTCTTCTAGATGCTTGCCAAGATTCTTACGAAAAATAAGAAGAAATAGACAATGTAGAAATCAAAATATGTAAAGGCATACGAAACTAACAAATTAAACTATAACCATTACCTTGGACAGAATTCCATCTAAATATATAGGCACTCAAGGTTGTTGCCCTGCTCAGAAATTTCTGCTGATGCACTTTTGTATCCCAAAGTTTCATCATTTTCTGATTCTAAGCTTTCATTATCATAATAAGCATTTTTTCCTTGAAACCATGCACTTTCTGATTCTAAGCTTTCATTATCATAATAAGCATCTTTTCCTTGAAACCGTGCACTTTCTGATCGAACTTTCATCATCACTATAAGCATCTTTTTTTTAACCCATGCACTACTTTCTGATCCCAAACTGTCATCATCACAATTAGCAGATCATTGTTCAAACCATGCCTATTGCAATGAAAAAAAAGTGTTAACACAAATATAGGCAAAAGAATAGTGAAAGTTAAGAAAAGCATAAATGAACCCTTAGCGTACAACATGCTGATGCTGCATCTTGGAAAGTGTTGATGCTTCTCTGCGTGCATTATCACTCCCAGTATATGCACATAGACCTTTGAATTACTTTATGTAAATTATGACTCTCCCTTACCCAGTTTTCTCCAGTGGAATTACCTTCACTGCATATTCCATTTTATCCAGTTTATTTTCACATAGCATAACATGACCGAAACCACCTCTACCTGCCGACCAACAAAGATTTTTAGCGGATACTCTAAACAAAATTCGAGAACAAATAAAAACTTGGGACATTAGTAATGAATAATGTCTAAAAAATATGCCAAGGGGTCCCAGCTCTGTAAACTCAATGCGATATTGAGACTCCATTGATGGTGGCTTCCAAAACTCACGATAAACCGTCAAGTTGATGTTTTCATTGTGGCCGTTCTCAAAAATGTTGTAGAAATTTGGAGTCGACATGGAAATTAAGTCTAACACGTCTTTAGATAATACATGTTGAAGAAAAAAAATTAATACCGTTTATTTTTCTTAAGAGAATATAATAGATATTGAGAATGACTAAGATTATGTAAAAGAAAGCTTACACCAAATTCAACGAGTTCAAGGGTTAGCTTAGGCAATTCATCAGCGAGAGGCATTTTGAAGAAGCATGTAGTGCGGAGCAAATGAGCCACTAATAAGTCCTTTTGAGAGAAATGTTCAATCTCTTCATCATCGTCAGATCCGCCGCTTACATCAAATCCACCGCTTTCGTTCTCTTCATCATCATATCCACCACTTTAGTTGTCGTCGCAGATGTCGGCGATCCTCTTAGCATCGATCGGAGCCATTTTAGCTTTTTGATTTGCGCTAATCGTCTCTCCTCTTTTTAGCTTTCTGATTTGCTATATTTTGGTTTTCCCTTTCGCTACCGTAAGTCGGGTTGAAAGAATATAGTAATAATTTATCCCTTGAAAGGAAAAGACCCTGTATTTTCGAAATCTACCCACATTTATCTCATTTCTTCTATTAAGGTATTAAAACCCCATTTGGATGTGTTAATATCCATCACACTTGGTTAGCCTTAGCGCTGTTGTTCCTAGACCATGGTGCGTAGGTCTAGGAACAACAGCGCTAAGGCTAACTTTGGACTTTAACACATCCAAATGAGGTTTTTAATACCTTAATAGAAGAAATGAGATAAATGTGGCTAGATTTCGAGAATACATGGCAAAAAGAGTTGTGTTCTTCGCGTTCTTCATGACGTTCATTCTTTTCTTTCCGAAATCGAGGTGAGTGCGTGACCGTATGCTTACATAAATGTAAGGAATGGGTAGAATGCGATTGTTCGTTGGTTTTCGTGTGGTTTGTGGTTGAAATTGTGCAGGAGACTCGATGAATCGCGACGGATTCAAGCCGTGAGAGGATAGGCTCGATTCTGGGTTCTGCGATGTCGTGTCGATCGACACCTAGGTTGTGTGTCGATCGACACGGGGCATCCTGTTGATCGACACCATGGTTGTGTGTCGATCGACACGGGGGAGTCTGTCGATCGACACCTAGTGGTTGTGTCGATCGACACCTAGTGGTTGTGTCGATCGACATAGAGTTCCTGGTTGGTTCGTGTTTTACTTGTTTCGTGAATGTTTGTGTATGCTCATCCTGGTATTGTATTCATTGTTTATGCTTATGTATAAATAGCCTGTTGACGGGATGACCGCGTCGCTGAGTATTTGTGATAATACTCACGCAACTCTTTTTGCCATGTGTTGCAGGTAAAGAGAAAGTGTGATAGTGAAATCATGGCTGGGAAGAGGAGATGATCTAGGGTCTCGGTTATCTGGTTGTATTACTTAGAATCGCTAGGTTGCTAGTGCATTCTGATTATTAAGTATTGGATTATTGTTATTGGATTGATTCTGAAATTGGTTGATTGAATATTGTTCATTGATAAGTATGGGATTATTGATAATGTGGTGTTATTGTTAATTGTTATTATTCTGCGTGCTTGTATTGGCCCAGTTGAAGATTAGTATCTGTAAAGATAGTAATCCGAAGGGAAAAATTTTAAATTTTTGGGTCGGGTCGTTTCATTTTGGTATTAGAGCCCTTATGGTTCTAGGGCGGGTGATTGATTGACTGATTCTATGAATAGTTAATTGATCGCTGTGTGGGTATGGAGTCCTAGATCATCCTTCCGAGCCTTCAATGAGATTCCACGGTATGTGTCATGTGATTTTTTGTTTTTCTAGTACTTAGTAATCTGCTGGTGAGTGCAGAGTGATGGCTAGAGGTGCTAGAGGCAGAGGTCGTGGGAGCCGTGGAGGCCGAGGTGGTCGTGGTGGGCACGGGCTAGGACTTGTGAGTGAGTCAGATGCCGCGAGTGTGGCCCATGAGACCACGCATGAGCAGGTGGCGGACTCGCAGGCGTTTCAGGAGGGGTCTGTGCATGTGACTGCTACGAGCGCCAGTGTGAGGGCTGGTGGGGCCAGTGTGGTTCCAGAGATAGCTGGTGGTGCGGGGGGCCCAGGTAGGGGTGTTCCGCAGGTGTTGCCCATGACCGAGATGATCGCTTGGCCGGTTTGCTGCAGTTGATTCTGGAGCGGTAGGTGGGGTGCCGGCTCCGGGTCAAGCTCTGGGAGTTCAGCCGGATGGGGCTGGTGTGCAGCCAGTAGTGGCTGGAGTTCAGCCGGGAGTGGCTGGTGTGCAGCCGGGTGTGGCGGTTGTAGATGAGCTTCCATCCTACCTGAGGATGATGGAGTAGTTGCAGAGGATTGGCACTGGGTTTTTCTCGGGTGGTGCTAAGCCGGAGGAGGCCGATGAATAGCAGCGGAGATTGAAGCATAACTTTCGCTCTATCAGGTGTCCAGAGGGATACCGAGTGGACCTAGCAGTTCATTATCTGGATGGTGACGCGCATCTCTGGTGGAGAGGCGTCGAGACCAGGAGAGTGCATGCCGAGATGGTCTGGGAGGATTTCTTGGCTGAGTTTAATGCCAAGTATTTTCCGTAGGAGGCGATGGACCGGATGGAGTCGAGGTTTTTGAACCAGACTCAGGGGGATCGGACTGTGAGGGAGTTCGATTTGGAGTTCTGTTGACTCCTGGTGCATGCTGGTAGAGGCATGGAGGGCGAACAGGCCCAGGTGAGGAGGTTCCTCGGGGGACTTCGAGTTGAGTTGAGGACTCGCTGCAGGGCAAGTAAGTTCGCCACGAGAGCGGAGCTGGTTGAGACTGTTGCGGCGATTAAGGAGGACCTCAGAGAGCAGGTTATGGTGGTTAGTCCACTGGTGCAGCAGCAGCTGCCGAGGAGATCTCAGCAGCAGACGGGTTCGAGCAGAGGCGGCAAGCCTGCGCAGGGTCAGAAGAGGAAGTGGGAGAGCACTTCCGGGGCCAGTCAGGGTGGACAGAGTGGTTCAGGATGCTACGGGTGTGGTAGCATGGGTCATAAGGTGGTCAGTTGTCCGCAGAGGAGTGCAGCACGGAGTGCTCAAGTGTGTTACCACTGCAGGGAGTCGGGCCATATCAAGCCCAAGTGTCCTAAGCTGCAGCAGATGGCGGTAGCGGCAGTGCAGCCATTGGCGGTCCAGCCCTTGGCACAGATTGCAGCGGCGCTGCGAGTGTACACGTTGGCAGAGGCGGGCGGCTCTAGTGCCAAACCGATCACAGGTAAATTCCAGACTTAATCTTTTTATTTTAAATTCTTGAGTTGTTTGAATTTAGTCTGTTTGGAAAATTGTGAGTCTGCATTAGAGTGTCGGGTCTTAAAGCACATGGGGTTTGTACAGGGACCTTAGTTATGGGCGGATGTGAGTCCCACGTGTTGTTTGATTCGGGAGCTACGAATAGCTTCATTACTCTGGTGTGTGCGGAGGGCAGCGGGATCCGGAGAGATTCCGGAGAGCAGCCGGAAGTAGTTAAGGTTGCTGGTGGAAGGACGTTGGCTACTTTCGGACGGGCTCGTGGTGTGGATGTTTTGGTGGCGGGAGAATCGATGCCAGCAGATCTGGTTATTAGCCCAGTGAAGTTGTACGATGTCATCCTGTGTATGGATTGGTTGGATCGGTACAAGGTCCATTTTGATTATCATCAAGGGCGTGTGGTGTTTGAGCGAGAGGCAGGGAGGTTGGTGTTTCAGGGAGTGAAACTCATGATTTCAGCGATACAGGACGAACAGTTGATTGAGAAGGGCTGTGAGGCGTATCTGGCGACGATAGTGATGCCGGAGACTGTTGGAGAGGTTGCAGTTGGGGATATTCGGGTTGTTTGAGATTTCCAGGATGTGTTTCAATCGTTGCTGGGATTGCCACCATCGCGGTCGGATCCATTTACGATTGAGTTAGAGCCTGGGACGACTCCTATATCTAAGGCGCCTTACTGTATGGCTCCAGCAGAGATGGCAGAGCTGAAGAAGCAGCTGGATGATCTGTTGGGGAAGGGTTTCATCTGGCCTAGCATTTCACCGTGGAGAGCACTGGTGTTGTTCGTGAAGAAGAATGATGGGAGTTTCCGGTTGTGTATCGATTACTGGGGGATTAACCGAGTCACTGTGAAGAACAGGTATCCTCTGCCGCGCATTGTTGAGTTGTTGGATCAGTTGCGAGGGGCTACTTGGTTCTCCAAGATTGATTTGGCGTCGGGTTACCATCAGATTCTGATGGATGAGGCAGATGTTCAGAAGACGGCATTCTGGATGAGGTATAGATATTATGAGTTTGTAGTGATGCCGTTTGGGTTGACGAATGCGCCAGCAGCGTTCATGCGATTGATGAACGGGGTATTCCAGGAGTATCTGGATGTGTTCGTGATCATCTTCATAGATGATATCCTGGTATATTCGAGGAGTCCGGAAGAGCACGAGGTGCATTTGAGGTTGGTTCTGGAGAAGCTGCGGGAGTAGAAGCTGTACGCGAAATTGAGTAAGTGCAGTTTCTGGCAGCGAGAGATGAGCTTTCTTGGCCACGTTGTGTCAGCAGAGGGAGTTTCTGTAGATCCGACTAAGATTGAGGCTATCAGAGGCTGGCCTAGACTGAAGAGTGCCACCGAGATCAGGAGTTTTCTTGGGTTGGCAGGTTATTATCGGAGGTTCGTCAAGGAGTTTGCGAGTATGGCGCAGTTGATGACGAGGTTGACAGGGAAGGATATCCCTTTTATATGGTCTTCAGCTTTCGAGGAGAGTTTCGGGAAGCTAAAGGAGATGCTGAATAGTACACCGATTTTGGCGTTAACTGAGTCGGGTGAGCCTTATGTGGTGTATACTGATGCTTCGGGAGTTGGTCTGGGTTGTGTACTGATGCAGCAGGGAAAGGTTATTGCATATGCTTCGAAGCAGTTGAGGAAGCACGAGTGCAATTATCCTACCCACAATTTGGAGTTGGCTGCAGTGATATTTGCCCTTAAGATTTGGAGGTCTTATCTGTATGGTGGGAAGGTGCAGGTATTCACAGACCACAAGAGTCTCAAGTATTTCTTCACTCAGCCAGTGCTGAACCAGAGACAGAGGCGCTGAATGGAGTTAGTTGCAGACTATGACTTGGAGATTGGGTACCATCCGGGTAAGGCTAACCTGGTTGCAGATGCGTTGAGTCGGAAGAGAGTAGCTTCAGATCAGGAGCGCAATATGGAGGCTCTGGTGAGCGAGATCAGTACGTTGAGGTTATGTGTGATCTCACATAAGCCGTTGGGGTTAGAGGCAGCTAACCAGGTACACTTGTTGAGCAGGATTTGGGCTACTCAGGAGAAGGATCAGGGTTTGATTGATGCTTCTAAGGCGGTCGGTTCAGAGTATGTTGTCTCAGTGAGTGGGATTATACTGGTGAACAGGCGGGTTTGTGTACCGAAGGATGAGCATCTGAGGCAGGAGATCCTGAGAGAGGCTCATTCGAGCATGTTATCGATTCATCCGGGAGCGACCAAGATGTATCGTGACCTGAAGCGGTATTATCACTGGGTCAGGATAAAAAAGGGATGTAGCTAACTGGGTTGCAGCGTGCAACTTGTGTCAGCTGGTAAAGGCTGAGCATTAGGTTCCGAGTGGTTTGTTGCAGAGTTTGCCTTTTTCGGAGTGGAAGTGGGATATGATTACCATGGATTTCGTAACGGATTGCCGGTGTCACGTACTTATGATGCGATTTGAGTTATCGTGGATCATCTGATCAAGTCAGCACATTTCTTGGCCATCAAGAAGACTGATGGAGCGGTTGTTTTAGCTAGGAAATATGTGCGGGAGATAGTGAGGCTGCACGGGGTGCCAGCGAGTATTGTGTCAGACAGGGATCCGAGATTTACCTCAGAGTTCTGGAGGGCGTTTTAGGCTGAGATGGGCACTAAGGTGCATATGAGCACAGCATATTATCCTCAGATAGATGGGCAGTCAGAGAGGACAATTCAGACATTAGAGGATCTGTTGAAGATGTGTGTGCTGGATCATCTGAACCTGGTAGAGTTTGCGTATAACAACAGTAAGCGAGTATCGGGATGGCTCCGTATGAGGCTCTGTATGGGAGGCCGTGTAGGACACCGTTATGCTGGACTCAAGTGGGGGAGAGGAGCATGTATGGTGCGGATTTTGTTCAGGAGACGACGGAGAAGATCCGTGTCTTGAGGCTACATATGAGAGAGGCTCAAGATCGCTAGAAAAGTTATACCGATAGGAGACGGAGATCTGGTGTATCTCAAGGCGGCGATGTTGAGGGGTCCTAACAGATCTATTTCAGAGAATAAGCTTAGTTCGAGGTTTATGAGTCTGTTCAAGGTTGTGGAGCGGGTCGGACCGGTAGCTTATCGTCTCGAGTTACCTCAGAGTATGAAGGTTTTTCACAAAGTCTTCCATGTTTCGATGCTGTGGAAGTGTCTACATGAGTCTGAGGAGGTGTTGGCAAGGATTCCAGAGGATCTTCAGCCCAACATGACATTGGCGGCGAGGCCTGTGAGGATTCTCGAGAGGAGGGTCAAGGTGCTGCGCCGGAGGAGTATACCATTGGTGAGAGTCATGTGGGACTGTGACGGTATTGAGGAGAAGAATTGGGAACCAGAGGCGTTGATAAAAAAGAAGTTTTCGAAGTGGTTCGAGAAGCAAGCGGTGGCTTGAGTTGCTTTTCTGGTTTTCGGAGTCTGTATTAGCGTGTTGCTATGTTGTTGTTATGTATTTCGTTGTTGTTGTAACGAGTATACATTTTGGAGATTTAATAAGATGAGTTTGCCTTATTAAATATGTGTAAGACGTGTGTTCTTATGAGATGACTGGTGATGTCATGGATTGTGGTGACTGTTAGGTCATGTAGAGGTCTAGCGATAGAAGTTCTATGCGGCTTAGAGCTTGTTCATGTTCAAGGAGTTGCTAGAAATGAGCTTGTCCATTATCTAGGAGTGGCTAGAAATGGGAACTCTTTGCGTGTTAGAACTTGTCTATCGGCTAGGGAGGCTATAAATGGAAGTTCTATGTGAGTTAGGGTTGTCCATGTTCTAGGAGGATTATCTAGGGATGGGGTTCTATGTGAGTTAGGACTTGTTATTCCCTGGATGGCGCTGGAAAATAGGGGTTTTATGTGAGTTAGAGCCTGCCTACTTCCTAGAGGGAGTCTAGAATAGAAGTCTTATGTGAGTTAGGACTGTCTCTTCCAGGGACTCTGTGAAACACCCTGGTGATTTGGATTGTTTCGGATGACCACGAGAGGTGATTTCAGTCGACAGGTGCCTAAGATGCATGTTACAGAGTGATTTCCCTAGGGGATAGTGGTTCTCCTGGGTATACTTGAGGGGACAGTGAGGTTCTCTCCGAAGGAAAGTGGTTCCCTTGCATATACTTTGAGGGGCCGAAGCCTCTCCAGGGGATGTGTGATTCCTCTGCAGCCGAGCTTGACGGACTGTGTGTCCTGAGAGTGAGAGGGGCTGGAGCATACCAAGAACTGGATGGACGGCGGTCCTCAAGGTGGAGGGGTATGATATACTTCGAGAGCTCGAAGGGTGACGATCCTGAGAGCGGAGCATTGTATATAGATATGAGTACGAGCAATAGTATCTGTAATGTGGTTGTAAGCATGAGACTGGATGAACTTCGGAGATCGGTAGTGGATCTCAGGTGGTGCTGACCGGGTTGGGTCGGGATTGCAGCCGTTGTGAGACGGTGCAATAGGGCTAGTGTGAGCTTGGTAGAGCTCGGGGATCAGGTGTGATCACGAGTGGTGCTGGCCGAGGGCCAGTAGTGTGTGGAGATGTCGAGTCTAGGGTTTTGCTTACGTTTAGAACTTTGTTCAGACAATCCTGGTAGCATATGTAGCACCGTTGGTCGTACATGGTCTTGTTTGATTGTTGTGCGATCATTTGGTCCAATTCGGGGTCAGCGGTTGATTGTGCATGTTCTTGTTTGATTATTGGGCGATCAATCGGGCAGCCCTAATCCGGACCAGGGGGCGTTGCATCGTTGATGTTCTCGGGTGAATCTGGTTGGGATCTAGGCGGAATTGTTAACTTTAGGGAGATGGAGTCGCGTGATTCGAGGTCGAATACGTGTTAGTGGGAGAGAATTGTAACGCCCGTTAACCAAAAAGTTGATTTTGGTTGGGTGTGTCGATTGACATAGGTGTGTATGTCGATCGACACGGGTATTTTGACTTGTGAGAAGTCAAATTTTTGGACAGGTGTCGATCGACACAGGTGGTGTGTATCGATCGACACGGGGTAAAATTGGACCGACAGATTCAGTTTAATTGTTCGGTTTGGCAGGGCGGTTTAGGGAATCCTAGGGTTTGGTATTTAAGCGTGAACAGTCGCGGTTTTCTCTCTTTTTGGCTGAAAATCAGAAAGATTGAGAGAAAAGAGAGTGTTCTTGAGGGGATTGAGTTTTGGGAAGGAATCATTATTGATTTCCTTGAATTCTCGATCCTGTTAGATTGCGATTGTGTGAGTGATTACTGGGAAACAAGGAGGAATCATTGCTGGGCGATTTCGGTTCTGGGAGGACGGATTCAGAGGCTGTTATTCGTGTGTTTTTCGCGTTCTTCGTGACGTTCATCCTTTTCTTTCCGAAATCGAGGTGAGTGTGTGACCGTAGGTTTACATAAGTGTAAGGAATGGGTAGAATGCGATTGCTTGGTGGTTTTCGTGTGGTTTGTGATTGAAATTGTGCAGAAGACTCGATGAATCGCGACGGATTCGAGCCATGAGAGGATAGGCTCGATTCTGGGTTTTGCGATGTCGTGTCGATCGACACCTGGGTTGTGTGTCGATCGACATGGGGCATCCTGTCACGGGGGAGTGTGTCGATCGACACGGGGGAGTGTGTGTCGATCGACATCTAGTGGTTGTGTCGATCGACACAGAGTTCCTGGTTGGTTCATGTTTTGCTTGTTTCGTGAATGCTTGTGTATGCTCATCCTGGTATTGTATTCATTGTTTATGCTTATGTATAAATAGCATGTTGACGGGATGACCGCGTCGCTGAGTATTTGTGATAATATTCACACAACTCTTTTTGCCATGTGTTGCAGGTAAAGAGAAAGTGTGATCGTGGAATCATGGCCGGGAAGAGGAGATGATCTAGGGTCTCGCTTGTCTGGTTGTATTGCTTAGAATCGCTAGGTTGCTAGTGCATTCTGATTATTGAGTATTGGATTATTGTTATTGGATTGATTCTGAAATTGGTTGATTGAATATTGTTCATTGATAAGTGTGGGATTATTGATGATGTGGTGTTATTGTTAATTGTTGTTATTCTGCGTTACTTGTATTGGCCCAGTTGAGGATTAGTATCTGTGAAAATAGTAATCCGAAGGAAAAATTTTAAATTTTTGGGTCGGGTCGTTCAATATATATATATATATATATAACTCACGATCCTTACATATCGAAAATATATGGAGTAAATGCAAATAATAATATCTAGTATTGAAAAGAAAACTATTACCTAGTGTACTACACATGATTAATATAAACAGTTTGTTTTTCATTTATAAATGATTATTATTGTTTGCGTTCTTGCATTATCGAGCTTATGGCAAAAGTCAATATCATTGCGGATGCGTACTCGTTTGTATGTATCAGAACGAGTATCTTAAGCTTCATAAGAATCAATTTTTTTTTTTTTTTTTGCTAAAAAGTATAAGAATCAATGTTGAAACTTGAAAGCATCAGATGTTGTAACAGAGCCTCAAATCCAGCAGGAAATTAGTTGTGTCTAAATGTGAAACATGAAGTCAATATTTATGTCTAAATGTGAAATTATAAAAAGCTTAATATTTGTTCCTTTCATGCAAAATTTCCAGTTTCGTATAAATTGACAACAAAGGTTGTGTTTCATGTAAACCTAAGCTTGTTTGATGAATATATATTGTATAACGAAGAGTCCTAAACGTAATATTGTTTGATGAATCATGTAAACGTAATATGTTGTATTAAACGGAAATTGGCAAGATACTTCATGTTTTGAAAACTAACTATGTTCCCAAGGGTTTTTTGTTCCCTCTTTTGATTTTGTCTTTTGTCTTCTCGTCTTCATTTTATTATACAAAATGTGATCTTATTTTAGATGGAGTGATCGATTTTTTTAATATGGAGTGATCGATTTTATTATACAAAATATTTAAGAGTAGAAATAGTTCAAATATAAATATGAGAAATAATCCATCCACATTTTCAAAAGTAGATATATAAATAGTAAAATAAAAGTAAAAGTAAAAAAAATTACCAAATTTAAATAGGATTAAAAAAACTAATAATTTCAAAAAATGTGATAAATTTTAATTATAATCAAAAAACAAAAACATAAAAATTAATAAATAAATGATATGCTCTCCATCAATGGTTTTGCAGTAACATTTTTACTTTGATTTTATTTATGTTAATGGGTGATCTAATTTTGTTCACCACAATTAAATATTTTATTTTCTATATATTTATAAAAGATTAAATCACAAATCTCTCATCTAGTTATTTCATAAAGACTTAATCGTGTAACAAAACCTCGGCTCGAGGCTGGTTTCTTCTTGAGAAAGGAAAAAGGTTTGTTTCACCCTAATTTACAAAACGTTCTCTACTTTTTGCTCCAACCACCGCGTCCACCACTATGAATTCCGATGTCCAACCATCGTCCTTTTCGTCGCTTCCAGATGAAATTGTTGTTAGCTGCTTAGCTCGCGTATCGAGATCGTACTACGTACCCGAAACTCTCCCTAGTGTCCAAGACCTTTCACTCTCTCATCTTATCCAGTAAGCTCTCCCATGCCCGAATTCACTTCAAAACACGCAAAACGTTCTTTTTGTCTGCTTACCGTTAGAGATGTCAACATGGGTTGCGGCCCGCGGGCTAGACCCAAGTAAGACCGCAACGGAGCGGGTTTGGACACACATTTAGAACCCGCAATCCATGACGGGCCAACCCGTATGAGTTGGAAATTTTTTTGGTCCATAACGGGTTGGCCCATTTGGACGCGGGCTAACCCATTTGGCCGTCTAAATTTTTAGTTTTGACTAAATGACTTTAGGTTTAGTGTTTTTATGTGTTATTCTTGTTAATGATTTGAGTTTTTGTTACAAAATTGAATAAAAAAAATTTGTTTAATCATGAATACATGTTTGGTTTCAATCTATGTTTATTTAAAATATGAATAAAGCAAGTTAGTCAAACGGAAAAATCCATTAATACATCATTTCTATCGACCAATATTTTTACGTTTATATTATAAATACAAAACTTATAACTTATATCACTAACCAAATTTAAACAACAAATTCTTTTCTATTTATTAATCGCAAACAAAACAAAAAAATATCATCAAGTTATATTAATTATACAACGTATATAATAGATGTGAATGTGAGTCTAACCATAAAAGTGAAACATAAAAGTTTACGTACATACTAAATCAAAAACACATATACAATACAAATTGATATGGTACTATGACAAATAATTAAAAATCATGTTTGATTTGTTATAATTGTTTGTTGCCTTCTTGGATATTAGTTTAAACTTTTATTTTGAATTTCAAGCCGAGATTGAGGTGTTTGAGTTTTAATTTTGAGTTAAAGACTATGAGTAAGTTTGGATTTTTAAAATTTGATATTTTGATGTGCTATTGATGTTTCTAATTTGATCTGGATTGAAAAAAAGACCTTAGACGAGAGAGTCTTTTTGATTCACATAAGCTTTGTATATTAGATATTTGAAGTAGTTAAACTCATTTCTTTAGTCTTGGTTAATGTATTCGCGTTTGACATGTGTACACAACAAAGCCTTAGACGAGAGCTTGCTTCTAATACACATTAGTTTTGTTTCATTCATGTCTTGTTTTTTAATGTTACACTTTTTTTGTACATTGTAGCAAGACTATCATAACCCGTGGACTGGCCCGTTAGCCCGTTTGTCCAAGTAATATGGGTCTGGACATATATTTCGAACCCGCAACCCGCGACGGGCCAGCCCATATGGGTTGAAAAATAATTGTGTCCGTTACGGATTGGGCTACTTGGACGCGGGCTGGCCCGTCTGACATCTATACTTACCGTTGCTCGATCTTCCCTCCTGGTTCAGCCTCTGGATAAAACATGATAAAACCCTGACCAATGACTTTGACGTGAATAAAAAGTGTAGTAGGAATTCTTTGTTGGTACCAATACCGTCCTCATATTACTACCAACTTTCGAAGGTCAGGTTGGTTCCAAAATCTATGGAATTAGCCAAGTCCATTCTCATACGTCCAACCTCATCATGTGGGTTCGTGATAAGGGGACTCGGCATGAAGGCCCATGAAGGTGACTCGAGAGAATAATGTGGTTGCAGGAGTCCTGGATGGGAAAATATATGTAATGGGTGGTTGTTGTCCAGCTGAATCCAAACATTGGGCTGAGGTTTTCGACACAAATACTCAAACTTGAGAATCTTTACCTGACCCTGGTGTTTTGCTCCGTCACTCTTTGATTAAAGAAATGGATGTGCACCAAGGAAAGAGAAAGAAGCTTGCTGGTCTGGATAAAAGAGCACGTGCTTCTCCGTCATTGCCAACATCATCTGTGGTTGATCTTTCCTACCTTTTTCTTTGGTTCGGCTATATCCACTTCCTGAATCATCCCGCTCTGTGATGCATTTGCTTCAGTTCAACAAGGTTACGATCCAATGCTACCATTCTAAACTCATACTTCATTTCACTACTACTTCTACTATGATCTCTTGATGATTACTACTAAAAAAAAAAAAAGATTTGCACCAAGGAAAGGTTTACGTTAGGAGCAGCGCGGAAAAAGATTATGTTTATGATCCGAAAGAAGATAGATGGGATGTTAAAGCAAAATCAGTATTTTTGGTTCAAAGGTTGTGTGCTATAAAGAATGTATGGTACGCTTGGGGTAAAAATAGATGTTATTGGTATGAAAGAAAGCGTAATACGTGGAGAGTGGTCAAAGGTTTGGAATCATTCATTAGGAATTGTTGTGGTGGTATTATAACATTAGCCATCAACTCTGGGAAACTCTTGATCTTATGGGACAAGTTTGATAATTCTGAAAACAAGAACATTTGGTGTTCGGTGATTGCGCTTGGAAAACGCGATAACGATGATGAAGTTTGGGGAAATGTTGAATGGACTAGTATTCTGCTTACAGTCCCCAGTTCTTACGTTTTCTTGCGTTGTAAAGTGAAAGGGGTTTGATCATAAATGCATGCTTTTGTTTTGACAATTGTCAAAGCTTTTTTTTTTTAATCAAGTTCTTTAGTCTCTTGTTGCTTAAACAGTAGTGTGAATCAAGCTATCATATTTATCTTTAAATTCTTGGCAAACATTAATGAGGAATAGGTCCTATAAATTATCACCAAAGTTCTGCCATACAATAGAAAACCTGAGATTATGTAAATTACCTATTTGGCAATAACGAAATTCATGATTTACATGATATCTATCTCAATTTGAGTTTGATAGTTCCTTAATGTGTATCCAGACCAGTAAGTAAAGTCTTCTTTAGATCAAGGAAAGTACTGAAAAACAACGAAAAATTGTCACAAAAAATAGGTATATATAGAAAAACGATTATCGACAATTTTAATGAATTCTGAGAAACATTATACGACTTCTATAATCCGCATAACATAACGCAATCTAAACAATATATTCTAACTTTTGTAGAACACAGAAAATTTTGCAAACGACCTATTCTAAAATTGGTCTTTCAAACTTCGTAAAACGACATATTCTATTTTATTCATTGTAAACGACTTAATCATGTGCAAACGATCTATTAATCATTATAGACCAAGTAAAGTGCGTAAATTACATAATCTAAACGTTTTAGAACATATCTTCCCTACACTAACTTCTCTTGGCAATACAGTATGTGCTCCACATCCAAAACACGGAGGATGTTTTCGCAACAGACTAAACTTTTGTCTGCACCAATGGAATGGCCGTCGTTTGTCGTACAACTCGAAGCCTTGATATACCGATGGCCAAAGAACAATGACATTTTTGATAAAAATATTACTTTTTTTTCATGTGTTTGACAAAAATAATTAAACCGATTAAATATATTATAAATTATAGTTTAAATATAAATGAGAATTTTTAGAAAATGTATATATGAACAAATAGCAAAAAAAAAAGCATCATTTATGTCCAGTTTTCCTAAGATTGTTTGCAAGGATACTGATCTAATTTTTAGTATTTCATTTCGTAAAATAAAATAAAATGTCACTTCTAACATCCGATAAAAAAAATGAGAAGATAAAAATTAATAATTCGATTTCATTCAAAAAAGAAAATATTTATTAGAAAAAAAAATGAAATATTCGATAATGATTTAAGTTCAAACTGTCGTTTTTAACTTATTTGATATAAAATAATTTAAGGCTTTTATAAGATAAACTTGCAGAGATTTCACGATCCCATGTATTATGAGGTTTGACATTATCCAGACCTCGTAATATAAAGAAATAAGAGATTCAAGTATATCAAGAATTCCGATTATTAAGGAGATAAGCTTGTACGTCAAGGCTAATCCTAATCCAAAATGGATTTGACCAAATCTTATAAATAGAGACATCGAATAGAGAAGAAGAGGAGGAGAAACACACAGAGAAAACCTAAGAGATATATCTTCACAGCATCCAAGAGATAGCAATCAAGAGATCTAGGCTTGTTTTCCACGTCCAACAAAATTCTTTATCACGCTTTATACATCTAGACGTTGTAATACCATTCGCCTACAAGTCTACTTTGTTGATTAATAAAGCTATACTCCTCTTTATCATTCCGTAGGTCTGTGTTTGCCGAAACACAAACCAAAAACAAAATCTTTATACAATTATTCCATAAAGCAAATCGTGTAACAAAACCTCTGTCTCGAGGCTGGTTTCTTCTTGAGAAAGGAAAAAGGTTTATTTCACCCTAATTTACAAAACGTTCTCTACTCTTTGCTCCATCAACCGCCTCCACCACTATGAATTCCGACGTCGAACCATTTTCCTTGCTTCCAGATGAAATCGTTGTAAACTGCTTAGCCCGCATATCGAGATCGTACTACCCGAAACTCTCCCTAGTCTCTACGACTTTTCGGTCTCTCATCTTATCCATTGAGCTCTCTTATGCCCGAATTCACTTCAAAACACTCGAAAACGTTCTTTTTGTCTGCTTACAGTTGCCCGATCGTCGTCTTCCCTCATGGTTCAGCCTCTGGATAAAACCTGATCAAACCCTAACCAATGACTTTGACGTGAATAACAAGTCTAGTGGAAATTCTTTGTTGGTACCAATACCCTCCTTATATTTTCCTCGCGTACTACCAACTTTCCAATGTAGGGTTGGTTCGAAAGTCTACGGAATTAGCCAGTTCAATGCTCATACGTCCTCCCTCATCATGTGGGTTCGTAATGGACGGACTAATTGCTCCCGGCTTCCCATGAGGGTGACTCGAGAGAATGATGCGGTTGTGAGGATCCTGGATGGGAAAATATACGTAATAGGTGGTTGTAGTCCAGCTGAATCCAAACATTGGGCTGAGGTTTTCGACACAAAGACTCAAACTTGGGAATCTTTACCTGACCCTGGTGTTTTACTCCGTTTCTCTTTGATTAAAGAAATGGATGTGCACCAAGGAAAGGTTTACGTTAGAAGCAGCGCGGAAAACGATTATGTTTATGATCCGAAAGAAAATAGATGGGATGTTATAGCAAAACCAGTATTATTGGTTAGAAGGTGGTGTGCGGTGAAGAATGTATGGTACGCTTGTGATAAAAAAGGCTTCTATTGGTATGACACAAAGTGTAATGCGTGGAGACTGGTTAAGGGTTTGGAAGTATTCATTAGGAATTGTTGTGGACCTTGTGCTTGTATTATAACATTAGCTATCAACTCTGGGAAACTATTAATCTTATGGGACAAGTTTGATGATTCTCTAAACAAGAACATTTGGTGTTCGGTAATTGCGCTTGAAAAACGCAATGATAGTGAAGTTTGGGGAAATGTTGAGTGGACTAGCGTTGTGCTTACAGTCCCAAGTTCTTACGTTTTCTTGCGTTGTAAACTGATATGGGTTTGATCATATATGCTTTTGTTTTGAGTGACCATTGTCAATGCTTTTTTTTCTAGACAAGTTCTTTCTTGTATTGCTCCTTTTAAATTTGATTATTTAAACTATTATTTTTAGTTTGTATTCTTGGCAAACATCAATGGGATATATACATTCATGTATTTTCACCAAAGTTCTGCCAGGGAATCGTTTTCCCAAGATTATGAAAATTACACATTTTGGCAATTACAAATGCATGAAGCGTCTCACTTCTTCACTATAATGTAGCGGATTTTCGTGATTTCATATTGTATATATAGTTATGTACATATAGAGAGTGAAAGATGTATATACGATAGAGACTAAAGGAGGAGCAATCACTTGTATTCCCTTGGCTCTGCTTTTCTTAGAGACATGGCCAGCAATCATGACACTAACCCGAAAGAAAGCTACAAACCAATACTTACAAACAAAGAATCAAACCAAAATGCTTTAAAGAAAATAGAAAACTACTTGAACAAAGTGTAAGCAAATTGTGGAACAACCCATTCTAAATCACTCAAAGATCAAAACTAGAAAACAATTCATCAACAATACTTCATCTAGACTAATAATAAACTCCTCGAACAAACCACTGAGTTTTATTTATATAAAAACAAGATCTCTTAGGCCATTTGATTCCACTTGTGGCAATATCAAAGACACCGCAATTTGAAGCACGAACATAATGATCTTGATGATCTGGCCAAACATCATCGTCAACGAAATAGATTGAATCACTCTTGATTCCACCACCAAAATCTTTAAGCGATGCACTTACTGTAACCCCATGACCAAAAATCAACATCTCATCCCCAATAGAATCTACTCTTTCCCATTTGTAACTCTCAAGATTCATCTTAAAGATGTAAAACAAAAGTCTCTTTTCGTAATTTGCTTCTTTGAAGCTCAAGATGATCAGAACCTCTCCCGATTTCTGAATCGCTATTTTCCTCTTAGAAATGTACTCCCAAGGCTGCTCAACGAAGTCAAACGGATGGTTTCGATACGGGTTTTCAGTTTCTTCTTCTTTAGGGACATTTCCAGAGAAATCAAGAATCCTAATGTGATGATCAGTTGTGAACACATAAAGCTTACTTGTTTTGATAAGCCAAATCCAAGAAACTCGAATTTGCGCCTTCTTGGTTCAAATTCCACCATGAACGATCTCCTTTCTTGTATGTGAACAAACGATATTTGAAAATCCAAGCAACGACATAATCTTTTGTTCTCTCGTTTATCCACAAAACAGCTGGCTTCTTGCATCCGAAGATACCTTTTAACACCTTATCCTTAGGAGAAGGCCCGACGAAGCAACCATAAATTCATGAATTGTTCACCACGAATTGGAGAGTTCCTTGATGGAAGATTGATCCTTTTACGCGTTAACACATTCAAAAGATGGACATCGAAATGAGAATCAACCATCAGGAGCCAAGTACCGGAGATAGCCATACAATAGCTAAAAATATAATTAAAATTTATGAAGTAAAATTCAAAACTATTGGGCCAAGCGATTAATCAGTGTATATTAGAAAACTAACAAAGATTGATCATTTCATTGTCATAGTTAATTAGTTTCATCACTTTTCTCAACTTTATTTTGGTATGACACAAGCGTAATGAGTGGGGAATGGTCAAACGTTTGGAGGTGATCAATAGGAATTGTCGCACTATAAGAAAACAGTCAGGATTTCGATGAAATTACAAAAATTCGAATAGATATTGGAACGAAAATAAACCCGTCAGATTTTCGTTGGAAAATTGTACGTTCTAAATTCTCCGACAGTTTTCTAAAAAAAAATTGTTAGAACCGTTTGGAAATTTACAATTTGGTCGGCAATATGCACATAACACACATACAAATTTACATACACTATCATTGCCAACAATATTAAAGAAAAACCAATAAAAATGTCGTCTTCCACCCTGAATTGACGTTTTGCGAAAAATGAGGGATATTGTAGAAGCGAAATAGTAGAGATAGTTTAATCTCTGTTATTTGCGATCCAGGACAGGCTTATGTATGAAAGAGTTCACATAAGGTGATTCATGGGTTTTGGGCTTAAACATTTTAATCGGAGTCTAGACGATTTTCTAAATGGTCTAAACATTTTAAAAAAAAACCACAATATATTAGATACTAGTCAAGTAAAATATATAAAAATAAAAAAATCAACACATAATTGATACCGTTTTAAATTGGGATCGTGACAAAATATTTGAATATTTTCATTGATTCAAATAGAAAGCTACAAATGTTCTTAAATACAAACAACTAAGTTGAGTTCAAATCATAAACCAAAACATAACAAAAGTAGTCTTATAACCAATGTAATATTGCATAATTACGTAAATTTACATATAGTTTTAGTTTAATATATAATTTTGATGTTTAAAATATGATAAACGTAGTTTTAGTTTTATATTTAATTTTTGATACTGAAGAGAGTCATACACGTTCATAGCAAAAAGAAAGAAAGTAATATGTCAAAGTTAAGAAGATAGTAATAAATTGTAAAGTAATAAATAGTAATGATACGACGACCGTAAAGATACAACATAAGCTTTCTAAAACTTTATGTAATCTATATTCACAAATAGTTGACCAAAAAAATCACGAATAGACGGTTATAGCCAAATGAAAAATACGAAAAAGAAAGAAAGTAGTGTGTTATTATTAATGGCTAGTCAAAGTTAAAGAATATGGCATATACGCTTTTTATCGAAATAAAGTAATTAATAATAATGATGCGACGACTGTAAAAAATACAATATAAGCCTTTTCAGATGATGTGTTGTGTCTATATACACAAGTAGAGAATATTTTCTTGAGATATTTACTTTATTTTCATCTTTATTTTTCAATGTAAATTGTTAATATAGCACAGGTTTTGTGAGTTTTTATAGTATCAAATTAACATTGTCAAATGATCGAAAGATACATCTACATCAAAAAGTCAACCAAGCGATATGAGGCTATAACGGAAAACGGTCAAAGTATAGTATATACGATATTTATTGGTTTTAAGTTTCATATTTGTGAGTGTGATTACATGTACTAAAATAATTTGTTTACAGCATGCGACGCTCCTCGACAAGCCAACCAGAGCAAATAAAATCACAATGAGAACAATTCTTGTCGAATACATCAAAAGAAGTGTAAGGTATTGTGTTCTATGTCAATTAATGGATTTGATTTACCATTCCAAATATCTTCTCTTGACAAATTCTTAACACTTCTCTCAGTACTGATCTCATTTGATGCTCTTCTCTACCGTTTCTATCTTCGGCATCCACTGTTATTTCTTTCACCCTCCTCCTAATCTATTCTCTTAGCTCGTAACATTTTATTTTTTATAATGTCTAGATAACGCCTATTTATATATATTTATCAATCTAGCTACTACGTCTTCATTAATTATAATTGTGTCATTTAATTTGTTTCTCAAATTTAATTTTTTCCGACCATATATGAAAACATATCTTGGAACAATTTTCACGATATTTTTTCTTTTTAGAGGAACATATTTTTAACTTTGACTATAAAAAAAGGAATATTTTTACTAAAAAAACCGTTTGTGTAATTACTTTGTCTTAAAAATATTAAAAAAAAAACAAAATCTGCAAATAAAGAAATAAACATCGTGTATAATTTTTCCAGATAGGTTTCCATGTATGGCAAAAAACAAAAAAAAGTTGAGAAAATAAATAGCATAATTATAATTAAGACACGGTAGCTAGACTCATAACTTTCGTTTTAATAAAAAAATGTTATCTACGGATTGTCAAAAATGAAATGTTACAAGCCAAGAGAATAGACATGGAAGAAGGCGAAGGAAGTAACAATGGATGTTGGAGATAAAAGCGTAATAGAATAGCATCATATGAGATCAGTTACAAGAGAAGAATTGAGTATCTATCAAGAGAAAGGAGAAGACGCTTGAAATGGTAAATTGAATCCATAAGTGACCATTTAACAAAACCCCTAACACTTCTGATGTTCTCATTACGATTGGATTTACTTTGGTTAGCTTATCAAAAAGGGTCGCATGTTGTCCAATTAGCTTTAGCTTTATCGTGTAATATTTTTGATTCAATATGTATTTTATGACGAAAATTTAATTTTCAACTAAGTGATAGTATTTTATTTATTATGGATATAGGATTTTTTTGCTAGACCTCTTTGCTAATGCAAATTTCACATAGTAACTAGATTTATTTTTTAAGTATATGTTTCGGCATGGAATATATGGTTTTTGTTTGTTTGATCGAAACATGGTTATATTTAAATTAGAAATGGGTTAAGTGTAACAAAACCCGATTCCCATGATTACCGAGACAGCTTTATTAAACATACTTTCATAAAAATCTTCTTCAATAGAAATGATAACATAACTTGTCTTAATTTGGTCGACAATTCTTTTTTGTTACTTTAATACTGTCAATTAGAAGGACTCTGGATAAACAAGAGAGCACGATGATGTTAAGAACCGTACCATTAGTTGTTCATCTTTACAAGAAGAAAACTCATCAGGTGGTTTCAGAGAGGGAATACTTTCTTGTGTTTGAAGTATAACACAAAACCAAAATACAAAAATCCGCATCCGATACCTGTTACAAGCAAAACCCACTGGAACATTGCCGGATTCTTGAAAACCGAGTCTTGCAGATTCATCCCAAAAACTGCGGTTACAGCTGCAAAAATGGCTGCCACAAAGGTTGCCGCGGTCAGAAGCAGTTGAAACTGAATCAACTGATTCTGTACATTCCCCTATGAAAAACATGGACAAAGTCAGAGAATCTTGTGATGAAACAAGAACAAGATAACAAAAAAAACTTAATTTGTTTTTCTGTCTTTACCAGCTTAATGTTGATCAGATCCTCTGTATCATCTATATACTCCTTCAGCTGCAAACACAAGGTCATAAATCAAAATGATGAATTCGATTGACGAAAAACCATCTAACTGTAACAGATTGAATATCTAACCGATGATAATTTGCTGAGAGTGTTATCGACAACGACAAAGTAGGCTTCTAGTAACATCTCTAGTTGATCGATGTTCTCTCCGCTGCTAGAGGAGCTTAACAAGCTTTTGTGTGAGCCAACAACGCTACTAAAGGCTCTTTGAAGCTTCCCAAAAGTTCCACTTGTTGAACCAACTGGTGAAACCGGAGCAGATTTCGAAACTAGTCCAGAAGATTCAAATCCCTCATCGAGGTTATCTTCTAGCTCCCCTGGAGAAGCATGAGCCTCAGCTCTTTCCTTTTTCTCAGTCAAATACATCTCAGCCATGTCATCATCATCATCCATTAAATGTTCTATTTCATCACAAACCTGCAAGTTTCGACCCCTCCATAAATTAAAATGTAACGTACCAATTTTTCCAAACTTAAAGGGTTCTTTGCGAATTACCTTCTGAACTTTCTGCGTTAAGGTTAGGAGGCGACCTTTTAACCTACGAACGTGTTCTAGATTAAGGGTGCTAATGTTTGTGGCTAATTCATCAAGAACAGGATACACCTCCATCTCAAGCTCATTCACCTATTAAAAATCAAGTCCACCAAACTATTTACAGTATGATCTAATAGATGGATCCCAAAACTAAAATATTAGAGACGACAATGTGGCATACCTGTGCATCTAGAGACAAGCAAGATAATTCCAAAACCAGTTCTAACGCTTTAAATTCAAACGGCAAATCATCTGAAACCAACACATATACTAGTTATCTCAGGAGTCTAATCAGTACAGTAATTCAAGGCCACCAAAAGGATATCAAAATCAACTAACCAATGAGATTTAGGTTTTGTTTTGATTGGAGTCGTTTACACAATTCTGACTGATACTGAACAACAGATGCATCCCGACCATTCATGAGAATAACCTCCTCGGCTGTGATTATACATCTGATCTTCTCAAGGCTGACCACTATCGCTCTCTCACGTCCCAAAATACTCGAAGGGTAAATAAACAAAGGATCAAGAAGTCTCAAATCTCTGGATGGTAAAGAACAACGCTTCATTATACTAGCCTTGTCGAGCTCCAAAACCGTTGAGTTCCCATTTTCATCAATTTTCACCCACGATCGACTAGATTGACCTCTCTTCTTAAGTCCAGAAAAAGGATGCCCACGGTTACCTTGTCCTTCATTTACCGGTCTACCAATCTTTTGGGAAGATACGAAATCCGGAAGATTAGAAGTAGAAAACGGATCCTGTTGTTCTCCCATTGTAGCTCTATCCTCTCTTGCTTACAAATTACTGATGCATTCTGATGATCAGTTTCTGGTGAAACAAAAGCAGTCTAAGTAAAGCCTTTGGCAACAATATCCAACCTGAAAAAGAAAAAAAACAATTTTGACATGATATTCAAATTCAATTTGGCAACCATGTACCCTCTTCTTCTTTGTCTGATCTCTCTACAAACTAAAAGAGAGAATGAACAAAAACCGAAACTTTCTCGAAAGATTATGCTAAACAGAGAAACCCACAAATCAAAAACACAAACTTTTCTAAATGGTTCGACCAGAAACTGCATCGATAATCAAGAATCAAGCTTTAAGAACCCTCAAATCTCTAATCAATCTAACTTGAATAACTTCGTCTTAAGTCCTTAAACGAGAAACGAGCAAAAGCCACAGAATTTACAGTAAAGGAAGATCCAATTCCATAGAATTTCTCAATTCCAAGAACTCGATCCGTTTTAACCATCTAACACAAATCGCCAGCGATCAATTAGGTCTTAGATTATCAATTCCCAAAAACATAACCTCACAAAGCAAAGAACCCAAAAATCAAAAACCCTAGATTCGAAAAACAACTTCACCTTTCGACTTTCGTTTACAAGCTTTTTTCGTTTTACACACACTAAATACGCAAAACGTATCTCAAGCCACGTGTTCAAAATGAATGCGTCTTTCTATTGGATAGAACACGGTATCTACAATAGACCGTACCACACCGAATCATTACAAAACAGATAAAGACGAAAAGAGGACCGACATGGCGCGAAACGCAACGCAGCCATTGTTGTTAGTTTATAAAGGTCCGAACTTTACGAGATACCTTTCGTTCTGTTATCTCCAGACAACAACAACAAACCCTAGATCCCCTTTTCCTCAATCTCAATCTCAATCTTAATCCTTTTTTGTCCTCTCCTTTGATTTCTCTAACAAGAAATTTCACAACTTATTCAAGTGAGAAACAACAATCTTCCTCACACTTATTAAGCTTAATCTATTGTTCTGAATCAAATCGCTTTAAAGGTACGTCTTTTAATGTATATTTGTTTCGATTTGTTCAATAAACCTCGTAAAAATGTCTTTTTTTTTATTGTTCTTTAGGTGTTAATGGAGACTCAAAATGATGAGCATAAAAGGATTGATTCAGGAGAATCCGAAAGTGTAATCATTCACTTAGAGACAACTTCAAGATCATCTTCGTCTTCTTCATCGTCTTCGTATTTATCGCCATCGAAAAATCTACCTGATACAGAGATTCCTCCGACGGATTCACCTCCTGTTCAAGTAATGGAGAGAGATGATAATGACAACAATGTAGATCAAGGGTTAAACTATGACCCGAATAGGATTCCTTCTTCGGTTTTCGAGAGAAGCAAATCGAATATACCAGCTGAATGGAGCTGTACTTCGAACGAATCTCTATTTAGTATTCATTTAGGTCGTAATAGTTTCTATGGAAGTGATTTGATGAAATCAGGAGAGTTACTAGCTTATAGTCCTGCACTTCCTATGCCTCCTCCTCCAGGAGCAGAATCGAAACCCGTCGAACAAGAAGAAGAATCAGCCAAGGTTGTTGTTGTTGATTCGGACAAGGAAAAGGAAGTTGTACTAGTAGTAAAAGAAGAAAGACATAGAGAGGAAAAGGAAGAAGATCAAAGAGAGAGCCATGAGAAAGAACAACAACAACAACAGCATCCAGCTGTTTCTTGGAAAACGCCTACGACTTCATACCGTTCTAATCGAAGCTCAAACAGCGCGCATTCCTTCACTTTCCCAATGTAAAAACCTCATTCATGACCACCATATGAGTCTCTTCTTCTCGTTTGTTTGGATCGGTCTAACGGAAGTTTTTTGAAAACAGTTTGGCAGGAGCAGCAAGTGAACCAGCAAATGCAGAAACAGAGGAACAGAAGAAACAAGCAAAGCAATCACAAGACACACAACAACCAGCAGAAGCAGAAGCAAACCAGAAGCAATCAATGTGTAGATGGTTCTCATGTTTTCATCCTTGTCCTTGGTGTTGTGCTTCGCATTCTCCTTGTTCATGTTCTTGAATCTGTTTTGGTGTTTAATTAGACAACAGATTAAATTTGTCATTAGAAAAAAAGTAAAAATCAATTCAATTTGATTCTCTCCTTTGTTGCTTTAAACTCATGAGAAGATAAAAATCAAAGAGTAATCTCAAACCAAAAATTTCATTGCCTAAAAATTGACTTGAATCCACAAAAGTAAAATTTGTTTTAACTCTTTCTCAAACAATGAGCAAAATTTGGAAGAAGTCAAAATTCTAGTTTTTGGTCTGAGTATTACCATCACCACCAACCTCACTCTTCTGTCTCCCATAGCCTCTTCCTCCATTGGAACCGTTGCCTCGAGGTTTGTTTCCATCGTTTCTTCTGTAACCATTGTCATTCCTATAGTAACCGTCGTTTCGTGCAGACGGTTTGCCGCCATTTTCATTGTCCTTGCCTGCAGGAGAATCCAAAAACAAAATTTACGATTAGATTTTTTTCTTTTACAAAAAGTTACAATCTCGGAGACAATACTGCGTTACTTACCTCGCTTTTCTTCTATAGATGCTCTTCGGTTTCCGATTCTGATTGCAGTTTCGTTGTGAGCCTAGAGTTATGCATTTCAAAATCAGATAAGAGGACTTCAAATTATATTGAGGTTGAGAATTTGATAGGCAAAAGCATACCCGGAAGACATTCTTTATTGCTTCACTATTTTCGAATGCCACAAACCCGAAACAGTTTCTTTTTTCCTGAAAGGTCAAGATTTTTTAAATGTGTGAGTGAACTTGGGTTTAAGGTTTCAAAACTATGCAAAAACATTCTCTTAAGATTGTTTAAAGAATAACTAACCGGGTAACTTCTGACTTGGATACCACCTTTTCTAATAGCTCCAAAACCTTTGAATGTTTCAAAGAGTTGCTCGGGAGTCGCATCCATAGGCAAGTTTGCAACGAATATTGAACCACCCTGACCTGGTTTTTCAGTGGTTTCAGCAGAAGGGTGTTCAGGAATTGGGGCAGGAGCTTTGGGCTCAGGAGCAATTCTCGGCTTTTCGACAGGTTTCGGCTTTACTGGCGAATCTTTAACATTGCACGGAGTGCATTGGACCTGTACGTTTGAAATTCACCTAGAGATTAGAGGTTACTGCAAGATAAAACCAAATAGAATATGAAACTTAACACAACGGAGACTCACAATTGCTGCAAAGGATCTCTTGGGAGCATCCTCTTGAACTTTTGCTTCAGCAGCTTTAGGTAAGTTGCTGTTTCCATTAACCACCACTTTCTCTTTGGGCACTTTCGCGTGTCCGTTTGCTACAGCACTTGCGGGTTTTGTCACCGTAGGGATTGTAACCGCCTCTACAATTTCATTTGCAGGCTCTGCTTGTCAAAACCAATATCATGTGAAGTAAAACAAATGTCAAGACGGTAAATTTCGGAATCGTGATAAAGAAACCATTGGTAAAAAAAACTTACCAGTGATAGTTTCTGTTGACTCGATTACTCGAGGAGTCTCCTCAACCTCCTTGGTGGTGGCTTCTAGTTCAACTAACTCATCAGACACGTACCTCAAGAAATCGTTCAGCACATAGTAGCAGCTTCCTTTCTGCGGCACAAGGACGAAACTTTGACAAAACGTCCTTTTTTCGCCATCTTTTCCAATCACTAAACCCGTGACTAGAGTTGCAACTGCATTCTTAAAAGATGCTTGGGAATCAGCAGTCAGAATCTCGATCCTCGAGTTTTGGTAGTCACAGGACATTATCTGATCATTAATATCCTGCAAAAATCGACGAAACATTAAACCAACTAACACAAACAAAAAAAGAACCACTGATTCAAAGACAGATACTGTATAAAACCATAAAAGGAGCTTACTTTCAAAGAATTGACATAAACCATGGCGCCATCGAGACCTGGCCGTCCAAGCACACTACCCTCGTTATAGAATTTATGAACGTTCGCGGGAGATTCGTATAGGTGGTTATAGTATTCTTGAACAAACGCAGAGCCCACAATGTGTGGATCCACTGATGGAGCGTTTGATTCAGGTGTCGTCATCTCTGCATAATCCAAAGAGATTTATTCACCATTAGTAAAAATAACTCTTTAAAGACAAGTAGTCACAAGCATTCTCAAATCGAAACAAACACAAACATACGGAAGAACCCACAAAAGAATGGAATCAAACAAGAAACTCTAACAAAAATCGAAAACCCACGAAATCCATTGGTAATTACAATTGCAAAAAACTGTTCTTTCTCCAGATTTAAGAGCTAATTGAGCTTCCATAGATCAATAACTAGTTGAATTTGAGAAAGTTTTTTAAAGGTCTAAACTTTGCAGCAAATTCAACGAAAAAGGGGAAAACTTTTGTAAAATCAAAAGACGAAGACATTGAAGTAGAATCAAGTACCTGCTACAATGGAGAAGAAGACGACACAATCACAATCACAATCACAATGACACTTGAGAGAGAGGGAATGAGAGGAAATTGAGTTTACTTGGAATGTAATATATATGGCTTCTAGGGTTTTTACTCCGACGAGAATTGGGAATTTCTTTTTTCCTTTTTTTATTGTTTTCCTTTTTTGCTACTTTTTGGATACTATCCACTAAAACATCGACACGTAGTCATAACAGAGGAACAGAATGTCGTCTTCAAAAAGGAATAATAAGATCCGTAAAAAGGCCAAAACAAATCAGTCCAAAAAACAGAAAAAGCCCCCGGCGAGGATCGAACTCACGACCTTTCGCTTACGAAGCGAACGCAATACCACTATGCTACGGAGGCAATTTGTTCTTAATCTGCAACGAAAGTTTAAACCTTTGTTGCTCTTTTTTTGTTAACGGTCTCTTCACAGCTAATTCTTCTTTTGACAGAGAGAGAGAGAGAGAGAGACGCCGCCGGAGAAATGTGCGGAATTGCGATTATAGTGTCCGGCGTTCGTATCGAACTCTCGACGTTGCAGTCTCTCTCCGAACCTCCTTTCGAACGAGTAAATCTCTTCTCTAGTATGAATTACTTTTCTCTTTAATCACTGTTAAAGCTTGAAACTTTAATTGGGATTGTTCTTCTTATGTAATTGATTATTGGGTGACTTTGAAACTCTGTTCTGGTATTTGAGTAGATAGAAAGAATTAACCTTTTTGAGTTTTTATTGATGGGTAACAATAAATTTGATTGATTTGATGTTATTTTGAATCCTATAAGGTTTTTTTAGTAACTGGAGTGGGCTAATTTTGGTGTGTTTTCTTGGTTAAAACCAGTTGCAGTTCTCTGTTGAAGATGTCAAATCTGTCTTAGGACAAAGAGGTCCTGATAGTGTAGGCGAAAAGAAGATTCATCTTCGACCAACTTGTGCTCAAGAATCTGTGACTCTCTCAGTTTTTGAGGCTGGGGAAGGAGCTTGCGAGGTTGAGAATACTACTTCTTGTGGTGAATTGCATTTTATAGGTTCCACATTACAGCTTAGAGGAACTAGTCCTATAATTCAGCCATTGGTGGATTCTTCTGGAAACATTCTAGCTTACAATGGTGTGGTCTTCTTCTTAATCTTTCCAATTATCATGCGTTTTCTTTACACTATTCGATATCGATTAGTATATTTTCACTTCAGGCGAAGTATTCGGAGGAATTGAACTCAACAGTTATGATAATGATACTGAAGTTCTTTTGAAGTCTTTAGAGAGCGAAAAAGATTCGGTTCCAGATGTTCTTTCGATGATTAAGGGTCCGTGGGCCATTATATATTGGCAGGTAATTTCGTGACTTGCCTCTATTTTTGTAATTTTCGTAGCATTTTACTTGCTCTTAGACGTTTTCTTCCATCAGGAAAGCTCAAGAACGCTATGGTTTGGTAAAGATGCTTTTGGTCGGAGGAGCCTTCTTGTTCACTGGCCAACTGTGGAAGACCCTTGTTTTATTCTATCGTCTGTTTCAGCAGCTTCTTCTGTTCCTCATGTCTCTGGTTTGTATTGATTAGTAGGATAATTTTGTCTCTTTATGCACACTCCAAGCCCAAGTAACATTTGTTCTTTGGCAGGATTGGATGCTGAAAATGGTAATAGCATTCATAGATTTTGGGAAGAGCTTCCATGTGGAGTGTACAGCATTTCGTTTGGGGTTGCAGAACCCGGTTTATGTGTTCTTGGTGAAGTCATGAAACACGAATGGAGAAATACCATTTGGAAAGAATTGATTGAATGGGAAAGGAATTTTGTTGTACCAAGACCTGAAGATCTATCAAAGTTGTCATTTGGCAGAATTCAAGAAGAGAAAGACAATGCTCTTTCAACTTCTTCAGGTACTACTTAAGTTCGTCAGGCTCCTCCAGTTCTGTCCAAATGTTCATATGCCTGACAAGGTTTAGCTTTAGTATTCGCGCAGACAGTTTTGGTTGTTCTGAAGGAATCAGTGAGGCGGCGAACTTCACTACATAGCATTTTTCAGGTATGAGTTTTAAACTATGCTCTACTAAAGTCAAAAAAATCTGCCCCATGGGTTTACCTCCTAACATCTGCTTATTGACATAAACAGGGAGAAAAAGAAGTTGTCCCAGTAGCTGTTCTTTTCTCTGGTGGATTAGATTCAATGATTCTTGCTGCTCTGTTGGATCAGTGCCTTGATCCAAAATGTAACCATTTCCTCTACACATACTCCATCTCGGGCATCGATTCTGAAACTAATTCCGATTTACAAAATCCGTTTTTTCTTTCAGATGAAGTTGATCTTCTTAATGTCAGCTTTGATGGTCCTAATGCTCCTGATAGGATCTCTGCAAAATCTGGAATAGAGGAACTTAAAAGGATTGCACCTTTGAGAAGGTATTCAACTCTGAAACCGTGTCTAAATGCATATGTCTATGATTATTCTAACAAATTTCTCACTCTGTTGATGCAAACATTATTGGAAACTCAAGGTGGAAACTTGTGGAGATTGATGCTGAGTTGTCAAAACTAACCTTCGAGACAAAGCGTGTTATGTCACTCATCAATCCTGCAGACACTTACATGGTAAACTTAAAAGTCTTGAGGATTCTCATTACATTCTTCCAAACTCTATGAGAATCATACAATCTTTTTGCAATGTTGTAGGACCTTAACATAGGAACAGCACTATGGCTTGCTGCTTGTGGTGATGGTTGGATTCACGAAGAAAGCGAAAATCAAACAGTAGAAGAAGATAAGCGACGAATTAAATATAAGTCTGAGGCAAGAATTCTGCTTGTTGGCGCTGGTGCTGATGAGCAATGTGCCGGTTATGGTAGGCACAGAACAAAGTATCGAAACGGAAGGTACATATGTATATTTATCTGCCTGCAGATACCTTCTCTTATGGATGTATACTAATAATTAACTCATCTCACTCATTTGTTTCATTTTTTCAGCTGGGTTGCATTGGATCAAGAAATGAAATTGGATATGCAGAGAATTTGGAAAAGAAACTTGGGTCGGGATGATCGATGCATTGCAGATAATGGTAAAGAGGTATATGTTGTACTGCGACTAGAAACTCAACTTGTTTTCTCTTTGTGATCTGTTCTTAAATGTTTTACATTTTCAGGGGCGGTTCCCGTTTTTAGATGAAGATGTGATAAAGACTCTCCTTGACATTCCCTTGTGGGAAATCGCAGATCTTGAGCAACCAAGTGGAAAGGGAGACAAGAAAATTCTTAGACAGGTGAGTATTTCCTTTTAAAAAAACCTCGAGAACATTCTCGAAACTTCGTAAACTGAAAAGTTACTTAAATATTGAAAGGTTGCAAAGTTGCTTGGTTTACATGAAGTTGCAAAGATGCCTAAGAGAGCAATACAGGTAAAAGGAGATTGAAAAGCTGAAAACTTTATGAGAGAACCCGACTCAAACCAGTAAAGTTGAAAGCTTTGTGTTGTGTTTTCTTGCTCTCTCACTTTTGTTTTTGGACTTTGTCTGTGTGTTTAGTTTGGATCAAGAATAGCTCGTGAATCAAACCGGAAGAATTTTGGAAGTAACCGTGCCGCAAACCAGGCCTCTGCCGGAAGCGTGAGATTCCAGTCCCCATAAAGACCGAAACACTCATATTTATCCCTACACAATTCTTGCTAGATTACATTATTTTGTGTTGTATTATACAAAAGGACTAATAAGAAGAGTACTATGGTGTGATGAATGGTAGTTTTATACCATACCATCTAGAGTCTAAATGGTAACCATTTTTAACAGATTCAGCAAATTCCGTAGTTACCATTCCGTAGTTACCATTTAATTTTGACATATTATTCAATAAATTCTGCAATTCAGCAAATTCTATTATTCAGCAAATTCTTCAATTCAACAGAAATTATGCGATTACCATTTACACTCATAGGATTTAGAATTTTAAGATTTAGACTATAAAAATTTATAATTAGAGACATTTTGCAAATGGACAACCAATAGTGACATTTTTGCAAATGTAACCAAAAGTGGTATTTTTGCAATTGTCCCCTAAATATATATGTAGTGTGATTAAATTTTACTAAATTTGCTTGACAATTCTAAAATAATATTTAAATATTTTAAAAATTAGGTTTACTAAAAAATAATTCAATTTCAATAGCAAAATATTATATCATAAATTATGTATATAAATTTGTTTTATTAATCTATTAATTTATTTAAGAGGCAATTGCAAAATGTCATTTTTGGTGTGTACATTTACAAGAATGTCACTTAGAGGTGTCTATTTGCAAAAAAAAACACTAATTATGGAATTTTGAAGCTTAAATCTTAAAATTATAACTCCTAAAAAATGTTTTGACCTCTAAAACCCCGTAAACCCTCGAAACTAAACTCTAATACAATATAGTTAACCCAAAAATAAATGTTATAATAAATTTTTTTTTTAAATGGTATTTTTACAAAGATTTTAAAAATGTAGCATTTTTAAAAAATAGCATTTTTTGAAAAAAATTTATTTAATTAATTACTTTTTTCAAAAATTTAGCAGATTCAGCAAATTCTGCAGTTACCATTTAAGTTTGATTTTATTCAGTAAATTCTGCAAAAAATCACTAAAATTTTAGCAAATACAGCAAATACAATAATTTAACAGTATTTACACTCTGCTCAATTTCAAACAATTCTTTCGAGAAAATAAAGGGTAAAATAGGAAAATCACAAGAAAAACAAAAGCCCTAACATTATTGTCTAAAATCAATCGTCTTCTCCGGTGATCTGCGTGCTCCGGAGCATAAACCCCTGCGAAAAAGCCCACAACTTTAATCTCAAAGTTTGGTTTTTTTCCCCTCTAATCTGATGGAAACCGAAAGCAGTGGCTACGACGATGAAACATTGCGAGCAGAAGCAGAAATCGGTGGCAACGAAAGGGCTTTACAAGCGCTTCGTGAACTCATTATCTTCCCTTTTCGTTACCCTCTCGAAGCTCGAACACTTGGTCTCAAAGTACACACTTGTCCACTCCCGAGATTTTAGCTTCTCTCTTTCGTTTTCAATTGATTAATTTGCTCTGTGTTCTACTCATCATTGCAGTGGCCTAGAGGATTGCTTCTATACGGCCCTCCTGGAACCGGAAAGGTAAAATTTTCAGACAAAGAGTGTGTTGGGTTCTTCAAAGTTTTGAACTTTTTCGTCAATTCTCTATCTTGCAATTGTGTGTTGTGTAGACAAGTTTGGTCCGTGCAGTTGTCCAGGAATGTGATGCGCATTTTATTGTTTTAAGGTACTTTTGTTTTGTAGTTTCTGTATAAATCTATGGTATGGAGGAAATAGACGAAAGCTAATTTATGCTTTGTGTTTGTCTGGTAATCCTCTGTTCAGTCCCCATTCTGTACATAGAGCACATGCTGGAGAAAGCGAGAAAGTGCTAAGAGATGCTTTCGCCGAGGCTTCTTCTCACGCTGATTCGGATAAGCCGTCTGTGGTTTTTATCGATGAAATTGACGTTCTTTGTCCTCGGCGTGACTCTAGGTATTGTGTGACTCAAATATTGGTTACTCCTACTTATTGTTGTGATCTTCGACGATATTAAGAATAATTTGATTCTCTCTAAAATGCAGACGAGAGCAAGATGTTCGTATTGCTTCTCAACTCTTTCAACTCATGGACTCAAACAAACCGTCATCATCTGCACCAAGAGTTGTTGTTGTAGCATCCACAAATAGGTTCTTGTCTTACCTGAAAATATTATTTTGGTTTTACCATATTTGAAATGCAATGATTCAATGACTTTTCCCAATCTTATAAAAGGATTGATGCAATCGACCCAGCGCTAAGAAGGGCGGGACGATTCGATGCTTTAATTGAAGTGAGCACGCCAAATGAGGATGATCGATTAAAAATCCTGCAGGTGAGTTCGAGTTCTTAAGTGGGATGCTTATTGCTGCTTAAAAAGCAAATTTTTATGTGAGCTTCATGTTTGCTGTTTTTTTTCAGCTGTACACAAAGAAACTCAATTTAGATCCTAGTGTTGATCTGCAAGCCATAGCAACATCTTGCAACGGTTATGTTGGAGCAGATTTGGAAGCTTTATGCCGTGAAGCGACCATATCTGCAAGCAAAAGATCCTCAGATTCTCTTATTCTAACATTGCAAGACTTCAAGATTGCGAAATATGTGGTTGGTCCAAGCATAACAAGAGGCATCACAGTTGAAATTCCTAAAGTGACATGGAACGACGTTGGTGGTCTTAAAGACCTAAAGGTCAATACTTTAAAAGGATCCCAGTTTTAACATTGTTGTCTTTCTCTTTCATTGCGACTAATGTTGCTTCACAATTTTGTTTTGGACAGAAAAAACTCCAGCAAGCTGTTGAATGGCCAATCAAACATTCAGCTGCATTTGTAAAAATGGGCATATCGCCGATGCGTGGAATACTCCTCCATGGTCCTCCAGGTTGCTCGAAGACAACTCTTGCTAAAGCTGCTGCAAATGCTGCTCAAGCTTCCTTCTTTTCCTTGAGGTATAATTTCTGTAGATCAGAAAGTTGAGAAGTCGATTAATCACATGTTAAGGAAAATCTCATTTGGTTATGAAACTTGTTTAAAGGAACTTATTTTTCCTGTGTATTTGTGTGGGCGCAATGTAGCTGTGCAGAGCTATTTTCGATGTATGTTGGAGAAGGTGAAGCATTATTGCGGAATACGTTTCAAAGAGCTCGACTTGCTTCTCCGAGTATAATATTCTTTGACGAAGCTGATGTTGTCGCTTGTAAAAGGTTTGTCTCTTATCTCTCCAAACTCTTGCTTTCTCGTTATAGACTCTTAACATATTTATATATCATTGGATCTTTGTAGAGGTGATGACAGCTCAAGCAATAGTTCTACAGTTGGAGAGAGGCTTCTATCTACACTGTTAACCGAAATGGATGGTCTTGAAGAAGCCAAGGTATAAACAAACAAAAGTTCATAGCTTGTGTATATTCGATCTATGTTCTCGGTTTAAAACGATATCGATGTGTTTCTTGGTTTAGGGAATACTCGTCTTGGCTGCTACAAACCGTCCCTATGCAATTGATGCTGCTCTAATGCGACCTGGTCGATTTGATCTAGTGAGTCCTCATATTGGAATCAAACGAGTTCTAAATAGCAAACCGGGATTGTTAACCTTTTCTTTGAAATGTCTTTTGTTTAGGTGCTCTACGTGCCACCGCCTGATCTAGAAGCTCGGTTTGAGATACTGCAAGTGCATACGCGCAACATGAGACTAGGAAACGACGTTGATCTCAGGAAAATCGCTGAAGAAACCGAGCTTTTTACTGGTGCTGAGCTCGAAGGTCTATGCAGAGAAAGCGGAACTGTCTCGCTTAGAGAAAACATTGCAGCAACCACTGTGTTCAGTCGCCATTTCCAAACCGCAAAGAGCTCGCTTAAACCCGCATTGACAATCGAAGAAGTCGAAACATACTCATCGTTCAGGAAGTCAAAACCGATTCCGGTTCATAGAAAGAAAGAGAGTTCCAGTGTTTTCGGTTTAGGATTCTCATGGAAAGTTTGTGTTTTGAGCTTAATGTTGCTTGCTAGTGCTAATTATTACTTGAACCATACTAAACATGAATTAGTAGCTTCTGCTACATGAGACTTTATAAATTTTATTTTTTAAAATTCCAAAATATCTTTTGTTACATAGTTCAAATTTTAAAATGATATAAAACGGCTAATAATAAGATTCGGAAAATGACAAAGACTGGCCATTACATTAAAATGGGGAAAGACTACCTATTTCTCCACCAGAGAAACTATATCTGCCTATATGTACACCAAACTTTTACCTCTCTCTAAATCTCTACAACATGAAAGTTTAATCTCTATATACCCACAGATTCAAATTCAAATCTCTAAATACCCACAAAATAAAAGTTTTATATCTCAGAACCCACAATTACTGGTTAATTATGGTTTACTGTTTTGATCTGATTTGTTAACCAACTAAGATATAACTAAACCGGATTGTGGCCCGATTAGAAGCAAAAAAACCAATTAAACCAAATCATCTTCTCGATCCCAAATTCTGACATCGGAGAACAGCTGGAAAAAAAAATCTCAACGTCACAGCTCTCTATCTCTGAATCGGAATTTCCCAGAACCCTACAAACCAAAACCCCCAAATCGCATCTCTCTTTCTCTCAAATTGAAACAGAACCATAGAAACATAAATCCCCAAATCACATCTCTCTCTCTCCCAATTCGAAACTGAGAAAGAAAGAGGGGTTTTCATGGCTTCGCCTTCGACGGGTATAGTTCCTTTTGTTCCGCCAAATGAGAACATGGGATTCGATGTAGAAGGGGAGGAACGAGATGAGTTTCGCATTCAACAACTCTTACAAGAATTTCACGATGAACCGCCGATTCAACACGACTTTGTTCCCGATAGTGACAGCGAAGAAGATGAAGTGGATAGAGAGAGAGGTCGTACACACA